>CM058239.1:108843317-110043317 GCA_030180135.1 Orychophragmus violaceus | reverse complement strand
CAAAGTGCAAAATCTTCATTCTTCAATAAACCGCCGAATCGGCCCATCTCGCTAGTGTGTCGATCGACACCAAATGTGTGTCGATCGATGCATGATCTCAAAATCGGACATTGAGCTCAATCTCTCGGCCAAACACTCCAAAAATCCCCAAAATGCTCCAATATCTCCAATTCTGCTCCAAACCTGATTATACCTGTAATAGACTCTAAAAGAACATAAAAGACACTAAAACACAATTATATCATGGCATAAAACCGGTAAAAACCATGATATATCAACTCCCCCACACTTAGCCTTTGCTTGCCCTCAAGCAAAACAGAGAACTAGAATGTAGTGAAGAGGTTTGAAAACTCTTCAGAAACTCTTTTCATCGTTGAAGCAGCAACACTCAGATTCCCCTTAGTAATCCACATGAAAGAATCAACCTGCAGACATCAAGACCAACATATACTTCCCCCACACTTAGCAACTGTCCTAAGTAAACGCCACAATTACATTCACGCATTCAAATTCTCCCTACTGACTTCTGCAAGTATTTAAGTGCGGTCTCACCTAAGGAGTATCGATCTAAGGGCACATGGATTCTTACCTTGCCAGCTCTAGACCACCAAACTGTCTTTCTCTAGTCCCTTTCTTCTCTTTTCCCTTCCTTAACAACTGATTTTCCCGCATTGGGTATCTTTTTTTTTTTTATCAGTGTTCTTCCCGTTTTGGGGTGTACTTTGGATCTTTCCATGGATCGCACAGGAGGTAATAGTGGTAGCTACCACTCCAGTGACCACTTCGAAGCTATTAATTGGTTCTTTTACATAGATACACAGGAGGTAATAGGGGTCTCTACCACTCCCGTGACCACTTCAAAGTTCCTAGCTTATCCTCAGTTTTTATTACTCTTTTTTTTTTTATATGGAAGGGGAGAAGGGAACCAAATAGAACATGTTAACAGGCTGTGTCAGAACCAACAAGGGAGTCCGACTCAAGGTATACCAAGCCCTTAGGTGAGAAATTAAAGTCAGGATTAATTTGAAGTCAGTAAAAGGATCCTCTGATACCTGAAGCGATGTGGGTGTTCTCAGTAGGCTTATCTGTGTCTGGGTTTTCTAATAGTCAGAGATAATCTGCAGCTTCATCTCAATGGTCACTTAAGTTCCTGCAAATGCTGCTAATCTTCTCAAAAAATCATTGTTTCTTACTTAAACAAATTTTGACTCAATAAAAACAATTTTTTTGAAAAATTTAACTGACTCTAAGAAAACAAAAAGAAAGAAGTTAGTAGAACCTCCCCCACACTTAAGACACACTGTCCCCAGTAGTGTCAAGCGAAGGATTGGCAAAAAGAAATAAAAATTTGTTTAAGGAATGGTTGAGTTCTGTCGGATTTTACCTCTGTCGCTCAGACATCGATCGTTGCACTAGGTGCATCGACCGTTGCTGTGCGATATTTCGTTGTAACGATCGACACAATGGTGTGTCGATCGACGCACTGCGTCTGTCGGATCAGTCAGCAAGTTAGCAGGTTAGTCCGTTGGAATTTATCAATTTAGAATCTTGCAAGCTGAAAACACTGAAAACAGAGTAAAATCAAAGCAATAGATGTATCAAATCAAGTACAACCATCCAAACATAGTAGTATCCTAAAAATCAAAAGAAAATAGTGCAAGAAAAAGAAAAAGAAAATCAGAGTACAGAACCGAATGTCTAGAGATGACAGCTACGCTCACCCGCTCTCGTCATCAATCCCACCATATGGATCAGTACCGGAGTCCTCAGGAGAACGCTGTCTGCGTCGTCTGTCAGGGATGGGCTGATGAACCTGTGGCTATCTCCTGCAAGTGCAGCCACGCATCCAATCCCAAATGGTCTTCCATATCCCATCACTACGCTCTCTCCACTCAGCCTCAGACATATCACCGTAGGGCACTGTGATCTCAGGATAAGGGCCAAGGTCAACAACAGGGGCAGCAGCAGGCGCAGGGGCAGAAGACGATGAAGCTCGTGTGGAAGGCTCTCCCAGCGAATGAGCCATAGAAGGGACTCTACGCTGCTCGGTCTCAGGTGGCTGGAATCTCAGAGCATCCAGTGTATCAATCTGTGTCAGTACAGGAGCAGGAAGATCCAAACCACACTTCCCAGCACACTGATCATGATAAACCCAAATGCGTCCCTCCTTGAGCCAGGTAGAGCTCTGCAGGTGGCTGAGATCAAGGAACTCCTTGGCTGTGTTACACTCTGTGCCCTCTAAGGGAATCCCGCAGTGCATGAAGATGGGAGTAAGAAAGCTCCCTACTGTCTCAGTATCTACACCATCAAATGGTTTCAGCTGCAAGTCACATAAGTGCTGAGTGAAAACAGCTCCCAAGTTGAGACCCTTAGTAGGATCTCTCACACCAGAACCCTCAAACTGATCTCGCAGCCCGATAAACAACATCTCCATCTCATACTTGCGCATCTTGTTGGCCTCATACTTGCACAACAAACTCCAACACAAGATACGCAAGACATATCTCAGTACAAGATGCCTCACCTGCTTCACCGGTGTAGTCCTCGAGTTGTATCGACCACTACCAATACACTCCCAAAATGATCGAGCCTCCTCTGGATCCCACTCAAGTGGCATGCCAATGCGTCTCGGCTCAGTGCTGAAACCGTAGATCCTGCAGATATCTAGTAAAGGAATCCGATACCTGACTCCTAAACTCATGAAGGTAAAGATACCTCCTGTAGCGCTCCTGCTGTCTAGATCTGGGTAAACCACTCTCCAAGTGGGTAGCAACTGTCTGACCAGCTCTGGATATAAATCATAAGGACGCATAGGAATTGTCCCTAGACCAATGCCCTTACATACTGCAAGTACCTGCTCATCTATCCCCAGACTCTTACAGGTATAGTAGTCTGCAAACTTGGTTGGTTTGATAATCATCCCACACCAACCGTTGTATAGCAGCGTGTCAAATTCATCCCACTGGTTAAGCAGTGGCCTCTCTGTAAAATCAGCAGTCTTAAAGAACTCAGTAATGTTCTGTGGCCAAACTCTGGTTGACGGGATTGCTGTCGCATCTGCTCGGGGCCAAGGCAATGCAATTAACGGTCCGGCTCTCACATAAGGCGCATGTGGCTGTGACTCTCTATGAAACCAATCTGGTGGTGGAATGTACTGTCGTGTGGTTGTTGCTGCTGTGGCTCTGCGCTTACGGGGTTGTATGCGAGATGCCATATGCATAAGAAAAATTTAAACAAATAAGTCTCGGCAATCTCTCTGTGAAATCGCGAAGCAACGACCGTCGCACTAAGGCGTCTATCGTTGCAAGGCGATTTCGTATTATCGAACATTTCTCCAAAATCGCAAAGCAACGACCGTTGCATAAATGAAACGACCGTTGCAAGGCGATTTCAGCCGCAATCAAAATCCTAAAATTGTTCTAAATTCGTTCCACATTAGCACAAATCAGCCTAAAATCAGCACCCACCATCCTAAATTCAGTCTATTTAAGCATGCAAGCATCAATTTCAATCCAACATTCTCAATTTCTAGAACCCTAAAAACGAATCCGAAAATCATAAAATAGAGGCACATTACCTTGGATTCGTGATGTATGGGCTATAAAAATAGATTGAGAGTGTAAAAACGAGATAATAGCAATTGGAATCGAAGAAAATGATGAAGAAATGAGAGTTTTAGATGTGGAGGTTCTCAGTGTACGGACGGCGAGAATGGAGAAGAAAAGAGAAGAGAAGGGTTTAAGGCAACTTACCTCGGTCGTGGGTGCAACGACCGTTGCTATGTGGCAACGATCGTTGCTGGTTAAATCGAAATCGATTTCCGGTTTAGCGCGTACCTTAATTTGCAATTTTAACCAATTGCAACGACCGTTATATATGAGCAACAATCGTTACAATGCGATCACCCCTCTTCGTCAAAATCTCCTTGCAACGACCGGTGCACAAGTGCATCGACCGTCACACATCTCCAGACTCGAGTTCTGTATCTGAAACTTTAGCAAAAACAAACAAAAACGTAAAATCCTAAGAAAAACACCAAAAATAAGAAAGAAAAACAACTAAACCTAACAATGGGTTGCCTGATATATCATGGTTTTTACCCACTTTAGACCATGATATAGTTGTGTTTTTAGAGTCTTTTGTATCCGTTTAGAGTCTTTTACAGGTTATATCAAGTTTGGAGCTAATTGGAGATATATGGAGCATTTTGGGCATTTTGGGACGTTTTGGCCGAGAGCTTTATTCACTGTTCGAATATTTGATGTTGCATCGATCGACACACATTGTGCATCGGTCGATGCAGTCGCGAGATGGGCCGTACGCGTCGGTTTAACAACTTATGAAGATTTGCAAAGAAGCCCAAGATAGTTCCAGTATTTACACAGAAGCCCCATCCGAGATTATACCTATATATACTAGTTTTTGGCTTTTATTTTAGATACGCTTTCATACTTAGAACTAAGAGATTTTTAGAGTTTTCGGGGCTGATCTATTTCCTTGTATTGATTTATTTTGGAGAAGATTTCGAACCCCTTTGATATTTTAATTTCTTATATGCAATCTATTTATTCTATGATTATGTTTTCATCAATCATGTCTGAGTAGATCCATAGTTGAGTTTAGGGTTTCTCATTAGGGTTTGATGACTTGCTAGACTTGTTTAATTCAGTTAGGATTCATATGATTAGAATGTTCTTCAAACTAAATTGTGCTTAATGCTAGTTCTAACCTGATCAATTAGAATCTAGATCTTAGGTTGCTAAATACGTCACGAGAGTAGGGTTTAGGAATCTGAACTATTTAGGTTGAGCAATTAAATTATTCGCAAAGAGATTTGGTTTAGTTTAATTGTGAACATATCGAACTTGAACTTAATGCTTGTTTAATCTGTTAGTAATCGCAAAGAGATTTGGGTTACTGCACTTAGGCATAGAGAATTCTCGCAAAGAGATTTGGTTAATTCTATTTCCGTGATTTGAGTTCTAGAACTGAGTTTAATTTGATCCTGACTGATTAACTTGTCTGCTTGTCTGATTTCCTGAGAATACCCTAGGCTTGACGCTTTTAGTTTATTGCTTACAAACCGATTTCCTGCTACTGTTTATTTTCTTGCACCGCAATTTATTACAATCACTACTTGCTTATTTCTAGTATTTATTCCTACAGTTTGATCCTCTTGAGACCAAGTGTCCCTGTGGATTCGATAACCCTATATACTACATTGACTATACTGTGCACTTGCAGTTTTAGAATAGGGTAAAACTTAGAACCTATCAAGTTTTTGGCGCCGTTGCCGGGGACTCTTTGAGTCTTCGATAGGACCGAACTTAGGGTTTTACTAAAAAATTTTCGTTTTTGTTTTTGTTTTTCGTTTTTGTTTTATTTTGATTTTATTGATTCTTTTCTCTGTTTCTTTCTGTCGCAGGTACCGAAATCGCCTTGCGTCGACCGTTGCACATCTTGCGTCGATCGACACTAGGCGATTCTGAGATTGAATCGATCGTTGCACTGATAGCATCGATCGTTGCTGGACAATTACAGACAGTTTATGCCAACGCAGAACACTAGAAGTAATCCGAACTCGAGCTTGATTAATCTTGGACTAGAGGAACTTGGACGTCTAGAAAGGACAATCAGAAGGGAAAAGAGAGAGAGAATGGTACGAGAACGCTTGATCTTGATACCAGATGCTGATGGAACCTTGAGGGATCCAGAGAACAATCCTTACAATGCTGCTGGGCATAGGATTGATGCTGAGGGACGAGTGATCCCTGATGAAGTTGAGCCACAGGGCCGGATGGTTGTCCATGAAAGGACATTAGCTGATTACAACAGACCTGACGAGTTTCATGCGAACCGAGCAGCTTTAGTGCTTCCTGCCTTTGAGAGGAACGACTTTGAGGTAAAGACTATCTACTACCAACTGATGAGGCAGATTGCTTTTCATGGTCTTCAATCAGAGCAGCCGATGGATCACATAGACAAGTTTGAGGACATAGTTACTGGCATGAAGTACGATGGAGTTTGCCAGGACTATCTGTTCCTTAAGCTATTTCCGCACAGTCTTGCTGGAGACGCTAGTGCATGGCTGAGACAACTGGCACCTGGTCAGTACACTACTTGGGCAGCCTTAAAGAGTGAGTTCCTGCGTCATTTCTATGACAATGCGCGTTCAGACCAATCCAGACAGGACATACTTACTTTCTCCCAAGGAGTTGTGGAGCCTTTAAAGACTGTCTGGATGAGATTTAAGCAGTATCAGCGTGACTGTCCGCACTATGGATTCACTGAAGTTCAGCTGATAGGTATTTTCTTCAGAGGAATAGATCTTCCGTATCAACAAGCGCTGGATAATTCTAGTGATGCCAACTTCAACACCAGGACTCCTACACAGGCTAAGCAATTGATCGAGAATCTGATTAGCAGCAATAGTTGCAAGACTATGGATGAGAGGAGGAAGAAATCCGGTGGAAGTATTGATAACTCAGAGATGGCTGAATTGAGGTCCAGGATGGATAAAATCTGCACTCTTCTAGGAGAGAAGAAAGCTGTCCACTTTGCTCAAGAAGTAGAAGTGATTCAGACTTAGGAGGACACTCAGGAAGAGGATGTGAATTACATCGGAGGATCTGGTTTCCAAGGAAACAGATTTGGACATCAATCTGGAAACAGATTTTCCGGTGGAGGACAGAAAACTGCCTACACAGGCAATCAGAACTCTTCAGGCTATGGACAGAACAGTAACTTTCAGAAGCCTTATGGACAGAATGCTCAGAGGACCTACGGATCTTCATCTTATCAAACACCTCCTACACCTACTGCTTTCGAGACTAAGATGGAGACAATGATGGAACAGTTGCTGGAGAGCCATATCAAGACTTCTGTGGACTGCAACATGCTATGTATGGAGATCTTAATGGAAAGATTGAGTCTATGAACACTCACATGAAGCAACTGGACACTCAGGTGAATCAGATTTCAGGCACTATGAAAGGGAAAGGAGTTACAGAGACTCATATTAAAGCCTGGTCTGTACTCGTTAATGATGGATCTCATCTAGGTGAGAAATTTGAGCTAAGTACAGCGGAATTGGTAGATGATGCAGAATTTTCGGAACTGAGTGAAAAACTCACGGGTGGAAGTTGTGATGATCGCATTGCAACGATCGACACACACCTTGTGTCGGTCGATGCAGGTCGTGAACAGACAGTGTTATCGGATGATAATGAGATTGATGCAGAACTGGCCCGCCTATTCCCTGATGTGTCTGAGATCACTCAGGAGGAGATTTATGCACAAGCCATTAGGCAATATCCCAAGGTGTCTGAGGTAATTAAACAAGAGATTGAGGAGCGGAAGAAACTGGAAGAGAGTGGTGAAGACTTGGAAGAAATTCCACCACCTGATGATCCACCTTATCATCCCTGTGTGCAGAGATATTTGAACAAGATGCTGCCTCTAGATGAAGATCTGAGAGAATGGGTGATTGTAGTTCCCCAACACATTAGTGAAGTGCTACTGAACAAGATCCCAAAGAAGCTGCCTGATCCTGGGGTCTTTATACTTGATTGCTCCATCTTCAAGAACAACTTTAGACGCTCTCTTTGTGATTTAGGAGCTGCTGGAAGTATGATGCCTTATTCTGTGGCAGAGAAGCTGGGGGTGCTGAATTTTTCTCCTACTAGAACCCGTCTTATCCTAGCTGATCAGTCTATAAGAGTTCCAGAAGGAGTCTTAGAAGACATACCAGTGAGAGTTGGAAACTACTTGGTTCCAACAGACTTCCTTGTGCTGAAATATGATTGCGATCTGGATGAAGCACTGCTACTTGGAAGACCATTCTTGGCTACAGCAGGAGCTGTGATTGATGTTAGACAGAGTCTAATAGACCTCCACCTGGGAAATGAGACGCTGCGATATGACATGGAGAAGCTGCGGAAACCACTGATAGATGGGCAGACTTTCACGATCCTGGAAGCAGAAGATGAGCAGCCAGATGGGCATGTGATACTAGATCCTGGAGCACAATCTACACCTGCTTTTTTTGGACTGAAGCATTCAGCAACAGCCTACACTCCACCATGGATGAGGAGACTTGAACAGAGACAGAAAAGTCTCTGTCAGGATCTCTAAGTGCCTGAAAGATCTTGTGCGTCCGGTCAAGCTAATGACCTTAAACAAGCGCTGAGTGGGAGGCAACCCACTGTTAGGTGTAGTTTTCTTTCTTTCTTATTTTTGGTGTTTTTGTTAGGATTTCACGTTTTTTGTTTTTGTTTTTGCTAAGTATCAGATGCAGAATTCGAACCTGGAGAAGTGTGACGATCGATGCACTTGTGCACCGATCGTTGCAAGGAGATTTGACGAAGAGGGAAAATCAGCAAGAAGCATGAGATGCCTCAGAATTTCATTCTGGAAGTTGAGGTTTTTGATTGCTGGGGCATAGATTTCATGGGTCCTTTTCCCTCATCCTATGGGAATAAATTTATCTTGGTTGCTGTGGATTATGTGTCTAAATGGGTTGAAGCAATAGCTAGTCCAACCAATGATTCTTCGGTGGTCATTCAACTGTTTAAGACCATCATATTCCCCAGATTTGGAGTGCCTCGTATAGTGATTAGTGATGGAGGATCTCATTTTATCAATAAGGTCTTCGAGAAGTTGCTGAAAAAGCATGGAGTTCATCACCGAGTCGCTACTCCTTATCACCCTCAGACCAGTGGATAAGTTGAAGTTTCTAACAGACAGATCAAAGAGATCCTTGAGAAGACAGTCGGAAAAACAAGGAAGGATTGGGCAGCAAAGTTGGATGATGCATTATGGGCTTACAGGACAGCATTCAAGACACCACTTGGGACCACTCCATTCCATCTGCTATATGGAAAAGCATGTCATCTGCCAGTGGAACTTGAGCATAAATCAGCATGGGCTGTAAAACAGATGAACTTTGATCTTAAGTCTGCTGCAGAAAGGAGATTAGTGCAGCTTAATGAGTTGGATGAGATTAGACATTTTGCTTATGAGAACTCAAAGCTGTACAAAGAAAGGACTAAGGTATATCATGACAAGAAGATTGTTTCCAGACAATTTGAGCCTAATGATCAGGTACTTTTATATAACTCTCGTCTGCATTTGTTTCCAGGAAAGCTGAAATCAAGGTGGTCTGGCCCTTTTACAATCAAAGCGGTGCGTCCGTATGGAGCTGTGGTTCTAACTGGTAAGGATGGTATTGAATTCACTGTGAATGGACAGAGGGTGAAACATTATTGGGCGAAAGCCGAGATTCCAGAAGGTCAGATTCTGCCTCTGGATGATGCACCCTCTACCTAGATCAGCTGAAACGTCAAGCTATTGACGTTAAAAGAGCGCTGAGTGGGAGGCAACCCACTGTTTTTGTTTTTGCATTTTGATTTTAGTATCTTTTCTAGATTTTACGTTTTTGTTTCTGTTTGGTGAGTTTTTAGTTGCAGGGTTCGATGAAATCGCATTGCGTCGATCGACACACTATTGTGTCGATCGTTACAACAGGAAATCGCACAGCAACGGTCGCTGCACCTAGTGCAACGATCGATGCCTGACTGCGACAGAGGTAAAACCCGAGAGAACTAACCATTCAATCTAATTTTTTTTTATTTTCTTTCTTTTAACCAATCCCTTGCTTGACACTACTGGGGACAGTGTGTCTTAAATGTGGGGGAGGTTCTAATAATTACTTTTCTTTTGTTTTCTTAAGAGTCAGCCTATTTTGTTTTTCGAGTCAAAATTGGTTTAAGTAGGAAACAATGACTTTTTAAGGAGATTAGTAGCATTTGCAGGAACTTAAGTGACCATTGGGATGAAGCTGCAGATTATCTCTGACTATTAGAAAACCCAGACACGGATCAGCCTACTGAGAACACCCACATCGCTTCAGGTATCAGAGGATCCTTTTACTGACTTCACCTTAATACTGACTTAGATTTCTCACCTAAGGGCTTGGTATACTTTATGTCGGATTCCCTGTTAGTTCTGACACAGCCTGTTAACCTGTCCTATTTGGTTCCCTTCTCCCCTTCCATAAAGTAAAAAAAAAAAAGTAATAAACTGAGGATGAGTTAGTAACTCCGAAGTGGTCACGGGAGTGGTAGAGACCCCTATTATCTCCTGTGCGATCCATGGAATGTGTCCAAAGTACACCCCATAACGGGAAGAACACTGATAAAAAAAATAAAATGATACCCAATGAGGGAAAAATCAGTTGTTAAGGAAGGGAAAGAGAAGAAAGGGACTAGAGAAAGACAGTTTGGTGGTCTAGAGCTGGCTAGGTAAGAATCCATGTGCCTTTAGATCGATACTCCTTAGGTGAGACCGCACTTAAATACTTGCAGAAGTCAGTAGGGAGAATTTGAATGCGTGAATGTGATTGTGGCGTTTACTTAGGACAGTTGCTAAGTGTGGGGGAAGTACATGTTGATCTTGATGTCTGTAGATTGATTCTTTCATGTGGATTTACTAAGGGGAATCTGAATGTTGATGCTTCTATGATAAAATGAGTTTCTGAAGAGTTTTCAAACCTCTTCACTGCATTTTAGTTCTCTGTTTTGCTTGAGGGCAAGCAAAGGCTAAGTGTGGGGGAGTTGATATATCATGGTTTTTACCCACTTTAGACCATGATATAGTTGTGTTTTTAGAGTCTTTTGTATCCGTTTAGAGTCTTTTACAGGTTATATCAAGTTTGGAGCTAATTGGAGATATATGGAGCATTTTGGGCATTTTGGGACGTTTTGGCCGAGAGCTTTATTCACTGTTCGAATATTTGATGTTGCATCGATCGACACACATTGTGCATCGGTCGATGCAGTCGCGAGATGGGCCGTACGCGTCGGTTTAACAACTTATGAAGATTTGCAAAGAAGCCCAAGATAGTTCCAGTATTTACACAGAAGCCCCATCCGAGATTATACCTATATATACTAGTTTTTGGCTTTTATTTTAGATACGCTTTCATACTTAGAACTAAGAGATTTTTAGAGTTTTCGGGGCTGATCTATTTCCTTGTATTGATTTATTTTGGAGAAGATTTCGAACCCCTTTGATATTTTAATTTCTTATATGCAATCTATTTATTCTATGATTATGTTTTCATCAATCATGTCTGAGTAGATCCATAGTTGAGTTTAGGGTTTCTCATTAGGGTTTGATGACTTGCTAGACTTGTTTAATTCAGTTAGGATTCATATGATTAGAATGTTCTTCAAACTAAATTGTGCTTAATGCTAGTTCTAACCTGATCAATTAGAATCTAGATCTTAGGTTGCTAAATACGTCACGAGAGTGGGGTTTAGGAATCTGAACTATTTAGGTTGAGCAATTAAATTATTCGCAAAGAGATTTGGTTTAGTTTAATTGTGAACATATCGAACTTGAACTTAATGCTTGTTTAATCTGTTAGTAATCGCAAAGAGATTTGGGTTACTGCACTTAGGCATAGAGAATTCTCGCAAAGAGATTTGGTTAATTCTATTTCCGTGATTTGAGTTCTAGAACTGAGTTTAATTTGATCCTGACTGATTAACTTGTCTGCTTGTCTGATTTCCTGAGAATACCCTAGGCTTGACGCTTTTAGTTTATTGCTTACAAACCGATTTCCTGCTACTGTTTATTTTCTTGCACCGCAATTTATTACAATCACTACTTGCTTATTTCTAGTATTTATTCCTACAGTTTGATCCTCTTGAGACCAAGTGTCCCTGTGGATTCGATAACCCTATATACTACATTGACTATACTGTGCACTTGCAGTTTTAGAATAGGGTAAAACTTAGAACCTATCATTGCCTCCCACTCAGCACTTGTTTAAGGTCATTAGCTTGACCGGACGAACAAGATCTTTCAGGCACCAAGAGATCTTGACAGAGACTTTTTCTGTCTCTGTTCAAGTCTCCTCATCCAAGGTGGCGAGTAGGCTGTTGCAGAATGCTCATGTGATATACCATGGATTTTAGGGTTTTTAACCATGGTATATGTGTTATTTATCGAGTCTTCTACTATGTTTTGGAGTCTTTTAGTTATGTTTACAGGTCTATACACGTTTGGAGCGGAATTGGACATTATAGAGCATTCTGGAGCATTGTGGGGATTTAACCCGAGAGATGGACTTCACTGCCGAATTCACAGACCTGCATCGATCGATACACCTGTGGCAAGGATCGATGCAAGGTCGACGCAAACATTCTCGCGAGCGTTTAATGAGAAGAATTGGATATTGCAACTTTGCCCAGAAGTTTCCATAATTACAAAGAAGCCCCAGCCGACTTTAGACTATTATATAAGAGTTTTTAAGCCATTGTTTAGGCTACGCTTTACTTACGTCTTATTTTTATTTCAGAGAGAGTTAGGGGCTGATCCTGATCTCGAAAGAGAGAGGATTTCGAACCCCAGTTCTTTATTTTATTTTATAATATTTGGTTTTCTATTCATGATGTTTTCTGTTTCGATGAACATGTCTGAGTAGTTTACCTGTTAGGTTGAAGGATTCTCATTAGGGATTTCATGGAACTATAGTAATCAATCTGTAGGGATTCATATCTGCTAGTTCTTTGTTTAGGTTGTTCTTAATGCTTAATCTGAAGTAGCTAATCAGAATTATGATGTTAGGTTGATTGATACAACGAGAGTTGGTTAATTAGCTAGAAAGAACCTAGATGAGCAATTTGATCTACTCGCAAAGAGATTTGGTTTAGGGGAATTGTGAACATATCAAACCTGATCATTAATGCTAGTTTAATCTGTTAGTAATTGCAAAGAGATTTGGATTGCTGCACTTAGACTTAGAGAATTCTCGCAACGAGAGTTGGTGAATTCTATATCCGTGTTTGAGTTCTAGAACAGTTATTGATTAGATCCTGATTGACTGATTGCTTGTGTTCCTGATTTCCTGAGAACTCCTGAAACCTAACGCTTCGCTTCCTTGCTCACAACTCGCTGCTATTTACTTTCTGCTTGCTTATTTACTGCTTTCCCATATTGCTTTCTCCTAGTTTTAACTTGATCGTTCTAAATCTATCGTTGACCGGAGTCCCTGTGGATTCGATACCCTAAGTACTACAACTACATCACTGTGCACTTGCAGTTAATATAGGGATTAAAACTCGACCTATCAAGTTTTTGGCGCCGTTGATAGTGATAATCTATCGTGTGACCAGAGTCCTTGTGGATTCGATACCCTAAATACTACATCTGCTTTACTGTGCACTTGCAGTTAGAATAGGGATAATTCTTGACCTATCAAGTTTTTACCCTACATCTACATCTTTGCTCATGTCCAAGAAAAGATGGAGTAAAATGTGCTCCAGGGTCCACAATCACAGTTTCATCCGGCTACTCATCATCTGCTTCCATTATGGTGAATGTCTGCCCTTCTATCAGTGGTCTTCGCAGCTTATCCATCTCGTAACGCAGGGGCACATCTCCCAGATGGAGGTCAATCAGACTGTTTCTAACATCTATAACCGCTCCCGCTGTAGCCAAGAATGGTCTCCCAAGTAGTAACGCTTCATCCGGATCACAGTCATATTTCAGCACCAAGAAGTCTGTTGGAACTAAGTAGTTTCCAACTCTCACTGGGATGTCCTCTAAGAATCCTTCCGGAACTCTTATAGACTGATCAGCTAGGACAAGAGATGTCCTAGTGGGAGAAAAATCCAGCATTCCCAACTTCTCTGCCACAGAGTATGGCATCAGACTTCCAGCAGCTCCCAGATCACAAAGAGAGCGCCTAAATACTATCCTCGAAGATAGAGCAATTAAGCACAAAGACTCCAGGGTCAGTCAGCTTCTTCGGGATTTTGGTCAGCAGAACATTACTAATATGTTGGGGAACTATAATCACCCAGTCTTTCAGCTCTTCATCTAAAGGCATCATCTTATTCAAGTACCTTTGAACACAAGGATGATAAGGTGGATCATCAGATGATGGAATTTCTTCCAACTCTTCACCAATCTCTTCTAGCTGCTTAAGCTCTTCAATCTCCTGTTTAATCACTTTAGATACTGAAGGATATTGTCTAATGGCCTATGCATAGATCTCCTGTTGAGAAATCTCAGAGACTCCAGAGAATAAGCGATCAAGCTCCAAATCTGCATCAACGTCATCATCATCCGGCGAGTCTGTCTGTTCACGACCTGCATCGACCGACACTAGGGGTGTGTCGATCGATGCAACACTGTTTTCACAGTTTTCACCCGAGAGATTTTCTCCAAAATTCGAGATTTCAATCTCTTCTACCAACTCAGCTGTGCTTAGCTCAAATCCTTCACCTAGGTGAGATCCATCATCAATGTACACAGACCAGGCCTTAATATGAGTGTTTGCTACTCCTTTTCCCTTCATTGAACCGGAAATCTGATTCACCTGAGTATCCAGCTGCTTCATATGAGTGTTTAAAGACTCAAACTTTCCATTGAGATCCTCATAGACAGCATCCAATTTCTTATTGCAGTCCACATAAATCTTGTTCTGACTCTCCAGCAGCTGTTCCATCATTGCCTCCATCTTACTCTCATGAGCAGTGGCTGCAGGAGGAGTCTGATAAGATGAAGATCCATAGGTTCTCTGAGTACCTTGTCCAAAAGGCTTCTGAAAACCACTAGTCTGTCCAAAGCCATAAGAGTTTTGATTGCCTGTGAAGGCACTCCTTTGTCCTCCATTGAAGAACCTGTTTCCCTGCTGATTACCAAATCTGTTACCTTGGAAACCAGATCCTCCAATGAAATTCATATCTTCCTCCTTGTTCTCTTCATCAGCTCCTACAATCTCTACTTCCTGAGCAAAGTGTACTCCCTTCTTCTCGGCCAGAAGATTACAAACAGTGTCCAGCCTAGATCTTATATCAGCCATCTCCGAGTTCTCTACACTTCCACCAGATTTCTTCCTCCTATCATCCATAGTCTTGCAACTGTTGCTGCTCACTAAGTTCTCAATCAACTGCTTAGCTTGTGCAGAAGTCCTGGTGTTGAAGTTTGCATTGCTGGAGTTATCCAGCGCAGACTGATAAGGAAGATCTATGCCTCGGAAGAAAATACCTAGCAATGTGACCTCAGTGAATCCATGGTGTGAGCAGTCACGCTGGTACTTCTTGAATCTCATCCATGCAGCTTTCAAAGGCTCCACAGATCTTTGGGAAAATGTGAGTATGTACTAACAGATTAAACCAACTTTAATTCCAAGTTCGATATGTTCACAATTAAACTAAACCAAATTCCTTTGCGAGAAGTTTAATTGCTCAACCTAAATAGTTCAGATTCTAAACCATACTTTCGTGTCGTATTTAGCAACCTATGATCTAGATTCTAAGTGATCAGGTTTGAACTAGCATTAAACACAGTTTAGATCGAAGAACAGATAAGTTATGAATCCTTAACTGAATTAATTAAATCTAGCAAGTCATGAAATCCTTAATGAGAAACCCTAAACCTAACTATGAATCTACTCAGACATAGAATATGAAGACATAATCAATGAATTAATAGAAATCATAAAAGAGATTAAATAAATAAAGGGGTTCAAAATCTTCTCCAAAATAAGGTGAAGTACATGATCAGATCAGCCAATAAGCTCTAAAAACTCTCTGCTCTAAATTATGACTTCTGTGTGTAAAACAATGTCTAAATCCTAATATATATAGCTAATCACGTCTGGGGCTTCTGTGTAATCTCTGAAATTTTCTGGGTTCTTTTGTAATATTTGATAACTTCATTAACCGCCGAGATTCTGGCCCATTCGCGTCGTGCATCGACCGATGCACATGTGTGTCGATCGATGCATGGTCTCAATTCTGGACAGTGAGTTCATCTCTCGGACCAAATCTCCAAAATGCTCCAAATAGCTCCAAAATCGCCACATTAGCTCCAAACGTGCGTATTCCTAATAAAACCTGTAAAAGACTGTAAAAAGACACAAAAAGACTCTAAAACATACTTATATCATGGTCTAAAACTAGTAAAAACCATGATATATCAACTCCCCCACACTTAGCCTTTGCTTGTCCTCAAGCAAAACAAAGAACTAGAATGGTGAAGAGGTTTGAAAACTCTTCAGAAACTCTTTTCATCGTTGAAGCAATAACACTCAGATTCCCCTTAGTAATCCACATGAAAGATTTCACCTGCAGACATCAAGACCAACATATACTTCCCCCACACTTAGCAACTGTCCTAAGTAAACTCCACAATAAAATTCACGCATTCAAATTCTCCCTACTGACTTCTGCAAGTATTTAAGTGCGGTCTCACCTAAGGAGTATCGATCTAAGGGCACATGGATTCTTACCTTGCCAGCTCTAGACCACCAAACTATCTTTCTCTAGTCCCTTTCTTCTCTTTTCCCTTCCTTAACAACTGATTTTTCCCCACTGGGTATCATTTTATTTTTTTTATAAGTGTTCTTCCCGTTTTGGGGTGTACTTTGGACCTTTCCATGGATCGCACTGGAGGTAATAGTGGTAGCTACCACTCCCGTAACCACTTCGAAGCTATTAGTTGGTTCTTTTCCATAGATACACAGGAGGTAATAGGGGTCTCTACCACTCCCGTGACTACTTCGAAGCTATTAGCTTATCCTCAGTTTTTATTACTCTTTTTTTTTATATGGAAGGGGAGAAGGGAACCATGTAGGACAGGTTAACAGGCTGTGTCAGAACCAACAAGGGAGTCCGACTCAAGGTATACCAAGCCCTTAGGTGAGAAATTAAAGTCAGGATTAAATTTGAAGTCAGTAAAAGGATCCTCTGATACCTGAAGCGATGTGGGTGTTCTCAGTAGGCTGATCCGTGTCTGAGTTTTTTAATAGTCAGAGATCATCTGCAAACTATTCCCAATGGTTACTTAAGTTCCTGCAAGTGCTATAAAACTTCTCAAAAATTCATCGTTTCCTACTTAACTGTTTTGACTCGATAAAACAAAATTTTGAAAAACATACTGACTCTAAGAAAACAGAAAGATTGGTGTCAGTAGCACCTCCCCCACACTTAAGACATACTGTCCCCAGTAGTGTCAAGCGAGGATTGGTAAAAGAAAGAAAATAAAAGTTAATGTTAATGGACGTTTTAAGTTCTGTCGGATTTTACCTGTCGCACCTGCATCGACCGTTGCACATAGTGCATCGACCGTTGCTTGGCGATTTTCGTGTTGTAACGATCGACACAGTGGTGTGTCGATCGATGCACTGCGTATATCCGAGACCTGCAGAACAAAACTCACCAAAAACAGAAAGAAAACGTAAAATCCTACAAAAACACTAAAATTAAAATGCAAAAACGAAAACAGTGGGTTGCCTCCCACTCAGCGCTCTTTTAACGTCAATAGCTTGACGTATCAGCTGATTTAGGTAGAGGTTGCATCATCCAAAGGCAGAATCTGCCCTTCTGGAATCTCGGCCTTAGCCCAATAATGTTTCACCCTCTGTCCATTCACAGTGAACTCATTACCTTCCTTGGTGGTTAGAACGACAGCTCCATACGGACGTACCTCTTTGATCGTTAAAGGACCAGACCACCTTGATTTCAGCTTACCTGGAAACAAGTGCAAACGAGAGTTATACAAAAGTACCTGATCATTAGGCTCAAACTGTCTAGAGACAATCTTCTTGTCATGATAAGCCTTAGTCCTCTCCTTGTACAACTTTGAGTTCTCATAGGCAAAATGTCTAATCTCATCCAACTCATTAAGCTGCACCAATCTCCTTTCCGCAGCAGATTTAAGATCAAAGTTCATCTGTTTAACAGCCCATGCTGCTTTGTGCTCAAGTTCTACTGGCAGATGACATGCTTTTCCATATAGCAGATAAAACGGAGTAGTCCCAAGTGGTGTTTTGAATGGTGTCCGGTAGGCCCATAAAGCTTCATCTAGCTTTGCTGCCCAATCTTTTCTTGTTTTTCCAACTGTCTTCTCAAGGATCTCCTTAATCTGTCTGTTAGAAACCTTGACTTGTCCACTAGTCTGAGGGTGATAAGGAGTAGCGACTCGGTGATGAAATCCATGCTTCTTCAGCAGCTTCTCGAAGACCTTATTGATAAAATGAGATCCTCCATCACTAATCACTAACCGAGGCACTCCAAATCTGGGGAATATGATGGTTTTAAACAGCTTAATGACCACCAAAGAATCATTGGTTGGACTAGCTATTGCTTCTACCAACTTAGACACATAGTCCACAACAACCAAGATGAATTTATTCCCATAGGATGAGGGAAAATGACCGATGAAATCTATGCCCCAACAATCGAAAATCTCAACTTCCAGAATGAAATTCTGAGGCATCTCATGCTTCTTGCTGATTTTCCCTCTCCTTTGACAGGCATCACACTGAGAGACAAAATAATGGGTGTCTTTAAACATTGTAGGCCACCAGAAACCTGTTTGCAGTACCTTAGACACAGTTTTGAAAGTAGCAAAGTGTCCAGCATAATCTGATCCATGACAGTGGAATAGGATTTCTGGAACCTCTGATTCAGCAACGCATCTACTGTAAAGACCATCCGAACAGTGTTTGTAGAGATAAGGCTCATCCCAGTAATACCGTCTAAGCTCTCTGAAAAACCTTTTCTTTTCATATCCCTTCAAATCATCTGGTTCCGTCTCTGCAGCAAGGTAATTAGCTATATCTGCGTACCATGGTCGATCGGTGGTTGCGACAGCATCAATCTCTAAATAAAAATTTCCGATCTGAAGCTTGAAGGTTTCTGGTTTCGTATCAGGTCTGAATCGACCGTTGCACATGTCTGCGTCGATCGTTAATTCCCCGATACTCCTTGTATCGACCGCTGCCAATGTGGCATCGATCGACGCAAGGCGATCATCCCCACAGTTCTGCAACTCTGTGTCCAAATCCGTCTGAATCACTGTCCCGATCATATTGACATTTTCCTCAGGCAAAAAATCATTAATGGGGATGTCCTCTTCAACCAGGATCCTTGATAGATGATCAGCAACTCCATTTTCAACTCCCTTCTTGTCTTTTACCTCGATATCAAACTCCTGAAGCAACAGAATCCATCTCAAAAGCCTTGGCTTAGCATCTTTCTTCTGCATCAGATACTTCAGAGCTGAATGATCAGTGTGCACAATCACCTTAGAACCGACAAGGTAAGGGCGAAACTTCTCAAATGCAAAGACAACAACCAACATCTCCTTCTCCGTAGTGGCATAGTTTCTTTGCGCATCATCCAGTGCTCTGCTTGCATAGTAGATAGCATGAAGATTTCTATCCTTTCTCTGCCCCAGAACAGCTCCTACAGCAAAATCACTTGCGTCGCACATTACCTCAAAAGGTAGATCCCAATCCGGTGGTTGTACTATAGGAGCACTCACTAATGCTTGCTTGATCTGTTCAAATGCAGATTGACATTCTGCAGTGAACTCAAATTTGACATCCTTCACAGCAAAGCAGTTAGTGGTCTAGCAATCTTGCTGAAGTCCTTAATGAATCTCCTATAGAATCCAGCATGTCCAAGGAAACTTCTCACAGATGTCACAGAATCAGGTGCCTGAAGGCTTGTCATGACCTCAATCTTAGCGCGATCTACTTCGATCCCTGCTTCAGACACTCTATGTCCAAGTATGATACCATCTCTCACCATGAAGTGGCACTTTTCCCAGTTAAGGACCAAGTGCTTCTCCTCGCATCTAGCTAGCACTTTGCACAAATTATCCAAGCACTCATTATAAGAGGATCCATAAACTGAGAAATCATCCATAAATACCTCCATAAAGTCCTCGATCATGTCAGTGAAGATGGACATCATGCATATCTGGAAGGTGGTTGGTGCATTACAGAGTCCAAAAGGCATCATACGGTATGCAAAAGTGCCATAGGGACAAGTGAAAGTAGTCTTTCCCTGATCTTCTGGATGGATAGGAATCTGAAAGAAACCTGAGTATCCATCGAGGAAGCAATAGTAAGGGTGATTTGCTAACCTCTCTAGCATCTGATCAATAAAAGGCAAGGGAAAGTGATCCTTCCTGGTTGCAGCATTCAGCTTCCTGTAATCTATGCACATACGATGACCAGTCACTGTCCTAGTGGGAATCAACTCATTCTTCTCGTTCTTGACTACTGTAACTCCACCTTTCTTGGGCACAACATGAACCGGACTGACCCAATCACTATCAGATATCGGAAAGATAATCCCAGCATCTAGTAGCTTCATGATCTCTTTCTTCACCACCTCTTTAAGATTTGGGTTCAGCCTCCTCTGATGCTCTATTGATGTTTTAGACTCATCGTCAAGATGTATCCTATGCATGTACAGCTCCGGAGAGATACCTGAAATGTCATCAAGAGAATAGCCAAGAGCTTTGCGATGTTTGCGCAGCTTGCTTAGTAGTAAAGTGAGCTCTGCGTTGTTAAAACTAGCATTAACAATCACCGGATATGTTGAATTAGGTCCAAGAAATGCGTACCTTAGCCCGGATGGAAGTTGTTTCAGCTCAATTTTCAGAGCCTTTTCTTCTGCCCAATCTCTGTCGACCTGCAACGACCGATGCAAAGGTGGTGTCGATCGTTGCAGTGTCACGTCAGACATTCCAACTTGCATCACTTCCTCAGCACAATCCATCAGCCTCGCGTAACAGAGCGCGGGCTCGTCTTGCAGATACTCCAGCTCCATTATAGAGCTCAGTAAAGCCCTTTCTAGTGGATCCTCAGCACGAGTTCTATGAAAGTAATCTACAGCCAAATCACTGAGAGTATCCACATAGAATGTCTGTCCGTCGATGGTTGGTCTTTTCACCAGCTTGTCCATATCGAAACTCATCTTCAGATCTCCTACATTCAGGATTATCTTATCTCCCTGACAGTCAATCATCGCACCCGCAGTAGCTAAAAAAGGTCTGCCCAAAATTAGTGGATCCTTTGGTTCCTGTCCATACTGCAGAACCACAAGATCAGTCGGAATCACACATTGGCCAATCATTATAGGAACATCCTCTAATAATCCTTCAGGAATTATGATTGTCCTGTTTGCTAAAACCAGTGATATCCTAGTGGGTATGAAATCAGTTAATCCCAGCCTCTTAGCAATAGAGAAAGGCATAAGATTCACACTGGAGCCAAGATCACATAGAGATCTTTCGAATCTTTCCCTTTAGATAGCACAATCCAACACAAAGCTCCTTGGATCTTTCAACTTCTCGGGAATTCTGCCCTGAATCACTGCACTACACACCTCCGTGATCATCATTACCGTCTCCTCTTCAGACCACTTACCAGCAACCATATCCTTAAGACATCTTCTCATCACAGGACTAGTTTCCATAGAATCAATCAAAGGCACTTCAACTTTCACCTTTTTGATCATTTCCTTGCATCTGTTGTACTGTTTTTCGTTCTTAGCTTTCCTGGAATTCTTAGGAAAAGGCACCTTAGGCTTGTACACTCTTTCATTTGCCTGTTTCGGTTTTTCTGCGTCAGAAACCTTTACAGTCGCTTTGCGTCGATCGTTGCTGGGGTTGCGTCGATCGTTGCTAGGCGACTATGTTTCGACTCCTGTGTCGAGCTCTGGTTCGCCATCTTTATTTTCGCTTTGCATCGACCGTTGCTTAGGTGCGTCGATCGATGGATTGCGAAGCTCACGGATCTCATCTTCCATTTCCTCAATTTCCTCGAGTTCTTCAACACTCAACTGCTTTTTCTGGGCAGGAAAGAACTCCTTACCACTTCTTAACGTTACTGCATTGCATTGATACTTGGGATTAGCATCAGTTCGTCCTGGGAGATATCCATCTTCCCTCTTTACATGTCCAACAGTCTGTGCAACCCGAGCATCAAGCTCCTTTACATGTGAGCTCAAGGACTGAAACTTCCCATTCAGATCATCATACAAATGCTTCAGCCTTTTGTCAAAATCCTCAGCCTGTTCGTTCTGATTTTTCAGCACCTGCTCCAGCATCGTTTCTATTCTGCTCTTGTTAGGACCAGCAGCACTCTTCTGATAGTAACCGCCTTGCTGAAAAGGCCTCTGATATCCAGTACTATTCTGTCTACCACTGAAGTACCTGTTCTCAGACTGATATCCAAATCTGTTCCCTTGGAAACCAGATCCTCCAACATAATTCACATCCTCTTCCTGTCCATCTTCTTCAGCATTGATCACTTCAACATCTTGTGCAAAATGGAAAGCCTTCTTCTCAGCCAAGAGATTGCAAATAGTGTCCAGCCTAGATCTAATATCAGCCATCTCCACATTCTCTATCTTCCCACCGGATCTCTTTCTCCTCTCATCAGTAGATTTGCAGCTATTGCTGCTCACTAAGTTCTCGATCAACTGCTTTGCTTGTGCAGGAGTCCTGGTGTTGAAGTTTGCATTACTGGAGTTATCCAGCACAGTCTGATAGGGCAGATCTATGCCTCTAAAGAAGATACCTAGCAATGTGACCACAGTAAACCCATGGTGTGGGCAGTCATGCTGATATTTCTTGAATCTCATCCAGGCAGCTTTTAAAGGCTCCACATGACCTTGGGAGAATGTCAGAATGTCCTGTCTGGACTGATCGGAGCGCGCATCATCGTAGAAGTGCCTCAGAAACTCGCTCTTAAGAGCATCCCATGTAGTAAACTGCCTAGCTGGCAGTTGCTTCAGCCACGCAGCAGCGTCTCCAGCGAGACTGTGCGGAAAGAGCTTAAGAAACAGATAATCCTGGCAGATTCCATCATACTTCATGCCAGTGATTATATCCTCGAACTGATCAATATGATCCATAGGCTGTTCCGATGGATGGCCATGGAAAGCGTTCTGTCTCATCAGCGAGTAGTAGATGGTTTTGATCTCAAAATCGTTTCTCTCAAAACCAGGAGGTACTAGAGCTGACCGGTTTGCATGAAACTCATCCGGTCTATTGTAGTCAGCCAAAGTCCTCTTATGGACCACCATCTGTTGCTCTTCAGGTTCAGGGATGACATTCCCTGCAGCATCAATCCTATGCCCAACAGCATTGTAAGGATTGTTTTCTCGGTCCCTCAGGGTTCCGTTAGCATCAGGCATCAAGATCAAACGTTCTCGTACCATCCTTTCTCTTCTTTCTCTTCTGTTAGTTCTTTCTAGACGTCCAAATTCTTCAAGCCCGAGATTAACTAAGTTCAAGTTCTGATTACTTCTAGTTTTCTGCGTCTGCATAAACTGTCTGTAATCGTCAAGCAACGATCGATGCTATCAGTGCAACGATCGATTCAATCTCAGAATCGTCAAGCAACGACCGACACAGGGGTGCAACGGTCGACGCTAGGCGAAATCGGTACCTGCGACAGAAAGAAAACAGATAAAAAGTTAGTAAATAAAAATAAAAATAAAAATCCTAGTAAAAACCCTAGGTTCGAATCTATCGAAGACTCAATCAGAGTCCCCGGAAATGGCGCCAAAAACTTGATAGGTGTTAAGTTTTCCCTATATTAACTGCAAGTGCACAGTATCGTCAATGTAGTATATAGGGTTATCGAATCCACAAGGACTCCGGTATTCAATAGATTCAGAACGGAAGAGATTAATACTAAGAAAGAAAGCAAATTGATGTAAATTAAATAGCAGTGCGAGAAAGTAAATCAATAGCAGATTGGTTGTGAAAGCAGATAATTAAAGGGCGCTAAGTCTAGGGTGTTCTCAGAAAATCAGACAAGCAGATAAATTATTCAGTAAGGATCTCATTAAGCGCAGTTCTAGAACTCAAATCACGGATATAGAATTAACCAACTGTCGTTGCGAGAATTCTCTAAGTCTAAGTGCAGCAATCCAAATTTCTTTGCAATTACTAACAGATTAAACCAGCTTTAATTCCAAGTTCGATATGTTCACAATTAAACTAAACCAAATTCCTTTGCGAGAAGTTTAATTGCTCAACCTAAATAGTTCAGATTCTAAACCACACTTTCGTGTCGTATTTAGCAACCTATGATCTAGATTCTAAGTGATCAGGTTTGAACTAGCATTAAACACACTTTAGATCGAAGAACAGATAAGTTATGAATCCTTAACTGAATTAATTAAATCTAGCAAGTCATGAAATCCTTAATGAGAAACCCTAAACCTAACTATGAATCTACTCAGACATAGAATATGAAGACATAATCAATGAATTAATAGAAATCATAAAAGAGATTAAATAAATAAAGGGGTTCGAAATCTTCTCCAAAATAAGGTGAAGTACAGGATCAGATCAGCCCCAATAAGCTCTAAAAACTCTCTGCTCTAAATTATGACTTCTGTGTGTAAAACAAAGTCTAAATCCTAATATATATAGCTAATCACGTCTGGGGCTTCTGTGTAATCTCTGAAACTTTCTGGGCTCTTTTGCAATATTTGATAACTTCATTAACCGCCGAGATTCTGGCCCATTCGCGTCGTGCATCGACCGATGCACATGTGTGTCGATCGATGCATGGTCTCAATTCTGGACAGTGAGTTCATCTCTCGGACCAAATCTCCAAAATGCTCCAAATAGCTCCAAAATCGCCACATTAGCTCCAAACGTGCGTATTCCTAATAAAACCTGTAAAAGACTCTAAAAAGACACAAAAAGACTCTAAAACATACTTATATCATGGTCTAAAACTAGTAAAAACCATGATATATCAACCACCTCTGTAATCTCCTATGTAGCCTCCTCTGTTAACATAGAAGGCCTGATGTGGTGTAACAGTAGTAGACGAGTCATATGTCTGAAGTTTATCATCGAACCCTATGAGCTTGAAGCTCACATCCTCAAGAATGATACCAGGAGATAGATCCATAGAGTTCTCAATAATAATAGTGATAGATTCATACTCCTTTCCCAGACCATTCAACACACCATAAATCTTCTCATGTTCAGAAATAGGAGAGCCTATAGAGTCTAACTGATCACACAAACTTTTGATCTCAGCTAGATATTCTGACATCGATTTCTGCAACTTAGATGTATTCTGAATCTTACGTTGGAGATCTAGCTTCCTAGTGGCAGTGACTCGGTTATAAGGTTTTGCAAGAGCGAGCCATATCTCTTGAGAAGATCGGAGACCGTAGATCGTTTTGAGAGCATTTTCAGTGAGGGTTCCAAGGATCCAAGCCATGATCAGTTGATCCATACGTACCCACTTCATGAAATCCGCATTGCTGACCTCATTGACCTGCTCATCATTGCGAACGATCATCGTCGGAGGAGGTCGCTGAATGTCGCCAGTTACGTAACCCAGAAGCAGCTGACTCTGAAGAAATAGTTCGAATTGAAGTTTCCATAGAAGATAATCTGTATCAGACAACTTAAGCGTGACAACTTGAGAAATAGTTAATGACTAAACAGAGAAAGGATCATGAGAGCTATCCATAGCTCTAATACCATGAAAGATTGAGAGAAAAGCTCATAAATGTGAAAATGAAGAAGATGACTTTATTGATCTCAATTTTCTTAAACATTCGATTACAAAGTCTATTTCATTTATACTACATTGAGCAGCCTTATCTTCTAGGGGACAAAGAGGATCTTTCTGGGTCAGCCTTGGAGAGCTTCATAACGGTTAGAGAGCCTGATTTGGTGAGCTGGCTGCAGTGTGCGGAGATCACGCTTCAGGGTCATCATTATGTTGCAAAGATGTTCCTCTGGTTTTGGTGCAGCAGCATTGTTTGTAGACTGCTTGAATTCTGCTGAGTCTTTGTTCATTTGGGCTGCAGGCCCATCTGTAATACTCTTTACATGTTTGTGCAAATATTTTTGATCGCATTTGCAAACATATTTTCATTTGTTTTCCAATAAATCTTAGATGTTTCATTTCTGGTTCTGTTTATTTGGCTTGCTCAGAAAAAAAAATTAAATCGATCAGCCCGATTCGGTTTTAAGATCTTTAAGGATTGTTTTTCTTTCTGTTAGGTTTAGATTGAAGGAGATACTTCGGCCACATTGGAGTCACTTCTTACATAATTTTTTGACACATGACAAGTTCGACTGGGACAGCATTAATCACTTAATCCTCTCAGTATATCGCAAGCCCACTTGGAATCCAGCTTCGAGTTCATATGCGCTACTGGTTCAATCCCACATAAACCAGTATGTAATTTGATAAAGAAGCGGAAGCTACAAAATGAAATCAAATCTAGTTCAATAGAAGAAGTTAGCGATTTCGAGAGGTCTTATACGAAGTTATGAATTCGAACAAGAACAAGGTTTCGAATACTCCTCGAAGTGCTTTGAAAAACTCTTTATTAGTAATAGCTCAATGAAATCAAAAGTGTATGAACAATAACCCTAGGGTTCCTATATATCTAACATGAAAGATAACTAGAAAATCTATCTAAAATTTAGAACACAATCTTCAAAAGATTTATATTTATCCTTTGAAGTAACACCAAAACCGAAATAGAAAACCAAATAAGAGAACTGTTAAGTTTCATGGATTTCCATCCTAAAATCAATTGATGATAAGTGAATTGGCCTAAGTCTTTTATATATTAGTTAACATTACTCCCAACTTCCAATGTGGGACAATTATCACACACTCTCTAGTGATTAAAGCCTCATGACCCATTAATCTCTACAATATCTCAATACCTTCCCTCGAGATAATGGCTCCTATAGCCACTAATCTCGACAGACCATCAATTCTAGGGTCCGAAGGCACATACCACTTTTTGGACCAAGTTATGAGAGTGTGTGGGCCAAACTCTGATACCATGTTAAGTTTCATGTAACCTAAAACCAATTAGTTATAAGTGGATTGGCCCAAGTCCCTTATATATTAGTCAATATTAGTCACAACTGCCAATGTAGGACAATTATTGATAGGGTCTAGTTTTAATCCTATTCTACTGCAAGTGCACAGTTAAGTGATTGTAGTATATAGGGTATCGAATCCACAGAGACTCTGGTCTCGATAGATAAAGAACCGTAGGAATTTAAACTAAGAAGAAAGCAATTTGTAGTAAACTAAATAGCAAAGCAAGAAAGTAAACAAGTAGCAGATTATCGGTGGTGAAAGCAGTTAATTAAAGGCGCTAAGTCTAGGGTATTCTCAGAAAATCAGACAAGCAGACAAGTCAATCAGTCAGGATCTAATTAAGCATAGTTCTAGAACTCAAATCACGGATATAGAATTAACCAAATCTCTTTGCGAGAATTCTCTAAGTCTAAGTGCAGCAATCTAAATCTCTTTGCAATTACTAACAGATTAAACCAACATTAATTTCAAGTTCGATATGCTCACAATTAAACTAAGCCAAATCTCTTTGCGAATAATTCAATTGCTCAACCTAAATAGGTCAGATTCTAAACCACACTCTCGTGTCGTATTTAGCAACCTAAGATCTAGATTCTAATTGATCAGGTTAGAACTAGCATTAAGCACAATTTAGATCGAAGAACATTCTATTCATGTGAATCCTTAACTGATTGGAACAAGTCTAGCAAGTCATGAAATCCTTAATGAGAAACCCTAAACCTAAATATGAATCTACTCAGACATGATTAATGAAACAGAAATCATAGAATTAATAGAAATCATAAAAGAGAATAAATAAACAAAGGGGTTCGAAATCTTCTCCAAAATAAATGAAGTACAAGATTAGATCAGCCCCAATAGCTCTAAAAACTCTCTGCTCTTAATTATGAAATAGTAGGTAAAATAAACACCAAAATCCTAATTATATAGGCATAATCTCGACTGGGGATTCTTTGTAGATACTGGAAACTTCTGGGCCAAAGTGCAAAATCTTCATTCTTCATTAAACCGCCGAATCGGCCCATCTCGCTAGTGTGTCGATCGACACGAAAGGTGTGTCGATCGATGCATGATCTCAAAATCGGACAGTGAGCTCAATCTCTCGGCCAAACACTCCAAAAATCCCCAAAATGCTCCAATATCTCCAATTCTGCTCCAAACCTGATTATACTTGTAATAGACTCTAAAAGAACATAAAAGACACTAAAACACAATTATATCATGGCATAAAACCGGTAAAAACCATGATATATCAACTCCCTCACACTTAGCCTTTGCTTGCCCTCAAGCAAAACAGAGAACTAGAATGTAGTGAAGAGGTTTGAAAACTCTTCAGAAACTCTTTTCATCGTTGAAGCAGCAACACTAAGATTCCCCTTAGTAATCCACATGAAAGAATCAACTTGCAGACATCAAGACCAACATATACTTCCCCCACACTTAGCAACTGTCCTAAGTAAACGCCACAATTACAGTCACGCATTCAAATTCTCCCTACTGACTTCTGCAAGTATTTAAGTGCGGTCTCACCTAAGGAGTATCGATCTAAGGGCACATGGATTCTTACCTTGCCAGCTCTAGACCACCAAACTGTCTTTCTCTAGTCCCTTTCTTCTCTTTTCCCTTCCTTAACAACTGATTTTTCCCGCATTGGGTATCTTTTTATTTTTTTTATCAGTGTTCTTCCCGTTTTGGGGTGTACTTTGGATCTTTCCATGGATCGCACAGGAGGTAATAGTGGTAGCTACCACTCCCGTGACCACTTCGAAGCTATTAATTGGTTCTTTTTCATAGATACACAGGAGGTAATAGGGGTCTCTACCACTCCCGTGACCACTTCAAAGTTCCTAGCTTATCCTCAGTTTTTATTACTCTTTTTTATATGGAAGGGGAGAAGGGAACCAAATAGGACAGGTTAACAGGCTGTGTCAGAACCAACAAGGGAGTCCGACTCAAGGTATACCAAGCCCTTAGGTGAGAAATTAAAGTCAGGATTAATTTGAAGTCAGTAAAAGGATCCTCTGATACCTGAAGCGATGTGGGTGTTCTCAGTAGGCTGATCTGTGTCTGGGTTTTCTAATAGTCAGAGATAATCTGCAGCTTCATCTCAATGGTCACTTAAGTTCCTGCAAATGCTGATAATCTTCTCAAAAAATCATTGTTTCTTACTTAAACAAATTTTGACTCAATAAAAACAAATTTTTTGAAAAATTTAACTGACTCTGAGAAAACAAAAAGAAAGAAGTTAGTAGAACCTCCCCCACACTTAAGACACAGTGTCCCCAGTAGTGTCAAGCGAAGGATTGGCAAAAAGAAATACAAATTTGTTTAAGGAATGGTTGAGTTCTGTCGGATTTTACCTCTGTCGCTCAGGCATCGATCGTTGCACTAGGTGCATCGACCGTTGATGTGCGATATTTCGTTGTAACGATCGACACAATGGTGTGTCGATCGACGCACTGCGTCTGTCGGATCAGTCAGCAAGTTAGCAAGTTAGTCCGTTGGAATTTATCAATTTGGAATCCTGCAAGCTGAAAACACTGAAAACAGAGTAAAATCAAAGCAATAGATGTATCAAATCAAGTATAACCATCCAAACATAGTAGTATCCTAAAAATCAAAAGAAAATAGTGCAAGAAAAAGAAAAAGAAAATCAGAGTACAGAACCGAATGTCTAGAGATGACAGCTACGCTCACTCGCTCTCGTCATCAATCCCACCATATGGATCAGTACCGGAGTCCTCAAGAGAACGCTGTCTGCGTCGTCTGTCAGGGATGGGCTGATGAACCTGTGGCTGTCTCCTGCAAGTGCAGCCACGCATCCACTCCCAAATGGTCTTCCATATCCCATCACTACGCTCTCTCCACTCAGCCTCAGACATATCACCGTAGGGCACTGTGATCTCAGGATAAGGGCCAAGGTCAACAATTGGGGCAGCAGCAGGCGCAGGGGCAGAGGACGATGAAGCTCGTGTGGAAGGCTCTCCCAGCGGATGCGCCATAGAAGGGACTCTGCGCTGCTCGGTCTCAGGTGGCTGGAATCTCAGAGCATCCAGTGTATCAATATGTGTCAGTCCAGGAGCAGGAAGATCCAAACCACACTTCCCAGCACTCTGATCATGATAAACCCAAATGCGTCCCTCCTTGAGCCAGGTAGAGCTCTGCAGGTGGCTGAGATCAAGGAACTCCTTGGCTGTGTTACACTCTGTGCCCTCTAAGGGAATCCCGCAGTGCATGAAGATGGGAGTAAGCAAGCTCCCTACTGTCTCAGTATCTACACCATCAAATGGTTTCAGCTGCAGGTCACATAAGTGCTGAGTGAAAACAGCTCCCAAGTTAAGACCCTTAGTAGGATCTCTCACGCCAGAACCCTCAAACTGATCTCGCAGCCCGATCAACAACATCTCCATCTCATACTTGCACATCTTGTTGGCCTCATACTTGCACAACAAACTCCAACACAAGATACGCAAGACATATCTCAGTACAGGATGCCTCACCTGCTTCACCAGTGTAGTTCTCGAGTTGTATCGACCACTACCAATACACTCCCAAAATGATCGAGCCTCCTCTGGATCCCACTCAAGTGGCATGTCAATGCGTCTCGGCTCATTGCTGAAACCGTAGATCCTGCAGATATCTAGTAAAGGAATCCGATACCTGAATCCTAAACTCATGAAGGTAAAGATACCTCCTGTAGCTCTCCTGCTATCTGGATCTGGGTAAACCACTCTGCAAGTGGCTAGCAACTGTCTGACCCGCTCTGGATACAAATCATAAGGACGCATAGGCATTGTCCCTAGACCAATGCCCTTACATACTGCAAGTACCTGCTCATCTATCCCCAGACTCTTACAGGTAGAGTAGTCTACAAACTTGGTTGGTTTGATAATCATCCCACACCAACCGTTGTATAGCAGCGTGTCAAATTCATCCCACTGGTTAAGCAGTGGCCTCTCTGTAAAATCAGCAGTCTTAAAGAACTCAGTAATGTTCTGTGGCCAAACTCTGGTTGATGGGATTGCTGTCGCATCTGCTCAGGGCCAAGGCAATGCAATTAACGGTCCGGCTCTCACATAAGGCGCAGGTGGCTGTGACTCTCTATGAAACCACTCTGGTGGTGGAATGTACTGTCGTGTGGCTGTTGCTGCTGTGGCTCTGCGCTTACGGAGTTGTCTGCGAGATGCCATCTGCATAAGAAAAATTTAAACAAATAAGTCTCGGCAATCTCTCTGTGAAATCGCGAAGCAACGACCGTTGCACTAAGGCATCGATCGTTGCAAGGCGATTTCGTATTATCGAACATTTCCCCAAAATCACAAAGCAACGACCATTGCATAAATGCAACGACCGTTGCAAGGCGATTTCAGCCGCAATCAAAATCCTAAAATTGTTCTAAATTCGTTCCACATTAGCACAAATCAGCCTAAAATCAGCACCCACCATCCCAAATTCAGTCTATTTAAGCATGCAAGCATCAATTTCAATCCAACATTCTCAATTTCTAGAACCCTAAAAACGAATCCGAAAATCATAAAATAGAGGCACATTACCTTGGATTCGTGATGTATGGGCTATAAAAATAGATTGAGAGTGTAAAAACGAGATAATAGCAATTGGAATCGAAGAAAATGATGAAGAAATGAGAGTTTTAGGTGTGGAGGTTCTCAGTGTACGGACGGCGAGAATGGAGAAGAAAAGAGAAGAGAAGGGTTTAAGGCAACTTACCTCGGTCGTGGGTGCAACGACCGTTGCTAGGTGGCAACGATCGTTGCTGGTTAAATCGAAATCGATTTCCGGTTTAGCGCGTACCTTAATTTGCAATTTTAACCAATTGCAACGACCGTTGCATATGAGCAACGATCGTTATAATGCGATCACCCCTCTTCGTCAAAATCTCCTTGCAACGACCGGTGCACAAGTGCATCGATCGTCACACATCTCCAGACTCGAGTTATGTATCTGAAACTTTAGCAAAAACAAACAAAACGTGAAATCCTAAGAAAAACACCAAAAATAAGAAAGAAAAACAACTAAACCTAACAGTGGGTTGCCTCCCACTCAGCGCTTGTTTAAGGTCATTAGCTTGACCGGACGAACAAGATCTTTCAGGCACCAAGAGATCTTGACAGAGACTTTTTCTGTCTCTGTTCAAGTCTCCTCATCCAAGGTGGCGAGTAGGCTGTTGCAGAATGCTCATGTCCAAGAAAAGATGGAGTAAAATGTGCTCCAGTGTCCACAATCACAGTTTCATCCGGCTGCTCATCATCTGCTTCCATTATGGTGAATGTCTGCCCTTCTATCAGTGGTCTTCGCAGCTTATCCATCTCGTAACGCAGCGGCTCATCTCCCAGATGGAGGTCAATCAGACTGTTTCTAACATCTATAACCGCTCCCGCTGTAGCCAAGAATGGTCTCCCAAGTAGTAACGCTTCATCCGGATCACAGTCATATTTCAGCACCAAGAAGTCTGTTGGAACTAAGTAGTTTCCAACTCTCACTGGGATGTCCTCTAAGAATCCTTCCGAAACTCTTATAGACTGATCAGCTAGGACAAGAGAGGTCCTAGTGGGAGAAAAATCCAGCATTCCCAACTTCTCTGCCACAGAGTATGGCATCAGACTTCCAGCAGCTCCCAGATCACAAAGAGAGCGCCTAAAACTATCCTCGAAGATAGAGCAGTTAAGCACAAAGACTCCAGGGTCAGTCAGCTTCTTCGGGATTTTGGTCAGCAGAACATCACTAATATGTTGGGGAACTATAATCACCCAGTCTTTCAGCTCTTCATCTAAAGGCAGCATCTTATTCAAGTACCTTTGAACACAAGGATGATAAGGTGGATCATCAGATGATGAAATTTCTTCCAACTCTTCACCAATCTCTTCTAGCTGCTTAAGCTCTTCAATCTCCTCCTTGTTCTCTTCATCAGCTCCTAAAATCTCTACTTCCTGAGCAAAGTGTACTCCCTTCTTCTCGGCCAGAAGATAACAAACAGTGTCCAGCCTAGATCTTATATCAGCCATCTCCGAGTTCTCTACACTTCCACCAGATTTTTTCCTCCTATCATCCATAATCTTGCAACTGTTGCTGCTCACTAAGTTCTCAATCAACTGCTTAGCTTGTGCAGGAGTCCTGGTGTTGAAGTTTGTATTGCTGGAGTTATCCAGCGCAGACTGATAAGGAAGATCTATGCCTCTGAAGAAAATACCTAGCAATGTGACCTCAGTGAATCCATGGTGTGGGCAGTCACGCTGGTACTTCTTGAATCTCATCCATGCAGCTTTCAAAGGCTCCACAGATCCTTGGGAAAATGTGAGTATGTCCTGTCTGGACTGGTCTTAACGCGCATCATCATAGAAGTGGCGCAGGAACTCACTCTTCAGGGCTGCCCAAGTATCAAACTGCCCAGGTGGCAGTTGCTTCAGCCATGCAGCAGCGTCTCCAGCGAGACTGTGTGGAAAAAGCTTAAGAAACAGATAATCCTGGTTAACTCCATCATACTTCATGCCAGTGATTATATCCTCAAACTGATCAATGTGATCCATAGGCTGCTCCGTAGGGTAACCATGGAAGGCATTCTGTCTCATCAGCAAGTAGTAGATGGTTTTGATTTCAAAATCATTTCTCTCAAATCCAGGAATCACTAAAGCTGACCGGTTTGCATGAAACTCATCCGGTCTGTTGTAGTCAGCTAAAGTTCTCTCATGGACAACCATCTGTCTACCTTGAGCTTGTCCTTGGGCTTGCGCCTGCGGTTGTGGCTAAGGTTCCTCAATGTCAGGGATTACATTCCCTTCAGCATCAACCCTATGCCCAGCAGCATTGTAAGGGTTGTTTTGTCGGTCCCTCAGGGTACCGTTAGCATCAGACATCAAGATCAAACGTTCTCGCACCATCCTATCTCTTCTTTCTCTTCTGTTTTCTCTTTCTAGACGTCCAAGTTCTTCAAGTCCGAGATTAACTAAGTCCAAGTTCTGATTACTTCTAGTTTCACGCGTCTACATAAACTGTCTGTAATCGTCAAGCAACGATCGATTCAATCTCAGAATCGTCAAGCAACAACCGACACAGAGGTGAAACGGTCGACGCAAGGCGAAATCGGTACCTGCGACAGAGAGAAAACATATAAAAAGTTAGTAAATAAAAAAAAAAAAACGAAAACAAAAAACAAAGAAAATAAAAATCCTAGTAAAAACCCTAAGTTCGATCCTATCGAAGACTCTAAGTGTCCCCGGCAACGGCGCCAAAAACTTGATAGGGTCTAGTTTTAATCCTATTCTACTGCAAATGCACAGTTAAGTGATTGTAGTATATATGGTATCGAATCCACAGAGACTCTGGTCTCGATAGATAAAGAACCGTAGGAATTTAAACTAAGAAGAAAGCAATTTGTAGTAAACTAAATAGCAAAGCAAGAAAGTAAACAAGTAGCAGATTATCGGTGGTGAAAGCAATTAATTAAAGGCGCTAAGTCTAGGGTATTCTCAGGAAATCAGACAAGCATACAAGTCAATCAGTCAGGATCTAATTAAGCATAGTTCTAGAACTCAAATCCCGGATATAGAATTAACCAAATCTCTTTGCGAGAATTCACTAAGTCTAAGTGCAGCAATCCAAATCGCTTTGCAATTACTAACATATTAAACCAGCATTAAATTCAAGTTCGATATGCTCACAATTAAACGAAGCCAAATCTCTTTGCGAATAATTCAATTGCTCAACCTAAATAATTCAGATTCTAAACCACACTCTCGTGTCGTATTTAGCAACCTAAGATCTAGATTCTAATTGATCAGGTTAGAACTAGCATTAAGCACAATTTAGATCGAAGAACATTCTATTCATGTGAATCCTTAACTGATTTGAACAAGTCTAGCAAGTCATGAAATCCTTAATGAGAAACCCTAAACCTAAGTATGAATCTACTCAGACATGATTAATGAAATAAAAATCATAGAATTAATAGAAATCATAAAAGAGAATAAATAAACAAAGGGGTTCGAAATCTTCTCCAAAATAAATGAAGTACATGATTAGATCAGCCCCAATAGCTCTAAAAACTCTCTGCTCTTAATTATGAAAGCGTAAGTAAAATAAACACCAAAATCCTAATTATATAGGCATAATCTCGGCTAGGGCTTCTTTGTAGATACTGAAAACTTCTGGGCCAAAGTGCAAAATCTTCATTTTTCATTAAACCGCCGAATCGGCCCATCTCGCTAGTGTGTCGATCGACACCAAAGGTGTGTCGATCGATGCATGATCTCAAAATCGGACAGTGAGCTCAATCTCTCGGCCAAACACTCCAAAAATCCCCAAAATGCTCCAATATCTCCAATTCTGCTCCAAACCTGATTATACATGTAATAGACTCTAAAAGAACACAAAAAGACACTAAAACACAATTATATCATGGCATAAAACCGGTAAAAACCATGATATATCAATTATCACACACTCTCTAAAGATTAAGACCTCATGACCCATTAATCTCTACAATGTCTCAATACCCCCTCGAGATAATGGCCCCATCTAGCCATTAATCTCGACAGACCATCAATCCTAGGGTCCGAAGGCACAGGCCACTTTTGGGCCGGGTTACGAGAGTGTGTGAGTCTGGCTCTGATACCATGTTAAGTTTCATGGACTTCCAACCTAAAACCAATTGGTGATAAGTGAATTGGCCCAATTCCCTTATATATTAGTTAACATTACTCCCAACTTTCAATGTGGGAAAATTATCACACACTCTCTAGAGATTAAGGCCTCATGGCCCATTAATCTCTACAATATATCAATACCTCCCCTCGAGATAATGACTCTTATAGCCATTAATCTCGACAAACCATCAATTCTACGGTCCGAAGGCACGAGGTACTTTTTTGGCCAGGTTACGAGTGTTTGGGTCAGACTCTGATATCGTGTTAAGTTTCCTGGACTTCCAACCTAAAACCAATTGGTGATAAGTTGATTGGGCCAAGTCTTTATATATTAGTCAATATTAGTCCCAAATTCCAATGTAAGACAATTATCACACACTCTCTAGAGATTAAGGCCTCATGGCCCATTAATCCCTCCAAGGAAGAAGGATTCGCCCTCGAATCCAAATCGGCATTGCCCCCATGAAACCGTGAAAGATGTTTGATGTTGAACACATACGACGTCCGTAAGTGAGAAGGAAGCTTGATACGATAGGCATTTGGGTTTACATGTTCAACGACCTCTAATGGTCCTATTTTCATGGACTTCAGCTTGTTGTAATCACGAAACGGCAGTCGTTCCTTCGTAAGATATACCCACACCAAGTCACATGGATTAAAGATCAGCTCACGACGTTTGGCATCTGTGGCAGTCTTATACTTCAAGGTCGATGTTTCCAGATTAGAGAGAGCTTGTTGATGAATGACCTGCATCTCCGTAACAAAGTCCACATACTCGCCATGGTGTCATGTTTTGTCAGGCGTGGTGGCTAAGTCCAACGGGAAGCGCGGAACCAGTCCATAGACAACATGAAACATGCTGAAACCCAAGCTGCGATTGACTGCATGATTGTGTGCAAACTCAACCTGACACAATTTCCCATCCCACGACTTGATGTTGTCTCAAACTAAACAGCACAAGAGGTTTCCTAATGACCTGTTAGTGACCTCGGCCTGGCCATTGGACTAAGGGTAATAGGCTGAACTAATATCCACACTTTTTCCTATTAATTTCCACAATTATCTCCAAAAATAACTTAAAAAGCGAGTGTCTCAGTCAGATACTATCGACGATGGCAATCCATGGAGGCAGTAAACCTCACGAAAGAATAAAATGGCGACACTAACCGCATCGGTAGTCTTCTTATAAACAACTAAGTGAACCATTTTGGAGAATCGATCAACAACCACAAAGATGGAATCATTACCACGCTGTGTACAAGGTAAACCAAGTACAAAGTCCATACTCACATCAGTCCATGGCAGAGTAAGGATAGGTAGAGGAAGATACAAACCCGTATTAGATGACTTCCCTTTCCTTTGTTGACAAACCCTACACCTCTCCACAAACCTTATCACATCCCGATGAAGTGTGGGCCAAAAATACGACGCGGATACCAGCAATATTGTCCTGTCACGTCCCTCATGTCCTTTGTTATGAAGCTCCTGGATGATCTGCAAACGCAGGATGCTCTCAGGGACACACAAGCAAAGCCCCGAAAAAGAAATCAATCTTGGATCGAATACAGATCAGTCGACCCTTCTTGAACACCCGTGAATATATGAGCAAAGAAACTATCGGTCGAGTAGAGCTCAACCAATGCCTCGAAACCGACCACCGAAGTATGCATTGTGGACATCAGTGTATGACGACGACTCAGTGAACCAGCCATGCGATTCGTTTTACCGGATTGGTGACGAATTGAAAACGTGAATTTCTGCAAATATGAAATCCACGATGCATGTCGTGAAGATACTTTTTCTTGACTATCCATGTGACGAAGGGCATCGTGATCAGTGAACAAAATGAATTCACAGTGCACCAAGTAGTGTCGCCAATGCTTAATTTCTTGGATACTAGTATATAACTTAACATCGTACGTGCTATAACGACCTTCCAACTGATCCCATACTCAGCTGGAAAGTACTTCCTGTTGGACTTTTTCTCAAAGCCTGCCCAAGACTAAGTGCATCCTTGGTGCACTTGTCTCAGCAAATCACCAATTATGTGTGTTCTCTTATATGAAGTGAAGCGCATCGTCCTAGAAACAACTCCGCTCTGATACCAACTTGAAACACCCCGACCCGACCACCTTAGGCCGCGGTCAATGCGTTCCAGTGATAAGGCCGAACCCTGGCCTGAACCCCCCCTAAATTCCGTCCTTTTTAAAAAATTTCCTTCTAGGAACACGTATTCCTCGGATCTTCCTACTGACTTCTAGTCTTAGATCCTTCACACTTAATATTACTCAGCGGAAATCCTTACTTAACCTTTATATCGTTCTTCTAAAGAACTATCCATCCGTGAACCTCTTACGACCTTATTTGGTTTCCTTAAAACTCTTACGAGGTTCTGTTCCTATTTATCTGTTCTAACAACCTAAGTTTTGTCTAGACTGCTCCGTTCACCTATTCAGATCTAATCGTTCTTTAGATAAATCGAGTACTTGAACTTGTACCTTAGCCTTTTAGGTGAAATCAGTAGGAAGCCAGCTCCGCGTCTAGCATAGCTAGTTTGTCCATCAAACTCATAGAACATACCTCCCTTGTACCTAGTCATTCAACCAACCATCCCCACATGACTAAGTATAAGAGAGGTCTTCTAGTTCCTTCCCTTGACCACCATTCGTTCTTGCTCTTTGTCTTCCTTTATCATCCTTCCTCTTGCTTGAACCACATTTACTTCTAGCTCATTGACTCTTATAACGATCCAAGTCCTTAGGTACGATCAGCTCCATGAACCGAACGTTGACACGAATCGTGTCCTGTCCTGATCACTTCACCGATCGCCCTCAATATCGCAGAGACTTAGCGATCAGAACATGGCCGGACTGATTCACCCGATCACTTCCACGGATGGTCTGATCCGTGGTTCGTACCGTCAGCCGTCGACCCAGTTCCTCCAACTGTTCAATCGGTCCGCACGCGTTTTGACCATGCGATCCTCCCGATCTGATCCGATGTCCAACCCAATGTTGTCCCGCTAGCCCGTACTTGACCGTGGTTGATCTTTCTGATCAACCCGGACGGTTTATCGGACATGAATCCATCACATCTGCTGAAACTGTCAATTGCCACAACCACGAACAACAGTCGCGTCTGTTCCACGAACAGTCGCGTACGACCCGCTGTCTTCTACGTACGTCCCGCGATCGTTTACATACGACCCACAGTCGTTTACATACGATCCACGAAGTGTCATGCATACCGCATATGGAACCAATCACCCACGAAAAATCACGTATGACCAAAAAAAAAACGCGTATGTCCGCGTGTTCGTCTGTGACCCGACACGGTCGTCCCGCGTGCAGTGACTATTGTCCATGAAAGGACGCGATCGTACTACGTATAGGTACGATCGTTCTCGTACGGTCGCGATCGTCCCATGAACGGGTATGATCAACCCGCGTTCATCTGCGAGCGTCCCACTAAAGAAGGCAGCAATATATATTCCGCAAAAATCTTGGGGACCTTCAACTTAGTTGCTTCCACAACTAATGAGAATTTGTCTTCTTTTCCTCCTCCAACTCCTTCTGGAGCTTAGCATACCCTACCATTTTAGTTTTCTCCGCTTCCACTGCCTTTTGAAGATCGGTCAAACTTTTCTCGGCCTTAACCATTGTCTCCTGACAAGCCGCTCTGGCATCCCTATCTCCCTGAAACAACGCCTGCAGTTTGCGTTTGTACCTATCAGCCATGTGTTTGAGATGGGACATCGCCTGCAAACACACGGAGATTCAGAACCGCAGCCGACCTTCTTGTTTCTATCAACCCCGGCCTCGGTTGCTCTCGACGATCTTTCCTGAAAACGGCATAGCTGGAGCTTTAGATGGCACCTTAATAGAAGCCTCAAGAGTCGAACCTTTGGAACCATCAGCTGTAACCGTATCTCCAAAATGACCTCATTTCCTTGAGCTGGTAAGTCTCTATCTTACCAAGTTGACCTCATGTTCCCGAGATGGCAAGACTCTTGTTCGCCAAGTTGACCTTATTTTCCCGAGCTGGTGTTGGTAATGTCCTGAAATCTATTGTACTTGCTCTAAGTGATAGTTGTATTGTCGAGATGAGACAATCATATAATACTAGATAGTCATAATGCTTTGCTAGAAGCCACTTATGATCAATGAGTTTAGAACTCATTGCTAGTGTTATATGATCCTACAGGGTCACACACCTAAGCAAACTGGGCGTTAAAGACGAGGTTGATCATTAATGTAATGATCCAGTGAATGCATATTTGATATGCATTCGATATCAATAATCTGGGGCAGTGTCGATCAATGCAGATAGTGCATCGATCGATGCAACTCGCGGATTAATCAGATTAATTCGGTTTAATCGTTGGTTAATTTCATGATGGTTTAAGTCGACATATATAAGATATATGGTCGACCTAAACTGATTTTGAACCTAATTCACAGCCACCAGAACTTGAATAGAAACCTCTGAAGAGATTCGATCTCTATAGGCACTAGCATCCCTCCTGTCCAGTTTGTGTGTGTGTGGATACCAGTAGAGGCACAGCGTTTGAGGTGCTTCGTGATCTCGATTATCTGCAAATACCTTCCGCTGCTAATAACCAGGTAATCCTCAGATCTGATAGATTCAATTACATGAACCTTAGATCCTAGGCTCGTAATTCAGACTAGGGTTGCTAATCCTGATTAGAACTGCTAGAAATTCCTTCTGTGGTATCAGAGCTTTAGGGTTCCATTAAATCTGTAGCATGTTGATTAGATTGGTTGAATCTGGATCTCTGTATGATTGATGCAAGCATGCTAAAACTCGTTTTGATCAAAGTAACCTAGTTTAGGATTTTGTTCGAAAACGTTTTAGGGTTTTTTGCATGGGGTCGATCGATGCCAATCCGGCATCGATCGACACAGGGCGAAAACCTAAATAAAATTTAGGGTTTTTCGCATGGTGTCGATCGATGCCGATTGGCATCGATCGACACAGGGCGAAAACCCAAATAAAACTTATGTTTCGCCTAGTGTCGATCGATACAATAGTTGTGTCGGTCGACACAAACCTCGCGAGATTGATGAATCGGTTCAATTGGATTGGACCGGTTATCGAGCTTGGTTAATAATGGTTGAACACTGTGAATGGTTTAATTGCGATTGTTTTGATTAGGTTGGTATCGACTGATGCTAGTGTAGCATCAATCGACACTGACCGGTATCCAAAACCGGATTAATTGGATTGATCGGTTGTCGCGGATTGTTTTGGTTATTCTGCATTGATCGACACTATAGTAGTGTCGGTCGACATCAGATTCGGTGATTTAGGTTATGGAACCTGAAATCACAGAACCAAAGCAAGATAAATCAATTAATTAGAAGAATTAAAACATATTAAAACTGAACGTTTTAAATGGTTCCGTTCCTCAACCAAATATCAAGTGATACTTGATGTCTTTCCAATCTTGTCAACTGTCAAGAACCATTTAATTGTGCGATAGACTTGCAGTGCAAGATGTCCACAATTTCATGAGTAAGACAGAGGTAATCGTGTTGATGGATTTGCAGTGCAAAACATCGACAATTACATGATTAAAGAGATTGGTTTACTTACTGGGCCATCAAAATCGTTTTGGGCTCAGAGACATCAGGTGGATTGGACATAAGATGTCAATCCACAACCAAGAGTTATATTGGATATAACTAGCAAAGTTGTTGCTTACCTAGATAGCTGAATTTGGGTGATAGCCAGTGGCTCACTCAAGTTTAGTGAAGTGTGGGTCTTGGATCATTATATTCATCTGAGGAAACATTGTTTGAATATAATGCGAGTTTTCTTAAAAGTTAAGACTTCTCATTTCTTGAACATCATAAATAAACCTCTTTGTTTTTCAGCTATGTCTAGCAGAAACCATCGTAACAATTTCTCCCTGCGATCCGTCCTTGAGAAGGACAAGTTAAATGGATCCAAATTTCTTGAATGGTATCGGAACTTGAGAATTGTTCTCAAACAGGAGAAAAAGAACTATGTCCTTGAGAAAGTTCTCCCTAAGAAGTACTGAGCCAATGCCTGGCAGTCAGATAAGGATGCTTGGGATAAGCATTCTAATGATGCGGTGGATGTGAGTTGTCTCATGTTGGCTACCATGAACTCGGAATTGCAGAAGCAATATGAGTACGTGGAGTCGCCAAAAGAGATGATCACTGGCCTGAAAAGTATGTTTCAGGAGCAGGCACGAACTCAGAGATACCAGAAGGTAAGATCTCTGATTGAGTGCAAGCTACCAAAGGGCGAACCAGTTAGTCCCCATGTCATTAAGATGATGGGTTATATTGATAACATGGGGAAACTAGATTTTCCCATTAGCCAAGAGTTGGCTAATGACATCATTCTGCAGTCACTGCCGTCAAGCTATGATCAATTTGTTATGAACTATAACATGAACAACTTGACGAAGACGTTGACTGAATTGCATGGGATGCTTAAGACTGCTGAACCTAACATCAAGAAGGACACCTCAAATGTCCTTTTGGTACAAAAGGGTAAAAAGTTTAAGAAACTTGGTAAGAACAAAGGTGATGGCAAGACGAGCTCGATTGTGAATCCAAGCGAATCTGGCCATGCTCCTAAGGTTAAAACCAGTCCTTCTGAAGATGTTAAGTGCCGTTATTGTAATATTTATGGGCATTTGAAAAGAAACTGCAATAAATTCTTGGAAGATTATGAGAAGCTGAAGAAGACGTACGAGACTTCTTCTTCAGGTATTATGTTATAGAAGTAAATGTTACTTCTTATAGTCCTACTTATTGGGTATTTGATACCAGCTGTGGTACTCATATTTTGTGAAAATGTGCAGGGCCTGAGCAAAAGTAGGACTATGGAGAAAGGACAAGTGGATCTACGCGTGGAAAATGGAGCAAGAGTTGCTGCATTAGCCGTAGGAGTATTTCATTTGTTTTTCTTTTATGGCATGTTTTGAACTTAAAACTGCTACTATGTACTGCTACGAGCAGAAAGATTATTTCTAATCCTTGTTTGGATATGGAAGGATATCAGTTTTCAAATTAAAAATAAGTGTTATTTATTTGATTACAATGGTATATTTTATAGTAGCAATCCATTAGAGAATGGAATTTATGTTAAAAAACCAGAATGTGCCTAACTATAACATTAATACCAAGAGATTCAAGTCAAATGATACGAATCAAACTTCTCTCTGGCATTGTCGTTTTGGGCTACCTAAATGAGAAACAGATTCAGAAGCTCCATAGTGATGGGTTTTTGGGCTCATCTGATTATGAATCATAATGAGTAAAGTGAGTCTTGTTTATTGGGTAAAATGACGGAGGTCCCTTTCAACAAAAGGTAGTGTCGATCGACACAAACGGTGCGTCGGTCGACACAAGTCGCGAACGAATAAAATGAAAGGACCAGAGGCTTATTGGGTTTTATACATACAGATGTATATGGGTCGATGAGCACTAGTGCTAGAGGAAACTTGTTGGAATTGTGTCCAGCAATCTCTGTACTGTCTCTAGAAAGTAATAGTATGTCAGTGATCAGACATAAGTCATACAATACTGGGGGTCATGATGGCTTGCTAGAGTCCGCTCATGATCTATAAGTCTTGGACTTATTGCCTTTATTGTATGATCCCATATGGGTCACACGCTTAAGCTAGCAGGAAACAAAGTAGGAACGGCTTAGCAGAAGTACGGTAAAAGTGCTAGGCATTTGTCGTACTAAGAGAGAAAGATTAATGGGTCTGATTAAATCCATGGGATTTAATCAGATTGGAGTTTTGGGCCCAAAAGCCCAAAAGGGAAAGAGAAGGCTTTTATAAATAAAAGCCAAGTCTCTTTCTCCTCCTAACCCTAACCCAGCCGCGATCCCTCTCTCTCTCTGGCGCCTCCCTCAGCTCGGTCTAGCAGCCAGTTTCCTGTGATTGCGTGTGTGAACCTCTGGAGGATCCATCTCTCGGTGAATCTCCCTGATCTCTGACCTGTTCATCTTTCCGCTGCAACTAAACAGGTAAAAGGTGAGATCAACTATGTTTCTAAATAAGAACACCTAGATCTGATGCATGTTTAGGTTGATATCAATATGAGAATTGAATCAGGATCAACTAAACTTTCCAACAGTGGTATCAGAGCCATTGGTTCTTAGGTTTCTTGTTTTAGATTCATTGTTTAGGTTGTTTAATCTGTTTAGATGTGTTTTGAATCCATTACTGATAAGAAAAACACATAAGAAACTGAATTAAAATCCTGAACAAACACTTGAATCACAAAACCGAGCTATATGACTCGGGTTTTGTTGATTGGCCAAAGGTGATCAACCGGCTTGGCCGGTTAGAGATCACGGCCGAGAGTCGAACGGTCGGGCGCAGGCGGACGGTCGGGATCGTTTCGGTTGGAATCGGGACGGTCGGATCGCGACGATCGGAACGGACGCACGAACGGATCGATGTACGATCGCGTTGCGCGGTCTCGTCCCGATCGTCGGATGGACTGCACCTCGATCGCGGCATGACCCGATCGCCGAGCGTCGCGTCCCGATCGTGTCCGTCCGTCCCGCCCGTCCCGATCGCCGGTTGCCTTGTGTCGACGACACGGTCGCGTCCGTTGTTACGGCCGGCCAATGTCTTTTGCGGCTAGGTCAACTTGGACGCGATCGGTTTCGTGACAAATTTGGCTCGGTTCGGTTTTAAAACTTGATTAAAATCATCGTTCTGGTTTAATAAACAGATTTTAATAATTTTATTAAAGTCTGGTTAAACCAGGATTAGAAATCCAATGTCGAAAGAATTATTGGATTTGGTGCCTAAACCAGGATTTCTAATTTGATTTGGTTGGACCAAATAAATTGAGAAAATCCGGTTTAGTAAATAACCGGTTGACAATTGTGGTCATCGTAGTAATTAAAATTTGGTTAGACCAATTTTAATGAACCAGACCGGTTATGTCAAATAATTGGACAATTGGATCATGTCTTGGACATGGATCAATTCTTGGGCCTCGGGCCAAGAAGTTAAAACAATTGGGCCAATTATTTGAGTCTTTCTTAAGAATAATTTAAAATCTATTTTATAAAGTTATTAAGTCGGTTTTAAATTAAAAGTTTCCGAAATCTTGAAATTAGAAAGTTTCCAATTTTAGAAAGTTTCCTAAAATAGAATTTTCTGGATTTGCGGGTTTTGGATTTTAAAGAAATTTCTAAAATTAGAAAGTTTCCGTTTTTAGAAAGTTTCCAATTTTAGAAAGTTTCCTAAAATAGTAGGTTTCCAAAAATAGAAAGTTTCCGAAATAGTAATCTTCTATTTTGGGAATAAAACTTTAAAATAAACCTACAGACCTCAAACAATATCAAGCGTTGGATGTCTTGTCCATTCTATGTCAGCTGTTGAAGCCCATTCAATTGTATTCATGGCCTTACAGTGTGAGGGTGTCTGCTTTTGCGTGGGTAAGACGGTTTGTGATTCATAAATGTCATTGGGAGTCCCAGACATTAATGATTACATGACTTTATAGTCTGGTTTTCTTGACTGGGCCATCGGGAGTCCCGGGCCTTGAGACATCAGAGTGAATTGGGCCTCGGGCCCAGATTCACAACCAAGAGTTATATCACGGATATAATTAGCCGATATAGGGCTTACCGATATAAGCTAAGGTTGGGTGACGGCCAGTGGCCCACTTTAATCTTAGTTATATGTGGATCTTGGAATCATTATATTCTATTGAGGGTAACTTATGTTATTGAATATAATGCGTGATTAATCATATTAAATTTTAATACGAGATTAATCATATTGAACATATTTAACTAATAACCTTTTTATCTTATATATTTCAGCTATGACTACTACAAGCACTCAAAACACATTCTCGATCCGGTCTGTTCTCGAGAAGGAGAAGCTGACTGGAACGAACTTCCTGACGTGGTCAAGGAACTTGAGGCTCGTCCTCAAGCAGGAGAAGAAGGATTATGTCCTTCGTGATCCCCTCCCTGAGAGGCCTCCTGCCAATGCCGCCAGGACTCTGCATAATGCTTGGGAAAAGCATTCGTCAGATGAAAATGATGTCTACTGTTTGATGTTGGCGACAATGACTGCTGAGCTGCAAATGCAGTTCGAGAGTGTATTGTCACCAATAGAGATAATGGTAAGCCTGAAATCACTTTTTCAGGAGCAAGCTAGGACTGAGAGGTTCCAGACAGTTAAGAACCTCTTGGACTGCAAGTTGGCTGCGAATGCGGCAGTGAGTCCTCATGTCTTGAAGATGATGGGTTATCTCGATCATCTTCAGAAACTCGACTGCCCTATCAGCCAAGAACTTGCCTGCGACATCATTCTGCAGTCATTACCTGCAAGCTATGATCAGTTCATTCTGAACTTTAACATGCATGGCTTGAGTAAGACATTGCCTGAGCTTCACGGAATGCTCAAGACTGCAGAGCCCAATTTGAGGAAAATTGCCAAGGACCCCAATGTGCTCATGGTGCAAAAGGGCAAGGGCTTTAAGAAATCCTCTGCTAAGGATAAGGGAAAGGCCAAGGCGGCTGTCCAAGTCGCGGACAAGGACACGCCAAAGCCCAAGCCCAAGTCCAAGGCTGGGCCAACTGACATTTGCAGGTTCTGCAAAGAACTAGGGCATTGGAGGAGAGATTGTAAGAAATTCCAAGAAGGTCTAAAGGAATTAAAGAAGAAGACTTTCGAGACTTCTTCATCAGGTATTTTTGTTATAGAAGTTAATACAACTACTTCTGATAATACCTCATGGGTTATGGATACTGGTTGTGGGGCTCATATTTGTACTAATATGCAGGCACTCAGCAACAGTAGAAGGCTGAAGAAAGGACAAGTGGAGCTACGAGTTGGGAATGGAGCGAAAGTTTCAGCACTAGCTGTAGGCACTTATTTGTTGTCTTTACCTTCGGGATTGGTTTTAGAACTTAATAATTGTTATTTTGTACCTGCGATAAGCAGAAATATTATTTCAATTTCTTTGTTGGATTTGGAAGGTTATGATTTTTCAGTTAAGAATAAATTATGTTCCTTCAATCGCAACAATTTGTTCTATGGTTCTGCCCCTCTTTCGAATGGGCTTTACATACTTGATCAATCCGCGCCAATTTATAACATTAATACAAAACGGTTCAAACCTAATGAGGAGAACCAAACGTTTCTATGGCATTGTCGTTTAGGGCACATCAGTGAGAAACGCATCAAGAGGCTCCATACGAATGGACTTCTTGGCTCATTTGACTTTGAGTCATGTGAGAAATGCGAATTCTGCATGATGGGCAAAATGACACGGGCCCCCTTTAATAAACCTAACGAGAGGGCCAGTGACTTATTGGGCCTGATACACACTGACGTGTGTGGCCCAATGTCCACAAATGCAAGAGGAAACTATCAGTACTTCATTACCTTTACTGATGATTTCAGTAGGTATGGATATGTTTATTTGATGAAACATAAGTCTGAATCATTCGAGAGATTCAAAGAATTCCAAAATGAAGTACAGAACCAACTTGGCAAAAGCATTAAGGCTCTTCGGTCCGACCGAGGAGGAGAATACTTAAGTCAAGAATTCCGAGATCATCTGAGAGAGTGTGGGATCGTGTCCCAACTCACTCCTCCTGGAACACCTCAATGGAATGGTGTGTCTGAGAGGAGGAATCGGACCTTATTGGATATGGTTCGGTCTATGATGAGTCACACAGACCTTCCAATATCCCTTTGGGGATATGCTCTGCTAACAGCAGTGTTCACTCTAAATAGAGCGCCATCAAAAGCAGTAGCAAAGACACCATATGAATTATGGACTGGAGTGGCTCCAGTGCTGTCTTATCTAAGAATTTGGGGTTGTGAAGCCTATGTCAAGAGATTGATCTCAGACAAGCTTACACCAAAGTCTGATAAATGCTACTTCATTGGTTATCCACGGGAAACCAAGGCTTATTACTTCTATCTACGTTCCGAGAACAAGATTTTTGTTGCCCGGGATTGTAACTTTCTTGAGAGGGAGTTTCTCTCTAAGAAAGACAGTGGGAGTAAGGTACTGCTTGAAGAAATTCAAGATGAACAGGATACTGCTCAACCTAATGAGGAAGAGCAGCAGGAGGACCTACAAGAAATTGTAGAGCCTGAACCTGTAGTACCTGAAGTTCGAAGATCCGGGAGGATCCGTCACGAGCCCGAGAGATATCAAGGATTCCTCGTGACTGACTGTCATGATCTTTTGATCATTGATGGTGATGAACCATCGAACTTCAATCAAGCCATGATGGGCCCAGATTCCTCTAAGTGGCGCAAGGCCACTGATTCCGAAATGGACTCCATGTCGGTCAACCAAGTCTTTTCGTTGGTTGATTTGCCTGCTGGTGTAAAAGCCATCGAGTGCAAATGGATCTTCAAGAAGAAGATCGACGTGGATGGAAATGTCCAGATTTATAAAGCCAGGTTGGTGGCAAAAGGTTTCAGACAAGTTCACGGTGTGGATTATGATGAAACCTATTCACCAGTGGCTATGATGAAATCTATTCGGATTCTACTAGCAACTGCAGCTTTTCATGACTATGAAATTTGGCAGATGGACGTGAAAACCGCCTTCCTGAATGGTATTCTGGAAGAGGATGTGTATATGACACAACCTGACGGTTACATAGATCCAAAGAATGCTGGGAAAGTATGTAAGCTTCATAAATCCATTTATGGATTGAAGCAAGCATCGAGGAGCTGGAATCTTCGCTTTGATGAAGCGATCAAGAAATTTGACTTCATCAGAAACGAAGAAGAACAATGCGTGTATAAGAAAACTAGTGGGAGCAAAATCGTTTTTCTTATTCTGTATGTTGATGACATACTGCTTCTCGGAAACGACATTCCAATGCTGAAGTCGGTAAAGGACTGGCTTGGAAGTTGTTTTTCCATGAAAGACATGGGTGAAGCCGCTTACGTTCTTGGAATCAGGATCTACCGGGATAGATCTAGAAGGCTGATAGGCTTGTGTCAAGACTCATACATTGACAAAGTCCTTGAAAGATTCAGCATGAAGGATTCAAAGAAGGGCTTCACGCCAATGGTACATGGCACAACGCTAAGCAAGAAGCAGAGCCCTACGTCGGCTGCTGAGCTTGAGCGCATGAAGAATATTCCTTATGCATCCGCAATAGGATCTGTCATGTATGCCATGATTTGTACTCGCCCTGATGTTGCTTATGCACTGAGCATGACGAGTAGATACCAGTCAAATCCAGGTGAAAACCATTGGATTGCCGTAAAGAATATCTTGAAGTATCTAAGACATACAAAGGACAAGTTCTTGGTGTACGGTGGAAGTGATGTGCTTAAAGTCAGTGGATTCACGGACGCAAGTTTCCAGACAGACACAGATGATTTCCGGTCACAGTCCGGTTATATCTTTTGTCTGAATGGCGGTGCAGTAAGTTGGAGAAGCTCCAAGCAAGACACCGTTGCTGATTCCACTACAGAAGCTGAATATATCGCCGCCTCAGAAGCAGCGAAGGAAGCTGTTTGGATACGAAAGTTCATAATTGAACTGGGCGTGATACCAAATGCGGCTGAGCCTCTGGCATTGTTTTGTGACAACAATGGTGCTATAGCTCAGGCAAAGGAACCAAGATCACATCAGAAATCCAAGCATGTTCAAAGAAGATTTCACTTGATACGTGACATCATTGATAGAAAGGAAGTCAAGGTCAGCCGAGTTCCGACAGATGATAATGTCGCTGATCCGTTGACAAAGCCACTCCCAAGGCCTAAGCTCGAGTATCTGACTGAAGCTGTAGGCATTAAAAACATTGAAATGTAATCTAAATTTGAGTGGGAGTTTTGGTGCTTTATTTAGTTATTTGATATGTTCTTGTAAAACATTCTTTTATGTTTAATGAAATTATTATTTCAAGATTATTTTAACTGTGATGAAATAATCGTTCCAAAATGATATGAACCATTTTATAGGTCATCGAAGTAAGTGACTTGATCTTGAGTCATCAAAGTCATTTAGCTTGATAATGAGACCCTATATTTGATAAATGTTTTATATCATCGTGTCCCTAGTCGAAGGTTGTTGAAATTGGAACACCAACAACCGTGTGAGACTAGATTGGTATGTGACTTATGACTAAGTCTCAGAATGTCATAGATGCTCGGCATCAAAGTCAGTACATAGGTGTATGTTGGGAACATACGACCGGACAAGACCCGCTTATGAGAACTCTTCAGGATATTTATATCTGTGTCATAAGAGATTCTCACTACGACTATAGAGTATAGTCCTTAGACCTGAGTTCGCATGCATGTGACTGCACATGGACTGATGCACTTTGATCATTGTCTAACGCTATCGTTCTGCGATGGTTATAAGGACCTTGTTTGGGTACATCATGAAGTAAGTAGCTTACAGTGATGGAACAAGATGGGATTTGTCCCTCCAATATAAATGGAGTGAATATCTCTAGGCCAATCGGAGATTTGAATACTGGAAAACGCATGGCCATGCTCAAACGGACTTTCCCGAGTCGTTTGGATTGTCAGTATCAAATCAGAGTCCGATGAACAAGATTAGGCTTTATAAGGATGACACTAATCTTGCCTTATGACTAATCGAGATATTGAGACGAAAGGGATTATGAATACAGAGATTCCAGTTCAAGTGGAAGATTGTTGGAATTGTGTCCAGCAATCTCTGTACTGTCTCTAGAAAGTAAGAGTATGTCAGTGATCAGACATAAGTCATACAATACTGGGGGTCATGATGGCTTGCTAGAGTCCGCTCATGATCTATAAGTCTTGGACTTATTGCCTTTATTGTATGATCCCATATGGGTCACACGCTTAAGCTAGCAGGAAACAAAGTAGGAACGGCTTAGCAGAAGTACGGTAAAAGTGCTAGGCATTTGTCGTACTAAGAGAGAAAGATTAATGGGTCTGATTAAATCCATGGGATTTAATCAGATTCGAGTTTTGGGCCCAAAAGCCCAAAAGGGAAAGAGAAGGCTTTTATAAATAAAAGCCAAGTCTCTTTCTCCTCCTAACCCTAACCCAGCCGCGATCCCTCTCTCTCTCTGGCGCCTCCCTAAGCTCGGTCTAGCAGCCAGTTTCCTGTGATTGCGTGTGTGAACCTCTGGAGGATCCATCTCTCGGTGAATCTCCCTGATCTCTGACCTGTTCATCTTTCCGCTGCAACTAAACAGGTAAAAGGTGAGATCAACTATGTTTCTAAATAAGAACACCTAGATCTGATGCATGTTTAGGTTGATATCAATATGAGAATTGAATCAGGATCAACTAAACTTTCCAACAAAACTTTCAGTACTTCATTACCTTACTGATATTTTCAGTAGGTAAGGTTAAGTCTTATTAATAAGACATAAGTCAGAATCTTTTGAAAAGTTCAAAGAGTTCCAGAATGAAGTACAAAATCAATTTGGCAAAAGTATTAGAGCTCTACGATGAGATCATGGAGATGAATACTTAAGTCAAGAATTTAGTGATCATTTGAGAGATTGTGAAAGAGTTTCACAATTCACTCCTCCTGAATCAGACTTTATTAGATATGGTTCAATCAATGATGAGTCACTTAGATCTTCCAATATCCTTCTAAGAATATGCTCTAGAAAAGTCTGTGTTTACACTAAGTAAGTTTCCATCAAAATCAGTTACAGAGACACCACATGAGATGTGGACTGTAAATATTCCTGATTTGTATATCGTGAAGATTTGGGGTTGTGAGGCTTATATAAAAACGTTTAATCTCTGATAAGCTCACACCCAAATCTGATAAGTGCTACTTCATTGGTTGTCCTAACAAAACCAAGGCATGTTACTTTTACAACCAGTTCGAGAACAAATCGTTTGTTGCTCGGAACTATGTTTTCTTAAGAAAGACTTTCTTTCCAAGAAGAACAGTGGGAGTAAAAGTACAACTCGAAGAAATTCGAAAGTCACAGGAGACTGCTCAACCTGATAAGGAAGAGCAGCAGTTGGATCTACAAAGAGTTGTAGAACCTGCACCTCTGGTGCCTGAAGTTTGCAAAGGATCTGATGAATGTATATTCGATATACATTCAAATGGTGAGTTTCTGAAGAAGTGTCGATCGACACAAAAGTTGCATCGATCGACACAGATCGCGAACCAAAATATTGATTTTGGTTTATGACTTAATTAACTACGGTTTAAATCTTGGTTAATTAGGTCGTGGTAAAAGTATACATATGAGATATGTGTGCGTGACTTTTACAGAAAACTGAAGCTCGCAGATCCGAAAGGATCCGTCACGAACCCGAGAAATGTAGATTTCTCGTAACCAATTGCCGTGATCTATTGATCATTGAAAGTGACGGGCCTGCGAATTTTGAAGAAGCAATGATGGGCCTTGACTCCGAAAAATGGCTGAAAGCCGCTGAATCCGAAATGGGATCCATGTCACAGAACCAAGTGTGGACTTTGGTTGATTTACCCGATGGTGTAGAAGCCATTGTGAGTAAATGGATTTTCAAGAAGAAAAAGTTGACATGGATGGTTATATTCAGATGTACAAAGCTAGGTTGGTGGCAAAAGGTTTCAAGTAAATTCATGGTATTGACTGTGAAGAAACCTAATCCCAGACACCATGCTTATGTCCATTCGGATTCTCCTAGCGACCGCCACTCATAATGTTATGAGATCTAGCAGATGGATGTGAAAACAGTTTTCCTTAATTGAATTCTGAAAAATGATGTGTACATGACACAACCTGAAGTTTTCATTGATCCTAATGAAGTTAGGAAGATATGCAAGCTTCGCCGATCCATTTATGGATTGAAGCAAGCATCTCGGAGTTGGAATCTTCGTTATGATAAAGCAGTCAAAAGGTTTGACTTCGTCATGAATGAAGAGGAACCGTGTGTTTACAAGAGGACTAGTGGGAGCGCAGTTGCATTTCTAGTATTGTATGATACTACTTCTCGAAAAGAAGTTCCATCGTTTCAGTCTGTTAAGACCTGACTCGAAAGTTGTTTTTCGATAAAATTATGGGAGAAACTGTATACACTCTTGGAATAAGAATCTATAGAGATAGATTGGATGAGCTAATTGGATTGTGTCAAGATACTTATGGTGATGAGGCCTTGCACATGTCCAGTACGCAGGATTCCAAGAAGGGCTTCGTGCAAATGACTCTTGGTATTACTCTTAGCAAGACGCAGTGTCCTTAGGCACACGCTGAGCAAGAGCGAATGAGGGTCAGACTACTGCTAAAGGCATTAGATGTCTTAAGATGTGATCTTAATTTTAGTGGGAGTTATTGTTGTTAATTTTTAGTTATGATATGATGTTCGTATAAACATAATTTGATTATGTTATTGAAATCTGACATCTGTATTATTTAATAATGGTTGTTAAATAATAGTCCCAAAGTAATTTATGACATTTTATAGGTCATCAAGTATGTGACTTGATCATGAAACCCTATAGATAATAAATGACATAAATTATGTTGGTCCCTGGTCGAGGTTGTTAAAGTGGGACATTAACAACCGCGTGAGACGAGTATGTGAGATGACTGATGACTAAGTTTCATGGAGTCATTAATAAGAGTATTAAAGTCATTCACATAGATATGTGTTGGAGAACACAGAATCGGACATGACCCACTGATGAGAACTCTACGGGATAGTTATATAAGTGTCATGAGAGTTTTCATTATGACTATAGAGTATAGTCCTTAGACCTGAGTTTATCATGTTTTCTTACATATGAATTGGTCCGCTTTAACCTTGTCAAACGTCAGCCGTAACTGGTGACTATAAATGCATTGATTGGGCGTATCATGAAGTGTGTGAAGAAACATGGATGGAACAAGATGGGATTTGTCCCTCCTATATAACAGGAGATAAATATCTCAGGGCCCATCGAAGATTTGATACTGAGAAATGTGTGGCCACACTCAAACGAGGTGATTGTCAGTCGTTTGTCTTGTCAGTATAAATCGGAGTTCGATGAACATGATCTTGGCTCAATAAGGATGACACGGTTCTTGCCTTATGCTAGATCGAGATATAGCGACAAGGGATTAAAGGAATAAATGATTCTAGTACAAGTGGGAGATTGTTGGGAATGTCCTGAAATCTATTGTACTTGCTCTAAGTGATAGTTGTATTGTCGAGATGAGACAATCATATAATACTAGGTAGTCATAATGCTTTGCTAGAAGCCACTTATGATCAATGAGTTTAGAACTCATTGCTAGTGTTATATGATCCTACAGGGTCACACACCTAAGCAAACTGGGCGTTAAAGACGAGGTTGATCATTAATGTAATGATCCAGTGAATGCATATTTGATATGCATTCGATATCAATAATCTGGGGCAGTGTCGATCGATGCAGATAGTGCATCGATCGATGCAACTCGCGGATTAATCAGATTAATTCGGTTTAATCGTTGGTTAATTTCGTGATGGTTTAAGTCGACATATATAAGATATATGGTCGACCTAAACTGATTTTGAACCTAATTCACAGCCACCAGAACTTGAATAGAAACCTCTGAAGAGATTCGATCTCTATAGGCACTAGCATCCCTCCTGTCCAGTTTGTGTGCGTGTGGATACCAGTAGAGGCACAGCGTTTGAGGTGCTTCGTGATCTCGATTATCTGCAAATACCTTCCGCTGCTAATAACCAGGTAATCCTCAGATCTGATAGATTCAATTACATGAACCTTAGATCCTAGGCTCGTAATTCAGACTAGGGTTGCTAATCCTGATTAGAACTGCTAGAAATTCCTTCAGCTGGTAAGTCTTTACATGTCCAAGCTGACCTCATTTCCCAAGCTAACCCCGAGCTGGAAAGTTTCTATCTCTCCAAGCTGAACTCATGTTCCCGAGCTGGCAAGACTCTTGCTCGCCAAGTTGAGTTCTTTACCCGAGCTGGTAAGTCTCTACGTCTCCAAGCTGACCTCATTTTCCCGAGCTGGAAAATCTCTACATCTGTCGGTACTACAAGAAAACTGCTCCATAGCCATAAATTCATATGTGGCTATATGCCTTAGTCCTTGGTAATTTCGGCCATAGCCACCGATACCAACAAATAAAATTTGTGGTTATGACCTCATGGATAGCGGCCAAACATGGCAATTCGTGGCTACGCTTCCACGGATAGCCATGAGGTATGTCATGGCTATATAGCAACGAATAACAAAAAGATAGTCGTGGCCACAAAAGCCACAAATAGCCACGAATCAAGTTGTGGATATAGCTATGAAATAGCCACGACATATTTCGGGGCCTTTGTTACAAAAAGTAATTTAATTTGATATAATAATTCTGCAAAATAAATAAATTATAATTTAAATAAAAATTAATTTACAAAAACTAAATACATAAATATGATAAAAGAAGACAACCGCATGGACCACCGCTGCTGCTCCTTAGACCACCGCTGCTGCTCCTTAGACCATCGCCACTGCTGCACAACACCATCCCTAGAAGAAATAAAACTTGACACATCAAAAAACAGCGAGTCTATGTCGACAATCAAACAATGAGACATCAAGCATCTGTCGGAGGCTGTTTTCGGGTTGAAGGCAATAGAGAATTTGCGAGATCTTACGGCGTCAGAGACATTGAATCAATTTTCTATGGAAGTATCAAATCTGCATATAAGTTTTATTACAGCGAGAGAAAATGAAATCCACAGACTACCATTGCTTGGGCGAGTGACGATTTGGCCATAGGATCAGATTTTTCATCGTCGATATGGAGCTGCAGATTTTCGTCAAGGAATTTATGAAAAAGAGTGTTGAAGAGTCGCTTAAGTTTCTTCTGTCGGAAGATATGGAAAATATTTTTATTAGACCTACAATAAAACGGGTTAACTCGACAGAAGAAACTTAAGCGCCTTTATATGTTGCTACTTTCGTAAATATTTAATTATTCAAATATTAAAACACATAATAAATTTCTCATATAAACAAATGTTTTTTTACAAAAATAATATAGATATGTTTAATAGAGAACTGTTGTTTTCTTAAAAGATATTATAAAATTTTCTCTAAAATCATGATTTTACGTTAGAATGCGGGTTATGATGTATTAACCAATTTCAATTGATATATTAGTCAATTCTGATACTTAAAGAGTTAAATTTTTTTGCATGAGTTTAAATATAAAAATATACTTTAACATGATAAAAATAAAAATTAACCAATATTTATATTATTCAAATATATAATAAATCAAATTATGGTTGATATTTTTACGATTATAGTTTTTAGCAGGTTGTTTCATAAAATTTGTAAATTATTTTTACGATTACAAAACATGTTGAAAAATAAATTAGTTTTTTTATTGTCAACAATATATTAGTAAATTTTAATTGTTTATTATTAAAAACAAATTTTACTCATAGGAAAATGGGTTATAAAGCCGAATTAACCATTTCAATTATATAACCATTAAAATAAAATTAAAATAAATGAAAATATAAGCAAATTATAATGTTGCTACTTTCATAAATATTTATTTATTAAAATATTAAAAAACATAATAAATTTCACATACAAAAAAACTTTCTACAAAATATTATAGATATATGTAATAGAGAGTAAATTTATATTACATTACAACCGTTTTCTTTGAAGATGTTATAAAATTATGTTTAAAACCACGATTTTGCGTTAGAATATGAGTTATGATTTATAATGTGAAATCATTATTTTAATTTTTTTATCTTTATGAAACTCTTCTCAAATAATAACATATTTCATTTATAAAAAATCAAAATCATTAAGTAACGCTTTATAACACGGATTAAAAAATTACAAACAAAATTATATTTAATAACTAAAAAATCAAAATTATTTTTTAAAAATTAAATTTTGTAAAGAAAAATCTAGTTATTTTGTTATTACCGAGTGAAAAATATTTTGATGTATATTATAGTTGGCTGACGTGGTATTTCTTGGGATAAGTTTAAATGGATTTTGTTTTCTAAGCTATTTTATTAGTATAGATTTTATTCAAATTCAAAATTATTTATCCTAAAAATATATACATACCAAAACAATAAACTTAAATACTATCTAAATAAAGTAACATTTACCTTATAAATAGAAGTTTTAAAATACCAATTATACGTTTTAATTTTTTTTAAAGTAAATATTTGAAATTTATTATGCAAATAAAACTAAAATTTTAAAAATGACAACAAAATTACGATAGAAAAACATCTTAGAAAACAATTATACATTTAAATATATAAAACTAGAAAATATATAGGAAAGTAGGAGTTGGAAGGTAAAAATATTTCACATTAAAAAAAAATAATAATGAACCTACTAACTAAACCAATAATATTTTTTATAAGTATGGTCTAAACGAGAAATGTTTTGAGAAAATAAAATCAATCATATATAACAAAAATCAATATTTCAAGTACGAATGAACCATAAAATTTAAATGCGTAATTTCTATTTAAAAAAAATAGATAAAGTAATTCAAAGTTGGTCATTGTTGGTGCTGGATTTCCCTCTAGGAAATCCGGCCCGTTAACAAACAAAACAAAGGCCCATAATTATGAGCCTGATCCGCAATCAAGGAAACGAGCTTGACTGTCACAGATTCAGGGCCCATGCGACCATGATTTGACCAAGGCCCAAATAACATCGAAAAGAGAGGCGATCGAGCTCGAGCTCGATAGAAGAGGATGAATAGGAAGAACGACCTGGTCTTCGTCAGTTAAGCCGATTCCTGCGAATCTCGGAGATCGTTATCATGGCGAAGCCGAAAGATCGGAACAAGGAGATCAAAGTCGAGGACTATTTAAAGAAGAAGTGGAGATCCATTCAAGACATTCCAACCCTAATCAAGAACACTTCGACTAGATAGCTCGATTCTCATACTTTGTACTCTCTAATCGACTGTGTTTGTTCTATCTCGACGTTAAACCTCAATAAAGTCTTTGATTCCTAGGAATTCTATATCATCCTTTATATAAAAATTCCAAATCCACGATTACAAATCCTTGGTGTGAATCTCTGATCTCACATTTGGCGCCGACTGTGGGGACTATCTATAGTTTTTCCGCAGCTCGCTACTATAATTCCAGGATTAAAACCCGAAGGTTTCAAATAGGAGAGCTCGTATTACGGAAAGTGTCTGACCATGAGAAGGAAGAACACGGTGGAAAGTTAGGAGCGAAGTGGGAATGTCCTTACCAGGTCACCGATATTGTGAAGGACGGGGTCTACCGACTCAAGTCGGTGGAAACCCAGAAACCCGAACTAAGACCCTGGAATATCATCAACCTCCAAAAGTACTTTCACTAAGAGTACACCCCATAATCAAACTACGAAATGGCTTGATACCCTTCAAAGGTACGTAGGCAACTCGATCTTGAGCGCAGCTGCCCCCCAAGATAAAACTCTTACCGTGTTCAGCGACCTTGAGCGGAGTCGAACTAGCTTATCTTTGTGAAATCAAAATAAGTCTCTCAATCGATATCTATTTCCTTTGTAAAAGTAAAAGTTGTTATATACTTCGCCGTTATACTTTACCATAATCAAGTGATATGAAATTATCTCTTCTAAGTGACCTGAAATGGTCCCTTCTAACACAAGTGATATGAAATTATCTCTTCTAAGCGATCTGAAATGGTCCCTTCTAATACAAGTGATATGAAATGATCTCTTCAAATCTAAGCGACCTGAAATGGTCCCTTCAAAATCGAACGAACTGAAATGATCGTCCCAAAATAAGCGACCTGAAATGGTCTCTTCAAAATCGAACGAACTGAAATGATCGTCCCAAAGTAAGCGACCTGAAATGATCTCTTCAAACCAGAACGACCTGAAATGGTCCTTCTAAACTTAAAATTCTTCCAACCTTATACAGATTAGAAGAATTGGGGGGGGGGGGGCTACCCCTTCCCTTAAGCAAAGCAACGAGGTCAAATCTACATCGAAGTAGATAAAACAGACAGTTTTCTCATGCAAAGCGACCTCCGATGATACCCAAAAACGAATCTGTGTAAGTCTACTTCGATTCATCATATACTTATAAATTTTCATTTCAATTCAACGCCAAGCTATACCTCGAGCAATTTCTGAGCATTACCTCGAGCTCGGATGCGATCAATTTAGAAGTCGTAGAAGAACTCCCTAAGGAAATTCAAGCCAAGTTATTCATTCGACCCCTCTTCAGAGGTTCGAGCTGTCATGACAGCTAATTCTATGCTAATGCATTAAAAAAATCAATTATATGCTAAGGCATGAAAATTGAAAGCATTTCATTAAAAAAGGACTTAACGTCCTCGAATTCGCAAAAGCCCTTCAGGAAACAACAAAAAAAACTTAGAATTGCTTTGAAGGAGAAGAAGCCTCATCTTGATCCCCTGCCTGGTTGCCTGTCGCCCCTCCCTCGAGCTGACCCTCAACCTCGTCGCTAATTCTCGAGCTAACCCTGGTCGGGAGGTTCGACCCATACTGATCGAGGCAAGGAGCTGCTTGGCTCAGAGGGCGCGCCAAGATCACCGAGTAATCTGACATCGCCGGCAAGTTGAGCTTGCTGATGCTGAAGTCCGACACTGCGGCGGAATTCATCTCCTGCATGGCCAATCGCTTCTTCTCAGCCAAGTCCAACACTTCCTTGGTCAGGTCCAACTCCTCGAAAGCAAACTCAGCAATGAGCGCGATGTTGGCCAAAGCCTCCTGAAGCCTTGTCTCAGCGCTCGTGGCAACCTTCCTTTGGCCCTCCTTCACCTTGATCCCCGCGAGAATCTCGAGGTAATGGCCATTTAGCCCCTTCTTTGCCTCGTGAGCCGCAACCTTAATGTCGAGCTCTCGATCGGCGAGGACCTTTTCCATGTCAGCCTGGCATTGTGCAGCCCGCGTAGCCGCAGCTCGACTCACCTCCTCCGCAACTCGGCTCGCTTCCTCCGTGGCCAGAGTTCAATTTATGGCCACATTCAGCTTCTGAGTGAGATCCTCCTCCTGATTTTCGAGGATCATCAGTCGGGCCTCCACTCCTTCGAACCCTACCAGATTTTTCTTCAGCTCCTCCTCCCGAGCTAGGGCCTTCGGAATCTGCGCGTTCAGGTCACCCACCGTATTCTTGACGAACTCAAGCTCGCTTGACTGAGGCACTTCGCGCAATTCGCGTTCAGATCTAGCCACGAACCTGTTCGTAGCCTCCAAGGACTACACATAAAAATATATATGTGAATGTTAAGCTGATAGCGAAGCATTAAAACAAATTAAAAAAGAGAGGGGAAAGAAATAATTACCTTCCCGATGGCCGCCATCATCTCGGTATAAGAATCACCGAGGGCCATGTCCCCGATAGCCGGGAGCTGAACGCCTGCAGGCTTAAAATGCCTTAGCAAGTAGGCCACACGTTTTGGGTCATCCGCAATTGGACACTCCTTCTGGTACCTGAAGCGCCAGTTAAAAGATCCGTTGGACCCGGAAGAGGCAGGCCTCGCCTCGACATTCTGGCTCGATCTCCTCGAGCTCACTTCTGCGTCGGTCCTTTGACGCTTAGCTGCAGGAGGGAGAGAACCACCCCGACTTCGGCCATTCGAACCCCTCGAGCCGTTCGATCGAGAGTCGCGTAAAGCAAGCTCTCCGGACGGGACCAGAGCTGTCTACAGCCCGGTCGAAGAGGGAGGTAGGTTCTCCGCCTCCATGGTCGCTTCTCCGGATCCTGTAGCCGGAGGAAGAGAGACTTGGATGGGGTGAGGAGGAGGGATCGAAGGGGGAGGAGGAGGAGCTTCGCCCATTGCAAAGAGAATGGCGTTGCTCAAGTCGCCAGCCTTCATTTTCTTCGCCAAGTCGATGGGATCCTTCCTGTTCCGGCGGCTGCTCTCTCTTTGCGACATCTTTTCGTAGGGAGGGGTGCTGGCGGTAGAGCTGTCGTCCGAGACGGGTCGATCTGCGGACAAAACGAGCTCAAGTCAGTTCGATAAAATAAAAGGGCATATATAGCAAGAAAACCTCTACACAAACCAACCAAAATGCTTACTTTCTCAAGTCCGCTCCTAATGCAAAGCGGAGCCTGAACTACTCGGGCTGAAGCGGGCTGACGAGGGGGGCACGATTCGTCTTGCGAAAGTCGAGGTTGGTTCGAAGGAGGTCGTCGGGCTGTAGGACCTAAGGCAGCTCGAATTCGCTGGTCTGTAAAGCTAGACCAACGGATGTCTCCTCTCCGGAGACGAGCTATCAAACTCGATGTGATCGGGTTCAAAGATAGCGATTCAGGAGCATCTACAAAGCAAAATAAAAAGATGTTAGTAGCAGTTCCACTTCGATACCAAACTTTGAGACAATCAGAAAACTAGTGAACCCCGGGGGCTAACCAACGCCGGTTTCCCATCTCGACGGAATAACCGAATAGTCGAAATCTTCAACCAAATGATGGTTTATCCGGAAGAAGAAATACCGGTCCTTCCACACATCTCTCGCCGGAATCTCGTCGAAAATCTTTCTGTGGCGGGGAGAAAGGTAGTAGGTTCCTGAGAAACGGGTATTGTGTTTCACCGAACAAACCCTCATCAGCTCCTCGGCCCTAAAGTCGATGCCTTCTTCGACGGCTCTTACTGCAAGTCCGATGATGTACCAGACGAAATTCGGCGTCATCTGATGAAACGCCAGCTGAAGTTGGGCCAAAACCCAAGAAATAAGGCGGGGGATTGGAAAGAAGAGTCCGCATTTGTCGAAATATGTATAAGAGGCGCAGCAATAGCCCTCCACGACAGTCTCCGGCGTCACCGCCGGTGATGGGATCACTATCTCCACTTCCGGCGGAATCCGACACTTCGCCCGCAACTGCTGAATGTGTTTCGCGGTTAAAACAGACAGTGGGTGCGGACCAAACGAACCCACCGATGCACTCGTACTCGCTCCGTCTGTATATCTTTGAGCCATAGTAGACGATGTATCGAAATCGGAGAAGAAGAAGAGATAGAGAGTTCTAGAGAGCGAACACTTTGAGATGATAAATCTATAGCAAGAAACAGAAAATAACAAACGACAAATAAAGTAAAAGAGAAGAGTTACCTTGCCGATTTGTATTGCGAGCAGTAATGGGATTCGTGCAAGGTAACTTCCCTTTAAAGCCATCTCGTGCTGCCCCACCCACGAGATCTATGGGATCTTTCGTATCCAAAGATTTCAACCGTTCGATTTCAAATTCGTAATCATTACGAGGAGATCGAAGCAGTTAAGATCCTCCAACTCCTTGAGATCGACGGATGTGAGTAAGCGGCTGATGATTAAGTCACATCCGCGTAAATCGAGGTCGATAAGAACTATATGAATCCAGAGATCTCAACCGTTACCGGTCGTCTAAATCGATGGTAGATGATGAGATCTTCTTAACAAATATTCGCCATAGCTGCCAACGCGCTGAGAGCAGGATAGCTTGATCCACGCACTAGATCTCGGCCGTTCGATTGAAATTAAATCTACGGACGGGGCGAAAGTAATCATTAGGTTTTTCAACACCCGAGGCACACACACGTCTTCCCGAGGACGTCCACCGCCCATTAACCTCGACTCGTCCGAGTTAATAGGTTGGGGGACTATTGTTTGTGCTGGATTTCCCTCTAGGAAATCCGGCACATTAACAAACAAAACAAGGGCCCATAATTATGAGCCCGATCCACAATCAAAGAAACTAGATCGACTGTCACAGATTCAGGGCCCATGCGACCATGATTTGACCAAGGCCCAAATAACATCGAAAAGAGATGCGATCGAGCTCGAGCTCGATAAAAGAGGATGAATAGGAAGAACGACAAAAAAAAAAAGAACGACCTGGTCTTCGTCAGTTAAGCAGATTCCCGCGAATCTCGGAGATCGTTATCCTGGCGAAACTGGTAGATCGGAACAAGGAGATCAAAGTCGAGGACTATTTAAAGAAGAAGTGGAGATTCATTCAAGACATTCCAACCCTAATCAAGAACACTTCGACTAGATAGCTCGATTCTCATACTTTGTACTCTCTAATCGACTGTGTTTGTTCTATCTCGACGTTAAACCTCAATAAAGTCTTTGATTCATAGGAATTCTATATCATCTTTTATATAAAAAGTCAAAATCCACGATTACAAATCCTTGGTGTGAATCTCTGATCTCACAGTCATCATATGAATAAAAATATATATGAAACAATATTGTATTAGTGAAAAAACACCCAAAGAATATAAAGTAAAGAATATAAATATATATATAAAAATCAAATGATTGTAAGATGAATCACCCTATTGGTTTAGGCAACCTTCAAGCGTGAAATTATTTAACTATGTTTAGTTAGCCATTTAGCTGTGTTTTAAATTTAGAAGAAAAAAATCCGAACGTGTACCCGAATGTAAGATCTCGTTGGATTAATCTTTGAGACTAAAAAACTTTTAGAATTCATACGGTTATAAAAAGAATATATATATATATATATATATATATATATATATATATATATATATATATATATATATAAAACTTTTAAATGTAAGACAGACACTGCATATATAACAACTGAAAACAAATATAAAATTAATAAATGTAAGAGAAATCCCTTGAATTTAATATTTTAGGTAGTTTATGTTATTGGGCCTAATTGATTTTAGGGTATCTCCAATTCATTGTTATTTTTTCGAGTAATACTTGGGTTCACCGCTAGAGGTGAATCCATTTGTTCACCCCTCCTTTATCAACCAATTAAATAATTACTATAATTTAATATTAAAAATAATTAAAAATTAAAAAAATTTAAAAATAAAAAAAACAAAATAGTTTTATTTTAGACAAAAAATAAAAATTAACAATAAACTAATTTATAAAAACAACTAAAACATAAATCTTAATTTCTAAACCCTAAATACTAAACCCTAAACAAAATTTGAAAACCTAAAACAATAAAAATTTTGTACTAAACCATAGTCTCTTAACCCAACTTGTAAATCTTAAAAATTTAAAAAATCTAAACCCTAATCCCTAAATTTCTAAACCATAAACCCTAATTTAAAAATCTAAAACAAATTAAAATAAAAAACTAAACCTTAATCCTTAAATCTTAATATGTAAACCTTAAAAAAAATAAAAAATAAACCATAATCCCTAAACCCTAAGCCCAAAGGGCTCTTAATCTCTAAACTCTAATCCCTAAATCCTAAAGGGCTTAAACCCTAAACTCTAAACCACAAAGGACTTAAACCCTAATCCCTAAACTCTAAAGGGCTTAAACCCTAACTCTAAACCCTAATCCTTAAAATCTAAACTTCATTTTATAAATTCTAAAAATATATAAATATTGATGTATATTATTATATATTTTATAAAATATTTGAATGTGGTTAATTATTTAATTTTAATTTTGTAATTTTATTTTAATATAATATTACATGTTATATTTTTATTGCTTAAAAAAGTGGGGGTGAACAAATGAGTTCACTTTAGGGGTGAACCTAAGTATTTTCCTATATTTTCTTCTAAAGGCTATAATAACGGAAAATGCTTATGGAGTGAAAAAGTGCTTAGAGAGAAAGAGTGAAAAAGTGCGATTTGCTTGCGATTCTTTCGGTGGAAAAGCACCTCCTTCTGGTGCAAAAGTGATGGAATCATCACTTCAGGGACCACCTGTCTCTACACCTCCGGCGAAACCTGCAACTTTACTCGGCGGAGATAAGTCGGAGAACCATGCTCAGCTAATAACAGATGCTCTGGTGGATGGAAAAGCTACATACAGCAGTACAAACCAGGGAGAAAGTATGGAGAAAGGGACTGAAGAAGAGGGAGGCTCGGAGGAGATTTCCCAGCATGTTAAAGATCCGATGAAGGAGGACTCAAGAGCTTCCGTTTCTACAGTACAATCGAGTCAACTCCGGCACAGTCTCATGAATCCGGAGGGTGTCATGGCTGTCGGAGGCGGATCAGAGGGGACACAACAGCAATCTATATCTGCCTCAGAAATCAAATCTGGTGGTTCTTGGGCAAACTTGCTACAGAAGAAAAAGAGTCTAATGAAGTATGATATGGAAGTTTATATGGTTGATGGAGTAGGATCGGTGACGGTCCCTGATGAGATTCTCCTCGACGCTGCTCCACTATGAGAAGACTTTTTAATAGGCAGGTTCCTTGCAAAATCCCCCCATGTTGCGAAGATCCACGCAATTGTTAACAAGATTTGGGCTCTTGGGAATAAGGAGGATATGATTGACGTATTTGTTGTTAATGCTGCAACGATGAAGTTTCGAATATCTAATCCATCAATCAGAAACCGTGTGATGAGAAGGGGCATGTGGAATCTGGCCGACATTCCGGTGGTGATGGCGAAGTGGTCTCCATTCGTTGAGGATGTGCAGCCCGAAATCAAATCAGTTCCTCTTTGGGTACACCTACGAAATGTGCCAATGAATATGTATTCTTGGAAGGGTCTTAGTTTCGTTTCTAGCCATGTAGGTAAACCCGACAGACTTCACCCAGAGACTGCTCAATGCTCTGATTTTAAGATAGCAAAAGTTTTCGTTATAGCTGATTTAACGAAAGAACTGCCGAAAGCAATGAAGTTCAATTTGCAGGGGGTAGAAACCTTGGTTGAGTACTCTTACCCTTAGCTCCCATCAAAGTGCATCAAATGTGGTAAATGGGGGCATTTAACAAAGGCTTGTTTCTCAGATTTAGGTGAAAAAAAGAAGAAAAACAGAGAAAGTTAGAGGACATTGCAGTTAAGGATGTTGTAGAAACTGCGATGAAAGATGCTGGTAAAAATGAGGTTTCAAAGGAGAATGAGACTACAAAGGAGACAAGTACAGAGGAGGAAAGTGTTTCTGATGAGCAGACTTTGAAGGAATCGAATATGGTTGGGGAAAAATGCATAGCTAATGTTGTTGAAGATGATGAGGCAGGGTTTATTTCTCCGAAGAATGCTAGTAGAACACCGGAAAAGAAGCATACTGATCTCAAATTTGGACAAGTCTCTATACTGTCTAACTCAAGATATTCGGTATTGAGTAACATGGGAGAAGAAGGGGAAATCATGGACAAAGAAGAAAGTGATCAGATTAAAGAAAATGAGGATGAGCTGGTCCATTCAGCTGAAGAAGATTTTGAGATCACTACAAGAAATTTGAGTATATATAGCGTCCAAAAAACGCTATATATTGCTATCATAGCGGTTTGTTAAACGCTCTATCTGCGGCCGTTATAATAGATTGTGACCTTTACATAGCGTTTTTTCGTTATGCTATATTTTAGATATTTACAATAGCGCTTTTGTTAGTGCAATAGTAAATGAAGTAATAGCGTTTAATTTCTGTTATAATATATTTTCTATATATATTTGATAGCGTTTTATTTCTGTTATTATGTATTTTGTATACAGCAGTTTTTGTTATAGCATTTTATTTTGAATCGCTGTGATTTTTTATTCTTGTATGATCTAATTTGCTAAAATATGAAACATGTTTCAATTTCTGAAATCTGATAATATCATGAATAGAAAAGTGAAACACATTTCATAGCATTAAACCCAAAACATCTTACAACAAGTTCATACTTAAAACACATATTCAAGACACATTTGATAAGACGAAATGTTTAGATAAAAACTAGCTTGTTATTCGGCCAAGCAATTCTAGTACCTACTGCATCAGCTGAAGAACTCTTGCTAGAATGTTGTGTAGCTGCAGCTCTCTTGGTTGCTTCTTTTCCTCCTTTTCTAGCTTTTCTTCTCTCCAGTGCGTGGTAACTAGCGGTAAATACCAGAAACAAGACAGCGGTGTCAGAACTTGGATCAGATGAATAAAGTGAGCATGTACCTGCTGCGATACACGCACAACTTCAGTCAAAACCTACGATTAAGCAGAAAGCATATAATGAGGAAACTAAACAATTATAAGGCCCTATTTCATGTCTAGTGACAGCATTTGTGAATATGAAGTTAAGATAGCAAGTCCAGTAGTTCTCAATTTATACAGTGACGATGGAAGGTTAATGTTGCATCTTTATCTACCCAAAACAAGCTCACAAATGTTTAGAAGAATATACCAAGGCTAAGACACCATAACAAGCTCACAAGTATTTCAAGTTTATCTAGTAAAAGTTGTATATGCATAGAAGTATGATTTAAGTAGCTCATTATGATTTCAAGTATATATCAAAGTTAACGTGTGAGATGAAGACATTCAAGATACAATACAAATGCATATCACTTATTACTAGCCTTGTCAACAGCCCAGTAAACTATCCAATGTACAATTTGGTTCATCCAGGCAGGATTTATATGTCAAGAACAATTGTTTAGCAATAGAAGCTACCAGGAGAATTAATGCTCACCTCTAGAGCCAGATTAGGATGCCCAAAGCGGAAATGCATCATTCCCAAACATAACAAAGCAATCTCGTACCTTCCATACATGTTGCAACCAGTTGAAGGAGGAACAAGGTCAAATCCCTCAGTCCCTGCACTTTTAGACAATGGATCATGGATCAGCTCATGTTTGAAACACAGAGTCTAGTGCCACATATCTAACAGGCAAACACAACTGGACATTTACAGAAGTCACATGCCAGCGATAAGAGCCTCCATCAGAAATATTATTATTATCATTATTATCATTACATGCAGCATAGGAAACCAGCTAAGAGTACAGATTACATGTAATCAAAGTAACGCAGGAGATTGTCCAAAGCAGCAAAATAGTCATCGCTGTGAAGCTTATTCAAGTAACGCAAAAAATAAACCTGCAACATTGCAATGCCATAAACAACATGTAAGAATATCAAAGATTGAATGACTTCTGAATCCACTACAAAGGAAAATATAAAAAGCAAGACATTACACGATGTAACTCAGGGGCTAAATTCTGAAGCTGTTCAAGGAAACTTTCAATCGAACTTGAAGAGAATGAACTTCCATGACTGACATAAAATTACAAGGAGATCAAAGTTAAAAAAGAATTAGCAATGCTTTGACAGGAACATATCAAATACTAACGAAATAGAGACTATACGTTTCAATTCTGGGAGGGGAGAAGAAAACAATCAAGAACATGTTGAAGACTAAACAATTTAAACAGATTAGAGATGAGAATACTAACTGGAACCATGAAGATGATGCGTACAATATATCTCTGATAAGTAGGTTCCGTGTAATTCAGGAGATGTCTATAAATATGAAATATTGCAAGAGCAATTTCTCCAACAGTACATAGAAACACCACGATATTGAGATAAAATGGTATCACAGATAAGAACCCTAAACACGAACCCAGAATTGGTGAAATTGAGGGATCACAGATAAGAACCCAAAATTGAGATAAAATGGTATCACAGATTAGTGGTGAAATAAGAACCCTAAACACGAACACCACGATATTGAGATAAAATAGTATCACAGATTAGTGGTGAAATTGAGGGATCACAGATAAGAACCCTAAACACGAACCCAGAATTGAAAGACACGATCCGCAATTAGATGCCTCACTAGTTCATAGTCTTTGGCTCGATCTTTTCACGAGACCAGACACGAGCAAAGAGGGAGTAAGAGACCTTAATTGAAAGCTCTCGAAATTACTTATCCTTATATGTTCGAATGGAGGAAGAAGGAGACGAAGCGACGGAGAATAGCCGGAGTAATTCAGTGACTCCGCCAACCGCCAAAAGGAGGTGAAGACGCAGGGAGGAGAAGAAGCGGAGGAAGGAGATGAGAACAAACGAAAAAGTATTTGGTGGAGGCTGAGATGAGGAGAAAAGGAAGATGAAAAAAAAATAAGACAAAAGTTTAGGTTTTTGATATAAGGCAGAAAAGTTTGGTGCTAAAACCAAAAATTTTGGTGCCAAAACCAAATAATTTTGGAGCCAAAGTGAAAAAAGAGAGCTAAAATTTGTCTAAGTAGCGGGCAATTTTTAGTTTTCTCCGCCAAAAGAATGCATAGCGTTTACGAGGATAAAAGTGCTATGTAAACAAAGTTACCCAAAAGCGTAACAAAAATAAAAATTATGACAACCTATACATAGCGTTTATTTTTTTGAAAACGCTATAATAAAAAAGTTTCGTATTTACTATAGCAGAATATGTTAAAATGCTATATTCTATTGCTATACTCAAATTTCTTGTAGTGGATGGAGACTACGAGGGTTGAAAGCTATAAGGAAAATGGGAAAAATATTGTTAAGGAGAAGGAAAAAACAGTCCTACGTCAAACTTTGCCGAGATGTTCCAAAGAGAATCACAAGTACATTTCTGATACCGCTAAGAAAACAAAGATAGGAGGCCCTATTTTTCAGAATAAAACGAACGCGCGCAGAAACCAATGATGTCAGGATTCTTCTGGAATGTTCGTGGTTTTAATAAGATCGAAAAACATACAGTGGTCCGCAATTGGATTAAAAAAAGAAGATTTAGAATTTGATTGTTTGCTTGAAACAAGAGTTAAGGAAAGCAAGGCTCTTCGGATAGCTTCATCGGTATTCAGGGATTGGTCATTTATATCAAACTATGGAAGCAATAGACTGGGAAGGATTTGGGTGATTTGGAGTCCAAAAGTGAGGGTCACCCCTTGTTTTACTAGTAAACAAATGATCACTTGTTTGGTTATGATGCAAGGAATGGAGAAGGAGATGATGTGTTCTTTTGTTTACGCTAGTAACACGGTAGAAGAAAGAAAAGAATTATGGGAGGACATTAAAAGTCATCAGGATTAACCACTGTTTCGAAAGCTCCCGTGGCTGGTTTTTGGTGATTTTAATGAGATATTAGACATTGATGAGCATTCGGATTTTGAGACATCTCCATCAATCCCACCAGGAATGAGAGATTTTCAAGATATAACACGGTATTGCTCACTAATGGATATGGGATTTCATGGCCCAAAGTTGACGTGGTGTAATAAAAGAGATGAAGGACTGGTATGCAAGAAGCTGGACAGAACTCTGATGAATCAAGCATGGATCGGCAATTTTCCAGAGAGTTATTGCGTCTTTGAATCTGGAGGATGCTCAGACCATCTACGCTGCCGTATCCGTATTCTTCAAGACTATCAGAAGATAAAACGTCCTTTTAAGTTCGTTAACGCAGTTGCAGAGCACCACGACTTTGTCCAGGTGGTAGATGGTTTCTGGAAAGAGTCCACGGAGATTTATAACTCAACCTCGGCGATGTACAGATTTTCAAAAAGCTAAAACTTCTCAAGCCTCTCATTAAGAAGTTAAGCAAGGAGCATATATTGGATATTTCTAAGAAAACAAAGATCGCTTATGAGACTCTATGTGAGTGCCAGAACAACACACTTCTGAATCCTTCACAAGAAGCGATGAGAATGGAATCTCAAGCATATGATAGATGGAACCTACTTTCGGGTATAGAAGAGAAAGTCATAAGTCAAAAGGCCAAGATCCATTGGCTCAAAGTGGGAGATGGAAACAATAGACATTACTACAATGTCGCCACTGTAAGGAAAGCTAGAAACAGTATCAAAGAGCTGAAACAAGATGATGGTACTTGTGTTAATACTCAGGATGAATTAAAGAGGGTGGCTGTCGACCACTTTCATGGTTTCTTAGCGCATAGAGTGGAAAGCGTGGAGCATATGCCGATTGAGGAAATGGAAAATCTGTTGGGATTCAAATGCGGCCAGGAAGATAAGGACCTGTTAATGCAGAATGTATCAGGTGAAGAGATTAAAAATGTGTTATTTGCCATGGCTGGAAATAAATCTCCGGGTCCGGATGGTTTCACTTGCGAATTCTATAAGGCAGCTTGGTCGGTTATTGGAAAAGAGTTTGTGGTGGCGATCCAATCTTTTTTTATACCGGTTTTCTTCCAACAGGAATAAATTCCACAATTCTTGCTCTTATACCAAAGAAAGAATCAGCGGAGAAAATAAAAGACTATAGGCCCACATCTTGCTGCAACGTCATCTACAAGGTGATCTCAAAGATCTTGGCAAATCGTCTCAAACGGCTGCTTCCTAAATTCATTTCACCAAATCAGTCGGCTTTCGTTAAAGGGCGTCTTCTGATGGAAAACGTACTGTTAGCTTCTGAACTAGTTAAAAGCTACCATAAGGACAACATCTCTTCAAGGTGCGCTCTTAATATTGATATCTCAAAAGCTTTTGATTCAGTTCAATGGCCATTTATCTTGGATATTCTCTCTGCCCTTAAGTTTCCAGAGAAGTTTGTTCTATGGATCAGAAGATGCATCACACTTGCCACTTTCTCAGTCCAAGTGAATGGCGAGTTGGCTGGATATTTCCGTAGTGAAAGAGGTCTACGTCAAGGGTGTTCATTGTCCCCCTTAGTTATTTGTGATATGTATGCAAGTTCTCTCCAAAATTCTTGATAATGCAGCTGTTGTGAAGAAAATAGGTTATCATCCCTACTGCCAAGATATGCGTCTAACTCATATGTGTTTTGCGGATGATCTCCTAGTCTTCGCAGATGGAAGAAAACAATCCATTGATGCTATACTCGAAGTTTTTTAAAGATTTGCAGCAGTCTCTGGTCTCGCTATAAATATGGGAAAATCAACAATTTATATGGCTGGAGTAAAGGATCAAGATAAGGAGCAGATCTTGGACCAATTCACTTTTGAGTGTGGAAGCTTACCGGTACGTTATTTGGGACTACCGCTGATGACAAAAAGGATGAACGTTTCGGACTACAACCCGCTTATTGAAAAGGTACGATCCAGAATCAGCTCATGGACAGCTAGACACTTATCTTTTGTTGGCCGTTTGCAACTCATTGGATCGGTTATTCATAGCTTAACCAATTTTTGGATCTCGGCATTTCGACTACCAAATGGATGCATAAAAGAGATTGATCAGTTATGTTCTGCCTTCCTTTGGTCGGGCCCGGAATAAAACTCTAAGAAAGCAAAAGTTAGTTGGAAATAAGTATCAAAACCTAAAGAAGAGGGAGGCTTGGGTTTGAAATCGATCTCGGAAGCCAATGATGTAAGTTGCTTAAAACTGATTTGGAGAATTCTATCCGAACCAGATTCCTTATGGGTTCAATGGATTAATAGATACTTGATTCAAAAAGGCTCATTTTGGTCAACTAAGAAAAACAGTTCTAAGGGTTCATGGATGTGGAAGAAGTTACTTAAGTTCAGAACAATGGCTGCTTCTCTTTGTAAGGTGGAAATTCACAGTGGTTCAAGCACCTCCTTCTGGTTTGACAATTGGTCTTCACTAGGAAGGATTCTTGATCTCACAGGAACAAGGGGATGCATAAACTTGGGTATTCAAATTGACGCTTCAGTTGAGAAAGCGATTCAATCGCTTTGTGGTAAAGTCTATCGATCGCCTGTTCTCAGACAAATTGCAGAGGAGGTAAGACGTATACGAGTTAGAGGCATTTCTAGTGATCGCTATCAGGTTCTCTGGCGGTATAAAGATGATTTTAAATCAATATTCAGCTCCAAGGAAACACTGAAACAGATCCGACACAGCCTCCCTCACGTCTCTTGGTGCAGAGTTATTTGGTTTTCTTTTGCGACACCTAAATACTCTGTTGTCTCTTGGTTGGCTGTTCTTAATCGATTATCAACAGGGATCCGTATGATGAAATGGAATCCACAACACAATCCTACATGTGGCCTTTGCAAGACTGACCTAGAGGATCGCAATCACCTCTTCTTCAAATGTCAATACTCTGCTGCAGTCTGGAAATCATTGGCTCTGAATCTACTAGGGTCAACGTACTCTGAAAATTGGAATGAGATCATTCACACGCTACTGGACTCAAGCCATGGAAAAGTGAAACTACTCATAGGACGGTATCTTTTCCAAACAACAATCTATTGTCTATGGAGAGAAAGGAACTCAAGGAATCATGGAGAATCTCACATCCCAGCTTCGGTCATGACCAAAAGAATCGACAGACTCGTTCGGAATAGGCTCTTATCTCTTCCGACACGAGCATCTACCACTCAATCAGGCGCTTTGCAAACCTGGTTTGCAACTCAAGCAACCTAATTATGATAAAAAAATCAAAGTTCTAAGTGCTCATCTTTTGGCTCAAATGAAGTTACAGAAATTGTAAAAATGGATTTTGTTTTTTGAATTTAATTTAACAATTATTAAAAAAAAAATTGCTCTAAAATAGAGATTGTTGTTTTTTCTCTATTTATAGAAGAAGAGATATCATTTGTTGCCAAGACAAAGAGGAAAAAATATCATTTTTCTATAATAGAGTCACATTTTTATTTACACAATAGTCCTTTGATTTTATATTTTTATAATTATAACTGAAATAAATAAATAAAATTTATTATTATTTTCTTTATTTAAAAACTAATTTTTTGTTTGCATAGATCTTTTAAATTTTTAAAATTTATAACTATAACTAAAATATAAATTGTTTTATGTATGTATGTAATTTCTTTATTGCTTTCTAATACATGATATATTTTTATAAAAAGTTTGCAAAATAAAAAATAAACAAAAAGGTTTCATTTGTAACTTTTATAAATAAATGTACTATTATTAAAATGGAAAAAATATTTAGAGAAAATATTCATTTTAAAGGAAAAAGTAGAGAGGCAAAAATAGAGAAATAGAGATGGTAATTACATATGTATCACTTATAGTCGGATCGTTTGCTTCTCAGCTCGCTTTTGTGTATATTTCGCGTGGAGTTTTTTCTGATCTCCCTTGCTCCTCACTTTCTTCTTCGTGGTTGAGATCTTTTTCCCCATCCGATCTCTTTTGCTTTCGTTTTTGTTTCGATCGATGCTCCTCTTTGGTCTCGATCCTAATAAACCCAGTTTCCTGTCATGGCTGACTACCTTTCCGACTTCTCGGACTTCTCTGGGCTCTTCCCGGCGACCCATTTTAACGGGGCTTTGATCTTACTCCCCTTTCTCTCTTAGCGCCCTCCTCTCCTCATGTGTACGGCGGAGCTCTGCTTTCGTTTCCTCCGGTTATTTGGATTAATATCGCTGTCGTGCTCCTGCTTTAGAGGACAAGCTCCTTGGAGATCATGTTGGGGTTTTAACCTAACGGCGGCGGCGCCTCCTCTGATCTGGCGGTTCTTTAGTTGAGTCTCCTCTTTGATTTTCTTTTGGTTGCAGGTGCGGTGGCTTCGGGCAGCTTGATCGGCAGACGGTTTCAGGCAGTAACAAGGTGCAGGTCCGGTGAGTCTCGCCTCGTGTTCCTCACCGGGGTTTAGATGCTTTCCGGCGGTTCTTCAGACTTGTGCGGCGTCGCGGATGGTGCATGCCGGTGACGATCCGGTGTCGACACGTGGAGGTTTCCTCTTTTCGTTCCTATCTGCTTAATTTGTTGTTTCCCCTTTGTACTGGGTCTTGGCCCGTTTGTTATTTTACTCGGCCCATGAATGGAAATTGTTGACAAAAAAAAAATTAGTCACTCCCTTAGTGGGCCTAGGAAAATGTTTTCTTGCGATAAAACGTTTTGCCTGGGAAAACAAGGTCCACACCATTTCTTGGAATAAAATGATTTGCGGACCGTCCACATGAGGGATGTCAAAATGGGTAAACCAATCCAAACCAACCTATATCCAAATGATTTCAAGCTTATATGGATTATGGATTAACCTATTTATTTTATTGGATTAATAGTTTTATTGGTTAATCTATTTAGTAATACTTTAGAATTTAAATAATTATTAAGTTAGATTATTATGTATTTAAATAAATCAATCAAATAATGTTTAATCTATAAATAAAATAAGGTTGATGGTTTTAGTTTTAATCTCATTTTACAAGATTTACAGAAAATACGACTTTGGCTTTACGGTTTTGGCGGAAAAACACGATTTTACGGTTTGGAGAAAACACGATTTTACGATTTGGCGAAAAACACGATTCTACGATTTTGGCGGGAAAACTCGACTTTACGATTTTGGTGGAAAAACTCGACTTTACGGTTTTGGCGGGAAAACTCGATTTTACGGTTTTGGAGGGAAAACACGATTTTACGGTTTTGACGGGAAAACTCGATTTTACGGTTTTGGCGGGAAAACACGATTTTACGATTTTTGGAGGAAAAATATGATTTTGTGGTTTTAAAGAGAAAAATTAGCTGAATGAGAAAATAAAAATGTGAGATGCGAAAAAATATGTTTGATTTGGTTTAGTAAAATTGGTTTAGAATTTGTCTTGTATATTTTTAGTTTCTATATTTAATTTAAATTTATGTTGGTTATAAATTTTTATTGGTTTGGATATGGATAGCTCATTATCCATTTGGATCCAAACCATTTTCAATCCAACTCATTAAACTCATTACTCATTTATATATTTTATCCAGTAATCTAATTATACCCAATATTTTTATCCATTAGAATCTATGGTTTGGATTGGATTGGGTTAATCCATTAATTTTTATCCATTTTGACACCCCAATCCAAACCATTACTTGTGATAAAATGTTTTGCTGACGAAAGACAAGGTCCACACCATTTGGATTTTTCGGTGAAGAGTTGAAAAGTCTGAACCACAGAGAGTGAGGTTTATGGATAAGAGGAGAAACCGCATCTCGCTGGAAATGTAAGAAATATGAAAAGAGGGAAACTTGGTCATTCTCCTGAGGAGGAGCTCAAGAACTAGAATCTCGCTTCTTCATTAAGAGGTTAGTCATCATTCTTTTAATATTATCGATCTGATTTCTTTCTTTCTTTTTTTGATAAAATCGATCGGATTTCTTTCTTTGAGTTTTCATAGCAAAGTTCTTTGTTTAATGATATCTCTAATTTTTTTATCATCTCTGAAGTCTTGACAATAAAACCGTGTCCCTGTTTTCAAGCAGTTTGATTGGATTTCACTAGTTACTCACTATATAATCTAATTTATGGTGCTTTATTATTTGGTTTTTCGAAACGTGAATTCCATCATTAAAATTAATGTTATCTGTTTTCAGTTTTTCTTTTGGAAATTTTTTTGTATTAATTAAAAATTTAAAAGAATTAAAAAAAGAGAATATGAACAACTAAATGTAACAGAAGAAAAAAGGAATGAATAAAAAATGATAGCAATAATGGGGGAGAAGATAACTTTAGAGATACAAAGCTTCACTTAGTTAAGGTGAAAAAATCCAGTGTTGAGATAATTCCGCGCCAATCTCAGAGTCTAGTTGGCTGATTGCCCAAGCCTTTAAACAGAGTGTGACCAAGTTAAGCTGATGAGTCGAGGAGTCACTGAAAGACAGTTGTGGTATCCAGTGACGGAGCCAGAAAATTATTATATCGGGGTCATATACATTAAATTATTAAATTAATATAATACAAATTAAGTAATTATTAAAATAAAATCAAATTTTAATAAGTTTAAAATACATAATTCTTAAATGAGGTTGACAAAAAAAAAATTCTTAAATGAAAGAATTTTTTGTTAATCACTAAATGTCTTATAAAATTGTATGAAGTTAAAAAAGAAAGAATATAAACTGAGAAATGAATAAAAGAAAGACCAAAAAGTGAAAGAAAAAAATATGAGGGGTCAGAAAATTAATTTTAGAGGGGTCATTTTATAATACATCAAATAAACATAATAAATGTTTGTTAAGACATTGGGGTCGGCTGACCCCCCTTAATTGTAAGTGTCTCCGCCCCTGGTGGTATCTATTGTTTCTTTCATGCCACAAGGCATAAATTATAGCCTGCCATCTCTATAGAATTTCTACACTAGCTTTGAGTATTTATCAGAATGTTGGGCAACCATTGTAGAATTGCAGTCTATTGGTGATCCAAAGATGACCGGTAATCTTTGTCGATATCTCTAACTAAAAAATGCACTCGAAAAATAAATGGTTTCTAGATTCATTTTTCAGACCAAAGAGTAGGCAACCTTCTTAATATCTAAACCTCAACTACAAGTGTAGGATTGTGGTTTAAAATAAATACCCAAGTAGTAGAGATTTTCCGCCTTAAGCCACACTAAATGCGCCCAAGACACAACCATTCTACAATTTCTGATTTCATTCCACACTACTTTAGAGATGAATCTATTCTGATTTGCTCCATCAATTAACCAAGAAAGATAGGCATTACCATTGGAGTTCTCTAATCTTAACTCGGCCACCATTGAGAATAATGGAATTCCCGTATGAGATTGACCATCCTCACCAAAATACTAATATAAGTGACCAAAAAGAGTATATGGATCCCACCAAAAAAGAAGGTTGAATCCCTATTTCGCACTTTAATCCACAGGAAATTTAATGCTTCTCTCCTCAGCTTTAGATCATTCTAAACATCTAAGAGTATGAGTAATTCTTGTCATTTAGCGCCCAAAAAGGAGAGCTCGATAAGTATTTATTTCGAATCCACGCCACCCAAATCGAGATTGCTCGAAAGAAAAGCATCCATATCAACTTTAGAGCACAAGTTTCGTTCCAAACTCTTCCATGTTTCTAATTCTAAGACCACCTATTTTGGAACCGAGAGATCTTCTTAGGACACCTTCGCACCCGTATGAATACCAATTGCTCCATGCCAATGAAATGAACTACATAAACCATTTACTTTTATCATCAGTGTCTTTGGAAGGAAAAACACGCTTGACCAGGAGCCAATGATACCATATATGACTAAGGAGATCAAAATTAGACAACTAGCTATCGAGAGAGACCTAACCGTCCAGGAAATATGATGGCAATAGTATTGTCCTGGAATTTGGTAGGCATGAGAAGAAACGAGCCTTTAATAGTGCATAACAATCGCTTTAAATGAACTTCTTGTAGCGAAACTGCTTTGAGCCTTCACTTCTTACGAGCTTCTTAACCACATTACCAGCATTTATGGATGTCGTCACACACATGTAGAAAAGCATGTTAGAACCCCTACTCCCAACCATTTGATAATAGACTTCTGTCCGAAGAAGTTTTCTGTTGGGAAAACACGGAACGCAACAGCGGCGCAGTGGAATATAGTTTCCCACACCAGCAATGGCTTATCACCTCCAAAGGCAAGACTCAAACTAGAAGTCCCTCGAAGATATCTCAAAATCCACTTCACATCATTCCAATGTTCTCTTCCCGGTTTCGAAAGAAAACGACTAATTGTTCCAACTGCATGAGCTATATCTGGTCGTGTACAAACCATAGCACACATCAAGCTACCAACTGCAGAATCATATGGAACCCTTGCCATATCTTCCTTCTCTGCATGTGTACTCAGAATTTGTTGACCGGTTAATCTAAAGTGTGTAGCAAGAGGAGAGCTTACAACTTTAGACTTGTCCATGTGAAACCTTTGAAGTACCTTCTCAATGTACTTCTCCTGAGACAAGTGAATCAACTTCTCACCTCTATCTCGAACAATTCTTATACCAAGAATCTGCTTCGCTGGACCCAAATCTTTCATGGAAAAGGACTTGCTCAACTGCTTCTTCAACTCTTGAATTCTGCTCATGTTTCTGCCCACAATCAACATGTCGTCAACATACAACAACAAGATTATAAAATCATCATCACTAAACACCTGCACAAATAAACAATGATCTGAAGTAGTCTCCTTATAACCATGCTCCCCCATAACCGACTTAAACTTCATGTACCACTGCCTCGGTACTTGCTTCAATCCATAAAGGCTTTTCTTCAAGCAACAAACTAACTCCTCTTTGCCCTTTTCCACAAATCCTTCTGGTTGTACCATGTAAATCTCTTCCTCCAAATCACCATGAAGGAAATCCGTCTTTACATCCATCTGCTCAACCTCTAGATCAAGACTCGCTGCCAATCCAAGTACAACCCGAATGGATGACATCTTCACAACAGGAGAAAAGATTTCATCGTAATCAATCCCCTTCTTTTGGCTGAATCCTTTCACAACCAATCTAGCCTTATATCGAGGTAGCAAACTGTTCTCTTCATGCTTAATCCTATACACCCACTTATTAAGCAACGCTTTTTTACCCTTAGACAATTTCACCAACTCATATGTGTCGTTCTCATCAAAAGAACCCATCTCTTCTCCCATGGCTTCTAACCATTTATCCTTGTGTTCATCCTCTAAAGCTTCACCAAAGTTTTCTGGTTCTCCCCCATCAGTAAGTAACACATACTCACTAGGTTTATACCTTGTCGACGGTTTTGGACCTCTCTCGGATCTTCTAACAGCAGGTAGGTTCTCGGTAGTTGGTGTCTCACCATGATCGTCACCATGATCACCAATACCGTCATCATCATGTGTGGGAGCATCATCTGCACCAGGTGTATCAACATGAACCTCACCCTCATTCTGACCGTGGACTGATGTAGAAGGAAAAACCGATCAAACCTTCATTTCTTTGAGCTGGTTTTTCGGACTTATCAATGTCCTTAATTGTTTTATCTTCCATGAACACAACATCTCTGCTCCTTATGAGCTTCTTCTCAACGGGATCATAAAATCTGTATCCAAACTCATCCTAACCATAACCAATGAACACACATTATCGTAACTTCATCTCAAGCTTTGACCTTTCGTCTTTAGGAATGTGCACGAAAGCCTTGCACCCAAAGACCCTTAAATGACCGTAAGAAACATCCTTGCCGGTCCAAACTCTCTCTGGAATGTCACCATCCAGTGGAGCACTCGGTGACAAATTCAGCACATGAACAACTGAGCTCAAAGCTTCACCCCAGAAAGTCATCGGTAAGCCTGACTGCGAAATCAAACATCTGATCCTCTCGACAATCGTTCTATTCATTCTCTCAGCCAACCCATTCAACTGTGGAGTCTTCGGCGGCGTGAACTGATGCCTAATACCATGTTCCTTGCAATAAGCATCAAATGGTCCAGAATACTCACCACCATTATCACTGCGGATATACTTCAACTTCTTTCCCGTCTGTCTCTCAACCAACGCCACAAAATGCTTCAAATATCCCAAAACCTGATCCTTCGACCTCATAGTGAAAACCCACAACTTCCTCGAATGATCATCAATGAATGTGACAAAATATGATGCACCACCAAGAGATTTTGTCTTCATTGGACCACACACATCTGAATGCACCAAGTCAAGTATCTCGGGTTTCCTCGAAGGTGCAGAAGACTTAAACGATACTCTGTGTTGTTTCCTAGCAAAACAATGCTCACACTTCTGTTAGTGCACACCGGATATCCCTGGAATAGCCTCCTTCTTTGACAACACATACAATCCCTTCTCGCTCATGTGGCCGAGTCTCTTATGCCATAACTCCATGGTATCATCATTCTCCACTGCATTAACAATGTCTTTGGAGACCTTAGCCTGCATCCAATAGAAAGATGAAGACTTATCACCTCGAGCCATAACCATAGAACCACGTGAGAGCTTCCATTTACCACCACCGAATAAACTGTAGAAACCCTCATCATCAAGTCTTCCCGTAGCAATCAGATTCAACCGAATATTTGGGACATGCTTAACTCCCGTAAGCATAAGTCTTGTACCAAGACTAGTCTCCAAGCAAATATCACCAATGCCAACAACCTGAGCCAAACCATCATTACCCATCTTCACCGAACCATAACTACCTGGAGTATAGGTAATGAATAAATCCCGCTGCGATGTAGCATGAGTAGTAGCTCCACTATCAACAACCCAACTGGTGTCTTGGCATGCAACATTAATGGCATCGCCCTCAAGAAGAATAAGAAACTGATCCTCGGTGACAGTCACCCAATCTTCACCATCTCCTTGACGATTTCCTTGCTTTCTGTCCTTTTTTAGCTTCCAACAATCTTTCTTCAAGTGCCCTTTCTTATGACAGTAATGGCACTCCAAATTCGCAAATCTATTAGACTTGCTTCTGCTCCTGTTCTTCTCCTTCTTGGACTCACGATGTGAACTCCTCCCCCTTGACTCAGTAACCATAACATCTGAACGCGAGGAACTAGGATTCGACTGCCTTCTCGTTTCCTCATTCAAGACGCTGTTCTTCACTAAGTCCATCGAAATAGCACCATTCGCTGCGGAGTTACAAAGAGACATCGTGAACACTTCCCAAGAGTCCGGTAATGTACCAAGAAGCCACAAACCGTGAATCTCATCTTAAAAATGAATACCCATGTCAGAAGCTTATTTATCAATCCCTGAAACGCATTCAAGTGATCCGTTATCGGAGTACCATCCTGATACCTCAACTCAATTAACTTCTTGATCATGAACATCTTATTATTCCCGGTCTTTCGAGCATACAACTGCTCCAGCTTCAACCACAAAGAACGAACATTAGTATATGTTTCAACATGATGCAGAACATTATCATCTATCCACTGCCTTATCGAACCACATACTTGTCGATGCAGCAACTTCCACTCATCATCCGTTTTCTCATCAGGTTTCTTCTCCTGAAAAACTGGTACATGGAATTCTTTCACGAAAAGCAAATCTTCCATCTTGCCTTTCCATGTATGATAATTAGCACCATTCAGACTTATCATTCTGCCCATATTTTCCATCTCTCACACAAGCAGAACCAATAACCAAAGTTACCGAAATCCAAAGCTCACAAACCTTCAAGCTATGATACCACTCTGTTGGGAAAACACGGAACGCAACAGCGGCGCAGCGGAATATAGTTTCCCACACTTATGTGAGTCTGTGAGGAAAATATAAACGATGGCAGAAGCAATGATAAAACACAAAGACGACACCAACAATTTTTTACGTGGAAAACCTCCTCGATGTGAGAAGGAAAAACCACGGGACCGTAGTCCACTCCAAATTCACTATATAAAATGAGTTTAAGTACAACCACGTCCTCTCTGTTCCACAGAACAACTTCAGAGAGTAGACTCAACAAAGAGCAATCTCCAACACAAGAATCAACAAGAAAGAGCTATACAAAGCTCAGAAATATGCAGCCTCAAACGACCTCACGTTCACTAGGATTCGAGTCACTAAATCCAATCTCCACCGTACAAATCCTAGATAAACAAGTCAAGAACACCTCTTCAAAATTTCAGCTCAAGAAGAGAAGATCTCACCGTTGGATCTTCCAAACACCCAACACTGGTCTCAGTCGCTTCAAAACATAACATCTCCACTAAAACTCCGATTCACAACAAAACAACCGTTGAAATACAAAACCCACCGTTGAATCGGAAGATCACTGAGTCATGAAGCTTTCCCCAAAATTTCACAAGATCATGACTCGTTTGATGGTCCGATCGAAACTTTGAATCAGACTGATCAACTCTGTTTTTCTTCTTCTCTTTTCCCTCTCTTCTCTCTCTCTTTTCTTTTTTCTTTTTTTCTTTTCTGCCGACACTCTAAAGCAAAAAGCCCCCAATCACCTTATATGACAGATATATAAAATATATTTACATATATTTAATATTCTTTCCTCCAATAGGAGTATATCAACATTTTCTTCGGCTGAGTTTAGGTAAAACCATGAATTCCTTGTCAATATTTAGATTTGGACATTCAACATTGTCGGATCACTCAAATCCATAAGTTGATTTTAACCGCTCCTCTTCTTCATGGACTCTCTTATCGAACACATTGAAGTTTTTTTGAATAAAGCTTTCATATGCCTTTTTACTCTCTTCAACTTATTACAAAAAAAATCAAAGAACAAGCAATATCCCCTTTAGCACACCATCATTTTTGTACATTATCCAAAATATATGGATGCTTAAACAATAAGTTGAAAATCCTTAATGGTCTAGTTCCAGATTTTGGAGGATCCATTGTGGAATACAATATGGTATGAAAAATTCTGGAGCTTCGAAGAAGGCATGACTAAATGGAAATTTCAGCAACCAACTTTTTTTTTACTAGGCAGCAATAAAAATTTTCTCCCAGCGCGTCAGTCGGTATTTTGTTAGTCTAAGTGAACCGAGGTCCAATCGCCGGTAAATCAAAAAGACCAAGATTAGAAAGGTACTTGGCAAACTAAAGCAAAGCCCAAATAGTTGAAACGATATTGGTGTTTAAAGTTCAACATGATTAATAATTTAATTGAAGTTCCATTTACAATCCAAGGCTCTGAAGACAAGCCGAAAGTAGCTTCAAAATATCTCATAGACATCCAAAGGTAGTTCTCCAGACCCTCTTCATTCGCCGCATCGACAACCGTATAGATAAAATCTGTTCTGCCCTCAAGAGTTACCTCACACGTTTTTGATCGAAGAACAGGTGTTGACGAGTTTTAACCAAAGAGTTACATAGTATGCAAATATCGGTCACATCTAAACCCCACAATCGTATCCTTCGAGTCGTTAGCCGATTTCTTGCAGTGAGCCAAGTAATTAAAGCATGCTTCGAGATTCGACCAGAAAACCACACTAACTTATTCCACTCAACTTCTAAACCCGTAGAATTAAGAGAATGCCAAACCACCTAAGAAGAAAAACGGTCAGATGGTACATTATCCCCAATTTTACATTTGTAACAATCATCCGGTATATGAAGAGACACTATCTTAGAAGGAGGAAGACAATCCTTGATCAACCGAACAACCGGATTCCTACTTCTATGAGACAGCCACCACTCATCATCATGGATAGCTTATAACACCAAAGAATTCACTGGCAATCCAACAACCCATGTCCACATGTCTCCGTAATCTTTATCAGGAGACCCAACCCCGTCCAATCATCAAACCAAAGTTTGTCGTTTCACATGAGCTAATTTCACAAAAGACATAAGGCCATGTAAGAGGACGCAGCTTACAAATGCTCTTCCATATCCAACTGCCTTTGACCGGAACATCAAAGTCCCAAAATTTAAGGTTCCTAGCAAGTTTCTTCGGATCCATGAGACCCAAAAAAACCACCAGAGGCAAAAACATCCAAATCAAATTTAAACACAAACATTTATTCCAAGGTAATAATCTCCTAATTCTAAGACCTCCACACTTTTAGGAGTACAAACTGATTCCCAATAAACTTTGCACCCCTCGCTGAGCTTGCTACACCTTTCCACAAGAAGTCATTACAAATCCTTTCAATTTCTTCTAGGCAACTCTTTGGTAGCAGAAAAACAGAGGCCCAAAAACAAGATGTCATAATAGATCACCTATTGTATCAACTGAAGCCTCCCATAAAGTGATAAGAACTGGTGTGTCTAAGAAGAAAAAAAAAATGCTGAGCAATTTTGTCTAGCAAAGGTGTGTCTAAGACCGGAAAGGAACGCTTTTGTAACCTAAATGCGTGTTGCAATCCTTTGAATTTCTTGAAAATCTCCTCCATCCAAAAACTAAGTCGTTTTCTTCCTTTTGATACCAAGACGTGAGCACAATTTCAAATCGTCAAGGATCGAGATGACAACTGTAAGAGGTGCTTCTGAGCCGTCAAATACAAGTAGATCATTCGCGAAGTTCTAATGTATAACCAAAGGAACATCACCGAGATGATGAGTCTGAGACAAACCATCCATTGCTCCTTTGTCCAATTTTTTAGAGAACACGTGCATTGCTAAAACAATCATAAGAGACGAGAAGGGGTCGACTTGTCTTAGACCTTTCTTTCCTTCAAAATATCCAATCAGCTCTCCATTGGACGTAATACTATAGGCTGGAGTTGATATTCACTCTCTTGTCCATGAGATGAAGTATTCAGGACGATCCAACACCTTGAGTATATTAGGCAAAAACTACAAGTTTAAGTTGTCGTAGGCTTTTTACAAATCTATTTGCAGACAACCTCTAGAAATGTCCGCTTAAGAATAAAAATCTACTACAAGTTCAGATGCTAATTATACACCCTTACACACCAATCACCCTTGAACAAAGTCTACTTGATTCCCTTGAAAAGCCTGAGCAATAAACAACTTTAGTCGCTTTTGAGGATCCTCGCAATGACCTTGTAGACTGTAGTACACAGTGAAACATGTCTAAATTGAGATAACTGATATGCTCCTTGAGTTTTCGGTAACAAAGCAATCGTTGTGGCGTTGAATTTCTTCAGAAGGTAACCGCTCTGAAAAAAACACTTTAACTGCATCCACTGTTTCCGTTCCACCATTTCCCAAGTCTAGACAAAGAACTCCTTAGAAAAACTGTCTTGATCTGGTGCTTTATTCTTTGGCATACGAAACAGAGTTTGAGAAATTTCTTGATTCGAAGGAACAAAAATCAACTTCGACGCCAAATCCAAAGAACACCTAAACAAATGTAACTCCTTAATTTGAGCAACTGAGTATGGCTGAACTCCTCTATCCTTATTTTCCAACAGAATCCGAAATAATCCACATTCATATCCTTCACTAGGCCGATCATCAATATTATTTCCTTAAGCGTCAACCAAGTACCTTATATCATTCTTGGCATAGTAAGCCATTGGTCACAAACAAATTCTTCAGAATTGGAACGTGCGGCCTTAGCACCTTTTCACCCCTCATGATTGCTAAGTTAGCCTCACTCCAACTCGAACTTTTGAACTTAGAAAGATAAATATAAAAACTCTTAGAAAGAGAAAATTTAGAGAAATGTTTATACGGCAAATTGTTGGATGATTACAAATGATAAGAGGGATAAATTTTCAACTTTAATGAACGGTCGAGATTAAAATGATCTAACGGTGGGGATTATTCTTTACCTACTCCACTAACCTCACTATATGTACTATCACACTTCATTATCTCAACATCATTATTGATACATTTTCCCACACCACAATACACGATATGAAATCTTCTAAAAACTTTTTAGATAGTTACGTTTACATAAGTAATAATACTTAGTAAGTCCTTAGTGGACTAACCCTCTCGGTTAGCCCATTCGATTGATTTATCCATTATATATATGGGCCAAAAATAGGTCGTGAATTTCTCCCCACCTATTTTGGTGACGATCTCGTAGCTGTGTACTCTGCTATCTTGTCCCGGAATTGCTACAAGTCGCCTTCTGACTCCCGTGTTGCTTCAAACTTGGGTAGATCCTTCCACTTGATCAGAAAATGGATTTTGAACGGAACACCTTATTTTCTCACTTCCTTCTTTGCGAGCACTTCACCTGCGAGCACTTCACCTATCTCTTTATCATAAGAATTAGTCACAACAAGTAGTGCTCGAGTTGAAACTCTTTGGGTTTCATCATCTTCATCCCGGTGGTAAGGCTTCATCATAATGACATGGACCATCGAGTGGATCTTCATAGTAGCCGGTAACTCCAGCCGGTAGGATACCTTTCCGACCTTCGCAGTCACTTCGAACGGATCTGAACCTCATACTTCTAAACTAGATATTTTCCTTGAATTGTTGAGGAAGGAGCTTCACCAAGACTAAGTCTCCCACCGAATATTTAGATGTTGTCTCTTCTCATCTGCCCACTTCTTCATTCTTCTCTAGAATTTTCTAGACACATCCGGGCATATTAGTTCGTGTTCCTCCCATTGTTTGGCCATTATAAATGCTCAAGGACTTGGTCTTTCTGTCATTGGTGCAGCCAAATTGTGTGGTGTCAGAGGTTGTTGTCCCGTTGTAAATTTAAACAGACTTCGTCATGTGGACTCACTTCGTTATAAGTTATTGGAAAATTGGGCAATATCCAATAACTTAGCACAATCCCATTAATTTGCACTCACAAAGTGTCGGAGATAACACTCTAACAACACATTCATCATTTCCACCTGCCCATCAGTTTGTGGGTGAAAGCTTGTTGAGAAGTTGAAGTCTGTCTCAAGCATCTTTAATCACTCCTTCCACAAGTGTCCAATAAAGAGGGGGTCCCGATCACTCAAGATATTCCTTGTAAATCCCTAATTCCTCACCACATTTTTGAAAAATGCCTTTGCCGCTTCTTCGGTTGTGGCATCCCGATTGCACGCTATGAACGTCTCGTACTTGGTGATCCGGTCCACAATCACTATGATAGAGTCGAACCTTTCTGACTTAGGTAAGGCGCATATGAAATCCAGTCAAACTGACTCCTATGGTTCTTCTGGAATCGGCAAAGATTCTAGCAAACCTTTCGACTGCTTATCATGACTAAACGCAGCCTTCAACTCCTCAAAGGCCTATTGGCATCGATCAGACCATTCTCATGACTACATATACTTCAAAAAGACCGTCAAATGAGCAGCCCTCTTAGAGTATCCCTCAATGAACTGATGATAGTAGTTTGCCAATCCAAGAAATGAACATAAATACATCACTTTAGTCGGAGCCTCCCGCTCCATGATCGCCTTGATATTTGTATCGTACATATTCATTTTTCTGTCAAATGACATGTCCCAAGAACTGTACTTCCTTGGTAGAAAAGGTGCACTTCTTCTGCTTCAGGATCAGCTGGTTATCACGAAGAACTCGAAAGCCTGTTCGCAAATGTTTGATATGCTCCTCCAGCGAGTTACTATAGACGACGATGTCATCCAGTTAGGCCACCATGAATCGATCCAGAAAAGGCTGAAAGATCTGATTCAGTGGGATGCAGATCATGTTTGGTGTGTTCGTGAGGCCAAAGGGCATCACAAGTCAGTCGAATGACGCATACGAGTTATACATGCAGTTTTGGCGCATCCTCTTTAGTAGTCCAGACTTGATAATATCCCTTTTGTAAGTCTATCTTGGTCTACACCTTTGCTCCCCAAGCTTGTCAAATAGGTTGACGATCAAAGAAATTGGGTAGCGGTTCTTAATAGTTACCTTATTAAGTGCCCGATAGTCCACAAACATCCTCAAGGATCCATTGGATTTCTTCTGAAACAACACTAGCACATCTTAAGGGGATCTAAACGGTCTCACCTTTCCGGTTTCCAACATTTCGTCAAGTTGCTTTCTCAACTCTTCAAGTTCTGATGGAGCTTTCTGATAAGGCGCCATTGCTGGTGGTTTATCCCCCCACTCCAACTTGATACGGTGATTCACCTCCCTCCTATGTGGCAACTTCTCTGGAAATATTTTCGGCATCACGTCCATGTTCTCCTCAAGAACTGCTTCAATAGCTGGTGGTATTGGCTTAGTATTCTCAAATTCGCCTTCCACCTTCATCACAGCCAAAAATGTGGCTCACCCTTTTTCACACCTTAGAGAGTTGAATCGTCGTCAAGTGCTTCGGTCATTCATTCTTCTCTCGAACGGTAGGAATCATACATGGTGATCCCTTATCAAAGATGCAAACCGAGTTGAGTGCGGACGTCGGTATTGCCATGACTTGACTCATGAAATATAATCTGAGGACAACTTTGAAGTCATCCGTAGTCGCCACAGAGAAGCTAACCAGACAGATCCAATCTCCCAGCTTCATCTCCACTTTAGCGGTATTATTAACCGGTTGGGCTTTGGCATTAACCGTCTTCATATAGGCCTTCTGCTTACCCCACTTGATATCAAGCCTTCTAGCTTTGTCGTCACCATGAAGTTATGAGTGGCTCCCGTATCTACCATCACTCGAGTTTTCTTCCCATTAATTAGGGCCCTTATATATATGATCCCTTGCTCATTGGTTTTGTAACCAGAATTTTACTAAGGGCGTTAAGGAGTTGCAACATCCCCATCTTGCTCGATTCTCCTTCTTGGGTCTCGGTATCAAGATTCTACATAATCCTCAATAATGATCATATCTTTGGATAATCCTTCATCTGATGCAGCCTCTTGCACACGAAACACCACTCCTTGGTACGAACGACTTCTTCTTGGCTTCAAAATCTTCCAATCAAGAACCTTTCGCATAGTTCTTCGATGATTGGGCATTTTCTCGGCTAAAATCTTGACTCTATCCCACACCTTTAGCCACAACCTTCTCTTTCTCCCTGAATGGTTTGGAGGGACCTTTAGTGTGGAAGTTTGTTAACGACTAGGCTACCGCAATAGCCTCATCAACAAAATGAACACTCCTTCGTTAACATTCTTGTTTAGCCCAATTATGCAGTCTATTGATGAAGTATAATGAGAGTTCCTCATCCGACATATTGACATATTCAGAATTTGAAGCATGAGAGTCATTAATTCCTTCACATAGTAAGGAATCGTACCTTTCGTTCGAATTTCCCTCAACTTCTTGTGGAATTCATACATGATATTTTCAAGGTAGAATTGCCTATTTGGTTCCTTCTTGAACTTCTCCTACGTCTCGATCCGGCATATTCTCCATTCTATCTCCGTGTGTTTTCTCTGCCATTGTAACATGGTTGTGTTTGTCGATATAAAGTCGCGAACTTCACCATTGGCATTTGCTTCCCTAGATTGAGATTTTCTAAGTATTTTTCATTTGCCAAAGGAAATTCTCAACTTCGTTAGAATTTATTATCCCATTAAATCGCGATGGTCTCGGAAAATCCACCTGACTTACTTCATTGGCGTAACGGCTCCTCCATTTGTGCTTGCCTTCTTGTATAGCAACACATCTTCCTCCACAAATATGATCCTTGCCTCCATCACCTCGACGTCTTATCGTGAAGCTTGGATACATCCAATAATTAGTTCTTTCATCCCCTCGAACCGAGAGTCCATGTCAAATAAATTATGCTTGACTTCCTCCAACCCTTCGAACACATGAATCTCCAACCCGTTCATGGTGTACTTGACCCTCTCGAGCTTTTCCAACATCTCCCCAACAACCACCCCCAAATCCATGGAAAACATCCTTATCCCGCTTGCTTTCTCCTTTGATAGTCCTGGTCTCGGACGTCGTGCTTCTAGCATCCTTGCCTTCCTTAGCCATTCTATGGACATACTTGTATCTAGCCTCGTTCGAACTCCGCTCTGATACCACTTGTCATGGACTAATTTTTCAGACCTGATACGTGCAACCTTAACAATTTCACCCCTCGTGACTGCTAAGTCAGCTTCACTCAAACTTGAAATTTCAAACTTAGAAATATAAATAGAAAATCTTAAAGAGATAAAACTTAAATAGATATTTATATGATAAATTGTTAGATGATTATAAATGAGAAACTCACCCCTCCCTTATATACAAATTCTCAACCCAAATGAACGGTCGAGATCAAAATGATGTAACGGTGGAGATTATCTTTACCTACTCTACTATCTCCACTATATCCACTATCACACTCCACTATCCCAACATCATTATTACATTCCTACACCATAATCCACTATCTAAAACAATCTAGAAACCTTTTAGATAATTACATTATGTTGTAAAAATATTTAGTAGTTCCTTAGTGGATAAACCCTCTCGGTTAGGCACATCGATTGATTTGTCCATTTTATATATGGGCCAAAAATAGGTTGTGACATCCTCCCCCACCTATTTCGGTGACGACCTCATCGTCATGTACACCAATATCCTGTCCCAGAATTGCCACAAGTCGCCCTCTGGCTCCCATGTTGCTTCAGACTTGGATAGACCCTTCCATCCTGATCAGAAAATGGATTGGCGCGGAACACCTCGTTTTCTCACTTACTTCTTCGTGATCACTTCAAATGTCTCCTTTTCATAAGACTTAGTCACAAAAGGTGGTGCTCGAGTTGAAACCCCTCGGGTTTCATCTTCTTAATCCTGGAGGTAAGGGTTCAGCATATTGACAACGAATACCAGGTTGATATTCAGAGTAGCTGGTAAATCCAACCGATAGGATACCTTTCTGATCCCTCATACTTTTGAACTAAACCTTTGTGCAAGCTCTGAAATGCCTTGAATTGTTGAGGAAGGAGCTTCACTAAGAATAAGTCTCCCACCGAATATTAGGATGGTCGTCTCTTCTCATCCACCCCTTCCTGATTCGTCTCCAAGGTTTTTCTAGACACACTCGGGCGAAGCCCCAGTGTTCCTCCCATTGTTTGACCATTATAAATGTCTTAGGACTTTTTGTCATCGATGCGGCCAAAGTGTTTGGTGTCAGAGGTTGCTGTCCTATTGCAAGCTCGAATGGACTCCGTCTTGTGAACTAACTTTGTTGTAAATTATAGTAAAACTGGGCAATGTCAAATAACTTAGCCCAATCCCTTTGATTTTCACTCACAAAGTTTCAAGGATAACACTCTAACAACCCATTCACGCTTTCTGTATGCCCATCAATTTGTGGGTGAAAGCTTGTTGAGAAGCTTAGGCCCGTCCCAAGCATCTTGAAAATTTCCAGTAAAGCGGAGATCCCGATCACTCATGATATTCCTTGGAAATCCCCAATGATTCCCCACATTTTTGAAAATTTCCCTTGCCGCTTCTTCGGCTGTGGCATCCCGATGGCACGCTATGAACGTCTCGTACTTGGAGAACCGATCCACAATCACCATGATAGAGCCGAACCCTTTTGACTTAGGCAATGCACATCTGAAATCTAGTGAAACTGAATCCCATGGTCGTTCCAAAATTTGCAAAGGTTCAAGAAAACATGATTACTGCTTATTCTTCGTCTTTTGTGTTGACAATCCAGTCAAGTCTTCACGTACAGCTCCACAATGTCTCGCATATGTGGCCAAAAGTAATATGTTTCAACCAAAGGCAATGTTTGTTTCTGCCCTAGATGTCTAGCCCATCGAGTATCATGACACTCCTGAACTATGTCTCGGCGAAGACTTTCCCACTTCAGTATATAAAGCCTTCGAACCGTGGTGAGATGTAACCCATTCTCCACCCAAAACCTCCCACTTGAGAGTTAATATCTACTACAATTTCAGATGTTAATAATACATGCTCACACAACAATCTCCCTTGAACAAAGTCTACTTAATTTCCTTGAACAGCCTGAGAAATAAAATAACTTTAATCGTTTTTGAGGATCCTTGCAATGGCCTTGTAGACTGTAGTACACAGTGAAACAAGTCTAAATGTAGATAACTGATCTGCTCCTTGAGTTTTCAGTAACATGAACAATCGTTGTGGCGTTGAATCTCTTCAGAAGATCACCAATCTGAAAAAAAAAACTTGTTAACCAAAGCCACTGTTTCCATTCCCACCATTTCCCAACCCTCGACAAAGAACTCCAAAAAACCATCTAGATCTGGTTCCTTATTATTTTTTATACGAAACAAAGTTTGAGAAATTTCTTGATCTGAAGGAATATCAATCAACTTTGACACCAAATCTGAAGAACACCTAAACGAATGTAACTGCTTGTTTTGAGAAATTGACTCTGGTTGAACTCATCTATCTTTATTTCCCAACAGAATCTGAAAATAATCAACATTTATATCCTTCACTAGGCCAAGATCATCAATCTTATTTCCTTAAGCGTCAACCAAGTACCTTATAACATTATTGGAATAGTGAGCCACTGATCACAAACTAATTCTTCAGAATTAGTACGTCCGGCCTTAGCACATTTTCACCCCTCGTGATTGCTAAGTCAGCTTAACTCAAACTTGAACTTTCAAACTTAGAAGGTAAATAGAAAACTCTTAGAGAGAGAAAACTTAAAGGGATGTTTATATGATAAATTGTTGGATGATTACAAATGAGAAACCCACCCCTCCCTTATATACAAATTCTCAACACAAATGAATGGCCGAGATTAAAACGATATAACGGTGGAGTTAATCTTTACGTACTCAACTATCCTCACTATCTGTACTATCACAATTCTATTATCCCAACAATTACATACCACACCACAATCCACTATCTCATCCACTATATAAAACCTTTTAGTTAGTTACATTTTCACAAGAAAAAATACTTACTAATTCCTTATTAGATTTATCCTCTCAATTAGGCACATTCGAATGATTTATCCATTATACGTATGGGCCGAAAATAGGTCATGACACCTTACCACATTATGGAAGAAAGATGTATTAGCATCTCCAAAACTAATGTACCGTACCCGAGAATTTTCTCTATCTAGAGAAATACTCTTGTGGACTAGCAAAGAAATTCCACTTCTGCCTAGCCACTAACTCTTCTCGAAACAGATTAGCACGCGTAAATTTGTGTGAATCACTTATAAGGATTCGAGATAATCCTTTGTTTTATGTTGATTATTTACAAAATCCTCCCTATTCAACATCCTACAACAAGCATATGCTTCTCTCAGCCTTTGTCCTAATGAGAACGTTTTTGAGCTGACACCAATCGGATTCCTCCACGCCTCTATCATCATCGCCATGAAACATGGATGATTAGAGAATAATGAAAAATACTAGAATGACTTCTTGCTTATTTCAACCACCGAATCAGTACAAATGAGACGTGGAGAGTGATAGAAATCACCAAACGAATTAAACCTTGCAACTGAATCCGAGAATTGTCCAACCACTGCTCATTTACCAAGGCTCGGTCTAGTTACTAGTTATTGGATCGTCTGATCTACCATTCTACCATGTGAAAAGACCACTAGCGGGCATATAAATCAGCTAACTATTCCAAATAATCTCTGAAAGCTGACATCCCTCTAAGCGGTAGATCAGAACTAGGGTAATGTTCATTGGCATTGAGTATTTGGTTAAAATCACCCACCAACAACACGGACTAGCCCTCACAAGTGGATATTTCGATATATCCATGATCTTAATCACAAATCACTATGTTGAATCTATATTTTAAACGCATATGTAAAAGCCAATGAGAATGATTGATTATCATATGGGTCAAACTCATTGCAGAACACTAATTGAGCCGATTTCTTTATGATGATAACACAAATGTTTGGGTCCTAGACCACCCAAATGCGACCAATATGCGAAGCCTCATAATTATTATCCTACCTCCAGTTAGGAAAGGCAGACGAGAATATACTACTCTTATGATCCTCACAGACGTGCGTTTCCAAAATACCTCCAACCACATGTTATTATTATTCATCCATTACTCGATGACTCTTTGACGAGAATGGCTGTTAAAGCCCTTATATTCCAGAAAATACCTTCATATTTACACCAGAAGGTGATGGGAAAGACTAATATTTCAGAGATCGGTCACATTCCTCGAGGAAGATTCTTAATTACGGTGAGTAGCACTTACTAATGAACTACGCCCTAAACTATCCATATCGCTCACTTTCTCGAACAAGCGTCTTTCCTCTAACGCGCTTTCTTACGGGGTGGACCACTCAACATAAAACCATCTCATAGTGAACCAGTCTCCACTTCCTTATCAGACTTCAGTGATGTAGGAGGAGAAGCAAACTTTGATACCCAAGATTCTGGAGCATCTTTCTTATGACTATTAGCAGCTTTTGAAACCCAACTCAAACCCTTAACCTCAGCCTTAGATGCCTCCTCAACAATAAGACCAGAGCTATGTATGCTTTTAATAAACTCAGACGACTCATCAAGATTCAGCCTATTCTTGGAACCTTTAAGCTATAGCGGAACACTCTTAGGACGAGGACGGCTATGCGATCTGCCCCTTCTCACTTTGGAAGAGGTATCAACCTTCTCATTGTTAGCAGGAGATTATATACCATCCTTCCCTTTATATCCCCTAATGAAATGTCTATTGTCGCCTCTACCACAAACATCAAGGATCTCTCTTTGACTTTATTCATGGGCGGTTTCTGACATTGATTAAGCAAATAATCTATCACAATTACAACACTTTGGAGGAAACCTAGGATAATAAACCTTAACCCACACTGAATACCCTTTAGCATCTCTCACAATTATCAATTCGGGAGGCACAACATCCAACAAAATTTCTACATTAACTTTTGTATCCCTGAAATGATACGGATCGAGCTTTGATTTCTATGTGTGTAAAGGCTCCCCGATTTAACTTGCAATGACACTAATACCATTGAGAGAATACATTTGAGTTGGAACATTCTTCAAAGGTGCCCGAGTAAGAGCTGAGGTCAACTCCGGCATCTCGAGCGAAACATCCATTGATTAAGGATACACCAAGAAAACACAGTTTCTTGCTTGCTAGTAGCCAACCTGCAGAACCCATTCTCTTGTGGCAACACATGGAACCAAAATGAGACATGAAATGTTCGAGATTTTTCAAATCATAATGTTACCAAACTTGCCCCGAGCACAATTCAAATCGAGATATATCTTTGCTGGAGGAGGAATAAGTCCATGAAATTGAGCCAGTATGTATCATTTCCGTTGTGTAGCAGTTCCAGAAGAACTATCGCGGGAGCAGTTCCAGAAGAACTATCACGGGAGCTTGAACCATTGAAAGACCATCTTTGATATTGGTCGGTGAGGAGATTTTTCTCAGATTTCTGAAAGACACTTTAAACTGTTTGCGTACGACGAATTATCCGAGGAGTGGCTTGCTTCTAGTACGATGATGGCGGCGTCAGTAACTGAGTCAGCTTGTACCAGAATAGGAAGCCAATATAACAGTCCGACTTGAGTTACGACCAAATCCGACTGATCTGACCAATGGACCCCTCAGCTTAAGGCGGCATCTTGCAGGAAGAAAGGAAACACCAAGACGGAAGAAAAACACAAACTCCTGACGGCAAATCAAAGAACAAAACCCTAGATCTCTCAGGAAATTATCTCAAACACACTTATCAACAAGATTATATTTTGACGGACCGGCCTCAAGAACCTTTTAGATTTTACTGGTTACTCACTGCATTATCTAATTTATTTATGGTGCTATATATATATATATATATTTGGTCAAATCTGAAAAATAGCACAAAGTAGAGTATTTCATAAAAATAGCAACAAGAAGAAAATTCACTAAAATAGCATTTATTAAAGGGATCGGGACTAAAACTTTAAACTCTAAATACTAAAACCTAAATTCTAAACCATAAATACTAAACCATAAACCCTAAATATTAAACCCTAAACCCAAAATACTAAACCATAAACACTAAATACTAAACCCTAAATAATAAACCTTAAATTATATAAAGATATAAAAGTCTTTACAATCCAAAATAATGTTACAAATGTCAATTATTTCTTTTAATGTTTTATTTGTGATAATATATGTTTTTGACTATTCTATGTCTTTTCTATATATATCCTATATATAATAGTTGGAGGGGGACTCTCTCCAGCTACCACATCAGCTCCTTGGTTGGTTTCAAATAAAATTTTCCACATCATCATATAGATTAAAATAAATATACTATTTAATGTAAGATCATTTAATTCGAATGTAATTAGTTAAAATAACTGAAACATAAATTCTAAATTTGAATCTAATTTAGAATCTCATAAATATATAAATATCATATATTATAAATTTTAAATAGATCTTCCGTATTTTAATGCAATAAATAAACAAAATAAATAAATCTCAATACAAATGAAATATCAAATTATAAGACTAAAAACAAAAATAACATTATTAAAATGTTTACAATAATTGAAAATAGAAGCAAAGAACTATAAAACAAAAAAAAATATACATAACATAAATAATAATTATGAAGAACAGAAAGAAAATATTATAAAACTGAGATACAATGAAAATAATATCAAATATACAAAATACAAGAACATAAAAAATAAAATAAAATGAATGAAATATATATATATATATATATATATATATATATAAATTACAGAAATATAAAATGATAACTAAAATATTATAGAAATAATAATTATTAAGAATAAAAAGATAAATGTTACAAAATGAGATAAATGATAGCTAAAAAATTATATAAAATATAAAAACATAAGAAAGAATAAAATGAATGAAATATATATAAAATTAATAAAATTTAAAATGATAACTAAAATATTCAAATATTATGAATGAAAACTAAAAATTTAAGAGTTTGATGAGTGAAAATGTATAAATAACAAGTATATATATTTTAAATAGTTTTAAAAAAGGTTGATAAAAAAGGTTGGAGTAAATAAAAGTTCATAAAAAAGCTCTTTAAAATTGATAATTAAAAACAATTATTTATAATACAAACTAAATTAATAATCATATGTTAGTGAATATTCTCGCATAAAAATAATTATTATCATAAAAGAAAGAATAAAATACAAATTTGTAAATTAAAAATATAAAAATTAATACTTAAAATAAATATCAAAATATATCAAATATTTATAAATTTAAGCAAACCCCACATATTTACGCGGATTCTCTCCTATTATATAGAACTTTTAACACGCGGTTAATCTTCCATAATCAGTGCAGGTGTGTATATTTTTCAAAGTTTTGAAACGTAAATATATAACAATAAAAAATGTATGCATAATTGAAATGAATCAAGCTAACTTTTTTGGTCAACACTCTACTATATATATATTATTTATTAATTCTTTTTAAATTTGAATTACCATTATTAAACATGTTTACATATGCAATGCACGTGTCTCCGTGACAACATATACCGCGATCGACAACAAAAGTTTTTTTTAAAAAACATATACTGCGATCGATGCATGTAATATAAAATTCCTCATCACCCCCTTGGAACTTGTGATATTTGACCCTTTGCGTTTCTTATTTGCATACTATACAGGAGGCAATATGGCTGGAGAACTTTTGTCAATAGGAATACAAAATCTTCTTAACGTACTGAGCCATGAACACGAGCTGTTTCATGGAGTTAAAGATCAAGTTACTGAGCTACAAACTGATCTACGCAAGTTGAAGGCATTTATGAAAGATGCAGAAGCCAAAAAGCATACAAATGCGGGTGTGAAAAACTGTATAGCGGATATCCAGGAAATCATTTTTGATGCAGAAGATATAATTGAAACCTTTAATCTAAAAGAACAACTCGGAAAAAATGGTGGCATCAAGAGTCGTATCAGAAGATTTGCTCGCATTATTCCGGAACGCAGGAAAATTGCATTAGAAATAGGAAGCTTAAGTACAAGGATCTCCAAGGTGAATGGTGAAATGGTAACTTATGGAGTACAACAGATCAGTGCTGATGTCAGGGATTCACAACCTCTTCAAGGAAGACTAGAATTTGCTAGAAAGTACGAAAGCAGTCTTGTGGGGCTAGAAGAAAATGTTAAGAAATTGGTTGGATATTTGGTGGAGAAAGAGGATGTTCAAGTGGTTTCCGTGACCGGGATGGGTGGTCTTGGGAAAACCACTCTTGCTAGACAAGCTTTTAATCACAAGATGGTTACAAAAAAGTTCGATAGGCTCGCATGGGTCTGTGTTACACAAGTTTGTGACCGGAAGAATGTGTGGCAAGCACTCTTGCAGAATTTCAGACCCAGTGATAAAGAAAATAAAATCTCGGAGATGACAGAATCGACACTCCAGGATGAACTCTATCAATTGTTGGAAACATCGAAATTTTTAATTGTCTTTGATGACATATGGAAAGAAGAAGATTGGGACCTAATCAAACCAATATTTCCGCAAAAAACAGGTGATCACCTCGTATGGCACTTAATAAAAATACAGATGAGATTACAGATCAAACTCATTATGCTCTTTGTGTTATATAGATTACTAATTTATTCGTATATATATATACTAATACACGAGTAGATGTTTTACAGGTTCGAAGGTGCTAATTACTTCTCGAAATGAGAGTGTCGCAGGACGTGGAGAAACACATATCAACTTTAAACCAAAATGCTTATCTGATCAAGATAGTTGGACACTTTTCCAAAGAATAGCAATGCCAATAAAAGATGCATCCGGTAAGCTTTCAAATGAGATATGTTTTGGGATGATCGCAAGATATTCTTCTTAGCTCTAAATAAATGATTGTAGTTTATCATTATCACATTGTATTGAACTGTATATTTTTTTTACTGTCGTAAAGAAGTTTTATTTATGATGTTGTGCAGAACTGAATAAAGTTGATAAGGAAATGGAAGAGATAGGTAAAGAAATGATCGAATACTGTGGGGGACTGCCTTTGGCTGTTAGAGTGTTAGGAGGACTGTTGGCTGCAAAATGCACTGTGCACGATTGGAGACGAGTATCTGAGAATATTGGATCTCATCTTTTGGGAAGAAAAAATTCCAATGACAACAACAACAATTCAGTTTACTATGTATTGTCTCTGAGTTTTGAAGAGTTGCCTAGTTCTTTGAAGTATTGTTTCCTCTACCTGGCCCATTTTCCAGAAGATCATGAAATAAATGTTGAAGATTTGTCCTATTTCTGGGCAGCAGAAGGAATACTTAACTATAACGATGCAGAGACCATCCGAGATGTTGGGGATAGCTACATAGAGGAGTTGGTGAAGAGAAATATGGTTATATCTGAAAGAGACAATACCACTTGGAGATTTGAAACATGCGGTTTGCATGATTTGATGAGAGATCTTTGTTTGTCAAAAGCCAAAGAAGAGAACTTCCTACAAATTGAGGGTATCAGCTCCCCCACTTCACATTCTCAGTCTCATAGTACATCTCGGAGATTTGTCTCACAGACTCCAGCTAAACTAGACATCGAAAGAGAGATGAAAAATTCAAAGGTTCGATCTCTCGTGGTTGTTGGGAAGGTTAGATTGTTTATGAATGTTGCCAGGAAAGAAAATTGGAAGCTTTCAAGTTTAAACTTTACAAGGGTACAACTGCTGAGAGTATTACATCTCGCTGGAGCCAAATTTAAAGGAAAGAAGTTACCTTATAGCATTGGAAAGCTCATCCACTTAAGATATCTCAACTTAGAAGATGCGTGGTTATCTCATCTACCCTCTTCTCTACGAAATCTTAAATTGCTAATATATCTCAATTTAAAAGTAGATTATGTGTTTCCTATACCCATGCACAATTTCTTGAGGGAGATGAAAGAATTGAGATACCTTGCATTACCAAGGGATATGCATAAGAAAACAAAGGTTGAATTGAGCCATCTAGTAAACTTGGAGACCTTGGTGAACTTCGCAACAAAGAATGGCAGTTTAGAGGATCTTCATGGTATGACCAGATTAAGAACTCTTGGAATCATTTTAACTGTTGAGACCAGTTTAGAAACTCTATATGCATCAATAGGTGGACTGAGACACCTGGAAAATCTTGATATAGACTTTAGAGGGGCTGAGGGGGTGAAAAAATGGAGAATTCCGTTGGAATTCAATGATCTCAAACAGCTGAAGTTGAGCATAGATATTCCGTTGTTATATGATCAACTACAGTTCCCTTCTTGCCTTACAAGCCTGTCTCTAGAGGATAGTCAATTGAAGGAGGATCCAATGCCCATTCTAGAAAAGTTTGTTCAGTTGAAAGAGGTTATCTTAAGGCCTAGGTCTTTCCGTGGGAGAAGAATGGTTTGCACAGGCGGTGGGTTTCCTCAATTGCGGAAGCTGTCGTTTGCATTAGATGAGTTGGTAGAGTGGATAATTGAAGAAGGCTCCATGCCCCTTCTCCATACTCTCGAATTTGTATTTTGCGAGAACTTAAAGGAGCTTCCTGATGGGCTGCGATTCATCACTTCCTTAAAGAATCTAAATGTTGGATATGAATGGAAGAAGAGACTGTTGGAAGGAGGAGAAGATTATCACAAAGTCCAACACATCCCTTTTGTTAAAATCTTCTAAGGAAACTATCAAAAAAGGGAACTCAAAAACTACGCACCAGGTAAACATCTTTTTCTCTAATCTAAACATCAAGTACGCAGAAACATCCATAGGAAAAGAGGATATAAAATTCAAATTATTTTTCAAAATGGATTCTAAAAACGAATTTACACGGTTTTGTGACATTTTTTTCTAAAAGAGAGAAAAAATTCTGAATTTGATTGGCTTTTTCTGGTTTTTATGTTTTGTAGGCGAATCTGATCTGAAGCTAAATCTCTTATCAACTGGGGCATCGGTGAATGAACTGAATAATAAACTCTCTTCGTTCTTGTGTTTTGCTATAATATTAATCAGACTTACGATTTCCTGTTCCAGTATTATGACGAAGAACAAAGTACTTCGCGGTTTGTATAAAAATGGTTGTTTTTATTATGTTTACTTGTTTGACTGAAATACTCATCTATTCGATCATTCCTAGTTAATATTTTATCAGAGCAGTAAATAGTTCAGTGGCTTTTTTCCTCTTTGTTCTATTTTGTTTCTCCTTGAAATTACTTTTTGTTTGTGGCCGTTTTACTCTAATGAGTTGCTAAAATCTCTTAGAAAATTGCAGAGTTGGAAAATGTCCCTGGAAACGACAGGAACAAACAAATGTGCTAATTTGATGGTAAGAAGTGGTGGACAACATGATCTTTGGCTAGGGATGTTAAAAAGGGTAATTACCCGTAGGGTACCCTAAACCCTTTAGAAAATGAAAAGAAAAAACCCTACCTTTTCTTTGTAAACAAATGAGGGTTCATAATGGGCGGGTATCCTTTATACGCGGATTCAATTAGGGTAACCCTAAAGGGTTTAGGATACCCGTAGGGTTTTTTTTTTTTTTGTAATTTCTGAACTGTAAGATTCTCTTCTCTTCGTGAGATTGCATCGGGAAGAGATCTCAAGAAATTTCTCTCTGTAAGTTCAAACTCTTTGAAGACTTGTGAACTTTATATGCTCAGAATCGAAATCAACCATAGATTCTCTTCTCTTCGTTAGATTGCATCGGGAAGGGATCTCAAGAAATTTCTTAGCCATCTATTTTTCTTTTTTAGTTGTTGTTTTTCTGCATCTGGGCTCAAGATCATATGCTCATGGTCTTCGTTGTTGTTTTTTTACTGTGTTAAAACACATTCTAAATACACATACATTAACCACTCGTATGGATGATGATGTTATTTAATTGTTGTTATATTTTGTTGGTCATGTATTTGTTATATAGTCATTTGATTTTTCCATTTGGGATTAATGGTCAATGAAAAAAATCAACTTGGAAAATCAGATTTCAAATTATGTTTTTGTTCAAAATTGTAAATATTATTAAAATTTTAAATTTTTAAGTTAATATAAAATATAATAATGTTCAACACATTTAATTTAAAACAGATTAAAAATTAATAGTAGTTAAAACATAAATAGAAATATATGAAAATAAGTTAGGGTACCCACGGATAACCCTAAAACTTCAAGGTTTTTTTTTGGGTTACCCTAATAGACTAGAGTATTTTTAAGGTAATTCGGGAAGGGTTTTTTATGGATAGAGTTTTATTAGGGTCAGGATAGGGTAGGGTAAAATTACCCATTATAACATCCCTATCTTTGGGTATCATATATCGCATTGGGATCTTCAAGATGGTTGAAGGATCTCTTTGTTTTGGAAAGTAATTACCTCGGTGTAATTGACTTTCATTTTTGGTGTGATTGCTTAGGATGATGGTTTGGAAGTGCCTGCTTTAGACTTTATTTTGGTTGGTAGTATGTCTCCCTATTGTTTTTAGGGCTCTGTTCTTGTTATCTGGCTTTGCTGTAACTCCCCTGTGCCTTAACAGGTTTAGTATGAATGAATCAACTTTCAGACGAAAAAAAAAGTATTATTGTGCAATCGCTAATCACAGGTGCTTTATTCATGTTCAGCTGCATTTCAACTCATTTCTTTGATTTCAGCATTAAGGCCACACCACAATTCAAGTTTCTATTTTGGTTTTCTAGTACCACTTTGATTTTGTAGTTTCGATCAGTTCTCTCATTTATTTATTCAAGATTAAATTCATATCCTAGTCTTTGCTTTAAAGAATATATCACCTAAGGAATTCAATTTATACTGTCTTTTAATACCGTTGAAGTTCTAGATCTTAGGCTTATAATTTTTTATAAAGTCGGATTCAAGTTTTAGTGTTTTACATATTCCGATTTAAATAATACCTTTCCATGATTTCTACATCTTGTACTAAGGTTTATTTTATCCCAGCTTCAGCTCTTCCGGTTAACTAGAGTTGTTTTTTACAATATGGTCGAGTCTCACTTGGTTTAATCTATCAGTCATCCATTCTATCACCCGTAACTCTAATGAAGAACTTACGCTGATATCCACTGTAAAATCTGACGTACGGCTAAACAAAAACAAGTCTAAAATTAGACTCCCCGCCGGAATCTAACTTTTGGAATTTGGACCTTCAGTCTTGATGACTATAGAGAATGGATTTCATTTAGATTTTTAAAATTAAATTTACTTGCACGACTTGTTTTATACAAGATCTAACTCATGAACTGGTAATATAGAAGTGTAACCAAATTTCCAATTTATGTCTTCTGCTCAGGTTCGTTTATCACAACTTCAGCTCTTCTGGGTACTTGGTTGTTTTTTTATAAAGCGTGGTAAGTCTCACCACTACAAGAAAAAATCCATATTGCAAGAATGAGAAATTGTTGCATTAGGTCAATATATCGTTGCAAAACATGGAATTGCAATAAAATTGCTACAAATTTTGAGTTGTTGCTGTTTGAGTGTTGCAAATCTGTTTCCGTTGCAGAATCGTTACAAATTTTGCAACAAATTAATTTCTTGTATATATGTCGTATTAATGCAACAATATTTTTGTAGAAATTTTGTCGTAAAATTGCGACAAGTGTTGCAATTGTATATCATCGTAAATAATTGCTATAAAATATATAGCGAATATTGTTGCAATTTTACGATACTATTTTGCAAGCTGATTTCGTTATAATTTTTTGTGATGGCCTGGACAAAGAATACTTTTTACAAATAATATTATAATATTTAATTATAATTATTAAGTAAACGACAATGTGATATAATTTTGGTATATTGGTTAGTGTTAATATTTTAAAGTTATTTGACGATGGGATATAATTTAATAAACAATTTATTTTAAATTTAATAATAAAAAACGAAATAGAAATAAAAGGAATTAAAATTATTAATTAATTCCAATAGTGCATAAAATAAAATAGTTCAAACTCACATAGATGATAACTTTATTAAAAAAAAAACCTAAAAACATAACTAAAACAAATAAACAAACTTAGTTGTTTATAAGGAGAGTTCCTAGACTAGGTACAAGGATATGCATCATTATTTTTCCAACTCCTTTCAGCTTTTCGAACATTTTCTTGGTTTTAGTATTTTCTTGAAAAATACCATCTAGCTTTTGTTTCAGAGCATCTTCATTTTCTTGGTGAATTTCATTCATAGCCGATGATCTAACATTGATTTGATATTCACTTAAAAGAGCTCCTAAACCAAACACATGTCCTTGAGTTGTTTCAACTAACTGTAAAATATAAAAATAATTAATTAGAATAACTAATCTGTTAAGAAATCTTGAAATTAATAGGTGTCAAAGAAATGATATGATCGACAGCATTCTTCTTAAATTCCTCACTGATGTAGTCACACATTTAAAGATATTTAAAAATATATATGTTAGATCTGATTATAGAAAGACGAACAAAACAAAACGTTTGGATCACAATTAGGCTAAAACGAAACTAAATAGTGCTGTAGTTTAAACCAATAGAGATTTATTGACACTGAAAAAAACTAAAAGATAGCAAAAGAACAATCACGAGAAGAAAAAATTAAAGTTTACGAGTGGTTTTCTTAACTTACCTTTTGCTATTGTGAGGAGGAATGGATGCGTTGATTATAAACAATGAAACCTGTATATATACTAAAAAAAAAAAGAAATCAAAGGAAATCTAATTGTTGATATTCGTAAATATTTTCGTGGATATAGTTATCAGTTTGATTACAAACAAAATCGGCGGGATTGCAGTTGGAAAGATTGCCGCTTGATTTTGTTTTATTTGATTTTTTTGTCAATTATTTTATTTGGTTAACGTTAGGTCTCTTATAGAAATTATATATTGCAAAAGAGTTATTAAAATGTTGCAAAATACCGTGACTAAAATGCGACATGTTTTATAACATATTTTGATCATATTTTTCTTGCAAAAAAGTAACAGTTAACAATCGTTAAATATTTCTTGCAATTCAGTAATAAATTTACAACAAAAAACATTTGTTAAAGATTCGCAAGGAAATTGTAAGAAAATTACAATAACTATTTATTATTGTAAAAAGTATTGCAAAATCTGTAGCAAAATTATAACAAAAGATCATGTTGCAATAAAAATGTTGTAAAATGGCTATTTTCTTGTAGTGCACACACTTGCTATAATAGGTTATATGTCGTCCATTTTATGCTAATACTGATCTACTTTCTGGTTACTATCTCTTAAGGAGTATAAACAAAACCTGATGCTTATTGTATAGTCCGTCAAATGGCTTAAAAGAGAATGCTAACTAGCTAACATGCTTCTACAAATGTGGGAGACTTATTCTAAGTTGGAAACTTTCAAACATAAGCGTAAGCATAGAAATTAATCATAAAATTAGACATTTTGTCATTTATTCTTCAATCCTTCCCCTAAATTGGAATTCCTTCTGGTCTATCCTTCTAACCGGCACGCTCCCATCCTGCTCCGTAGTCTTTGAACACATCAAACTTGATAGGTTTTTGTCATAATGTCTGATAACTGATCTTGTGTTAAACAATACTCCATTAGAACACTTCCATCACCCACCAATTCTCTCGAGAAATGGAACATTACATGAATATGTTTACTCCTTCCATATAGTACTGGATTCTTTGTGTAACACCCGTCCCTTCGATCCCGAGTCAACGACCCTTTGACTCCACGAGTCATGATTCACAACCGCGAACCAAGTCATAAACCAAGGACCACACGTAACTAACTGAAAAGGTTTTACTTTATTAAAATCAAAAGCCGAGTCTTACAAGAAAACCGAACCAACTGAAATAGCTTAATAAAAGCGGAAGAACCGCATAAGTCTCAACGCATAAAAGACATAAAAAGGAAAAGAAGAGAAGGTAAAAATCCCGCTCCCAAAACGTAACACCACACCGTCCGTCTACCCCTGCAACGCTCCAGGGTTACCTGCAAAACAAACAACGAAGGAGGCCTGAGTAATTGGTTTACACCAATACCCAGTGAGGGAGGATTCAAGGAATACCGCTATCTCTACTCTACACTAGCACATCATCAAGAAAAGAGTCCAAGATTAATAACACCTTGCACCCACGCCCGTAGGCACAAACAATACTACACCCACTCGTGCATACACACTCATGAGCCCCTCTCTAGCCCGAAGGCTCACACAACCGGCCCACCCGGTAACTTCCACGTCGGCCAGTAAACTTGGGGAGGCTCGCCAAGACCTCCCTTCCGACGATACAAGGGTCGCGTACCAAAACTCGTTATACGCGAGCCGCCAAGAAACACCCTTTCGGGGGACCTAAACAGTTCTAGCACACATAGCCTTCACACACAAACAACATTTTCAGTTCAAATGATAACCTATAACTAAGTTATGTTTTCGGTTTAAGCGACCACCTAGGTTCTAGGTTTTCATCCATCACATCAACGCAAATCAACAACTAGATCTACTCTACCTAGGAAAGACACTATTAAGCGAGGATTCGATTCCTAACACGGCGACAGAATAGAGAAAGAGATCACGTTCAGTCCTCACCTTAGTCTAGATCTGACGAACGGGAAGCGGATCTGGGATTCCTGCACACAGATCTAGGTTCAGAAGACAGATCCAGAGAAAAGAAGAACAGATCTAGGGTTTTATCCAACAGATCTGGACAAACGACGAAGATACGGTCCAGATCTACAACTTCTATCCATCAGAAGCATAGATCTGGAGCAGATCTGAGGGAAAGAGAGAGATACGGTCCAGATCTACAACTTCTATCCATCAGAAGCATAGATCTGGAGCAGATCTGAGGGAAAGAGAGACGGAATGGAAGATACAGTTCAGATCTACGACTTCTACGGATCAGATCTGATCTGGAAGCATAAATCTGAAGCAGATCTGGGTTTAGAAGGGGAAAACGGAGCAGATCTGGGAATCCGGGGATCTCACCTTAAGAACGAGTAGATCGAAGGGCTCTACACTCAAACGAATCAAGAAGACGGCGACTTGGGGTGCGGGATCGGAAGCGGCGGCGATCGGCGGTCTCCGGCGAAGATTCCGGCGACTCACGGCGGCGGCGGTCAGCGGAGCGGCGGCGGCGATCGGAGCTCCGGCGGTCGGCGGCGGTGGTCGGCGGTCGTCGGCGGTCGGCGGTCGTCGGCTCCGGGCTGGTCGGCGGTGGCTGGCTGGCTCGGGGCTTCGGCAGAGCTTCGTTGCTTCGGGAAATGGGCAGAAATGAAGGGGCTGCTCCTCTTTTTATAGGGGATTCTGCTAGGGCTTCCAGATCTGACGGGTTGGGCCTTGGGCTTCTGGCCCATTCCTTTCTTTCCTTTGGGCTCAAGCAACTCTTCTTGGGCCTTTCCTTTGGGCCCAAATATGGGTATGTTACAATTCTCCTCCACCAATCTGGAATTCGTCCCCGAATTCGGCTCGGTAAACAACTCTGGATGGCTCAACTTAAACGGCTGCTCGGGTTCCCAGACATCATCCTGGATTTCGTCTCTCTCCCAACGAACCAAAACCATCTTGGTTTTCTTCCCGTTGAACTCTGATTCTCGGCGATCCACCACTTGGACCGGCTTACTCGTCACTGACCAGTTACGGTTGACATCCGATGGCAACTCAGGTAGGATTAGTTTCGGTTCACGAACAACCTTCCGCAGAACAGACACATGGAACACGTTGTGAAAATCTGACAGCTCCTGAGGTAACTCTAATCTATACGCCACCGCACCAACTCTCTCGACAATCACGAATGGTCCCATATATCTAGGCCTCAACTTTTTCAGCTTGCGGTTGGGATCGTTGCCCCGGAACGTCCTCATCTTAAGGTACACTGCATCTCCCACTGCGAACTCTAAATCCTTCCGACGCTTATCTGCATAACTCTTCTGACGATCATGGGCCTGCTTCAACCTTTCCTTGAGTAGTTCCACTTGCTTGACTGTCTCTTGAATCATTTCCGGCTCTAAATCACGCCTCTCCCCCACCTCGGTCCAACATAGGGGGGTCCTGCAGGGTCAACCATATAGAGCCTCATATGGCGACATCCCTATGCTCGCGTGATAATTGTTGTTGTAGGAAAACTCGACCAAGGGCAGGAACTTAACCCAGTTCCCCTCCCAGTCCAACACACATGCCCGAAGCATATCTTCCAGTGTTTGGATGGTCCGCTCAGACTGTCCATCGGTCTGCGGATGGTAAGCCGTACTGAGTAGCACCTTCGTGCCCATTGCTTTCTGAAAAGCCTGCCAGAATATAGAAGTAAACTTTGGATCTCTGTCTGACACAATACTGACTGGCGAACCGTGCTGCTTCACTATGCACTCCACATACTTTCGGGCTAGCGTCTCAGTCCCGTTTGTCTTCTTAATCGCGAGGAAGTGTGCAGACTTGGTGAGTCGGTCCACGATCACCCAAATCGCATCCTTCTTTCCCGTCGTCCTTGGTAATCCGGTAACGAAGTCCATGGTAACCATATCCCATTTCCATTCTGGTATGGGCAATCCTTGCAGTATCCCGCTGGGGACCTTCCTTTCCGCCTTGACCTGTTGGCAATTCTGGCACTGGGAGATCCATTTCTCCACATCCCTTTTCATACCTTCCCAATGGTAGTGACACTTCAGAGCGTAGTACATCTTAACGATTCCCGGGTGAATCGAGAACTGAGACTGGTGCGCTTGCTTCAGGATCTCCTTCCTTAACTCTTCAACTTGGGGTACACAGATCCGGTTTTTGAACATTACCGTCCCGTTGGCCGCCATGTGGTACCCGATCACCTGCTTCTCGACCATGGCCAATAGGTTTTGGTCCCGGGGTTGGGCTTCTCGGATCCTTCCCAGTAGGTCGGCTTGGTCCCAAACCCCCAATCCGGTGACGCCTTCTGAGACGTTAGTAACGCACAACTGTAGTTCCGACAGGGCTGCTGACAATTCCTGAACTTCCTTGTTCTCTGACACGACGATCTTTCTTCTGCTTAGAGCATCAGCTACCTGGTTGGCCTTTCCAGGGTGATACTCGATCTCCAAATCGTAGTCCGCCAATAGCTCGATCCAACGGCGCTGCCTCAGGTTCAACTCTCCTTAGGTGAAGACGTACTTCAGGCTCTTATGGTCCGTGAATACCTGCACCTTCTCTCCGTACAGATAAGCACGCCAGATCTTCAAAGCAAAAACCACTGCTGCTAGTTCCAAGTCGTGGGTGGGGTAGTTAACCTCGTGCTTCCTCAACTGCCTTGATGCATAGGCGATCACCTTCCCCTCCTGCATCAAGACACACCCAAGTCCAACTCCAGATGCGTCCGTGTAGACTACATACGGTATTCCTGGCCGCGGTAGTACTAACACTGGAGTTTGAGTCAACCGTTCCTTTAGTTGCTCAAAGCTCCGGGCACACTTGTCCGTCCACTCGAACTTGACGTCCTTACCGGTTAGGATCGTCAGAGGTTTAGCGATGCTGGCGAATCCCTCCACGAACTTCCTGTAGTATCCTGTCAATCCCAAGAAACTGCGAACGTCGGTGGCATTTTCCGGCCTTGCCCAGTTGACGATCGAGGTGACCTTTTCCGGATCCACTGCTACACCGGATTCCGAGATCACGTGGCCAAGGAATCCAATCTCCCTTTGCCAGAAGCTACACTTACTGAGCTTAGCGAATAACTGCTGCTTCCTGAGAGTATCTAGGACTATCCTGAGGTCCCACTCGTGTTGCTCCTTACTCCTCGAGTAGACCAGGATATCGTCAATGAAGACAATAACGCACTTGTCCAAGTACTCTCGAAAGACGTCATTCATCATCTTCATGAAGGCTGATGGCGCGTTGGTTAACCCAAACGGCATTACCACGAACTCGTAGTGTCCATAACGGGTCCGGAATGCCGTCTTCTTGATGTCCTCCTCTGCTATCCGGATTTGGTGGTACCCCGAGGCAAGATCGATCTTCGAGAACCAAGAGGCTCCCTGCAGCTGGTCCAACAGCTCATCGATCCTTGGCAACGGGTACTTGTTCTTGATGGTCACCTTATTGAGGCCTCGGTAGTCGATACAGAGTCTGAAACTCCCATCCTTCTTCTTGACAAACAACACTGGCGCTCCCCACGGCGAACTGCTCGGTCGGACGAATCCCTTTTCCACAAGATCCTCTAGTTGCTTCTTTAACTCCGCCATCTCTGCAGGCGCTAAACGATAAGGAGCCCTTGACACGGGTGTCGTTCCGGGCTCTAACTCTATCGTGAAGGCATCATTCCGCTCCGGTGGTGGTCCCTTCAATGGCGTGAATACGTCCTCGTATTCCGCAGCCACCGGAATGGTCTCCAAGCTTGGCGCTTCTCCTTCCTTAACCATTGAGATGGTCGCCAAATATGCCTCGCTTCCCTTGCTGATCAGCTCCTCTGCTTGGATCATGGATATGACCGATATCCCTGTCCGCGTCTTCATTCCCTGGAAGACGATCTTTCCCTCTTCCCGGAGTAAGGTGACGGTCGCCTTGGCGCAATCCATTACCGCCTGGTGACGCACCAACCAGTCCATTCCCAGAATAACCTCGTAGTAGCCCAGCTCAAATCGCGCCATGTCTGTAGGTAGATCAACTCCGCCTATCGTCACTGGCACCTGCTCGAAGATCCCCGTGCCCGATACCTTCTCCGATCCGGCGGTCTCCACACTCATGATCCTGTCGATGAATCTGCCCTTAAAGGACCAAATTTTTGCGAACCGAGGGCTCACGAAGCTATGGGTAGCTCCCGAGTCAAACAGGGTGTGGGCAGCCTTTCCCCCGACCACAACCGATCCTACACATTTACTAATCTAAGCTACTAGACTTTTTGAGAACTACACTACCACAATTCACACATCGAGTAAGATTTACGTACCCGCGATCGGTTCCACTCCTCTGGGGGCTGCCGCAACATATACCCTGGGTCCTCCTGCTGGGGGCGGTGGTAGAGGCAGCATCCTGGTTCCTCCCTGCCCTCCCTGCTGTGGTGGCGGTAGCATCCTCACTTCTCCCTGCCCTCCCGCTCCTCTCCGATTAGACGGATGGGTACAGTACCTCGCCATATGCCCCCCTTGTCCACAGTTGTAACACTGTACCTGTGGGCAATCCCTCCTGAGATGGCCTACTTGTCCGCACTGGAAGCATTCCCCGGGCGCTACTTGCCGCAACGGCTGCACTGGCAATGGTTGCCCTTGTTGTGCTGGCGGTGCTAGCTGTGCAGGCTGTGCTGGGGCTGCTGGCGCCGCAACATAAGCTGTATCCCAGCTTCTCTTGACTCCCTTGTGGTGCCCGTTCTTCTGCTGCTTCTGCTCTTCTTCCCAGTCCGTCTCGGTATCAGCTGCCTTCTCGATCAGGTCGTTAATGTCGTAGTAGTCCCTCTGCTTGCAACGAACCTTTTGCTCAATCTTCAAACCCGAGAGGAACTGACGAATCAGCTCTCGCTCCGACAAATATCTCCCTGCAAACCTCCTCAAACGGTTGAACTCCTCTCCGTACTGCCGTACACTCCGGTTTCCCTGACGGAGGTTTCAGAACTCCCCCTCCAACCTGTCCATGGTCACTTCCGGGAAGTACTTCCGATTGAACGCCTCGCGGAAGTCCACCCACGTCATCTGACGGCCCTGTGCGCTCTCCTGCACTCCTTCCCACCAAACCAACGCATCATCCTTGAGATAGGAGGTCGCTATCTCCACACGGAACTCCATCGGGCATCTAGCAGTATCCAGGCTCCGCTCCAGCTTCCTCCTCCAGTTGTCTGCGGCAATGGCGCTGACACCTCCGGCAAAGTGGTCCGTTTGCATCTCCCTCAGATGCTTCAACATGGTCCAGTAGGTCACTCCTGGCACCGCTCCTGGCACCTGCGGTGGTGGCGGTGGCGGGTTCACCACTGGCTGCGGCTGAACGAATCCAAACCCCATTTGAGCAGCTTCTGCTCCCCCAGCAACAAAGCCAACTCCTCCTGGGGCGTTCACCGCTCCTCCCTGACCATTCCCAACTCCTCCTGGGGCTCCAGGCGCCCCGTTAACATTGATCGGCATCACTCCTGGTGCTCCTGCTCCATTCCCTCCTGGTGCTCCTTCTGTCTCTGCGGCAATGGCAGCTTGTGCCTGCTGAAGCGCGAGCAGCTCTTGCAGAAGAGCGGCATCCACGGCTACCTGTCCAGCTCCCAATGCTGGTCCAGCTTGGTTTCCAAAAACCGGTTCCTGGGGTCCGTGCACACTGGTGGCACTGTTTGTCAACGAAGCCGACACTGGTGCATCCTGGTTACGACGAGCTGGCGGGGTTCTTCTCTTTGGCGGCATCTGTTGCAAAAGAAGGACGATTTGAGTCAGTTAACGGCTGAATACTGAACTCACTTCCGCAGTGTATGTAAGGAGGAGGTCGGAGTGGTGCTTCTAGTATCCAACGTTTAGAAATCCCCAATTGATAAGAGTCGGAAAAATTTGAAAACGGTTTTGAAAAATGGTTTTGAAGTCCGAATATAAATACTCTACCTAACCAGGGCAGGACTGGTTAGGTTTTAACCTGGCTCTGATACCAAAATTGTAACACTCGTCCCTTCGATCCCGAGTCAACGACCCTTTGACTCCACGAGTCATGATTCACAACCGCGAACCAAGTCATAAACCAAGGACCACACGTAACTAACTGAAAAGGTTTTACTTTATTAAAATCAAAAGCCGAGTCTTACAAGAAAACCGAACCAACTGAAATAGCTTAATGAAAGCGAAAGAACCGCATAAGTCTCAACGCATAAAAGACAGAAAAAGGAAAAGAAGAGAAGGTAAAAATCCCGCTCCCAAAATGTAACACCACACCGTCCGTCTACCCCTGCAACGCTCCAGGGTTACCTGCAAAACAAACAACGAAGGAGGCCTGAGTAATTGGTTTACACCAATACCCAGTGAGGGCGGATTCAAGGAATACCGCTATCTCTACTCTACACTAGCACAGCATCAAGAAAAGAGTCCAAGATTAATAACACCTTGCACCCACGCCCGTAGGCACAAACAATACTACACCCACTCGTGCATACACACTCATGAGCCCCTCTCTAGCCCGAAGGCTCACACAACCGGCCCACCCGGTAACTTCCACGTCGGCCAGTAAACTTGGGGAGGCTCGCCAAGACCTCCCTTCCGACGATACAAGGGTCGCGTACCAAAACTCGTTATACGCGAGCCGCCAAGAAACACCCTTTCGGGGGACCTAAACAGTTCTAGCACACATAGCCTTCACACACAAACAACATTTTCAGTTCAAATGATAACCTATAACTAAGTTATGTTTTCGGTTTAAGCGACCACCTAGGTTCTAGGTTTTCATCCATCACATCAACGCAAATCAACAACTAGATCTACTCTACCTAGGAAAGACACTATTAAGCGAGGATTCGATTCCTAACACGGCGACAGAATAGAGAAAGAGATCACGTTCAGTCCTCACCTTAGTCTAGATCTGACGAACGGGAAGCGGATCTGGGATTCCTGCACACAGATCTAGGTTCAGAAGACAGATCCAGAGAAAAGAAGAACATATCTAGGGTTTTATCCAACAGATCTGGACAAACGACGAAGATACGGTCCAGATCTACAACTTCTATCCATCAGAAGCATAGATCTGGAGCAGATCTGAGGGAAAGAGAGAGATACGGTCCAGATCTACAACTTCTATCCATCAGAAGCATAGATCTGGAGCAGATCTGAGGGAAAGAGAGACGGAATGGAAGATACGGTTCAGATCTACGACTTCTATGGATCAGATCTGATCTAGAAGCATAAATCTGAAGCAGATCTGGGTTTAGAAGGGGAAAACGGAGCAGATCTGGGAATCCGGGGATCTCACCTTAAGAACGAGTAGATCTGAGGGCTCTACACTCAAACGAATCAAGAAGACGGCGACTCGGGGTGCGGGATCGGAAGCGGCGGCGATCGGCGGTCTCCGGCGAAGATTCCGGCGACTCACGGCGGCGGCGGTCGGCGGAGCGGCGGCGGCGATCGGAGCTCCGGCGGTCGGCGGTCGTCGGCGGTCGGCGGTCGGCGGTCGTCGGCTCCGGGCTGGTCGGCGGTGGCTGGCTGGCTCGGGGCTTCGGCAGAGCTTCGTTGCTTCGGGAAATGGGCAGAAATGAAGGGGCTGCTCCTCTTTTTATAGGGGATTCTGCTAGGGCTTCCAGATCTGACGGGTTGGGCCTTGGGCTTCTGGCCCATTCCTTTCCTTCCTTTGGGCTCAAGCAACTCTTCTTGGGCCTTTCCGTTGGGCCCAAGTATGGGTATGTTACACTTTGACAACTTGATTGTAAAGCTATTGTTACAGAACATTGTTAAGCCTTCTTCTTAAGAGGAACCTATTTCGTCAAGCACATTCCTTAACCATAGTGCATGACATGCCCTTATGCAGCTGCAATGAATTCAGCTTCTGTCGTGGAATATATGACTATAAGCTGTTTCTTTGAAGGCCATGACATAGCTCCTCCGCCAAGCATGTAAACATATCATGATGTAGTTCTTCTATCATCAATGTCTCATGCATAATCAGTAATCACTATCCAAAAAACCAACCAGCTCTTGTTCTCCTCCTTGCTTATATTTTATACCAAGTTTTGTGGCTCCTTATACATATATTAGAATCCGTTTTGCAACCACCATGTTCAGCTCATTTGGACTCTCCATGTATCTACTAACAAAATTCTAGTCTATCTCTTTCTATTTTTATATATGCAAATTCATTATATAATAATCAAGAGATTAAAATAGAAAAGAAAAACAGACAACTTACTTTTTTATAAAATTTTTTTTTATAATAGTAGTTAAGTACCTCAAGCTTTCTACAAGCTGTTTGAACTGTGTTAAGTCGAATGCATCTCCATCTCTAGTCTTTCACATCATATAGGCTGCAGAGATGCTTGAGCGAGATTTACCATTGTTGTCCACGGCCCACCAACGATAACATCGGCTACCTGAATAGTTACTGAAAGACCCTCTCTCAGATTCAAAGAAACAAGACTTCATAACCCGACAAGAAGAACCCCTATTAGTATCACTGAGAATCTTTTGGATACGGTTGCGACACACTTCTATGCGCCCAATAAAAACCAAGATAGATGCCTAAAAGAGATCCAAATCTCCACAGATTTGAATTAACCGAAGCCAAACCCACCCAAAAAACCCCCGAAGACTAACCTAGAAGAAATAAAGGATAAGAAATCACCCACATCAAACACTGGCAACGAATCAAAAAGATGCAATATCGGATGACAAATCCGAACTTTGAACAAAGCCTGAGACTAGTAAAGGTACCTACAAATTCCTAGACTAAAGCCGATTGGCCCAATTCCAAACCTAAACCATGAACCAGAACCAGTACCAACCCGATCCTAGAACTAAACTCGAATCATAGACCCATCCACATATCGACAGCGATGAGAACCTGACCTAACACCAGCAGAGAACTGGAAGGACCCATATGGAACGGACTAATCTGTGATATTTCTTATGCAGACAAACCCGAGGAGAAGAACGAAGTTTTCTGTACACTCACTGAGAGGCCTGACATAAGTTGGAAATCATGAAGAACTTGCATGATTTTTTGCACCGATTGCAGCGTGTCGTCACAAAAGATCAACATATCGTCAGTAAAACAAGGGTGTGTAAGTTTCGAGGACTCACACTTGTAATGGTAGGAGAACTTTCCATCAGATGATGCATTTTCTAGGAGAATAGTAAGGCAGTTCATAGAAATGACAATAAGGTAGAGAGATAAGGGATCTCCCAGCCTTAAGACCCTCTGTCCTTTAAAATATGCACTCTCTCATTATAGCCAACCATATAATTAGGTGTGCAAATACAAGCTTTGGGCCAAATGAGAAACTGATTTGGAACATTGATACCAATTAGATTGTTTAGAATAAAATCTCAGCTTAAGGTGCCAAATGCTTTAGCTATGTCCACTTTAATACCAATTCTCTTTGGACCCTTTTCTTTATGATATTCAGACACTATCTATGTCGCTAAAAGGATATTCCCCACCAGTAACCTCCCTTGTATAACAGCCGTGGTTTGGTAAGACCAGATTTAGAAGAATATGTTTGAGTTTCTTTACCAATATTTTTGAAATGGCTTTGTAGATGGTTGAGCAACAGGATATAGGACGGTAATCAATGATCGTTGAAGCTCCTGGATGCTTAGGAACCATGCTCAAAATCGTGCCATTTACAGGTGCAGGGAGGAAAGCTGAAAAGAAGAACTATTTTACTGCAAGAGTAACTTCAGAAATAAAGATATTCCAAGAAGCTTTGAAGAACGCCAAGGTGAGACCGTTGGGGTAAGGGGCTTTGTTGGGGTTAAGCTTCAGCAGAGTAGAAGAGTACTTCTCTGCTTCTGAAGGGTGAGTTGAAAGAATTAAAGACTGAGTAGGTGAACATCTGAAATGGATGAGATCTCGGAACTACTGCAACGAATACGCAGTAAAAGGCAAAACATCAGGGGCAAGTATATTTTTGAAGTGGGAGACTGCAAACAGGCTCGTATCTAGTGCATCAATGACTAGATCCCTATAAGGATGCAAGAAGGAACGAATGGAGTTAAACGCTGCTTTGAACACTGCCACTCTAAAAAAGAAAAGAAGGTGCATAATTTACTGATGTTTGCATTTTACACACCAATTAAAACCTAATGTGCACGCTACAACAATCGAATGGTATGTCGATTTAGCACTTTAGGATCGAATCCACAGGGATCTAGTGATCTATAACACCAAGAATACACAAAGTTCACTTAGTCTAAGCAAATACAAGAGATTTGGTTTTATACTAACAACCTAAGTGAGATGAAAGCAAGAAACTAGTATGCAAATGATATAGATAACAAAAGTATAATAATAACATAGCAAACCATTCACTAAACAAGTATCTAAGATTCACAAAAACAAAGGAAAAACAGAGATGTGATGAGTTTGAACAAAAGATAAAAGACTAAGTTTCTTGGGTTGAGATTTCGGTTTGGGTGATCAACAATTAATCTAGAAGTGTTTAACAACAATAGAATGATTTCTTAGGCTAAGAACAACATATAAAGCTAATCCACTCTCATGATAATAGCCCTATATCTATCAAGCATTAACATCAACTCTCGTTGGCAATTTCAAGATAGATATGCATTATGTACAAGTTCTTATTACCATTAAACACCTTAAACATCAATTCTCATTGGTTAAGTATGTAAAGCACTTGATAGAGTTTCAAACATTAACTACACTTCTCAGTTCTAGCAACATTTAAGGTCAAAGAATTGATTAGCTACTTCAGTACTAGTATTAGGAACTTCTAACAAGTAAGAAAGCAATATTTTCAAGTTTTAAACATCCTAAACCATTTTTAGATCACCCTTACCTTATTCAAACCCAGAAACCTATGAATAACTACTCACTAATATTCATAGAAACACAAAAAGACATAGCTGAGATGATATAAGATGAGAGAAATAGATGAATCAACAAGCAACACAAGAAAATCAAACCAAACTTCAAAAAAAAAAATGTTATGATCTAGATCCATAAATGGATCAAGAGGTAGATCATGCCTCTCCTCATACACCAAGAGGTCTTAAATAACGGAAAATAAAGTGGTCTGGTCGACCTCAAAACATGGGAGGGTCTACAAGCCAAAAGAAAAAAGAAAAAGTAACATGTGGGCAAAAGTTGGTCTCACAGCGGCTTGCAGCCCTCGCTGTGGGTGCCCGCTGTGAGGGTTCTGGTCTCACAGCTGGTTACGGTCCTTGCTGTGGGTACCCGCTGTGAGGGTTCTGGTCTCACAACTGGTTACAGCCCTCGTTGTGGGTACCCGCTGTGAGTTCCTGTCACGATCCTTAGATGTTTTTCACTTCTTTTTTGGGTGTTTTTCAGTCCCTACCTCCTCAATTATCATTTGGGTGCTTGATTATGTCTTCCACCACCTACAAAAAGAGAAAAAAAGAAAATGCAAACCCAATGATGCCTAAATGTTTTTCCTAGAGCTAAAACACACTCCAAATCATGATTCAATGCACTTAAAAACACACCACATCAGTCACCCTCTTTTAACCAGTTGTTTTGGGATTTTTGTTAGAAACAAAACTCTTCTACTGAACGCTGGAACATCCAATGTCTGGCTGATTTTCAAAAGATATTATTACCACATCATTTTTAACTATGTTTTTATTTTTATTTTAGTGTTTATATTATTTTTTTGGTCAACTGCTTGCATTAAGGGAAAGAAGGTAATGATATAGACTCCAAGATATTATACAAACCAAGAAATGGTAAGATGAGAAGAAGAGAGGTGAGCTTGTTTGGCAAGCCGATCCGGAAGAGAGTTGGCGTCACCAAAAATATGAACAAAGCTAGAGTCCCAGTCGATGGAAGCGAGAACGTCTGAAATATAGTTGCTAATTGTAAAAGGCAAAGAGATCTCCAACGCACGTGAACACTTACTTTGGAGGGAGTGGAAAAGCGTAATCATCCCCACAATATGTAATATGGTGATAGCCAAGTCGACGTAAATGGTGTGTAGCTTCACGGATAGCTAATGGTTTTACTTCAAGCTAGAATTGATCAGGGTTACCGAACTAAAAGCACTGAGAATAAGATCGCCTTGCTGATTGTGGAGTGTCTAGGAGATGCTGGCAGGAGAGGAATGATGCGTCCAGAAGGCTTCCGTACGTCAATAGTAAGAAGACGATAGTTGAAGCGCTTCTGAGAAACATGAAGGTGCTCTTAGCGGTTCGTGTGTTGGTTGTATACTGTTGTGGTTAAAAGATGTATGAGCATCATGCCATAGGTGATAATCTGTGATGGCCGCTTGTAAATTATCCATAAGATACCATCGAGAATGATTATAAAGGAGGGCATTGCGCGCCTTCCACACCCTCCAACCTATCAAGGGGAAGATGCAATTTTGATTCGCATGAGAGGATTCAGCTTGAAGAAGAACTTGAAACAAGGAAAGGGGTGATGGTTTGGACTTAACTGATCTGTCAGAACAGGGATCGGAGAGAGTTCCCAAACCTCACGAGCAACACGACACTGAAAGAGCAAGTGAGAAATAGTTTCATGATGTTCACCACACATGATACAATCATGGTTTACATGGATATGTCGCCTAGTCAAAGCTGCTGCCACATGAATACCATTATGGAGAATGCGCCACCAAAAATGCTACAGCTTTGGAGGAACATTTGAGCGCCAAAGAGCTTTACAAGGCTTGCTCGATCTAAAGAATCAGGGTTTGTCAGAACTGTGGGTTTAAGAAGCTGATGATAGCCCGGTTTGACAGTGTATGTACCAGTGGTAGTGTAAATCCAGTGAGACATATCAGCAGTTAAGTGGAGGGGAGGGCGAAGACAGAGAGCAAGATGTTGGTCAATTGGATGGAGTGTATCTTGAAGCATTGGTATGTTCCAATCTCCTGAAGTGGGGCGAAGAAGATGATCAATAGTCAAGTCAGTCGGTTGTGGGGAGTGTGGAGAGAGAGCCGTATGAGGCGGATTTTCTAGCCAAGAATCCTTCCAGACATTAATGGAGTGGCCATCACCAACTGACCAACGGATGCCTTGCTTAAAAAGAGCATTACCTTGGCTTATACTACTCCAAGCATGGCTCGGACGAGAACCTAAATGAGGATCTAGTAGAGATGTTGTGTCATAGTATTTTTCTTTGAAGACTTCGTCTAAGAGACAGTTGGGTTGAGTAAAGAGGCGCCAGCTCTGTTTGGCGAGGAGAGCAACGTTAAAAGAGTGGATATCCTTGAAGCCCATACCACCATATTGATTGAGGTGAGTCATACGGTTCCAAGAAATCCAAGGAAGTTTGTGTCAGGAAGAAGATTGTGACCACCATGAGTTACACATCAAGGATGTGAGTGGCTCGTTAGTTTTTTGGGAAGGAGGAAGAAAGACATACAATAGGTGGGCAAGACAGTCACCATTGACTTGAGAAATACCTCACAGCCGGCTGGTGATAAGAAACGAGAAGTCCAGTTCTCGATTTTGTGTCGAACGAGTTAGATGATATAAGAGAACATGTCATATTTATGTCGGCCGACTGATTCAGTGAGTTCTAAATACCGATCAAAACCACCAGTCTTGGAGATACCAGTCAAGGATGCAATAGAGGCTTGTACAGTAAGTGTTACAAGCTTTCCAAAGAGGATGGGAGACTTACTGAAATTTATGTATACTCCATACGCTTCAGAATATAGATGGAGGATGCGAAGGAGAGATTGGCATTCTTGAACAGTAACATGATAGAAAACCAAAGAATCACCGGTGAAAAGGAGATGTGAAAAATATGAACCACCACGACTAGCTTTGAAGCCATGAAGGAGCTTATCCTTAACTGCCTTAGAAAGCAGAGTAGAAAGGCCGTGAATGCAAAGGAGGTACAAATAGGGAGACAATGGGTCTCCTTGACGCAAGCCTCGGGGAGGGGCAACATGAGAACCCAGAGAACCATTTAATAAAACTGAGTAATAGACAGAGGATACGCAAGTCATTATCCATGAACACCATTGGTATGAAAGTCCAAGGCGGTGTAAAAGCCCCTCAAGGTAACCCCGTTCGACCTTATCAAATGCTTTAGAAATGTCTAGTTTTAAGGCCATATAGGGAGTTTTCAGTCGCTTAGTCGTGAGAGAATGTAGGAGCTCATGGTCGATCAGAACATTGTCAGTAATAAGACGCCTCGGGATGAAAGCCATTTGGTATTCGGTAATGATCTCGTGGAGGAAGGGCTTGGGACGCTCTGCCAGAATCTTGGAAAAAGTTTGCAAGCAACATTATAGAGGCTGATGGGACGGAAATCTATCACCTGAGAGGGGGAGGTGATCTTTGGAATCAAACATATCTGAGTGGTATTGAGAGATGGCTCCAAGAAACATGTGTTGAAGAACAATGTGATTACACTGTGTTTAATGGTAGGCCAATGAAATTTGAAGATGCCATCATTGAAACAATCGACTCAGCTGCTTTGTCAACGTTCATAAGACATAGTGCCTGGTATATTTCCGCTTCAGTGACCGGGAGCGTCAATTGAGAATTCATTGCAGCAGTCACCTTTGGTTCGAGATGTTGTAGAAGAGGCGCAAAATTGGAAAGAGGAGAGGTAGTATAGAGCTCAGAAAAGTAACGATGAGTAAGCTTTTCCAACTCACTGGCAGAGGTAAGGACCGTACCATTCTTATCTTCGGGTGCAGTGATACGGTTAATGTTGTGTCATTGCTATGTGATGGAATGAAAAAACTTAATGTTTTTATCTCCTGACTGTAGCCAGTTAACACGACTTTTGAGCCTCCAGTATTCCTCTTCCAGTTTGTAAGAAGTTTGAAGTTGATGATTAAGAGTAGCAATATGATGAAAGTCAGGAGGATGAGCCTCTTGAGCCTGTTGGAGAGTGATGTTTGCGTTTTACACACTAATTAAAACCTAATGTGCACGCTACCAAAATCGAATGGTATGTCGATGTAGTACTTTAGGATCGAATCCACATGGAGCTAGTGACCTATAACACCAAGAATACACAAAGTTCTTTAATCTAAGCAAATACAAGAGATTTGGTTTTTTTACTAACAACCTAAGTGAGATGAAAACAAAGAAACTAAAAGAAAAATGGTATAGATAACAACACAACTAAGCAACATACAAAGATTCACACAAAAACAAAGTAAAAACAGAGATGTGATGAGTTTGAACAAAAGATAAAAGACTAAGTTCTTGGGTTGAGATTTCGGTTTGGGTGATCAACAATTAATCTAGAAGTGTTTAACAACAATAGAATGATTTATTAGGCTAAGAAAAACAATTCAAGCTACTCCACTCTCGTGATAATAACCCTATACCTATCAAGCATTAACATCAACTCTCATTGGCAATTTCAAGATAGACATGCTTTAAGAACAAGTTCCTATTACCACTAAACACCTTAAACATCAACTCTCATTGGTTAAGTATGCAAAGCGCTTGATAGAGTTTCAAACATTAACTACACCTCTCGGTGCTAGCAATATTCAAGATCAAGGAGTTGATTAGCTACTTCAATCCTAGTATTAAGAACTTCTAACAAGCAAGAAACCAATATTTCCAAGTTTTAAACATCCTAAACCATCACTAAATCACCCTCACCTTACTCACACCCAAAAACTTATAAAGAACTACTCGCTAACATTCATAGAAAAACAAAAAGACATAATTGAGATGATATAAGATGAGAGAAATATATGAATCAACAAGACCAACACAAGAAAATCAAACCAAACTTGAAAAGAAGATGAAAGAAAATAATGTTATGATCTAGATCCATAAATGGATCAAGAAGTAGATTATGCCTCTCCACATACACCAAGAGGTCTTAAATAATAGAAAACAAAGTGTCTTGGTCGACCTCAGAACATGGGAGGGTCTACAATCCAAAAGAAAAAGAGAAAAAGTAGCATGTTGGCAAAAGTTGTTCTCACCACGACATAATTGATATGTGTCCAGTAAATCGATCATAACTTTTGTGTATTTCTGAAAATGACTTCAAACTACCTCCATTGGAAAGCTAACTCAATTGCCTACAACTTTAGTTTGAATCGCTGAAGCTAAATATGAACGAAAGCTCTTCAAACGACTCGATCTTTCAAGGTCAAATCTCACAGCAGCCTCAGACCCTCGCTGTCAAATGCCACTGTGAGGTTTTATGTCGCTGTGGAGGCCGCTAGAGCGCCTGGCTATCCGCATTTCTTCACAGCGACTTCAGTATACCGTTGTGGGATGCCGATGTAAGGTCTGGTCATGATCCTTAGCTGTTTTTCCACTCCTTTTTGGTTTTTTTTCAGTCCCTACCTCTTACATATCATTTGGGTGCTTCATCATGTCTTCCACCACCTACAAAAAGAGAAACAAAGCATATGCAATCCTAATGATGCCTAAATTCATTATCCTAAAGCTAAAACATACTAAAAATTATCATCAAATGCACTTAAAAACACAACACATCAACTCCCCCCAAACTTGTTTCCATGCTTGTCTTTAAGCAAACATCAAAGAAAACAAGGGGAAAGAGGTTTGAAGTTGGAGACTCATAACCAAAGAAAATAGCAAGCCCTCAACATGATGTCCTTAGAAAATAATAATATGTTGCATGAACAAACACTCTAATCCACTCTAATTTCTCTAGGCTTATCAACACTCCAAATCTTATTCTCTTAAGCACATTGTCAAGAATCAACTTACTCAACATTCCACCAACTCTTACATTCATTCTTTTCATTAATGTGTAGTCTCACAAATGGGGATTTGATCTTAATCAATTGGCTTGGTTTAAAAAGGCTTCAAATGGTGTTTAGAGGAAGGTCATGTATTTCATATTTGATGGCTAACTCTCAAGGAAAAGGAATGCTAGACATTATGCAAAATGTAGCAAGACAAGAATAATTTATGCATACAACTTTTAACTTTCATTGCCTTACCCAAATGTGTTTCCAAATCCTATCCCAAGTTTAAACCAATCTCCAATTGTTCCCATACTCAACCATTTGACTTTTTTCATTTTTGTGTCTTGAGAAGTTATTCTTTAAATTTAGTAAAACTCTTTTTCTTTTGATTTCTTTTCATTTCAAACATAGAGTTTTCCCAAATTCATTTTAACTTCCCAAATATTTTTCCTTTACACAAGCCTTTGGTTCTTTTCTTCTTTTTCCCCTCATTTCACTCTTTCTTTTCTTTCACTTCCAATCCCATTTTCAAGTGCTCACACCCCTAAATGCTAGCCTAATAGTGAACTCCTAGACTAGCCTATGAGAGCTAATCATTGTCGTTCTTATACTTTTAAGATTTTGCACATGTAAGCATTGTCAAAAAGAGGCATCACTCAATCAATCCAATGAAGGCTTGAAAGAAAATGGAAGGGTTCTATGGTGTGGAAACCATCCTAAGAGTGAGAATGGCTACTTGGATTAACAAAGGGTGGTAAAAATGTGGTAAAAGATAATCCAAGTGTGTATATAGTGACCATGATCAAGCATCAAAAACCCATAAGTGAGAAGATTAAGTTCATTTAAGTCCATATAGATGAGTTGGTTTCAAAGTTGAGAGTATCAAGCTTAACAAATAGATTAGAGTGGTGTGATCAAAGCTTGAAATGTGCAAGTGTTTCGAGAGTTGTTTAAGAAACATACTATGATTATCAAGGGCATCATGTTGAGTCCTAAATTCTAATTTTCTTACAAGGTAATTATATCATTGTCTCCTATGCAAATGCAAATAAAATCTATAATGCTACTAGACTCAATCCTAAAATATGAAACTACATGCCTTTTTGTTTCAAATTTTTCAATTTTTTGGTTTTTTCGAAAACATATCTATTTACAATGCCACACACAAATGCAAAGACTCAACAAAGAAAGGTGGTTAAATGATCACGCCCCCAAACTTACTTCACACCGTCTCGGTGTGAGAGCAAGTAAAGAGAGGTAAAAGGTGGTAAATAAAAATGAAACAAACTAAAAAATATATGTACAAGGTGGTGGTGGTGGTATCTGAAGAAGAAAGTTATAATGTCATCCCCCCAAACTTAGGTCTTGTCTGCTCGTGTTTGCTCTTCGGTGGAAATCCTCCCAAACTCAGCTCTTGATCTCTTGTCCACATGCTGAAAACACACAAAACACATAAAGTGCACACAAACACATAAACCAAAGCAAAGAATATATACAAAGGATACCATGGGACTTCCTCCCAAGTGATCTTGTTTAAAGTCTCTAGCTTGACTATCCCTTCACTTTTTCTGGTTGGGAATGTGGCATGACTTCGGATCACCAGGATCATATTCATCATAGAACCATCCCCTAAACTCATTCATCCTAATCTCCTCAAAAAGATCTTCCTTGGACCATTGATGCTCATTGTTGTAGTGGAAGTTATACCAAGATGCTTGTCAAAGGGTTGTGCCATTTGAAATTCTTCTTCTTCACCATCTATGGAGATTTCTTCAATGAGACTCTCTTGTTTTTCCTTAGGCACTTCACTCCATGTCTCTTGCTTTAAATTGGTTTGTATATGCCTTTCTTCCTTGGTTGAGAATTCATCATCCATTGAGCTCTTCTTTATGCTCTCTATGCATCCAAAAACCAAGCCATCTTCATGAGGTACTTCAATAGTCCTTACCACCATGTCTACTTCTTCCTTTGTGCTCCTTGTTGGATGAACCATGAGTGTTCCAACATAAACTTGTTCTTCATATCTTCTCTCAAGAGCTTCATCAATGGTTTCCTTCTCAGGTTCAAAGTCCATCTTCCCACCTTGTGTGGAGTGTTGTTTGAGAGTTGCAACCTCCGATACTAGGCTGTCCAATTTTGCATTCACTTTGTTCATCATCTTGTTGGTACTCTCCATAAACTGTTTCAGAAGCTGTTGCATTGTGTCCTCCTTGGATTGTTGGTTTGAAAAACTCCCTTTATCTTGGAAATGTTGGTCTCCTTGGTTTTGATAAAAAACCTTGATTGTTGAGAATCTCTTTTCCATTAGAGTTTGGGGAGTAATAATTCATTCCATGCTCGTATTCCATGTCCCAAGATTGATATATCTCATCATGTCTATATTGATACTCTTGAGAATAGTTTCCATATGAGATATCTTCTTGATAGGTGGGTGAGCTTTCAAAACCGTTGTGGCTTGTAGGATCCCAAGATTGACTTCCTTCACCATATCCATAGTGGTACTCTTGAACAAAGTTTTCATATGGAAGATCTTCTTGATAAGTGGATGAGCTTTCAAACCTTTGGTAGCTTATGGGGTCCCAAGATTGGTATCTCTCAGCATCTCCATATTGGTATTCTTGAGCAAAGTTTCCATGTGAAAGATCTTCTTGATAGGTGGATGGGCATTCAAAACTATGGTAGCTTGTGGGGTTCCAAGCCATATCTCTCTCTTGAACTTTCTCCCTTGTGATTATGCCCTGTAAAAAGAGAAAACACTTGAAAGAAAATCAGTAACCAAACAAACAAAAACAAAAGAAAGCTTAGTCTCAAAAAATTTGAAATCTTAATGATAAATCGCCTAACTTCTCCGGCAACGGCGCCAAATTGATGTTTGCGTTTTACACACCAATTAAAATCTAATGTGCACGCTACCACAATCGAATGGTATGTCGATGTAGCAATTTAGGATCGAATCCACAGGGAACTAGTGACCTATAACACCAAAAATACACAAAGTTCCTTAATCTAAGCAAATACAAGAGATTTGGTTTTTTTACTAACAACCTAAGTGAGATGAAAGCAAAGAAACTAAAAGGAAAATGATATAGATAACAACACAACTAAGCAACATACAAAGATTCACACAAAAACAAAGTAAAAACAGAGATGTGATAAGTTTGAACAAAAGATAAAAGACTAAGTTCTTGGGTTGAGATTTCGGTTTGGGTGATCAAAAATTAATCTAGAAGTGTTTAACAACAGTAGAATGATTTCTTAGGCTAAGAACAACAATTCAAGCTACTCCACTCTCGTGATAATAACCCTATACCTATCAAGCATTAACATCAACTCTCGTTGGCAATTTCGAGATAGACTTGCTTTAAGAACAAGTTCTTGTTACCACTAAACATCTTAAACATCAACTCTCATTGGTTAAGTATGCAAAGCGCTTGATAGAGTTTCAAACATTAACTACACCTCTCGGTGCTAGCAACATTCAAGATCAAAGAGTTGATTAGCTACTTCAATCCTAGCATTAAGAACTTCTAACAAGCAAGAAACCAATATTTCCAAGTTTTAAACATCCTACACCATCACTAAATCACTCTCACCTTACTCACACCCAAAAACTTATAAAGAACTACTCACTAACATTCATAGAAAAACAAAAAGACATAATTGAGATGATATAAGATGAGAGAAATATATGAATCAACAAGACCAACACAAGAAAATCAAACCAAACTTGAAAAGAAGATGAAAGAAAATAATGTTATGATCTAGATCCATAAATGGATCAAGAAGTAGATCATGCCTCTCCACATACACCAAGAGGTCTTAAATAATAGAAAACAAAGTGTCTTGGTCGACCTCAGAACATGGGAGGGTCTACAATCCAAAAGAAAAAGAGAAAAAATAGCATGTGGGCAAAAGTTGGTCTCACCACGACATAATTGATATGTGTCCAGTAAATCGATCATAACTCTTTGTGTTTTGCTGCAAATGACTTCAAACCACCTCCATTGGAGAGCTAACTCAATTGCCTACAACTTTGGTTTGAAGCTCCAAAGCTAAATATGAACGCAAGCTCTTGAAATGACTCGATCTGTCAAGGTAAAATCTCACAGCGGCTTCATGCCCTCGCTGCCGGATGCCACTGTGAGGTTTTATGTCGCTGTGGAGGCCGCTGGAGCGCCTGGCTATCCGCATTTCTTCACAGCGACTTCAGTATGCCGTTGTGAGGTCTGGTCATGATCCTTAGCTGTTTTTCCACTCCTTTTTGGGTGTTTTTCAGTCCCTACCTCCTACATATCATTTGGGTGCATCATTTCTTCCACCACCTACAAAAAAGAGAAACAAAGCATATGCAATCCTAATGATGCCTAAATGCATTATCCTAAAGCTAAAATATATTAAAAATCATCATCCAATGCACTTAAAAACACAACACATCAGAGAGCAGCTCGAAGGTGTTGGAGTTGTTTATGAGAGTGAAAATTATGTTGGGATTTCCAACGAGCAAGTTGTGCACGACAATACTTAAGGCCTTAGAGAAATGAGCAGGAGATAAGTGAGAGCAATAAGATTGCCAAGTTGAGTCAACTAGGCGATGAACTTCTGGTAGAGATCTCCAACGGTTATTATATTTGAACTATTTGCGACCTAGCCAAGGAGTAGAATCTGTATAAAGGAGAAGAGGTCGATGATCTGATCCAATCCAATGGAAAAGATGATATAGCACTCAGGTTTCAGTGCACCTCCCATTTGCTCATTGTTGTCATATATGTCGTTCAAGTCTCCTATTAGGAGTAAAGGAAGTCTGGTAGAGGGGCCGGATTGAAGTTGATGAGTAAGTTGATCCTATTGCCGCTGTCGAAGAGTACGTTGTGGATTGCCATAGACATAATAATGAGAAAGAAGAAGATCCATCATTCCCTATTATTTTAGATAATGCAAGGGTTGGCTCTGTTACAAAAGTGCATTGCATTGTGTCCCGCCAAAAAATCGTTAATCCCCCACCAAGACCCACATATGGTACAACAAAAGAGTGAAGGAACATAAGATCTTGCCCTAACTTATAAACATAACTAGACTTACACTTAGTTTCTTCTAGGAGTAGGATATCAAATTGATATGTACGGTTGATATCCTTTAGTTACAGGATTATCAAGGAACTTCCTAGTCCTTGACAATTCCAATGCAAAATTTTCATGGTTGCAGAGGTGGCTGAGGGGGTGTCACCAAAACCATGTGCTCACCAGAAAATGAGCCCATAGTCTTATGTCGTGAGGAGGAGGATTCTTCTTCATCAGCTGCATCTTCAGCCTTGCGCTTGGATCCGAAAGAGGGATTGCTGCTGAAGTAGTACCAACTTCAAATATAGCTGGAGCAGCTAAAAGTTGAGGCGGTGATATTTCTGCAGGGAGCATATTCAAGAGCTCATAACTTGTGAGAACCAAATTGGCAGAGTAATCATTGGGGTTAACATTCGATCATGTTGTTTCATCCATAGCCTCATGATCATAGAGAATAACCAACGGAGCTGGTGAACAAGGAGAAGCTGGGTCTTCCGCATCAGGGAGAACTTCCGGAGCAGAGCCAGATATGGCGGGAGTACTTGAAGAGAGAAGACAGCCGAAATAGGAGGTGGCAGGATATTACACTCCTCGATATCATGGGTGAGGCTGCCACAGGCCGTGCAAAAGCGGCGTAATCTTTCGTAAGTAAAGCGAACCATCACGGGCTCCTCGTAAGCATCAAACTGAATAGAGCGGACAAAGATTAACCGATTGTAAGCATTAAGCACCAGACTAATCCAGACCTCCCCCAATTGATCTCTAGTTGGTTATTGAAACAAACTTCTTCAACATGTCCTAAAACACTGCCGACTTCGAGAATGGTTCGGTCATCAAGCGAGTCATCCGAGATGTTTTCAATTCAGACCCAGAAAGCGATGAGTTGGAGAAAGTGAGGAGAAAGACGGTGAGTCCACTTATCCACGACTACCATCCAATCCCGGTAACTCCACGGCTCATTTTCGAGGACAGTTAAGAGCTGGTATTCGTGGCGGAAGAAGAACTGAATGCATTCTGTCTTCATTAATTCGGCTTGTCAGACGGCCTTCTAGTCTCCAAGCACTGAGCATAACAGCTCGAATACCGGCGGGATTTTGATGCGGTGGATTAAGGCCCCCTAAAAATGAGACTAAGTTGATGATTCTCAACTGGCTTGGATGTTGCTTCGTGAGATAGTTGAAGCGGAGCTCGGTCGAAACCGAGGTTGATAGTTTAAAGGTCTAGCCAGATTTGTCGGTCCATCATTATAGGACTTTTTGATCGAGAACAAGCCAGAACAAAGAGAAAGATCACCGGAAGATGAAATCACCACCTTAAGGGGCGATGAATCACTCGTCGGAAATCGCTCACTAATTGCCACTGCACTTTTAGTGTTTATATTTTATTTCTATTTTGGCATGTTTAATTTTAGTCAAAATGTTGTATATTCCAATTTTATTATATATTTAGTATAGGGAAAATCAATATTTTTTCTTTGATTTTGAAAAGTTTTATTATTCATCAATCATGGAAATTAAAAGGAAAGTAATATTTGTTTTATACTATTAAGTAGTGTATTTTTTCCACTAAGCACCCAAAGGTTTGGGAGTAGTGTCATATTTTTCCCATATTTGTAAATGATTAGACTATTTTCAATGTAAAACACTATATTTCACACTAAAATAGTGTGACACTAAAATGGAATTAGATTTCTCTCCAATATACAATTCTATTTTCTACTTTAAAAATAGAATATTCTAAGTATATCCTATCTTTTAGTTTACCACTAATACTTTTTATTTATAAAGTTTACAATTCGATCCATTTATTTATTCTTTGCAAAAATTTCATAAATTATAATATTACAACTTCTATATTATAAAATTATTTAAATTAAATATTTATTCAATAAGAAACATTACATCATACTATAAAAATAATAAAACTTAGTAGATTTTTGTTTAAATATCACCATACAAGATCCAACTAGGCCTGGGCATAAAAACCGGAATAGAAGAACCGATAACCGGAACCGAATTTTTTTATTTGGTTCCACCTAAAATACCCATTGGATCCTGAGTTGAGGAACCGTGGGTATCGGGTAGGAACCGGAACCGAACCGAAACACGGAACCGAAGAACCGAACTTATATAAGGCTTAGTAAAATATTACCCATGGTTTCAACATCCACATAAAAATCATATGAAAATATTGTTAGATCCATGAAATTTATGTTTATGTTATGTAATTCACATTGAATCATAGACCTTTTTATTTTTTTTTGGTTAATTATTTGTTGAATTAACATAAATTTTGGGGTTTTTTTGTTGATTTTGGATATTTTTTTTGTTGATTACGAGTATTTTTTGTTGATTTCGGGTAAGAAAATGTTATTTCGGTTCTAAAATACCCGGAACCGTTTAAGAACCGAAAATTTCGGGTATTTTACGGTTCCTAAAATGATGGAACCGAACCGGAACCGATAAGAACCGAACCAAAAATTGTAAAGTATCTATTGGATCCTAAATCTATAGAACCAAAATACCCGGAATCGAATGGTTCATACCCGGAACCGAACCGAATACCCGAATGTCCAGGCCTAGATCCAACTATTCGTGCATATATTCCATCCGAGCAAACACGGATTTTACAAAAGTGGAGTGATCAACAACGAAATCAACAGAGAGATCCTTCATCTACTTCGTTTAGACAGTATTTTAGCGATCTTGGAGGAACCGGAAGCGGCTTACTGGATTTTTAAGTTATAATTTTGGTGTGTTATATTTATTTGTGTTGTTTATCTTAAATTTGAGTATTTTTCATGTTGTTTATTTTAAGTTCTGGTATTTTAGTATTTCAATATTTGTAATAATTTAATAGTGGTTTTATAATAAGTATTGAAGACTATTTTATAATAGATATAAATAAAAGATTTAAAAGTTAAAAGATTATTTTATAAATAAAAAAGTTTAACACTAAAATAGAGTAAGAAATAGGTTTACGCTAAAAATAGTGTAAAAAATAGATTTACACTATTTTAGAGTGGGATATAATGTGGGGTTGAAGAAGAATTTACTCTAAAATAGAGTTTGATGTGAAAAATAGTATGAGTTGGAGATGATATTATCGTAAATAACTAATTGAGCTAATTTAAAGGTTATAGAAAAATCCTTAAATTTTCAATATTATTTTTGTTTGATCAATCAGACAACTAAGGAACAAATTAATGATAATTCATTAACTTAATCCACTGATAAAGAATTTCTTTCTCATAATTGAAAAGTGTTTCTTTATTTGATCAATCATACATTTTAACCAAAAAATGGATGATATTTGTTTATATTTGTGCCCATCAAATTTGGTAAACAAAGAAAATCAATAAAATCCGAATGAAATCGATCTCTGTCTTTTCAAAGATATATTTTTTTCTTTTCTTACAAGTTCTATCTTTTTATGTCGAAAAAAAACAAGTTCTATCTTTTTCAATAAATAAAAAAGCTTTATGAGAAACAAAATATTATTCTTTAATAAAAAACAATTAGTACTATGATTGTTATCGGTTATCGACTAGTTACTACTTACTACTAGATTAACGCACCAAGAAGAAATCTGAGAGTGAATGCTTTCTTCGAACGCTCTCTTTCTCTCTCCTGTTCTTATTCTCTCTCTACCAAATTCCTACCTCTTCGTCTTCGTTATCTCGTTTCTTCTGTAACTACTGAGACAGACTTCACTGCAAGTGGAAGCTATACTTTATATTTATTCACTTGTAAGCATCAATTTAGGGATCTGACGCTTTCCCCTGTCTTGGATTGTCGACTGCTCCTCCGAGTCTGAGCTTTTCGATTGGTTTTCTATTTCAAGCTGCTGAAAAATCTGGTAATTTTGTTAAGAATTAGGTCTCGATTAAGCTCTCCGTGATCAATTTCACCGTGAAAGTTTTTAACGGGTCTTTGTATGTGTTAATCCTCAGTTTTTTTTTTTGTGGATTTGAGCAATTGAGATTTAATGGTTCTCTTCTACGTTTATCGTCTGCTGTTTCTGGGTTTCCTTTCCTCATGTTTTTTTTTTTTTGCTGTAGATCTGTTGATAAGATTGAAATTTTAAGTTTACTGTTGGAAATGGATCTCGGCTAGCTAAGGTAGTTTGTAGAAAATGATCACATTGATATCGAAGAGAATCGCTGAGATAAATGTGGAGATTCTCTTTGATATCATCACTCAGATGCTACTTTTTCCTTAGGCATTCATCATTTTAAAATTTGCAGGAAAATTTGGGCTTTTGCTCTTGTAATTTTTGGAGTTTGTTGATTTTTGAGCTGTTTTGTATCTTCACTCTTATACATAATCATAGGTTTTTTGCTCCTATCAGTATGTTCTTCTGGGAAAGCTGGAGCTGAAACCCTAACGCTAACACTGGGTTTTGTTTTTGTAATCAGATCTTTCAGCTGCTTCTCTGTATTGGTCAAACACCAGTGGGATAATAAAAAAATGGCGTTTCAACTGGGACTTCTTTTCAGTTGTTGACCTCTGTTGGGTCAACCAAGTATGATCTCTGAAGTGGTCAACAGGATAGTTACTTTGTAGTGTGGAACAACATCTTTGAAGATAGCCTCCCAAGGTTCTTGGAAAGATCATGCCTTGGTGGAGTAAACATTCATCAAAAGATGAAAAGAAGAAGGCTAACAAGGAGAGTATCATCGATGCCTTTAACCGGAAACTGGGGTTCGCGGCTGAGGATAGGTCTAGTGGTCGGTCGAGAAAGTCACGAAGACGACGTGATGAGATTGTATCCGAAAGAGGAGCTATATCTCGATTACCATCAAGATCTCCATCTCCTTCTACTCGGGTTTCACGCTGTCAGAGCTTTGCAGAAAGATCACCTGCTGTTCCTCTTCCTCGTCCTACTGTCCGTGCTACTGTAACGCGCATTGATTCTGGAATGAATGGATCACAGAGACCAGGTTCGGATGCAAGTTTGAAGCCATCATGTCTGCCACTTCCAAAGCCACATGGTGCTTCCAATGTGCCTGATAATATAGGTGCTGAGGCTGACTTCACCACTGCTTCTGTGTCTAGTGGAAGTTCTGTGGGTGACAATCCATCTGATTCTCTTCTCAGTCCTTTGGTTTCTGATTGTGAAAATGGGAACAGAACAGCACTAAACATTTCTTCGAGGTGAGTTTTGATATCTATTATATAATATTCCTTATATCATCGAGAATGCTTTGTTGGGTTTCTATCTGATTAGGCCGAGGGAGAGAACATAGTTCGCTACCAAGACTTCATCCATATAAATATTAAAACCTAAGACACGGCAGTATAGGAAAAGAAAAGAAAAATAGAAGTGATAAAAGGAATGTTATGTTATACATACCACGTTTGAACTTTAAGCATTATTGTTGTGCACTATGATGCGCTCTCTCTATCTCTTTCTCTCTGGCTCTGTATTTCTAAACATGTTATTATCCTACTCTTTATGTCTAGGGATCAGCCAAAGCATAGTAACAAGAACTCAGCTGAGATCAAGCCAGTCCCAAATTTGTCTAACAAAAATCGGATTCTATCCACATCTCCTAGACGGAGACCTCTGGGCACTCATGTGAAGAATCTACAAATCCCACAACGGGACTTAGTGCTCTGCAGTGCTCCAGATAGTTTGTTGTCTAGTCCTTCCAGGAGTCCAATGAGATCTTTTGTCCCAGATCAAGTCTCAAACCATGGGTTGTTGATTGGCAAACCATATTCAGATGTTTCCTTGCTTGGATCTGGACAGTGCTCAAGCCCAGGTTCAGGTTACAACTCGGGTAACAATTCCATTGGTGGAGATACGTCTGCTCAGCTGTTTTGGCCTCAGAATAGGTGTAGCCCTGAATGTTCCCCTGTCCCTAGCCCAAGAATGACGAGTCCTGGTCCTAGCTCCAGAATACAGAGTGGCGCTGTTACACCTCTTCATCCTCGAGCTGGAGGATCAACCACTGGCTCTCCTACTAGACGACTTGATGATAACAAACAGCAAAGCCACCGGCTGCCTCTTCCGCCGTTATTAATCTCAAATACTTGTCCGTTTTCACCCACATATTCAGCAGCTACATCGCCGTCTGTCCCTCGAAGTCCAGCAAGGGCAGAGGCGACAGTAAGCCCTGGATCGCGATGGAAAAAAGGGAGAATGCTGGGGATGGGCAGTTTTGGACATGTGTATCTTGGTTTCAACAGGTTCGTAATTGTAGTCTTACATTTATGTTGGCTATGGGAATAACGTCTCAGTTAAATCCATTGCATTTTGGTAGAAATATTGTTCCATATGCCAGTTTCCATACGTCAGTCAACTTTGTTGGTGGAAATCTTAGTTTTTGTGATTGCCATCATTTGATTCGCACTCTTCAAAAATTATTGAGTAGGAGAGCTTGCATGTTTTATTTTTATGACACTCCTGGTTTGATCAGCTATGTTTTCTTCCTCAGTGAAAGTGGTGAGATGTGTGCCATGAAAGAGGTTACTCTATGCTCAGATGATCCGAAGTCAAGGGAGAGTGCCCAACAATTGGGCCAGGTGAGTTTCACTTCATCATCTGTTTGGAATAACAAAAAGCTGCCCTTTTGAGTGCAGTTAGTCTCTCAATTTTCTAACATAATTGACTCTCACAGGAGGTTGCAGTTCTAAGCCGTTTACGACACCCTAATATAGTGCAGTATTATGGCTCTGAAACCGTAAGTTTTACAGATATTTTGTGAATCTTTCTGCTCTCTGAGATCAGTAACACACTGAGGATATTATCAGCTGTTTCAGCTGAACGAATTCAAGAAAATGACTATGCTGCTCTTACTTTCCTGCCCCCATACAGGTAGATGACAAGCTGTATATATATCTGGAGTATGTCTCTGGTGGTTCGATCTATAAGCTTCTTCAGGAGTACGGACAATTTGGTGAGAATGCAATCCGTAACTACACTCAACAAATATTATCAGGGCTCGTGTACTTGCACGCCAAAAACACTGTTCATAGGTAAATTCCATCCGTTCTCTTCACTCATCGGTTTCCTTCATCCTTCCTTCATCGGATAATTAAGTGAGTAAGCGTTTTAACTTTGTTCAGGGACATTAAAGGAGCAAATATATTGGTGGATCCTCATGGACGGGTCAAAGTGGCTGATTTCGGGATGGCAAAACATGTATGAATTTGTTCTCTTCAATCTTGTGCCCTTTTTCTGTTCGCAATTTTCCTTCAATGAGAAATTACACTAAACCCAGCTAGACATGTTTGCATAAATCTAATACAAACTCGTGAACAAAATGCAGATTACTGCTCAATCTGGTCCTTTATCATTCAAAGGAAGCCCATATTGGATGGCACCTGAGGTCAGTATGCTGCTACAAAACATTGGTTTCATGTTGATAGACTATATGCTGATGCTTTATACCTTGCGATGGGATTTCAGGTGATACAGAATTCAAATGGCAGTAACCTAGCGGTGGACATATGGAGTCTCGGATGTACTGTTTTAGAAATGGCTACAACGAAACCTCCATGGAGCCAGTATGAAGGGGTTAGTGAATCATAATCAAACAAACAAGAGATATAATGATGCGAATCCTTCCCATCCTCATGCATGTAAGTTTTCTATAGGTTCCTGCTATGTTCAAGATTGGAAACAGCAAGGACCTTCCGGATATCCCTAACCATTTATCTGAAGAGGGGAAGGATTTTGTGAGAAAATGCCTACAAAGAAACCCTGCAAATCGTCCAACAGCTGCTCAGCTTTTAGAGCACGCTTTTGTTAGAAACGCAGTGCCAATGGAAAGGCCTCTTGTAAATGCCGAGCCTGCAGAATCTATGAATGTTGCTTCAAGCACCATGAGATCACTGGTATTAAAGCTCTTGTTCGTCAACTCTAAATTCTCGATGCTTCTGGTTCCCTGACAAATCTGTCTATTTAGGACATTGGACACGCAAGGAGTCTTCCGTGCTTAGACTTGGAAGATGCAAGCAATTACCAACAGAAAGGATTAAAACCTGGCTTGGGATTCAGGTACCCATTAGCCATTTCATTTCTACTTTCATTTTCCATGCATCCAAACATATTGGTGGCTTAAACTTTCTCCTTTTGGTCACAGCATATCCCAGTCTCCTAGGAACATGTCATGCCCGATTTCACCAGTCGGTAGTCCAATCTTTCACTCGCATTCGCCACACATTAGCGGAAGAAGATCTCCATCCCCAATATCTAGTCCCCACGCTCTCTCCGGTTCATCAACACCTTTAACCGCGTGCGGTGGAGCAATCCCGTTCCATCACCATCGACAAACTACAATCAACTTATTGCAAGAAGGCATAGGATCAAGCAGAAGCCCAGGAAGTGGCGGAAACTTCTACACCAACAGTTTTTTTCAGGAGCCTAGACAGCAAGATCGGCCGCGGAGTAGTCCAAGGACGCCTCCTCATATATTTTGGGAGAACAACGGTTCGATCCAACCAGGCTATAATTGGAACAAGGACAACCAGCCAGTCCTATCTGATCATGTGTCCCAACAGCTTTTAAGTGAGCATCTGAAACTAAAATCCCTCAACCTGAGACCCGGTTTTTCAACTCCCGGTTCAACAAACAGAGGACCCTAACCCGTCGAGTCAAATGATTCGACACAAATGACAGAACCATAAAACCCAATGGAAGAAAAAAAACGTCAAACATATAGCTGGCGGAGACTCCTCCCTGATTTCGGAACTGCATCACAGCCTGAAGGTTTAGGATCTCTCAGGGGCTTTAAGGTGGATAAGCTCTTTATCTTGTCACTCTCTCTTTCTCTGAGGATAAATGGGTGTGAGAGAGAGGAGAGATAAACAAACAAACAAACAAAAAAATTGAATTCGTGTAAAGGAAGGTCAATGGTGTGAACAGAAATTCAATCTTTCACCTAATTCGTTTCTTTCCCCCTTTCTTTTGTTGCTGATGGGAAGAAGAAAAAGAGGGCGAGAAGCTTAAAACCTAAATCTTTGATGTAATCTATTTTAATTTCAAGAGAATCCCAATTTATATTATGAAGTTCAATCTTTTTTCATTTTGACCACTACCATCTGATTGACCTCAAATATGCCTAACCTCAAATATCTTGTAATTTGTCGGTTCCATCTTTTGTCCACGAGACTTGGTTAGCAGGGCTGGGCAAGATTACTTTGTTGCTTGGTTTGTACTCGTTCCACTGTACTTGCTTTAAGTACTTGGTGTAGTCAAGTGGCGTAATAAGTAGATGAATCTTATTACTTGCAAGTATGAGTCAAATATCAAGTATCATTATATTTTTTTTTTTAATATTTGCCTTGTTATTTGCCTTATTACTTGTTAGTCATTACTTGTTGCTCGTTAAAAAATGTTTACTACTTGTCAAAAATAGTTATCTCTTGCAGCAACTACTTGCAAGTTACAAATAATCAAATATTTTAAAGACAAGTAACAAGCTAGATCAAGTACTTTGCAAGTATTGATTTTTCGAATACTTGATATGACAAGTACTTGTTTCAAACGAGTCAAGTACAAGTAGCAAATCAAATTATTTGAACGGGCCAAGCCGAGTAACAAAGCCGAGTAACAAGTAACCAAAAATTAGTAAATATTAGGCCCGTTTCCAGCCCTATTGGTTAGGCTTCTAACTTACAAGACTTGGGTCATTTATCATTTTACACATTGACTCGCTCATTGCATTGTGAATTAGTTGAAATTTGTTAATTTTAATATTGTTATAGGTTCGACATATTTTTTTGTCTACAACAACCTCTTTTTATTTATATACAAGGAGACAACAATTGAAGCTTTTGAAGAAAATTTTAGTTAGAGAGTGGCATTACAGTGGTTGATCTTTGTACGAAAGATTGGTTCGCCAATACATGAAGTTTAATATCTCAATCCTCTCCTCCCCCGAGTTCATTGCATTAACAAGTATTTGTGAATCCGATAAGAAGTGCACTTCATTAAGTCCTCTTTCTTTAACTTCTGTTAAAATTCTTAGAAAAGCAAATGCTTCTGCCTCTAAATTTGATTTCACATGCCGTTTTGAGTCCATAAACTCAACCAAAACATCAACAATAGCACGGAAAATTGATCATATCCCATAGTTAAACATTTCGATATGCCAAGCAGCATCCATGTAACATAGCATACTTTTCGGGTAATGCCAATCTATGACATGAGTGCCATTGGATTCTTCTTTACAAGTTTAGCTTGTGCATTCAGCCAATTTTTGGCATCTATAGTAGCTTTATCTATTTTTTCCTCATGTATATTTAAACTCTCGAAAACCATTTTATTACGGGATTTTCAAATTCTCCAACACATCCAAGCATACAAGTCCGATCCACGTAATCTTGTAAGAGGAAGATTAACATGGTTCTTGACTTCTTTTAAGAAGACATTAGTGATGGTGCATGATGAAACTTGCGCAATGCTGTTGGAATCAGATCCCACACCTTATGTACATAATGACATTCAAATAGAAGGTGGTTCACTGTCTCCCAAGCATTACATCGTTTACATGGCTGGTGAATCTCGAGGCCTCTACGAGCAAGTTCATGATTGACCGATAATGCTCCAGCCATCGCCTTCTAGAGAAACATTCTAATCTTAGAAGAAGCTCTAACTTTCCAAACACATCCATTCCAGCCAAATGTTGAAACGATTTCTTCATAGTCTGATGAAGTAATTAAGTCATATCATGTTTTTACCGTTTAGACTCCTTTTTCGAAAGCCATCACAACATCCTGAACTCGGTTTGAACTTTGTTTAAGAAAATGAATGTTAACCTCGTGAGCAGGAATGTACTCTCTAATTGCTTACCAATCCCATCCCTTGTTTCTGAGTTGTTAAGGTCTAAAAATATTAACATTTGTGAGTTCTCCAGTAGGGGTTCAATTGGTTATAGTCGATCATCTAGTGATAACCAGGGTTTCTCCCATAGTTTAGCACAATGACCAGACCCTATTATCCAGCCTAAACCTTTCTTAAAAACTTTTGTACCCAACATAATTCCACGCAACCCTGAGAGTCGTTGGTGAGAAATTTAAAATCAATGAGTTAGAACAATACTTCCCAAGAAGGATCCTAGTAGCAAGAGATGAAGGATTATTAAGTAATCTCCAGCTAATTTTAGCTAGAAGATAATCATTATATGAAATGATATCTCTGAATCCTAGTCCACCCTCACATTTAGGAGTTGCAAGTTTCGACCATGAAACCCAGCTCATTTTCTCTTTTATGGTTTATTATCCTACCAAAACCTTGCCAAAGATGATTGTATCCTATCCACAAGATAAACTGGGAGTTTAAAATAAGTCATAGCATATGATGGCATTGATGAAAGAACTAATTTCAACATCACATGTTTCTCGGCGGTTGAGAGAAAACATGATGACCAACTATGAGCTCTTTGTTTGATACAATCAACTATTGCTGTGAAAATTTCTCGTTTTCAGTCAAAATGTTCTGGTAATCCCATATATTTCTCGGATCCTCCTCCATTATTGATATGTAATATTCGCTTTGCTTTATCGCGTCTTGTCTGATGAGTTATAGAGCCAAATGTAATAGAGGATTTCGCCAGACTTAAAGCCTAGCTAGAGGCTGCCTCATATGCTGAGAGAGTGCACATTAGTGAGAGACAACTAGCCTCATCTGACTGGCTAAAAAAACATTGTATCATTTGTACAATAGCAAGTGGTTTTATCTGCGGACTGTTTCTAGCAACTTTAATGCCAAGAAGATCTCCATTTTTTTGTATTTTTCGACAAAGTCCTGACAAAACTTATGTGCATAATATGAAAAAGTATATGGAGACAGAAGATCGCTTTATATCAATCTTTGAAAAGGCTTTACCTTACCCTAGGGGAAGCCATTAATCAAAAATGAGTATGAAATTATTGGGAGTCTGTGACACATTCCATAACCTATTTAATTAATATTTCATAGAAACCTAGCCTCTTCAACACAGTTTTGAAGAACTTCTATTTACTAATCATAAGCTTTAGTCATATTAGTTTATGACTGCCATACAACTCCTCACTTTTGCCTAAGATCTTCTTAGATAGTAGAGAACTTCATAAGTAATAAGAACATTATCATTACTATTTACCATAATACATATATTAAATTGATTGTTTTTGGTTATGTGACTTAATTTCATTGGATAATAATAAAAGGCAATTGTTAATTTTTATTTTCTGCATTGTTATGTGTGTAGTTGTGTTTTCAATTTCAAAATCTACAAATATAACCAGCACATTTACTACATCGCAAGTCCAACCAATCTTCCAAGTGATAACATAGACCTTTTTTTTTTGTGTGCAAGTGATAACATAGACCTAATACCTCATCTTTGTGAATTTTAAATTTTAGTCCAAAAGGGAAGATGATATTTGGTTATGAAAAGTCAAGTCAGCAAGCATAACAACGGAACCAAAAAAAACCAAAGGAAAAGGAGATAGAAAATATCATTATTTAGAATACAAAATCGTCTAGACAGTGATAAGATTGAGAGCTTAGAATGTTTGTCTACATGTATATACACCTTTTTAACACTCTTTTCTTGCAAAAGAAACAAACAATATAGACAGAGAACGATCAGACAAACATAGATTAAAAAGGATTGAAGAGAATAAGAATCTTACAGCTTACGTTACATTGGTCACATACCCAAAGGTTCTTTTATAATATGTATAACTGTTGTATCCATTTTGGGTCAGGTCGTCTCATTTCTCAGAGCACTGCTCAAGCCGGACATGGTGATGACAAGCCCTTTCTGGCTCTCCTTTTGTCCATAGAATCCAAAGATCATTTCGTTTCCGAGCTAGCGTTAACATTGTTCCTACATTTTCATCCGAAAATTTCTCTCAGTACTCATTCAGATGCACGTTTAAGGAGAGAGAGCAAAAGAGAGAGGAATCTGGAGAGATTTTATGGCTTACCGAGTGTGAAAGGGACAATGTAGAGCAATGCCGGTTGACCGTGTCCATCCATTAGGTTTAGAGCCACGTAAGTAATCAAAAGACCTGGGGATTTCAAATGAATGATGAAAGAACTAGGACTATGTATAACAAAAGACACCCAAGAGATTTCTTCTAAAAACACTTTATTAGAATTCACTTGAACAAATTACACCGTAATCTTGTTCAATCAGTTTGACTCGTCTTCACAATTTGTGAAACGACACTGACCAAATCATAATATACCCAAACCCTTGGTTACACTTCTCTCAGATCGCTCACCAAAACACCACACACGTTTCTCTAACTCACACAAAGGTTCTTGATCACTTTCTCTCAAAAACGGCTTAACCTAACTTTAGTCGTATCTTCTCTTTTCATAGGCTTCGATATCTTTTCCAAATATCTTCTAAGGAAATATTCTATATATCCGTAATATAGAATATTTCCAAATCTTCTATCTCTTGCTTCTGATTTCTTCCTTGTACTCCACGCCATGTCTTGTTCAGTCCACAACTCCTTGTGTGTTAAGCAGCATCTCATCCGATATGATCTTGAACTTACATTCTCCCCCTTTTTGTCTAAATGTGTGCACCATCTCATCTGTTAAAACTTAAAGAAAAACACAGCATATATGCAATCGATATTTCACACAAAAACAATTCTAATGATCCGTGAGATTAATCTTAAGCCACAAAACAAGAACCATACTGCGTTCACATCATCCATAAGCAACATCAACACCGAAAGAAATAGTTCAGCAAAACAGAACAAACTGGTTCAGACAAGTAAGAAAATAGAAACACAAAACATGAAGCTGATCATCAAAGCAGAGAATGAATTAATCATCTCGCTCGTCCTCCGTGCTTTCCTCATCGCCATTGTCAGTGTTATCACCAGATCCTGTCCCCTTAGGATATTGTGGGTATTTTCCCCCTGAGATGGTCACACATTTTCATACAAAAACACAAGTTCAAGAATGTCATAAATTTAAAGAGATGAGAAATCATACTGCGAATACGACTTTGGATATAGCGTAACCCTCGAATGGAGTTCTCAATGTCTCTTGCAAGATCAGGTGCGTGTGCTTCTTCTTCTTCATTATCAGAACCGCGACCAGCCTTAGGATCCAGTGTGATATTGATCGGATGGCCAATTGGTTCTCCATCACCGGATGTAACACTAACATCCCTCTGAAAGTACAATATCTGAAAAATCAGATTAGGGAAGATGATCTTCTTATCAGCTTGTGGTGAGTGCGCCATGTCCATGATTTGATAGTATACCAGCCGTCCAAAGTTGAATGGTTTTCCTTGGTGAAGCATGTACAGAAAGTGAAGCCTCTCTCGGACCATTGTTGTCTTGTTTGAACTTGGTATCCAATTCGAACAACACAACTTGTATAGCACCTGGAACTTCGGGGGCAGATGCTTTGACTGAACTCCTTCCCACCGTTTGCGTCGTCCACCGGTAAGAACCGAGACTGCTTCATCAATATTCTCTTCGTCCCAATCGGTAGGATGTTTGGTGTCCGATGTGAGGAACATTCGATTAATAAGATCTGGAGTAAAATCATAAGCATGTCCTCTGACATATACCAGTCGACATCCGTCTTGGACTTCTGAATCACACAGATTAGCCAAGAACTCCTTGACCAGACGAGGATAATAAGACGACACATGCAAGACCATGTAAATCAAACCGGCTTTCTCAATGAATGTTCTCACTTCACTAAGCTTGGGATCTTCCAAATCGAGGAGTTTCTGGTCAAGAAAAGCTCGGAATTTTAACGACACATACCGTTCTTTCGCGATATTGGAAGAGTGACGGTAGCTGAGTGGTTCACTGTGTAGCGGTTCTAATTTTGGATATTTGAAGAACAGATCCGAGGAGAGTTGTCGATTTGCTAGATAGTGATCTTCAAATTTGCAATAAGGCTGCTTGTGTTGAGGCACAAATTCATCATCGTCGGAAGCAGAGTCGTCAGACTCAGAAGACGGCGGAGCTGGCTCTTTACCGGATCGGTGAGTCTTAGCTGGTTCTTTGCCGGAGCGATGAGACTGAGGAGAGTGATGTTCCCAGCATGCATGCGACCAAGAGGAGTGGTGTTCTGAGCCTGCATGCGATCGAGAGTCATCGGTGAAATCAACATCACGCAGTCGCAATTGCTGAACTGATCTCCGAGAGCCTTGTGAGTTCACCGAAGGTGAAAGATTGACAATCGGTGCTGCTGCGAGAGTTCGATTAGCCCGGTTACGGCGGCGCTCGGCTTCAAATGCATCCATCATCATCTTCGTTGTTTGAGAACGGGTTGAGCGGCGAGGTGGTGTTGACATCTTCGGAGTTGCTAGGTTTTCGACTAAGAATCACAAAAGCGGCTGTGTTACTGATATATCATGGTTTTTACCCATTTTAGACCATGATATAGATGTGTTTTAGTGTCTTTTGTCTTTGTTTAGAGTCTTTTACAGGTTAAATCAGGATTGGAGCTAATTGGAGATATTTGGAGCATTTTGGGATTTTTGGGACATTTTGGCCGAGAGCTTAACTCACTGTTCGTATAATTGATCATGCATCGATCGTTGCACTCAAAGCATCGATCGATGCAGTCGCGAGATGGGCCGTACACGTCGGTTTGACAAGTATTGAAGATTTACAAAGAAGCCCAAGATAGTTTCAGTATTTACACAGAAGCCCCATCCGAGATTATGCCTATATAATAGAGTTTTTAGAGTTTTTATAAAGAAGCTTTATACTTTTTACCATATACTTTCATAATTAAGAGCAGAGGATTTTTAGAGCTTTTGGGGCTGATCTGAACCTAATTCATCATCTGTATTTGGAGAAGATTTCGAACCCCTTTTACTCTTATTCTTTTATGCAATTTACTTATCATATGATCATGTTTTCATTATCTATGTCTGAGTAGATTCCTAGTTAGACTTAGGGTTTCTCACATAGGATTTCATGACTTGCTAGACTTGTTCAATTTCAGTTAAGGATTCAAACTATATCTGTTCTTCAATTTAATTGTGCTTAAAGCTAGTTCTAACCTGATCAATTAGAATCTAGATCTTAGGTTGCTAAATACGTCACGGAAGTGGGGTTTAGGAATCTGAACTAATTAAATTGGGCAATTAAACTTTGTGCAAACGGAAGTTTGGTTTAGGATAATTGTGAACATATCAAACTTGGACTTATTGCTAGTTTAATCTGTTAGTTCTCGCAAACGGAAGTTTGGTTTGCTGCACTTAGACTTAGAGAATTATCGCAAAGGAATTTGGTTAATTCTATATCTGTGTTTTGAGTTCTAGAACTGTGCTTAATTAGATCCTTGCTGAATGAACTGTCTGCTAGTCTGATTTCCTGAGAATACCCTAGGTTTGACGCTTTTAATTACTTGCTTTCACAACCGATAATCTCTGCTACTGATTTACTTTCTTGCACTATTTTCAATACAATCACATTGCTTATTTCTAGTACTCATTCCCTACGGTTTGATTCTCTTGAGACCAAGTGTCCCTGTGGATTCGATAACCCTATATACTACTTTGACATTGCTGTACACTTGCAGTTTAGTATAGGGATTAATTCTTGACCTATCAAGTTTTTGGCGCCGTTGCCGGGGAATCTTTGAGTTTTCGATAGGACCGAACTTAGGGTTTTACTAGAAATTTTTCGTTTTTTGTTTTTGTTTTTCGTTTTTTATTATTTTTGCTGACTTTTCTCTGTTTCTCTCTGTCGCAGGTACGAATTTCGCCTTGCATCGATCGTTGCAGCCTTGCATCGATCGTTGCTGAGCGATTTGAGATTGAATCGATCGTTGCACTGATAGCATCGATCGTTGCTGGACGATTACAGACAGTTTATGCCAACGCAGAACACTCGAAGTAATCCGAACTCGAGCTTAGTTAATCTCAACCTAGAAGAACTTGGACGTCTAGAGAGGACTATCAGAAGAGAAAAGAGAGAAAGAATGGTACAAGAACGCTTGATCTTGATACCAGATGCTGATGGAATCCTGAGGGATCCAGAGAACAATCCTTACAATGCTGCTGGGCAAAGGATTGATGCTGAGGGACGAGTGATCCCTGATGAAGTTGAGCCACAAGGTAGAGAGATGGTAGTTCATGAGAGGACACTAGCTGATTACAATAGACCTGATGAGTTTCATGCAAACCGAGCAGCTCTAGTGCTTCCTGCCTTCGAGAGGAATGATTTTGAGGTAAAAACTATCTACTACCAACTGATGAGGCAGATTGCTTTTCATGGTCTTCAATCAGAGCAGCCTATGGATCACATTGACAAGTTTGAGGACATAGTCACTGGCATGAAGTATGAAGGAGTATGCCCGGACTATCTGTTCCTTAAGCTATTTCCGCACAGTCTTGCTGGAGACGCTAGTGCATGGCTGAGACAACTGGCACCTGGTCAGTATACTACTTGGACAGCCTTAAAGAGTGAGTTCCTGCGCCACTTCTACGACGCTGCGCGCTCAGATCAGTCCAGACAGGACATACTCACTTTTTCCCAAGGAGCTGTGGAGCCTTTGACAACCGCATGGATGAGATTTAAGCAGTATCAGCGTGATTGTCCACACCATGGATTCACAGAAGTACAGCTGATTGGTATTTTCTTCAGAGGAATAGATCTCCCTTATCAGACTGCTTTGGATAATTCCAGTGATGCAAATTTCAGCACCAGAACTCCTACACAAGCTAAACGGTTGATAGAGAACCTGATTGGCAGCAATAGTTGCAAAACAATGGATGAAAGGAGGAAGAGATCTGGTGGAACCGTAGAGAATTCTGATATAGCTAACATAAGATCCAGATTGGACACAGTTTTCAATCTCCTGACAAATAAGAAAGCTGTCCACTTTGCCCAAGATGTGGAGGTGATTCAGACTGAGGAGGACACTCAGGAAGAAGAAGTGAATTTCATAGGAGGTTCCGTTTTCCAAGGTAATAGATTTAACAATCAACAGGGGAACAGATTCTCAAATGGAGGACAGAATGGTGGTTTTCAGAAGACCTATGGACAAGGTACTCAGAGAACCTATGGATCTACATCCTATCAGACTCCTCCTGCACCTACAGCCCATGAGAGCAAAATGGAGGCTATGATGGAGCAACTGATGGAAAGTCAAACCAAGCTTTCTGTAGACAACAACAAGAAGCTGGACGCTGTCTATCAGGACCTCAATGGGAAGTTTGAGACATTGAGCACTCACATGAAGCAGTTGGACACTCAGGTGAATCAGATGTCCAGCTCACTGAAAGGAAAAGGAGTTGCAGACACTCATATTAAGGCCTGGTCTGTAATGATTAATGATGGATCTTATCTAGGGGAGAAATTTGAGCTAAGTACAGCTGAGTTGGTGACTGAGGAAGAATTTTCGGATTTCTGTGAAAAACTCTCGGGTGGAAGTTGTGATGATCGCGATGCAACGATCGATACACATCTGGCATCGATCGATGCAGGTCGTGAACAAGCAGAGAATCCGTGGGATGAAAATGAGATTGATGCAGAACTAGCCCGCCTATTCCCTGATACATCTGAAATCACTCCAGAAGATGTTTATGCACGAGCTATTTGGCACAGTCCCAAGGTGTCTGAAGTGATTAAACAAGAGATTGAAAAGCTGAAAAGGCTAGAAAAGAGTGGTGAAGACTTGGAAGAAATTCCATCATCTGATGATCCACCTTATCATCCATGTGTTCAGAAATATTTGAACAAGATGTTGCCTTTAGATGAAGAGCTGAGAGAATGGGTGATAGTAGTTCCTCAGCATATTAGTGATGATTCGTTAACTAAGGTCCCAAAGAAACTGCCTGATCCTGGAGTCTTTGTACTTGATTGTTCTATCTTTGAGGATAGTTTTAGGCGTTCTCTGTGTGATTTAGGAGCTGCTGGGAGCATAATGCCTTACTCTGTGGCAGAGAAGCTGGGTATGTTAGATTTTGCTCCTACTAGGACACGTCTTATCCTAGCTGATCAGTCCATACGAGTTCCTGAAGGACTCCTTATGGATATTCCGGTGAGAGTTGGAAACTACTTAGTTCCAACGGACTTCCTTGTGCTGAAATACGCCTGCGATCCGGATGAAGCTTTATTGCTTGGGAGACCATTCTTGGCTACAGCAGGAGCTGTGATTGATGTTAGACAGAGTCTAATAGACCTCCACCTGGGAGATGAGACGCTGCGATATGAGATGGAGAAGCTGCGGAAGCCACTGATAGATGGACAGACTTTCAAGATCTTGGAAGCAGATGATGAGCAGCTGAATGAGACTGTGATAATAGATCCTGGAGCGCATTTTACTCCATCTTTTCTTGGACTGAAGCATTCTGCAACAGCCTATTCTCCACCATGGATGAGGAGACTTGAACAGAGACAGAAAAAGTCTCTGTCAGGATCTTCCGGAACTTGAAAAACCTTGCGCGTCCGGTCAAGCTATTGACCTTAAACAAGCGCTGGGTGGGAGGCAACCCACCATTAGGTACTAGTGTTTTTCTTTTTAATTTTTGGTGTTTTTGTTAGGATTTTACGTTTGTTTTTGTTTCTGGTGCAGTCATGTTTGCAGGTCTCGGATTAAATCGCAGTGCAGCGATCGATGCATTTCTGCATCGATCGTCACAACACGAAAGGAATCGCATTGCAGCGATCGTTGCGGTCCTGAGCAACGATCGACCATACACGAAAATCGCCAAGTAACGGTCGATGCATCTAATGCACCGATCGATGCTGTGCGACAGAGGTAACCCGACAGACATAAACTCACCTTTTCAATTTATTTTATTTTCTTTTTACCGATACTTCGCTGGACACTACTGGGGACAGTGTGTCTTAAGTGTGGGGGAGGTGCTACTGACGTTTATCTTTCTGTTTTCTTAAGAGTCAGTCCGTTTTTCAAAATTTTTTGTTTTATTGAGTCAAAATTGTTTAAGTAAGAAACTATGATTTTCGGAGGAGATTTACAAAACTTGCAGGAACTTAAGTAACCATTGGGATGAAGTTGCAGGATCTATCTCTGACTATTAGAAAACCCCATCACAGATCAACCTACTGGGAACACCCACATCACTTCAGGTATCAGAGGATCCTTTTACTGACTTCACCCCTAATACTGACTTAGATTTTCTCACCTAAGGGCTTGGTATACTTTATGTCGGATTCCCTGTTAGTTCTGACACAGCCTGTAAACCTGTCCTATTTAGTTCCCTTCTCCCCTTCTATAAAGTAAAAAAAAAAAAAAAAATAATAATAAACTGAGGATGAGTTAGTAACTCCGAAGTGGTCATGAGAATAGTAGCAAACACTATTATCTCTCATGTGATCCATGGAATGTGTCCAAAGTACACCCCATAACGGGAAGAACACTGATAAAAAAAATAAAATGATACCCAGTGGGGAAAAATCAGTTGTTAAAGAAGGGAAAGAGAAGAAAGGGACTAGAGAAAGATAGTATGGTGGTCTAGAGCTGATTAGGTAAGAATCCATGTGCCTTTAGATCGATACTCCTTAGGTGAGACCGCACTTAAATACTTGCAGAAGTCAGTAGGGAGAATTTGAATGCTTGAATGTGATTGTGGAGTTTACCTAGGACAGTTGCTAAGTGTGGGGGAAGTACATGTTGGTCTTGATATCCTGTGATTGATTCTTTCAGTGGTTTACTAAGGGGAATCTGAGTATTGTAGCTTCTAAGATGAAATGAGTTTCTGAAGAGTTTTCAAACCTCTTCACCATGTTTTAGTTCTATGTTTTGCTTGAGGGCAAGCAAAGGCTAAGTGTGGGGGAGTTGATATATCATGGTTTTTACCCATTTTAGACCATGATATAGATGTGTTTTAGTGTCTTTTGTCTTTGTTTAGAGTCTTTTACAGGTTAAATCAGGATTGGAGCTAATTGGAGATATTTGGAGCATTTTGGGATTTTTGGGACATTTTGGCCGAGAGCTTAACTCACTGTTCGTATAATTGATCATGCATCGATCGTTGCACTCAAAGCATCGATCGATGCAGTCGCGAGATGGGCCGTACACGTCGGTTTGACAAGTATTGAAGATTTACAAAGAAGCCCAAGATAGTTCCAGTATTTACACAGAAGCCCCATCCGAGATTATGCCTATATAATAGAGTTTTTAGAGTTTTTATAAAGAAGCTTTATACTTTTTACCATATACTTTCATAATTAAGAGCAGAGGATTTTTAGAGCTTTTGGGGCTGATCTGAACCTAATTCATCATCTGTATTTGGAGAAGATTTCGAACCCCTTTTACTCTTATTCTTTTATGCAATTTACTTATCATATGATCATGTTTTCATTATCTATGTCTGAGTAGATTCCTAGTTAGACTTAGGGTTTCTCACATAGGATTTCATGACTTGCTAGACTTGTTCAATTTCAGTTAAGGATTCAAACTATATCTGTTCTTCAATTTAATTGTGCTTAAAGCTAGTTCTAACCTGATCAGTTAGAATCTAGATCTTAGGTTGCTAAATACGTCACGGAAGTGGGGTTTAGGAATCTGAACTAATTAAATTGGGCAATTAAACTTTGCGCAAACGGAAGTTTGGTTTAGGATAATTGTGAACATATCAAACTTGGACTTATTGCTAGTTTAATCTGTTAGTTCTCGCAAACGGAAGTTTGGTTTGCTGCACTTAGACTTAGAGAATTATCGCAAAGGAATTTGGTTAATTCTATATCTGTGTTTTGAGTTCTAGAACTGTGCTTAATTAGATCCTTGCTGAATGAACTGTCTGCTAGTCTGATTTCCTGAGAATACCCTAGGTTTGACGCTTTTAATTACTTGCTTTCACAACCGATAATCTCTGCTACTGATTTACTTTCTTGCACTATTTTCAATACAATCACATTGCTTATTTCTAGTACTCATTCCCTACGGTTTGATTCTCTTGAGACCAAGTGTCCCTGTGGATTCGATAACCCTATATACTACTTTGACATTGCTGTACACTTGCAGTTTAGTATAAGGATTAATTCTTGACCTATCAGTTACTCAGATAAGGGTTCCCTCTCTCTTTTGAACCTGAAATCGAAACACTAAAGAGGGAAAAAAAAAACCTAGAAGGCCTTGGTGAGCTTTTGTTTCAAAGACAGCCCATAGGACTGAAAACCAAAGAGAGCAAATTTTAACAACTTTTCATTCAGACCCAGATGTAGCAATCAGAGCCCATCTCAGAGACTAAATATTATTTTTCTTAATGCTTGAGAACAATTCGACATATCATGGGCAGTTTGTTCGAGACTTAGAGTGACCCAAGCCAATTACTTGCACATCTTGTTCTGAGAGACAACTTACTCCTATACTAATGCACTTTTAAACAGCTAAACAAAAAGAATTAAAAAAACAGCGAGATAGATATGATCAGTACCATACGGTCAGGATCCCACATCAAGAGCTTACTCATATTGACAGACAGCTTTCCTTAGCCAAGGTGCTTACATCCAGTCCAATTAACTAGTATGATCTTACCACATAATCAAATAGCCTCTCATATAACTCTACTAAAGTTCGGTCATGCTTAGCAATTGGACATCGAAGAAGTGATTTAGACATTCATGAGTGGAGTATCTTAACTGATTTGAAACAACACCGGACAGCTTTCCTCAGTCGAGGTGCTTTCATCCTTAATTCGACATATAACTTTTCACACAGTCAAAAAATTAGACAGCTTTCCTCAGCCGAGGTAATTTCATCTAGATGAAACTTTAGTAAATCATTTGACTGTGATCCTCCTTTTTTTTTAACTCGTTACTTCAACTCTTTCACTCAGACTGTCTGAAATCCTTCTCTTATCAAGCGCATGATCAACCTTTAGTACTCAATCAAAACAGTGGTCTCGTTTAGATGTAAACTGTTGTGCAGCCTAATCCAAAGAGAGTATTTATCACTTTGAGCAGTCATAAAGAGTTACAGGTTTCATGGAGGATACCTTTAAGTTAATTTCTCCTTTTTTCTTTTTATGAATCAATGAGTATAAGCTTTTCTTGTGTTCCCCAGTCACGCCATGATATGTCATACTCTCCTGTATCTAGTATTAGATTTTAAAATTCACAGACTCCAAGAGCCTTTCGTAAGTACAAAAAGCTATTGAGGTCTAAAGGCTTTGTAAAAATATCTGCAAATTGTCTCTCAGAAGCAACATGTTGTATAACAGCTAGTTTCTCCTCTACAAGTTCTCTAACAAAGTGATGCCTAATGTCTACATGCTTTGTTCAAGAATGCTGGACATGATTTTTTTAGATATCTATTGCACTTTTATTATCACAATGAACAAGAAAAGAGTTGACATATATACCATAGTCATGTAGCATTTGCTTCATCCACATAAGCTGAGTGCAGCAGCTTCCCAGAGCTATGTATTCTGCTTCTGCAGTAGACAGAGATACACAATTCTGTTTCTTGCTATGCCATGCCACCATATTATTTCCAAGGTAAAAGCATCCTCCAGAGGTACTTTTTTCTGTCGTCCAAGCATCCTGCCCAATCTGCATCACAAAAACCTGCAAGATTCATGTTAGTATCTGATGTGTAACTCAATCCATATTTTAGTGTACCTCGGACGTATTTGATAATACGCTTAACAGCCAGTAGATGTGACAAGCGTGGGCTAGCTTGGTACCTAGCACACAGACCTACACTAAAGCAGATGTCTGGCCGTGATGCTGTCAGGTACAGAAGACTACCTATCATAGCTCGGTACAGTTTTTCATCGACCTTCTCCCCTTCTTCATCTTTGCAAAGTTTGTTCGTAGTGCTCATAGGAGTTCTTACCACTTTTGACGTTTCCATGTCAAATATTTTGACCAGATTCCTAGCATATGTGGTCTGACTGACAAATATTCCTTCATTAGTCTGTTTAACTTAAAGTCCAAGGAAGTAGCTCAATTCACCGACCATGCTCATCTCAAATTATCGAGTCATTGTTGAAACAAACTCTTTCATCAACACCTCTCGGGTTGCTCCAAAAACAATATCATCGACATAGATTTGGACTATGAGCATCCCTGTTTTGTTTTCAAGAATGAACAGTGTTTTATCCACACTTCCTCTTTTGAACTCTTTCTTGAGTAGAAATTGAGTCAATCTCTCATACCAAGCTCTTGGTGCTTGTTTCAGACCATAAAGAGCTCTCTTAAGCTTGTAGACATGGTTAGGATACTTAGCATCTTCAAAGCCTTTGGGTTGTGCAACATAGACCTCCTCTTGTAACATCCCATTTAGAAACGCACTCTTGACGTCCATCTGATACAGCTTGATTCCTAGGTTACACGCAATTCCAAACAGCAATCTAATAGACTCGAGTCTAGCAACTGGTGCAAATGTCTCATCAAAATATACGCCTTCGATTTGCGAGTAACCTTGAGCAACTAACCAAGCCTTGTTTCTGATTACATTTCCTTCATCGTCTATCTTATTCTTGTAAACCCACTTGGTTCCTACCACATTCACATTACTTGGACATGTAACCAAATCCCAGACCTCCAGTCGGCTGAACTGTTCAAGTTCTTCATGCATTGCTTGAGTCCAGTACTCATCATTGAGAGCTTCCAGAACATTTTTTGGTTCGATGAATGATATGAAGCAAGCAAATTTTACCATTTCTTTGAAGTCAATCTGTCTGTGTCGAGTTTGCCTTTCGCCTTGAATGTCTCCAATGACATCTACTTCTTAGTGATCACGTCTAACCTGGCCAAAACCAGTTCTTCTTGGATGCTCAGTAGTCGAAGTCACTACATCATCAACATCTTGTGTCGGAGGTTCATCCTTAGACGGGTTTGGTTCTCCGTTTGTCTCCTCAGCTATTTCCTCGAGACAGTAGTTATTCCTGTCATCAAACACAACATTAACAGATTCGCAAATCATCCGAGTTTTCCTATTATACACTCGAAACACAGTGCTATTGCCAGCATATCCCAGGAAGACTCCTTCATCACTTTTAGAATCAAATTTTCCAAGCTGATCCTTATCATTTAAGATATAGCATACACATCCAAAAACATGGAAGTAACTCAGATTCGGAGTTTTGCCCTTCCAGATTTCATAGGGAGTTGTCTTGGTCCCTGGCTTTACATAGACTCTGTTTATGATGTAACAGGCAATGTTCACAGCTTCTGCCCAAAACCTCGGAGCTATCTGATTCCCATGGAGCATAGCTCTTGCCATTTCCTGTAATGTCCTGTTTTTTCTCTCAACAACTCCATTTTGTTGAGGTGTCCGAGGAGCAGAGTTCTGATGTCGAATCCCTTGCATCTTGCAGAATTTATCAAACTCATTGTTCTGAAATTCACCCCCATGATCACTTCTGATCTGAACTATTCCTCCTTTATCATTCTTCAGCTCAAGTGCCAGTATTTTAAAACTTTCAGCTGCTTCTGACTTTTCTAGTAGAAATCTCACCCATGTAAATCTAGAAAAATCATCCACAAGTACAAAAATATATTTCTTACCCATGATACTTTCAGGACTTACTGGCCCCATGAGATCAATGTGGATTAGTTCCAAAATCTTTCTTGATCTTATCTCACTAAGTGGTTTGTGCTGAACTTTGACTTGTTTTCCTTGACAGCAAGCCTTACACACTGTGTTTGTTGTGGCTTCAAGCTTCGGAATTCCTATGACTACATCCGCATTCACCAGTCGAGTGAGTCCATTTACACTCATGTGTCCTAGCTTCTTGTGCCATAGATCCAATTGTGACTCCACTGAACTCAGGCATTGTTCAGTTGTCTCCCACATATAGCAGTTATTTCCAGCTCTTACTCCCATAAGGATCACTCGTCCAACATCGTCAGTCGCTTGACAGTCAGTCTTGGTGAAGACAACCTTAAGCCCTTCATCACACAGCTGTGAAATACTGATTAAGTTGGCTTTTAGTCCTCTGACTAAGTACACATTCTCCAGGTTGGGTTTTCCATCAGTGTACATTTTGCCTACACCAGCAATTTTTCCTTGACCTCCATCTCCAAAAGTCACACTACCTCCCTTGATAGGTGAGATTTCATCCAAGATATCTTCACTACCAGTCATATGCCGTGAACATCCACTGTCGAAGTACCATGATTCAGCTCTTTCGTTTTTCACCGAAGTATAAGCTACATTGCTCATCATGGAGAAGTTGCATACTATTTCTCCTTTGATATTCTTCATAGATTGGCTTTTGTATGTTTTTGAGCTCGAGTATAGATCTCTCTTGGCAATCCAAACCATTCCAAGATGTTTGGGTTCCAAGTAACACTTGTTTGATTTCCAGGCCTGGTTAATCCTGTTCCATAGCAACCAGCATGTTGCTTTCTTGTGTCCGAGTTTCGCACATGCAAAGGAACCATTCTGAGTTCTGGCAGTCTTAGTTTCCTTATTTCTTTTACTCGTCCCCACTCTTTCAGTGTTCTCAGAGGTGTTCACTGTGGCTGGAACAAAGCTAATCATACTTTTTGTCTGATTTGATTCAACTCTCCCTGAGTAACCAAGACCCCAGTTAACCTTAGGAGGTTGTCCCATGGCAAGTATCTGATCTAGACTTTCTGTTCCCTTACTTAGCAACCTGATCTTTTTGTGATTGTCTGTTAGATTCTGCTCTAGTTCCCGGCTCTTATCCTGTTCTTGGATGAAAGCAGTTTTCATTCTCGCAACTTGCTCTTCCAGCATGCAGCTTTTCTCTTTCTCTCTCATCAGTTCTTGTTCGAGTTGGTCCTCACATTTACTTACTTCAACTATATCAGGTAGTTTGTTTCCGGGTGCTGTTTGTTCCATCTGCAAGATATTAACTTGTGCTTTTAACATTGCTTTTTCCTTAAGCAACTGAAGATTCTCGTGACTTAATTTCGTCCAATTTTCATACAGGTCTATGTACTCCTTCTGAACATCAATTTCTCCATCAGAGTCAGAGTCTGAGACATCCTCTTTCACTTCTTCTTGTGACACCAAAGCAACAAAATTTAGCATAAGACCTTCACCATCCTCATCTTCTTTTGAATCCGTATCACTAAAGCAGAGCATGGATTTTTCTTTTCCTCTAGCCTGACTTGGACATTCAATCTTGGTGTGTCCAGAGCCTCTGCATTCACTACACTTCAGTTCTCTTCTTTTGACCAAGGGGCACTCATTCTTGAAATGTCCATAACCTTCAAATTCATGGCACTGCATTTCCATTTTCCTTGACTGTCTGTCACCATCTGTCCTGTAGTTACGAAATTGATTCCTATCAGAGTCATCCTTTGAGAACCGGTTAAAGGTTTTGTTTTGACCTTTTTCAATCGTTTGAGCATTTTGTTGAAGTTCTTAGCTAACAGACACAGGTTTTCTTCTAATTTTTTGACACGCTCGTCTTCTTGCTGAACATTGAAAGCGATTCCCTGACTTGGTTTGGGATTATCTCCAGTAACTTCCATTTCTTGAGATTTAAGCATTCCAACCAGTTTATCAAATTTCATCTCATCAGTGTTCATGGAGCACTGCAGAATTGCTTTCTGAGCCGAAAATTTTGAGGAAAGACATCTGATTAACTTCTTCACCAATTTCTTTTCATTATACTTCTTTCCAAGTACAGATGCCTCATTGGCAATCATACTGATCTTAGCTGTGAAGCTTCCTATGGTTTCCTCTGGTTCCATTTTGAGATTTTCAAACTGAGATGCTAAGAAGTCCAGACGTGTTCTCTTGACACTCGCGTCACCTTCAAAGTGATTAACTAGCATATCCCAAGCTTCTTTAGCTGACTCGCATCCCTGTATTATCTTGAATTGCTCTGTGTCTACGGCAGACATGATAGTAGAGATTGCCTTGGAGTTGTATTTTGAAGCTTTCCTTTCTTCTTCAGTCCACTTATCCAATGGCTTCTTTACCTTAGTCTTGTCCTCCAGAATCTCCATAGGTTCTTCCCATCCGTTTATTACCGCATACCAAGCGATCTCATCAATAGATCGTATTATGTGTCTCATACGTACCTTCAAGTGACCAAAATTGTGTTCATCAAGCATGATGAGTTTCAACACCGCCATGAGTTCCTTTGCTTCCATATCCTTACCAAGATTTCAACCTGTAGATTAAGTTACCTGCTTTGATACCAAATGAAAGAACTAGGACTATGTATAACAAAAGACACTCAAGAGATTTCTTCTAAAAACACTTTATTAGAATTCACTTGAACAAATTACACCGTAATCTTGTTCAATCAGTTTGACTCGTCTTCACAATTTGTGAAACGACACTGACCAAATCATAATATACCCAAACCCTTGGTTACACTTCTCTCAGATCGCTCACCAAAACACCACACACGTTTCTCTAACTCACACAAAGGTTCTTGATCACTTTCTCTCAAAAACGGCTTAACTTAACTTTAGTCGTATCTTCTCTTTTTATAGGCTTCGATATCTTTTCCAAATATCTTCTAAGGAAATATTCTATATATCCGTAATATAGAATATTTCCAAATCTTCTATCTCTTGCTTCTGATTTCTTCCTTGTACTCCACTCCATGTCTTGTTCAGTCCACAACTCCTTGTGTGTTAAGCAGCATCTCATCCGATATGATCTTGAACTTACAAATGATTGTCAAGAAAAATGAAGACAGAAGATCTGTGGGAGATTTGTGGGGGATTTTACCTAATCCGTAGGCAACCATTGCCCATATAAAATAGCCGGTTCGAAGAGTCTTGTTAGCTAACCAGTCATATCTGCAAGAGCAAATGTTAGGAAAGCTTGAAACTCGGTGAAAGGAAACAATATGATGGATTATGAGACAGAGGAGAGAGTGAACTTTTGAACCTGAGAGAAAATGCGATTAGCAAACCGGGCAAAAGAATATCACCGAATCCAATAATGCTGTAGCCTCCCCACGGATCAAACATGCACGGAATCTTCAGTAGCATCGGGATGCCATCTTCTCCGCTTTTATCACCTCGAGCTACCTGCAAGAAGAAAGAAGCAACATTGCATTTTCTGGAACCTATGAGGTGAAATGAAAGATTTCTAAAACGATATTTGACTTTGAGGGATTGATGGATTCTCAATGGAAAGAAGGGTGGCTGACGGATTGGTTACTTACGACAATCATTACGCTTTCGTGGAACAACTTCTTGGAGACAAACACCCAAAAGATATCATACAAAAAGGCGCAACTAAGGAGAACTGTCCCGACCTGTTCCAAACGATATGTGGCATTATTATAATATTTCTTTTTCATGTACCTCCAAAAAATGTTGGAAACTCTAAGATGGAAAGATTGAGATGAGATATAAGATATGTAATAAATTACCTTAAGGTTTGGGACATGAACAATCTGTAATACTGTGATGATCAATGCGATCCCCTAGTCAATAGAACAACAATGTCAAATTCCAGCTGACAGAATTGGATTGTAGTTGAAAATGAAATTCTATGGGGCTGCAATCCTTACCAGAACGTCTTGGCCAATCCAAGCAAAGGAACGCTCTCGGTAAACAGCCCAGAGAACAACAAAGACAATGCAGAAAGGAGAAACTGCAAGAGTCAGATAAAAGATAGGTCCAAGGAAAGGGACTTTTACGTAAGAATCTCCAGCACGTTGGAATCATCTGCAAAAAGGAGAAAGAGTACAGTCTATGACATTCTCCAAGTTGTGCATTAGAGACAATAGGCGTTGAAAAGAATCATGCTTTTACCTTGATAGCAAAGCGACAAGGCAAGTTTGCAAACCCTAAAGATAAAGAAGGTACACCATATAAGACTTCAAACCGCTTTGTCAATTCAATTTATGTACATGCACTGGATTATGATCATAAGTCCGAAGAGACTCAAACTGAGAGGATGCAGATAAATATAAGTTGGTACCTCAACACCACCAATGCAGAAAACAACCACAAGAAGCTCCACAAACCAATAAGACATAAGCTTGTAAAGAACCACCAGGAAGCCCGAAGCAAGAATTACGAAAAAAATAGCTGAAAGAGTATTGATCTCTACGACACCACTACCCCCATCATTTGTGCTAGGGATTTCGTCTATAGCATCCTACATTTTTGTGAGAGAAAAAACAAATGATTAGAAATAAGTATGATTACGTAAGAACAATAACATTGACAGCAAAACCAAAAACAAAAGCAACAAATAAACAAAACCATGTGAATGTTTTGTCCAAACTAGACAAATGCCTCAAGGAGGGGCCCAGTTCATTAGAAAAGCCATCTGTTACCTATCCATTTCTTGGATGTTTATGTTGACACAACCTTCCCATAAATGGAAAATTCAAATGGTAAAGAAATGGCAAAGTCTTGTTCAATAAGGGACTTACTTATTGGCAGCTTACGTTATCTTTACCTATTCAACTAAGGGTTCCTAGCCTAACACTAGTATTCCCAAATAAGTAGGAAATGACAAACCTTCAGTAGCTTATCATGTTCAATAGCTGCTTCTCGGGCACTCCATGCAGACCAATAAGAGGCACACAAAATGGTACCAATAGCCATTAACCACAAAAAGACTTCGGCTACATCAACAGCTGGTCGTCTTGGGGAGTAAACCTGCACGGACACTACAAAAGTAAAGAAGATTCGTGAGTTGAGATTCATATGCTGATTTGGAATCACAGATTTTTTTTTTAAAAAGCTAAACAGATGATCATTTCCAAGATGACGTACCTTTTGAACTGTTGGTGACCATTTTTTCCAACATTGCACCAGCATCTTGCGGGAGTATGACGGCAGGAATCTTTATATCTAAATCTGTTTCGTCCGGTTCACACACCATTTTGTAAAGTTCTATCAAACAAAGAAACAAACATATACAAACGTTATATTCTACAAACAAGATTAAAATTTGAGTACAGAACATGAGACGGAACGGACATATATACGATATTGTCTACAGTAGTAAGCGTACCCAAATTACTCAGTATAAGTGATTGACGGAGTTATCACTGACGCTACAAGAAAACAGGTTTTTTGCGACTGCGTAAATAGTCGCAAATCAGTCGCTATTTTCCATTTTGCGACCCAGTTGCGACTAATTACATTAGTCGCTAATCTGTGGTCGATAAATCTATTAGTCGCTATATTAGTCGTTAAATTGCGACTAATATAGCGACTATTTATATTTTCTAAATATTAGTCGCTATATTCGTCGCTAATTTAGCGACTAATATAGCGACTGATATATAGTTATTTAACTATAATTAACGACTAATAATAATAATAATAAAAATAATATTAATTTTGATATTTATTAATTAGATAATAATTAAATATTAATTAAATAAATGTAAAAATTAAATAAATAAATTTACAATTTAAATAAAATCAATTCTTAAGAAAAAATAAATTAAACAAATACACAAATTTAATTTTTATTATATAAACAATTTATAATAAAAATAGACAATTACATTATTGATATTAAACCAACATATTAATATTTTTTGTTTAAAGCAGATCTGGCTTTTATCAACAAAAAAAAAAAAAAAACAGATCTGGCCGGATGAAGCCTCGGGTGAGCCGTCGCCTGAGAGATGAATCCTCCGGTGAGCCGTCGTCTGAGAGATGAAGCCTCCGTCGCGGTGTTGGCCGGCATCCTCTTCGGCGTTATCTAGCGAGCTGAAGCCTCCTGAAACTCACGAAAACACCTCTCCTCTCTCTTACTTTGGCCGGAGCAAGAAGAAGAGCCTTCGCCGGATCTTCGATAGCAACAACCGACATCGTCACTGGCGACCACCGCAGCCGTCACCAACGGATTTGTCTTCGTCTTCTTTCTCTATCACCATCGGATTCGTTCTCTCTATCTCTAACCACATCTTTCAATCTCCTCCCGGCTTCTCTCTCCCGTCGGCTCAGACGCACACGATTGACTGCTGGTGGTGCACGGTGAAGGTGATGGCTGAGAATCAATGGAATCGAAGGTGGTGGTGGCTGGATCGAGAGTCGCCTTCATCTTTGTCTTCAACGATTTATTCAGTGTTCTTACTTCATTATACAAACAAAAAGGAAGAAGAAGACTCGTGTGTGTGTTACGGCGTGAAAGAGATAAGGGTGAGACATGTAGTAATAATTAGGTTAGATTTTTTAAGGGCTGAGATTAAAAGAAATCAAGATCTAATGGATGAGAATGTGATATGTGTGTTTACTGGAATAAATCTGAGCCGTTGATATTTTTAATCAACGGTCTAGATCTGCGATCCGCGTGATGGTGTATCAACCAATAGAAATATTTCAAGATATAATTAATATAAAATGATAAAAAATGACAAAAAATCATATAAATTGTTTAAAATATTTTTTTTGTTTAAAATTTTAAAAATATATTACATAAAAACTTTATTAATTTTAAAAGTATTAAATTTTAGTTATTAGCATATATATATATATATATATAATAATTTAATAGATATTTAAATACTTTAAATTAATGATTAGAATTATAAATTAGTAGATTTTCAAAACAAAATCCTTATTTTATAATACAAATGGTTAAAATTATATTTTTAAAATCTTAAATTTATAATTTTAACAGATAATAAATTAAATGTGTTTGGGGTTTAGATTTTTGGGATGTGTTTAGGGTTTAGGGTTAGGGTTTAGAGTTTTAATTTTTTTAAAAGTAAATGATATGTTTAAATGTTTAAATATTAATTTTTTGTATATATAATTAGTTTGCATATTTTTATTTTTTAGCTTATGATTGATTTTAATGTTTAGAGTATGATTATTGTTTGTGTTATATGGTTAATGGATTAGTGTTTAGGGTTATAAGTAAATGTTTGAGAATAATAGATTTTTTTAAAAATGTATAAGTGTTGAATCTTAGGTTTGATATGTTATAGTAATTGGAATTTTGAATTTGATTTATACTTTAGACTTTAGGGTTTGTTTAGGGTTTAGGGTATAGGATTTATGATCTAAGATAAAGTAATATGAAAAAGAGTTTAGAGTTTATAGTTTATGGTTTAGGGTTTAGAGTTTAGAGTTTAGGGTTAAACCATTTTTATTTATTAGATTTGTTTATATTTTTGAGTTTTAGGGTTTATTTAGGGCTTAGGGTATAGGGTTTGAAGGATAATGTTTAAGGTTTTAAATGTTGTACTTAATTTTATATATTATCTAGTAATTAGAGTTTTAGTTATTAAATTTTTGTTTAACATTTAGAGTTTTAGGGTTTGTTTAGGGTTTAGGGTATAGGGTTTGAAGGGTAATGTTTAAGGTTTTAAATGTTGTACTTAATTTTATATATCATATAGTAATTAGAGTTTTAGTTATTAAATTTTTGTTTAACATTTAGAGTTTTAGGGTTTGTTTAGGGTTTAGGGTATAGGGTTTGAAGGGTAATGTTTAAGGTTTTAAATGTTGTACTTAATTTTATATATCATATAGTAATTAGAGTTTTAGTTATTAAATTTTTGTTTAACATTTAGAATTTTGGGGTTTGTTTAGGGTTTAGGGTATAGGATTTGAAGGGTAATATTTAAGGTTTTACATGTTGTACTTAATTTTATATATTATATATTAATTAGAGTTTTAGTTATTAAATTTTTGTTTAAAATTTAGAGTTTTAGGGTTTGTTTAGGGTTTAGGGTTTGAAGGATAATGTTTAAGGTTTTAAGTGTTGTATTTAATTTTATATCTTATATAGTAATTGTGGTTTTATTTATTAGATTTTATTTATAATTTAGAGTTTTAGGTTTTATTTAGGGTTTAGGCTATAGGGTTTGAAAGGTAATGTAAATAGGTTTTAAATGTTGTACGTAATTTTATATATTATATAGTAATTAGAGTTTTAGTTATTAGATTTTTGTTTAAAATTTAGAGTTTTAGGGTTTGTCTAAGGTTTAGGGTATAAGGGTTTGAAGGGTAATGTTTAAGGTTTTAAATGTTGTACTTAGAAAACGTTTTCTGACATTTTTGACTTAGAAAACGTTTCCCTCTGTTTTTTTTTTAATTTTATCTGAACAATATTGCAATTTTCATGTGTGGCTAAGGAGAAATTGTGTTGATCCATGTTTGTATATATATAAAATTTTGCGACTATTTAGCGACTAATTTTGCGACTTATTCGCAAAATTAATTACAAATTAGGTACACCCGGTTCAGAACATTAAAAACGTGTTACTATACCGACTTTTAGCGACTAAAAAAAATACGGTTTAGCGACCCGCCGAATTTAGTCGCTAAATAGTCGCTAAATAGCGACTATTTAGCGACGTATAACTTGTGGTCGCAATTTAGCGACTAAAGAGCGACTATTCTCTATTAGTCGCAATATCAATCGCAACTTAGTCACTAAGTAGTCGCAAAATTCAGCGACTATAAAATCAGTCGCAACTTATAGTCGCAAAAAGCCTATTTTTTTGTAGTGTGACTTTTTGTCTTTGATTCCCCTTTTCAACTTTGTTGTTTTTTCTTCGGTCCCCAGGAATGTACTTTCCGATGTGGACCTCCTAGCTAAACAGGCCCTCTTTGTAGCCCAACAGTCTGTTTAATTTTTTAATGGATGCTTTGTGACAAAAAAAAAAAAGTGATTGCTTTGAATAAAATCAAAGCAATTAGACAATTTCAACAGTCAGGTCAACATGAAACAAGTTATCAACATACCTTTCTGGTTATTTATGATTAGCAGAGCAGAGGCACCTGCAGCTTCCGCATTATTAGCCTTAGCTGTGAACCGACAGCTGCCCCGGTCCACAATAACAACGTCTCCATAAAGCTAACAAAGATTAAAACAGGTAAGTTTACGTACTCACTTTCAACATCACAAACTAGTTTAAATGCATTGATTACATCAGAAATTTGTACCTTGGTCTAAATTATGATTGAAAAATGTAATTTCAATATTGATGTAATTTGTTGAAATTATGCATTGATTACATCATAAATTTGACTTGTTATAAAATTATGGACAAGTTAAATAAACTAGAACACTTTTTAAATTATGATTAACAAAAATTATGGTCATAATTTGACTTGTTATAAAATTATGAGTTTTACAGTTCGTCTTTTATAAATTTGTTTTAAATCGTGGATTTACGGTAAGTGAGATATTTAATTTGACAACACATTATATACCTTCAATGTGTCTGTTTAGTTTCGTTTATATTTTGATTGTTTTAAAGCTGAATGTTACTCTTGAACAAACTCATTGTTGCTTCCGTGATATTAGCTTGTCATAATGTTCGACGTTGATCTTATTTTAATCTAAATATGAGTTGTATCCTTGCTCCAGGTTTTGAGAAGCCTTCAGCTATCCAGCAAGCTCAGTCTGGAACGGAACTGAGGTCAGCAAGCTTAACTTACCATCGAATAACTAAATCATCGTATAACCAAATCGCTACCAAGAATTGAGTTGTATGATATTTTGCAGTCTCGGTGGGGAAGTATGCGATAGCTTTGATGCAATGGGACTGAGTTCAGATCTTCTGAGGGGTATCTATGCTTACGGTAAGTGAGACATTTAATTTGACAACACATTATGTACCTTCATTGTTTTAAAGCTTAAGGATACTAGAGCCAAGGCGTTGCAGATGTTGATGAATGGTAAATAGTGACCAATCTATTGAGCAACACAATACCTAGATATGAGGTAGCAGTTCAAATAAGTAAACAAGGGAACCACCACCTTTTGATTGGATTAAATGTAACTAGATTTTGATCCGCGCTTAGAAAGCGCAGATTTATTTCTTTTTACATATTTTAATTTTAATTTGTTTTGTTAATAATAATTTAGATTTTTGATTTTGAAATTTTATTTTGATTATAATTGTTTGACCCGCATTATAAAAAGTGAGTTAATAATTTATATTTTTTTTAAAAAAATGAACTCTGTATTAATTGGGAGGAGATATATTGTAAAGATAAAAAGATTAAAATAATAATTTCGCATTATAAGTTTTAATCCGTGTTGTATCGTAAGATCATGGTTTGGAAACAACCATTGTAAAAGTTACGTGGTATAAGTTTAATTTTTATTGCATTTATCTAAAATATTATTTTACAAAACAACATATATTTATAAAAAATATTATGTTTTTATATCTAATAATTAAACATTTACGAAAATAGAAACAAAACAATCTATTATATATATATATATATATATATATATATATATATTTAACACATGTTGTCTTGGTATATATAATTTGTAATTTTGATGGAACAATCCATTAAAAACATAATCTGATGTCTCAAATATTTGAATAATATAAATATGAAATAATTTAAATATTTTTATTAAGTTCAAAATATATCAATTGAAATGATTTAATATATATATATCTTAAGAAAAGCCACGTTAGAGAACACAAGTACATTGTGTTCAATATGCGTATATGGATTTTTCACTCATAAAAAAAGACTTTTTGATTAACAAGTCTATAATTTTATAATGCGTAAAAAATAATTCGAGTTTTATCCGAGAAGTCAACTGATTTGTTAATCATAATTTAACTTTTCACTCTCGTGAGTTGTTTTAAACCACTAATTATGGACAAGTTAAATAAAAAATTACATTGTGTTTGTACTACAGCTTTGTAAAACTCGAATGTAATTTTTGATTAACTAGTTTAAATGTAATTTTGTTATTCATAATTTTAAAAAGAAGATTATATGATCACAATATTGATGTTGAAATTACATCACAAACAAGGAAATCACATCCTCATAATTAAAACCTGTATTTGCGGTACGGGTCGGGTAGTGACGGGTACGAGTCGGGTACATGTATTTAGGATATTAAAAGTCATTACCAGTTCGGGTAATAAACGGGTAAGGGTCGGGTAAGGTTCGTTCGGATAGTTAAAGTCATTACTCATTTATTACCCGAGCTCTAAATAGTATGAGTAATGTTCGGATACCCAAACTCTTTTAAAGATTTTTTTATTGAAATTCATAATCAAATAAATTAATCAAATAACAATACTAACAAAACAAAATAAATTTCTATCTCTAACAATATAATTATTACATATTTTCAATAAATAAATTTTTATTCATTATATAATTTCATTTATATTTATACAAATTTATTAAAAAATTATAGTTTTAATTACTCAAACGGGTATTTTGGGTATTTCAGGTATTTCGGGTAATATCTGACCCGTACTCTTACCCGCTAAAACAATTTCACTACTCAGACGGATAATTTCAATATCGGATAAGGGTAAAGGTCGGGTAATTCGGGTTGGGTAAGGATCGGATCGGAATACCCGACCCAAACTGCTCAGGCCTACTTTTGAGGGAGAAATAAGTATGTTTATAGCAAAAGTACTTTATAATCTTTAAACCAGGGTCAACTCATTTAGGGGACAAAGTGTCATGGCCGGAAGGCCAAAATATTAGAATACCTCTAATTATTTTTTTATTAATTTGAAAAATATTAACTAAGATATATTTAAGAAAAAAAAATATATATATACATTGTCTAAACTATATATATATATATTATAACTAAAAAAAATATATATATATATATATATATATATATATATATATATATATATATATATATATATATATATATATATATTTTTTTTTCAGTGGGCTTTGTCCACAGCTTAAACCCAAGATCTTGTACTTTCAACGATTTACTTCGAGCCACAGAGGGCTCTTTTCATTCGGTATCATACTGCAACCATAAGGTAGTAGCAAATTTTTCCTTTACCAGGGAGAGATCAATTTCATCTTTCTCCATTTAAGAGAGACCACTTCAAGTTTTGTTCCTCTTTTAGGAAAGATTGCTTCCAACTTCATCCTATTATTGGGAGAGATCCTTTTCACCATATCTCTTATAACCAAAAGAGGCTTCTCTTCCCCGGTTACAACACCGGAAATTTATTTCAATTCCTTACTCATTTTGCTATCTACTGTTATTGTCTTCTCGAGACCAACAAATATAGCCGAGATTGTCTTATTGGCGATTCCCGAGAATAAGAGTTGGTTTTCAAAGTCACAACATAGATTGATTACATTCTTCGTTTCTGATTTTATGCGTATTTAACTTGTCCATAATTAGTGGTTTTAAAAAATTATGGTCATAATTTGACTTGTTATAAAATTATGGACAAGTTAAATAAACTAGAACACAATGTAATTATATGGTAGTTTTAAACCACTCATAACTAGTTAATCAAAAATTACATTCGAGTTATACAAAACAATATTTTTGTTAATCATAGTTTAATCATAGTTACAATTTAGGATGTGAACCATAGTTTAAAAAAAAGTCATTCTACGAAGTGGTTGCATTTTTCTTCTTTTTCTGTATCGCTTGAGACACAGATGGACTATGTGATTGTTTGACGCTTTGTTGCTTTGATTACCTTGTAAGATCTCAATTCCGCGTATCCGAAGATAGCAAGAATTTTAGGATTTGTTCTTAAGGGATTCTAAAAGAGGGCTTTAAGAACACGGTGAGAGATGGAAATTAGGGTTTCGCTTTGTATTTCTGAGATAGAATAAAGCGGAAAAGAGAGGTGTTTAAGTCGCCGGAGAGAGATTATGTCAAAGTCGGGTTGCTAAGTCTCTCAGGCTCAAATATTATGAAAAGCGTATCGTTTATTGAATAACGAGGTCACTTTTTATAGGGTTACAAAGTCGGTTTATATTAAAAGGAAAATTAGGATAAACATAAATATTCCTAATATCTCGGTTCCGATTTATAGAATATTTTCGTATCTCGGCGCCAGTATATTGTACGCCACGTTTCTCTATCGGCGATATTCATCTCGTAACCCTAAAATGCAAACCGATTTGAACCGGGTCGGGTTTAACTTAGTTTTACCGACTTGGGCTCTAAACCGTCTTTCCAATCTGGGCCGGCCTAAATTCCTGAATAGACCTGTTAGGGAAAGTGCTAATCTTGACTCCAACAATAAGCCCCCCCCAGTACGGCGACTTATCTAAGTCGGCGATGCGAGGACTTCTGCTTGGTTTGAGAAGTGATTTAGGTGGGCCTAGACTTTATCATGATGGGCCTTCTTGGCCTTAATTAGCAGATCGCTTTTAGCTGGGTACTAACCGGAATGAATCGAACCGATTTGATCTGGTCGGAGTTATTTCAATTCGGTTTTGTTGGTCGGAACCGCATCGGTTTTGGGCTTAACCGGATGCCAAACGCGAGAAACGAAGCGTCATCTAGGTAATTATTACTGACGCGAAAAACGAAGCGCCTCCAAGCTTCTCGAGCACGACGCCCCCATTTTCTCTATATATACCTCCTTTCATTTCTCATTTCTTCATTCCTGCTCGAGTGAAGAAGTTTAGAGGTAATTTTCGCTCTCCACCGATTTTTTCTTTTGATTTACCTTCCGTCGTTGCTCCGCCGTAGCTTTAGGATTTTTAGATCAAATAATATTTTGTTGTGTTCTTCATCTGTCCTTCGCGAAAATGTCGCTGGTTCGTTGCTCGGGAAGTAAGGACAAGGAAGTCGTTACCGTTTCATCTGCAGATGATTCGTCAAGTCGTCATAGTAGTTCTTCAGGATCGTCATCTGCCACCACCTCATCCGACTTGAGGGACCATCCTGGCTATCACGCGGCCGACCGACGCCGTGGAACATTCGAGTCAAAGCGAGTTTACGATCCCGCAACTCCGAGATTCGGAACCTGATGATTCTGATGAAGATGTGGACATTGAGGGGACCGAGTCCGATGTTGATGCCGATGTCTCGCCTCCAGGGTTGTCGGCTGCTCCTAGTGAAGCATACGAAAATGTCTTTGAAACTCGCTCCACCGTGAAGTCGGTGACTGCTACGCTCCAGGGTTGTGGAGCCGACCTGAAGATCAAGTTCCTCATACCTTGCACGTTCGACCGTCCTAGGAACCCTCCACCGGGTTATATGACTCTCTATGAGTCATATTTTATTAATACCGATGCTGGGGGTTGCCGACTTTGATTACCTCTGCCTGATTTACTCGTTTCCTATTGCCATCGTCGTGAGATCGCTATCTCCCAGCTCTCAGCCGTCGCTGTTCGCCACATGGTTGGTCTTCTCGTGCTCGGGGCCGAAGACGACATTACGATCTCGGTCAGTGTCTTTGAGGAGATGACTTCGATTAATTCCATGACGAACACCAGTTCGGGTTGTTTCGCGGTCAAGCTAAAGAGGGGCCATCACGTAGTTACGGATGCACCGAACAAAATCAACAAATGGCAGAGAAACTACTTTTATGTCGAGATAACTCCCTTGGTCGTGCCCGAGGAACATAGGGAACTTATCAGATCATCTTGGAATACAAAATTTGGTAGATGTCGTTCCGAGTTTGCTGTTTATCGATGTAGATGATTTACTTAATTTCTTGTTTTGCTTTCGCAGTGCATCATCCGTTCCTCAAGCCCTATCCGGACAACTTCTTCCCAATTGTCGAGACAATTAAAGCTCTCGGCCTTCGTAAGTGGTCTTCTCTTACTAGGGAGCGTACTAATAACTCTCTTCCGCGGATTTCTAAAGGTAAGATCGTTTTCGTTGTTTTTTTCTTTAAAAACCAGCTTGTAGAAGTCGACGCTCTTTGTATTCCGAGTTTCAAACTTTTTCCTTTTCCTTCTAGTTAAGTGGAACACTAAGCGAAGGTCACTCCAGAACAACTAGTAAAGCCAAGGAGGATGGGCAAAGTGAAGAAAATGCGTCTGTCGACTATTCACAGAAGATTTCATCTAACCCCTCTTCCTCGACCAAGCCGCCAAAGGAGAAAGATGTGGCATTGCTTCCTCAGGATAGCGGCAAAGTGACAACCGCTACTGGTGAGAAGTCGGCTGCTTCCCAGGCCGCCGCCCCAGCCAAATCAATCATGGATGCTCCGTCTCCAAGGCTCCTGCCAAACCTCAATCCAAAAAGAGATCGGCAGAAGAGAAGTCGGATCAAGAAAAGTCGGCGAAGAAGCCTGCCACTGTGAGCCAAGTCGCCAAGGAAACTTCCGCCCAACCTAAGGATGCTGATAAGTCTGCTAAGACCAAGAATCCTTGGAAACGGTACTATGAAGGTTCCGGGGATGTCGCTGATGCTTCCGGAGTGCTGAAACCTTTTATTACTCGTAAAGAGCTCGTCCTAGATCGCCCTCGTGGTCCGTCGAAAAGCGGAGCCATTCAGCCTTCGATTCATAACTTCGCCTCAGTACGAAAGCGAAGTTCCCCTTATTGACAATCCTTGAGCATGTTTCAACATGCTAACTTGCGTGTGAGGGAATGAATCTGATTGGCCGAAACTACAAGAACTCCCTCATTCTGATGCCATCGTCAAGCTAAAGCAGGTTGAGGCAGCGGTAAGTTCGTCTTGATGATTTCGTTAATTATTTTTTTTTAGGATTTGATTGTGTCGTTCTAACACAACTCGTCTTTTAATAGATGATTGCGGCGTCAAACCGTGTGGCCCTCGAAAGCGCTTGGGATTCTTCAAAGATGACAAAAGCCGTGAAAAGGAGGGACGAGCTTCTTGCCAAGGCGAAGAAGGAAAAGGAGACGCTGGATGCGAGCAACCTGGTTCTCGCGGATAAGCTTCGTCAAACAGAGGATAAGCTGCGTCTTGTCGAGGAGAAGGCGAAGGCTGATCTCCTCGAGTTCCAGTCGGACAAGAAGAGCCAGCAGCGCAGACCCATTTTGATCTTTTTTACCGTTATGTGAAGGATCAAGAGGCTGCTACCGCCTTACAGGTCGAGCAGGGCCAAATTTCTGGCCTTAAGAAGTGTTTGATCAAGCTTAAAGGAGAGGGCATATCAATCCCGTAGGAGGTCTTGGACCAGGTCGCAGCGGACGAGGTTGCGGTTGATGCTAAGTTTGACCAGTTGGATGTTATGACGAAAGAGGAGCTTACACTCGTCCTTTCACCAATTCGACATCCTCTTCTAGACATCCTCTTCAGTAGCGGAGGCCGCAGGTGCAAAAGCCGGTGAGGTTGAGAAGGCGAATGATCCGGAGAAGCTGAAGAGTGGTGCTGGGGCCGGAGCCGAATGAATTTCTTGCTTCTCTTATATATTTTGTATTATTATTTCCTCTGGTTGTGTATGTAATTTTGGTACATTGGTATTTAATGTTTTTAAATTTAATCGAAATATTCTGAGTTTACCTTTATTCTGTATGAATTAGGCGTGAATATTGATTGAATTCAAACCTGATCACGCACAAATTTAATCGAAAATGTTTCCATTTCTCAACTCTGCTAGAATTGAGTTAGAACAGTGATCAAAACGTGAACTGGTAAGACTATAGTTGCGAGACTTATGTGTGCTCGGCTTAGTTCAAAGGATGAACGAATATGCGAGGCTTAGTGCTCGGCTTATTTGTTATCGTCCACCTCAGAGAACGTACGGGTACTAGCCCGGTTTTTTAGTGCGAGACGGATCTCGGCTTTTCCTTACCTCGATATGCATCTCGCGTATAAGGAAGACCACACTCCTGGCCAGGGAGCATGATGAAATCGGTGCGAGTCTTATTGGATGCTCGGCTTACAGTCAAAGCGGTGTGTTGTTTGACTTTGCGAACTGAGAAGCTCGGCTTTAGTCTAGGGACATGGTGATAGCTCGGCGTTCTAACTCGGTAAGAGTTTAGACGGAGCGAGATAGATGATATCTCAGCGTTCTAACTCGGTAAGAGTTTAGACGGAGCGAGAGAGACTTTAGCTCGGCGTTCTAACTCGGTAAGAGTTTAGACGGAGCGAGAGAGATTTTAGCTCGGCGTTCCAACTCCGCAGGAGTTTAGACGGAGCTAGAGTTGTAGCTCGGCGTTCTAACTCGGCAGAAGTTAGACGGAGCACAAGAGGTGTAACTCGGTGTATGCCTGAAAAATAATTTTTTTTATTAATTTTGTGACTGTGCCGATGAAGGCTGCATACGTATCTCCGAAGGAGAATCAAGTCACTCGTAGTTCATACACATGGTTTTTTCAGACTGGCTGAATTCCATGAGCGCGGCAAGGCCTTTCCTTTCATTGATTCGAGTGTTGGGAATGTCCTGAAATCTATTGTACTTGCTCTAAGTGATAGTTGTATTGTCAAGATGAGACAGTCATATATTACTGGGCAATCATAATGCTTTGCTAGAAGCCACTTGTGATCATTGAGTTTAAAACTCATTGCCAGTGTTATATGATCCTACAGGGTCACACACCTAAGCAAACTGGACATTGTATATGAGGTTGATCATTAATGTAATGATTTGGTAAATGCATATTTGATATGCATTCAATATCGAGTTTCTGAGGCAGTGTCGATCGACACAGCAAGTGTGTCGGTCGACACAGATCGCGGATGACTTAATTAACTTCGGTTTAATCCTTGGTTAATTAGGTCGTGGTATAAGTCGACATATATAAGATATATGGTCGACCTTTACACACATCCAACCCAATTTCGCAGCCACCAGAAAGAAACTGAAACCTCTCGAGAGATCTGATCTCTAAAGGCACTAGCATGCCTCCTGTTCAGTTTGTGTGCGTGTGGATACCAGTAGAGGAGCAACATTTGAGGCGCTCTAGATCTCGATTACTTGCAAATCTTCTGCTGCTAATCACCAGGTAACTTCGAGATCCCAATGATTCGATTATATGAACGCTAGATCCTATGCTTGGAATTTATACCTAGGGTTGCCTAATTGGATTAGGAACTGCTAGAAATTCCTTCAGTGGTATCAGAGCCTTAGGGTTCTATTGAATCAGTAGCATGTTGATTAAATTAGTTGAATCTGAATCTCTGTATAGTTGATACAAGTATGCTAAAACTCGTTTTAATCAATGAAATCTAGTTTAGGTTTTTGCTTGAAAACGATTAGGGTTTATCGCCCTGTGTCGATCGATACCAATCCAGTGTCGGTCGACACATAAGGATAACCCGAATAAAAGGTTTAACCTAACTGCGACGATCGACACAAGAGTTGTGTCGGTCAACACGGACCTCTTGGTCAGGATAATCGGTTCAATTAGTTTGGACCGGTTATCTAGCTTGGTTAAACCGCTAAACGGTTTGTTGCGATTAATTTGATAAGGTTAGCATCGACCGACACTAATGTAGTATCGATCGACACTAACCGGTTATCGTAAAACCGGATCAATTGGATTGATCGGTTATCGCAAATTGGTTTTGGTTAATCTGCATCGATCGACACTAAAGTAGTGTCGGTCGACACAAGATCCGCTGGTTTAGGTTATTGAACCTGAAATCACAGAACCAAACCAAGATAAATCATTTTAATTAGGAGAATTAAAAACATAATAAAACTGAACGTCTTAAAGGTTCCGTTCCTCAACCAAATATCAAGTGATCCTTGATGTCTTTCCAATCTTGTCAACTGTAAAGACTCATTTCATTGTGCGATAGACTTGCAGTGCGAGATGTCCACAATTACATGAGTAAGACAGGAGGTAATCGTGTTGATGGACTTGCAGTGCAAGACATCAACAATTACATGACTTAAGAGATTGGTTTACTTGACTGGGCCATCAAAATCGTTTTGGGCTCAGAGACATCAGGTGGATTGGACATGAGATGTCAATCCACAACCAAAAGTTATATTGGATATAACTAGCAAAGTTGTTGCTCTAGATAGCTAAAATTTGGGTGATAGCCATTGGCTCACTCAAGTTTAGTGAAATATGGGTCTTGGATCATTATATTCATTTGAAGAAACATTGTTTGAATATAATGCGAGTTTTCTTAATAGTTAAGACTTCTCATTTCTTGAACATCATAACTAAACCTCCCTTGTTTTTTCAGCTATGTCTAGCTCAAACCATCGTAACAATTTCTCCCTGCGATCCGTCCTTGAGAAGGACAAGTTAAAAGGATCAAACTTTCTTGAATGGTATCGGAACTTGAGAATTGTTCTCAAACAGGAGAAGAAGGACTATGTCCTTGAGAAAGTTCTCCCCAAGAAGTACCGAGCCAATGCCTGGTAGTCAGATAAGGATGCTTGGGATAAGCATTCTAATGATGTGGTGGATGTGAGTTGTCTCATGTTGGCTACCATGAACTCGGAATTGCAGAAGCAATATGAGTACGTGGAGTCGCCAATAGAGATGATCATTGGCCTGAAAAGTATGTTTTAGGAGCAGGCGCGAACTCAGAGATACCAGACGGTTAAATCTCTGATAGAGTGCAAGCTACCAAAGGACGAACCAGTTAGTCCCCATGTCATTAAGATGATGGGTTATATTGATAACTTTGGGAAACTGGATTGTCCCATTAGCCAAGAGTTGGCTACTGACATCATTCTGCAGTCACTGCCGTCAAGCTATGATCAATTTGTTATGAACTATAACATGAACAACTTGACGAAGACATTGACTGAATTTCATGGGATGCTTAAGACTGCTGAACCTAACATCAAGAAGGACACCCCAGATGTCCTTATGGTACAAAAGGGTAAAAAGTTTAAAAAACTTGGTAAGAACAAAGGTGATGGCAAGACGAGCTCGATTGTGAATCCAAGCGAGTGTGGCCATGCTCCTAAGGTTAAAACCAGTCCTTCTGAAGATGTTAAGTGCCGTTATTGTAATGGTTATGGGCATTTGAAAAGAAACTGCAATAAATTCTTGGAAGATTATGAGAAGCTGAAGAAGACGTACGAGACTTCTTCTTCAGGTATTATGTTATAGAAGTAAATGTTACTTCTTATGGTCCTACTTATTGGGTATTAGATACCAGCTGTGGTACTCATATTTTGTGAAAATGTGCAGGGCCTGAGCAAAAGTAGGACTATGGAGAAAGGACAAGTGGATCTACAGTGGGAATGGAGCAAGAGTTGCTGCATTAGCCGTAAGAGTATTTCATTTGTTTTCTTTATGGAATGGTTCTAGAACTTAAGAACTGCTATTGTGTATCTGCTATGAGTAGAAATATTATTTCTATTCCTTGTTTGGACATGGAATGATATCAGTTTTCAAATTAAGAATAAGTGTTATTGATTTGATTACAATGATATATTTATAAGTAGCAATCCATTAGAGAATGGACTTTATGTTCTAAACCAAAACGTGCCTAACTATAACATTAGTACCAAGAGATTCAAGTCAAATGATACGAATCAAACTTTTCTCTGGCATTGTCGTTTTGGACAACATAAATGAGAAACAAATTCAGAAGCTCCATAGTGATGAGATTTTGGGCTCATTTGATTATGAATCATAATGAGTAAAGTGAATCTTGTTTATTGGGTAAAATGACGAAGGTTTTTTCAACAAAAGGTAGTGTCGATCGACACAAACGGTGCGTCGGTCGACACAGGTCGCGAACGAACAAAATGAAAGAGCCAGTAACTTATTGGGTTTGTACATATGGATGTGTATGGCCCGATGAGCACAAGTGCTAGAGAAAACTTTCAGTACTTCATTACCTTTACTAATGATTTCAGTAGGTACGGTTATGTCTTATTGATGAGACATAAGTCATAATCTTTTGAAAAGTTCAAAGAGTTCCAGAATGAAGTACAGAATCAATTTGGCAAAAGTATTAAAGCTCTACGATGAGATCATGGAGGTGAATACTTAAGTCAAGAATTTAGTGTTCATCTGAGAGATTGTGAAAGTGTTTCACAATTCACTCCTCCTGAATCGGACTTTATTAGATATGGTTCGATCGATGATGAGTCACTCAGATCTTCCAATATCCTTCTAAGAATACGCTCTAGAAACGTCTGCATTTACATTAAATAGGGTTCCATCAAAATCAGTTACAGAGACACCACATGAGATGTTGACTGTTAATATTAATGATTTGTCTTTCATGAAGATTTGGGGTATGAAGATTTGGGGTTGTGAGGCTTATATAAAACGTTTAATCTCTGATAATCTCACACCCAAATCCGATAAGTGCTACTTCATTGGTTGTCCTAACGAAACCAAGGCATGTTACTTTTACAACCGGTCCGAGAACAAATTGTTTGTTACTCGGAGCTATGTTTTCTTGAGAAAGACTCTCTTTCCAGGAAGAACAGTGGGAGTAAAAGTACAACTCGAAGAAATTCGAGAATCACAGGAGACTGCTCAACCTGATGAGGAAGAGCAGCAGTTGGATCTACAAAGAGTTGTAGAACCTGCAACTGTGGTGCCTGAGGTTTGCGAGGATCTGGTGAATGTATATTCGATATACATTCAAATGGCGAGTTTCTGAAGAAGTGTCGATCGACACAAAAGTTGTATCGATCGACACAGATCGCGAACCAAAATATTGATTTTGGTTTATGACTTAATTAACTACGGTTTAAATCTTGGTTAATTAGGTCGTGGTAAAAGTCTATATATATGAGATATGTGCATGACTTTTACACAAACCTGAAGCTCGCAGATCCGAAAGGATCCGTCACGAACCCGAGAAATGAGGATTTCTCGTGACCAATTGCCATGATCTGTTGATCATTGAAAGTGAAGGGCCTGCGAATTTGAAGAAGCAATGATGAGCCATGACTCCGAAAATGGTAATATTCTGATATACAAAGCTAGGTTGGTGGCAAAAGGTTTCAAGCCAATTCATGGTATTGACTATGAAGAAACCTATTCCCCAGTCAACATGCTTAAGTCCATTCGGATTCTCCTAGCAACCGCCACTCATAATGGTTATGAGATCTGGCAGATGGATGTGAAAATAAGTTTCCTTAATGGAATTCTGAAAGGAATGTGTACAAGACACAACCTGAAGTTTTCATTGATCCTAATGAAGCTAGGAAGATATGCAAGCTTCACAGATCCATTTATGGATTGAAGCAAGCATCTCGGAGTTGGAATCTTCGTTTTGATGAAGCAGTCAAAAGGTTTGACTTCGTTAGGAACGAAGAAGAACCGTGTGTTTACAAGAGGACTAGTGGGAGCGCAGTTGCATTTCTAGTATTGTATGTTGATAACATACTACTTCTCGGAAATAAAGTTCCATTGTTTCAGTCTGTTAAGACTTTACTCGAAAGTTGTTTTTCGATAAAAATATGGGAGAAACCGTATACATTCTTGGAATAAGAATCTATAGAGATAGATTAGACAAGCTAATTGGATTGTGTCAAGATACTTATGGTGATAAGGTCTTGCACAGGGCCAGTATGCATGACTCCAAGAAGGGCTTCATGCAAATGACACTTGGCATTACTCTTAGCAAGACGCAGTGTCCTTCGACACATGCTGAGCAAGAGCGAATGAGGTTCAGACAACTGCTGCAGGCATTAGATGTCTTAAGATGTGATCTTAATTTGAGTGGGAGTTGTTGTTGTTGATTTTAGTTGTGATATGATGTTCGTATAAACATAATTTGATTATGTTAATGAATTCTGACATCAATATTATTTAATTATGTTATTAAATAATAGTCCCAAAGTAATTTATGACATTTTATAGGTCATCAAGTATGTGACTTGATCATGAAACCCTATAAGTGATAAATGACATGAATTATGTTGGTCCCTGGTCAAGGTTGTTAGAGTGGGACACTAACAACCACGTGAGACTAGCATGTGAGGTGACTGATGACTAAGTTTCATGGAGTCGTTAATAAGAGTATTAAAGTCAATCACATAGATATGTGTTAGAGAACACATGATCGGACATGACCCACTGATGAGAACTCTACGGGATAGTTATATAAGTGTCATGAGAGTTTTCATTACGACTATAGAGTATAGCCCTTAGACCTGAGTTCATCATGATTTCTTACATATGAATTGGTTCGTTTTGACTTTGTCAACCGTCAGCCGTAACAGGTGACTATAAAGGCATTGATTGGGCGTATCATGAAGTATGTGAAGGAACATAGATGGAACAAGATGGGATTTGTCCCTCCTATATAACAGGAGATAAATATCTCAGGGCCCATCGAAGATTAGATACTGAGAAATGTGTGGCCACACTCAAACGAGGTGATTGTCAGTCGTTTGTCTTGTCAGTATAAATCGGAGTTCAATGAATATGATCTTGGCTTAATAAGGATGACACGGATCTTGCCTTATGCCAGATCGAGATATAGAGACGAAGGGATTAAAGGAATAGATGATTCCAGTACAAGTGGGAGATTGTTGGGAATGTCCTGAAATCTATTGTACTTGCTCTAAGTTGTTGGTACTGGATTTCCCTCTGTGAAATCCGGCCCATTAACAGACAAGACAAAGGCCCGTAATTACGAGCCCATTCCAGAGTCAAAGACAGACGGGAGAGCCAACTCTCTTGTTGGGCCCAAGCGAAGCAAACGCCTTGGAAAGGCCTAGATGATGCTGAAGCCGAAGACAATCGAGCTCGAGCTCGGCAGAAGATGACGTGGAGATAGAGCAACTCGGTCTTCGCCAGTTCAACTGATCCGCATAAATCTCGGAGATCGTTACAACGACGGGGCCGAAAGATCGGGACGAAGAGATCAGAATCGGGGCTATTTAAGAAGAGAAGTGGCAGCTCATTAAAGACAATTCCAACCTAGGCTAAGAACACTTCGATTAGATAGCTCGATCCCTTATTTTGTACTGTCTTCTCGACTGTGTTTGTTCTATCTCGACGATCAATCTCAATAAAGTCTTTGATTCATAGGAAACTATACCATTTCTATATCCAAAAGTCCAAATCCACGAATACAAATTCTTAGTGTGAATCTCGGATCTCACATTTGGCGCCGACTGTGGGGACATTCTATAGCCTTTCCTATCTTAAGAATCAGATCTTAGATCCGATAGATCAAGATGAATCCCGACCAACCTGGCTCTCCCAGCGCCACACCGCCGGTTGACCTCCCTCAAACGGTCAACAACGTTCCTCAGAACACTACCAGGGTAAGAAACATGGGTCAGACCGACGGCGTGTTGATGAGCTCTGCCTCAGCCTCCACGACCTCGGCACCAACCGGTTCCGTCGCCCAAACAGTCGCGACGAGCCAGACTCCGACAAATGTTTTGTCAGGAACCAATGATCCAAGATGAAACTGGGTGTGGGTGAGAAACGACTCAATACCCACCCCAGGAGGTGGATCTGGAGTAACCAGACCCAATTCACCACTACCTTCTGCTCCACAGAGACAAGGGCCAAGCGATCTTGCCGAGATCCGTTCGATGCTAAGCCTACTGATGGATCGAACGAGAAACAACGAGGCAAGCGCGAGGGCCCAAGAGATCGCAAACCGTTCTCTGGCAGCGCAGCTCGACGAACAAGAGCGGCGTCTAAACGCTCGCCTTGAAGATCTCGCCAGTCAAAGCCAAGGGGGCAGACCAGCGCGAACTCCCATAAGTCCTCCACCGCGTACCCGCTTGGACTTTTCCCAGGTAGCAACTCCTCCGGGAACGTCGGGAAATTTCGGTAATACGTCAAATAGCGGGTTCCACCCTACAATGACCCCTATCACGATACCGACCCCATTTAGTTCGAGTTCAATGGTCACCGATCCAACCGAATCAAGAAACCGACCATTACCCGGGCCACCACCTTTCCCGGGTAACTCTAACATCCGACCGAGGCAACTAGGAGGTTCTGCCTTCGCCTCGAGCTCGGGACTCCTTAACGGATCAAACTCAGTTCAGTTCCGAACACCCCAGGTCGACCAGACGAGATCGATCCCAACAATCGATCTCCTCGACCCCATCTTTCCAGAACAAACGTCAGGCCAGGCACAAGTCCAGTTCGCACCCGCAGAGGGCGATGAACACGATATGCTTAGACAATACATCGAACAGGCTAAAGCCCAGTTTAACAGTCTGAGCTCGAAAGTTCACATGGCGACGAGCGCGGCTCCTGACATCGATCGAGTGATCGAAGAAACACAGCAAACGCCGTTCACAGATCGGATTGCGCTTGCAAGGATCCGAGAGATCAAGAAAACTAAATTTCCAGAATTCTCTGGGAAATCAGACCCGAAAGCCCACATCAGGGCATTCCGACTAGCGATGGCAAGGGTGTACCTTGCCGATGAGGAGAGGGAGCCAGCCTTCTGCAGGCTCTTCGCGGAAAACCTATCAGGTTCTGCTCTAGAATGGTTTGCCGGACTGGAAGAAAGGTCCATTGACAACTTCACCCAGTTCATGACGGCTTTCCTCAAACAATACTCCGTTTTCATCGAGGAAAAGACTACCGAGGTAGCCTTATTTGGCGTCTCTCAAAAACCCGACGAAACACTTCGCTCGTACATCGACCGATTTAAGGAAAAAAAATCCAAAATCGCGAACCCATGAGATGAGGTAGCCATAGAAGCGTTAAGACGGGGACTATGGTTCTCAACCAGATTCCGCGAGGAAATAATAGTCCGCGAACCTCAAACGCTCGATGACGCCCTCCATCGCGCATCGGCCTTTGCTCGCCTCGAGGACGAAACCACGGCCCTTAGGGAAAAACACCGGAAAGAAAGGAATCCGTCGGGCTCGCAAAATCCGAACTCGAAAAAGGATTCTCGTAAATCAGGGAACGTCAACGCGGTCGAGAGCCCAAAGAACTCGAAGAAATTCGAGTTCGACAAGGAAAAATTCTGTGATTTCCACAATAAGAGAGGGCACTCGACCGAGGATTGTTATACTCGAGCTAAAGCAGAAGCTCAAAAACAGGAGTCCGAAAGAAAAAAAGATTCCGAAGTCGAGGAGGAAACTCTATCCGACAAAAAGGAAAACAAACAGACCAAGGAGTCGAACTCTAAAAAGCACTCCCAAAACAAACGGGAACGGTCAAGAGAGCCGGAATCCCCCGAAACTCTCCCTCATGGGTCGCGGAAGCGAGTTGAGTTCATTCTCGGCGAGCTTAACCTAAGCGGCACTCCGTGTTGGGATTATGTCCTGAAATCACATTGTACGAACTCTAGAGATAGTTGTATTGTCGAGATCGGACAATCATGTGATACTAGGTAGTCATAATGTTTTGCTAGAAACCGCTTATGACAAATGAGTTGTAACTCATTTCTGGTATCGTGTGAACCTACAGGGTCACACACCTAAGCAAGTTGGAAATACTTCGTATGGGATTGATCATTGGCGTATGGTCTGGTCGATGTGTATTAGATACACATCGAATATAGTTCTTGATGAGGTGTGTCGATCGACACTGATAAGTGCGTCGGTCGACACAAGACGTGTGTCAATCGACACCACTAAGTGTGTCGGTCGACACAAGGCCGAAACCGAAACTGACGTTTCGGTTTATGTCGAGGTCGATATATAAAGCAATTTGTATGTTCGACCTAGTAAGACAAGTGAGCCGCCCAGATTGTTTTTCTCAGAGAGAAAACACAAAACCTCGAGAAACTAAAGTCCCAGGGAGATCCGAGCACCGGTACTAGCATCCCGGCGGATTCCAGCTTGTGTGCGTGTGGACTGAACAGTAGAGGCGCAACGATTAGGGCGCTGCAGATTTCGTGTTACCACAAACTTCCGCTGCCTAAAACTCCAGGTAATCACGAGGTGATATCCATGATTCAATTAACTAGACCCTAGATCCTAGGCTATCGGGAACTCGCGAGAATTCTGAATCTGTAGAATTGGCTCGGAATTCCCAACAGTGGTATCAGAGCCTTAGGATTTTTCCATTGAATCAGTCTGTTTAATTGAATCTAATTAATTGAATTCGCTCATAAAAGTTTATGAACAATAGCATGTTATCAAGAAAAGTCGAGTTTGAGTCATCAGACTCAAACCTTTAGTATTTGTGTTATGTTCAAACTTAGTCTGGTTGAAGCAATGGTTGCTACATGAGCCGTAGAGATTCTCCACTTGTAGGAGCCTTTCATACTTGGTTTTAGAAATTAAGTAATTGCTACTATGTATCTGCCTTGTGCAGAAATGTCTTTCATTTTCTTGTAAGAATTTGAATGTTTTTCATTTTGATAAAAGACAAGTTTTGTTCTTTAGACCTTAATGAAATATCCAATGGTAGCACCCCATTTGGAATGGGTTTTTATATCTTAAACAAGAATAAGTTTGAACATAACACAAATACTAAAGGTTTGAGTCTGATGACTCAAACTCGACTTTTCTTTGGCGTAGTCATTTAACCACAAAGAGTGAAGCGGATTCAGAATTTCCATAGTTTTGGACTCATTCGATTTTTAATCATTTGAGATATGAATTCTGTTCACTGGACCAAATGACTAAGGCCCTTTTAGCAGAGCTAAAGGAAATGGGCCAGAGGCTTATTGGGCCTTACACATACTGATGTATGCGGCCCTATGAGCATTAGTGCCAAAGGAAATCTTCTGTACTTCATTACCTTATTGATGGCATCAATAAGTATGGCTGTGTTCATTTGATGAGACACGAGAAGGAATCCCTTGAGGAGTTCCAAGATGGAGTGTAGAACCAATTTGACAAAAGTATTGAGATCCTCGATTGGATCGTGGAGGAAAAATACTTAGAGTCAACAATTGGGTGATCATCTAACAGAATGAATCGGATCTTATTGAATATGCTCCGATTAATGATGAGTCACAGGAATCTTTCATGAACGATTTAAGAATACGTTCTAAAATGTCTATGTTTACGCTAAAAGGTTTCTATCAGAATCAGTGAAAAACACCACATTGGATGTGGACTGGGTGATTTCCAAATTTGTTTTTATGATTAATTGGGATTGCAAGGTTTGTGTAAGACAGTAGTCAACAAACAAACTTGAATCCATATCTGATAAGTTCTACCTCGCTGGTTGTCCTGAGGAAACCAAGGCTTAGTACTTTTGTTGCCCAGAACTGAGTCTTTTAAGAAAGGTGATACTTTCAAAAGGAACAGTGGGAGTAAAAGTACACATCGAAGAAATTCGATAAACACAGTAAGCTGTTCAACCTGTTAAGGAAGAGCAGCGGTGAGATCTACAAAGTACTGTAGGATCTGCAACTGTGGAGCCTGAAATTCGCAGATCCGGAAGGATCCGTCACTAACTCGAGAGTGATTTCTCGTAACCAATTGTCGTGATCTGTTGATCATTGAAAAGTGACAAACATACGAAATTCAAAGAAGCGATGGTGAGCCCCAACTCCGAAAATTGGCTGGGTATGCATGTTAGCTTCACCGATTCATTTCTGGATTGAAGCGAACATCTTGGAGTTGGAATCAACATTCTGATAATGTGGTCAAAAGTTTTGACCTGATCAGAAAGAAAAGAAACCATGCGTTTACAAGAAGACTAGTGGAAACGTATTGGCAATTCTCACACAGTATGTAGATTACATACTTGAATCTCATAAATGACGTCCCGACGCCAAAGTCTTGTCAAGAATTTAGGTCGGAAGTCAAATTTACACGATAGACATGGGAGTAGCCGCGTGAATTCTTGGAATAAGGATCCATTGAAATGGATCAGAGTAGCTAATTGGATCGTGTCAAAATCCTTATGTTGATAAGGTATTGGAAAGATCTAATACGCTTGATTCCAAGAATGGCTTCATACCAAAGGTCTTATGGCAATAATCTGAGCAAGATGAAGTGTCCTGGACACTAGCTGAGCTAGTAACAATATTAGTAAGAAGAAGTGTTTCTGAACACTGTCTGAACTAATATTAATGAGTGTGAGTTCTAATGCTGCTGCAATAGAATCCATCATGAATGCCATATTTTGCGCTCGTCTAGATGCAGCTTAAGCATGACGAGAATATACCAATATATTCCGGTAATAGTCACTAAACAGTTACCAGAAATATCCCAAGTGTTGAGAAACACCAAGGATAGGTTCGTGGTAAACTGATAAAGTGACGAACCAGTTGAAAGTAGTTAGTCGGACAAAGACGATTCCCGGTTCCCACCTGGTTATGTCTCTTTGTCTGAATAGCGGTGCTAACTGTTGGAAAGGCTCCAAGCAGTGGACCGTAGAATAGTGCTTTTATCTGAATGGTGGTGTGCTCTATTGAAATTGTTTCAAGCAGAACACCGCAAACTCTCCCACAACCTAAGCACGGAATTTATTCTAATGCTGTAGGTATAAGATATCTGAAGAGATGATCTTGATTCTAGTGGGAGTTATTTTAGTTATGTTGTAAACTTTACAGAGACATGCTATGGCAGTGTTTGTGTAAGTTAAGACTGACATCAGTATTATTTAATGATTGGATGATTAAATAATGGTCCCAAAGTACTTTATGGTCATCTTATGGGTCATCAAGTTGAAGACTTGATCATGAAACCCTATAAGTAAAAGATGACATAAATTATGATTGTCCCTAGTCAAGGTTGTTAAAATGGGACACTAACAACCGCGCAAACTAGTATGTGAGGTGACTGTTGGACTAAGTTTCATGGAGTCAATGATATGATTATCACAGTCAGTCACATAGACATATGTTGGTGAACATATGATCGGGCATGACCCGCTTAATGAGAACTCCACAGGATAGTTATATATAAGTGTCATGGGAGGTTCTCATTACGACTATAGAGTATAGTCCTTAGACCTGAGTTCATCATGCTTTCTAGCATATGAATTGGTGGGCTTTGACCTTGTCAAACGTCGTTCCGTAACTGGCGGCTATAACGGCATTGTTTCGACGTATCATGAAGTATGTATAGAAACAGGGATGGAACAAGATGGAATTTGTCCCTCCTGTGTAACGGGAGATAAATATCTCAGGGCCCATCGAAGATTTGATACTGAGAAAATGCATGGCCGTGCTCAAACGAGGTGATTGTCAGTCATTTGTTTATCAGTATAGATCAGAAATTCGATGAACATGATGTTGGCTATAATAAGGATGACACAGTCTCTTGCCTTATGCCATATCGAGATATAGAGACGAAGGGATTATAGGAATAGGTGATTCCAGTACAAGTGGGAGATTGTTGGGATTATGTCCTGAAATCACATTGTACGAACTCTAGAGATAGTTGTATTGTCGAGATCGGACAATCATGTGATACTAGGTAGTCATAATGTTTTGCTAGAAACCGCTTATGACAAATGAGTTGTAACTCATTTCTGGTATCGTGTGAACCTACAGGGTCACACACCTAAGCAAGTTGGAAATACTTCGTATGGGATTGATCATTGGCGTATGGTCTGGTCGATGTGTATTAGATACACATCGAATATAGTTCTTGATGAGGTGTGTCGATCGACACTGATAAATGCGTCGGTCGACACAGGACGTGTGTCGATCGACACCACTAAGTGTGTCGGTCGACACAAGGCCGAAACCGAAACTGACGTTTCGGTTTATGTCGAGGTCGATATATAAAGCAATTTGTATGTTCGACCTAGTAAGACAAGTGAGCCGCCCAGATTGTTTTTCTCAGAGAGAAAACACAAAACCTCGAGAAACTAAAGTCCCAGGGAGATCCGAGCACCGGTACTAGCATCCCGGCGGATTCCAGCTTGTGTGCGTGTGGACTGAACAGTAGAGGCGCAACGATTGGGGCGCTGCAGATTTCGTGTTACCACAAACTTCCGCTGCCTAAAACTCCAGGTAATCACGAGGTGAGATCCATGATTCAATTAACTAGACCCTAGATCCTAGGCTATCGGGAACTCGCGAGAATTCTGAATCTGTAGAATTGGCTCGGATTCCCAACACTCCGGGAGGTTCGGCGCTATCCCCGCCTCCGGCTCCTACCAAGAGTTTACGCTCAAGAATCAATCTCCCTCGTGTCTGCGGGGGGGGGGGGGGGGGTGTACGGGCTATACACCCTAAACGAATCGACTTCATCTTCGGTGGCTCCAAGCTTTGCCGCGACTCGGTCAATTCGATCAAAGCTCTTCAAAGAAGAGTCGAGACCGACAGAGGGGGGAAAAACCCCACTGTTGGGTCCAGACCACGAAATCATTTTCACAGAGAGCGAGACAAGTAATCTCGACAAACCACACGACGAAGCCCTCCTCGTTTGTCTAGTAGTGGGAGATGTCGAACTCTCAAGGATAATGATTGACACAGGAAGTTCGGTAGATGTCCTCTTTTACGACGCGTTCAAAAAGATGGACTTCAACGACTCCGAGATTGTGGAAGAGAAAACACCACTAGTAGGTTTTGCTGGCGAAACGACATACTCGATGGGCTCTGTCTTCGCCCCAGTAGTTGCTAGAGGAGTTCGGAGGATGACGGAGTTCGTCATAGTAGACCGGCCAGCTCCCTATAACGCAATCCTAGGTCGACCATGGATATACGACATGAAAGCGGTACCATCGACCTACCACCAATGCGTAAAGTTCCCAACTCCCAAAGGGATCAAAACCATTTACGGAAGTCAAAAGATTTCCCGTCATTGCTACATGAACGGATACAAGCATATCGAGAAATCCCCTGCGTAGCAATTACAGAAAGAGGAGGAACTCGCCACCATGCAGACCAAAAGGTCAAACGATCCCAGTCAAATAGTGAAGGATCTTTTGGTGTTAATCCTGATTCAATTCATCAGATTAATAGATCCTAAACATGCCAGATCTAGGTTCTCTTGAATAGAAACATTATAGATCTCACCTTTTACCTGTTTATGCAGCGGAAAGAGAGAGAACAGGTCAGAGATCAGCAGAGCCACCAAGAGATGGATCCTCCAAAGGCTCACACACGCACACCGTCAGGTAAGAGGCGGCTAGACCACGAGGAGGGAGGCGCAGAGAGAGAGAGAGAGAGTCGCGGCTGGGCTTAGGGTTCGAGGAGAAAGAGATTTGGCTTTTAGTTTATAAAACCCTTCTCTTTCCCTTTTGGGCTTTTGGGCCCAAATACCAATCTGATTAAATCCTTGGATTTAATCAGACCCATTTATCTCTCTCTAAGTACGACAAATGCCTGGCACTTTTACCGTACTTCTGCTAAGCCGTTCCTACACTTTTCCTGTTAGCTTAGGCGTGTGACCCATATGGGATCATATAATAAAGGCAATAAGTCCAAGACTTATAGATCATGAGCGGACTCTAGCAAGCCATCATGACCCCCAGTATTATATGACTTATGTCTGATCATTGACATACTCTTACTTTCTAGAGACAGTACCGAGATTACTGGACACAATTCCAACAATCTCCCACTTGTACTGGAATCTCTGTATTCATAATCCTTTTGTCTCAATATCTCGATTAGTCATAAGGCAAGATTAGTGTCATCCTTATAAAGCCTAATCTTGTTCATCGGACTCCGATTCGATACTGACAATCCAAACGACTCGGGAAAGTCCGTTTGAGCATGGCCATGCGTTTTCCAGTATTCAAATCTCCGATTGGCCTAGAGATATTCACTCCATTTATATTGGAGGGACAAATCCCGTCTTGTTCCATCACTGTAAACTACTCATTTCATAATGTACCCAAACAAGGTCCTTATAACTATCGCAGAACGACAGCGTTAGACAATGATCAAAGTGCATCAGTCCATGTGCAGTCACATGCATGCGAACTCAGGTCTAAGGACTATACTCTATAGTCGTAGTGAGAATCTCTTATGACACAGATATAAATATCCTGAAGAGTTCTCTTAAGCGGGTCATGTCCGGTCGTATGTTCCCAACATACACCTATGTACTGACTTTGATGCCGCGCATCTATGACACACTGAGACTTTGTCATAAGTCACATACCAATCTAGTCTCACACGGTTGTTGGTGTTCCAATTTCAACAACCTTCGACTAGGGACATGATGATATAAGCCATCTATCAAATATAGGGTCTCATGATCAAGCTAAATGACTTTGATAACTCAAGATCAAGTCACTTACTTCGATGACCTATAAAATGGTTCATATCATTTTGGAACGATTATTTCATCACAGTTAAAATAATCTTGAAATAATAATTTCATTAAACATAAAAATGTTTTACAAGAACATATCAAATAACTAAATAAAGCCCTCAAACTCCCACTCAAATTTAGATTACATTTCAATGTCTCTTATGCTTACAGCTTCAGTCAGGAACTCGAGCTTAGGCCTTGGGAGTGGCTTCGTCAACGGATCAGCGACGTTATCATCTGTCTGAACTCGACTGATCTTGACTTCCTTTCTATTAATGATGTCACGTATCAAGTGAAATCTTCTTAGAACATGCTTGGATTTCTGGTGTGATCTTGGTTCCTTTGCCTGAGCAATAGCACCATTGTTGTCACAAAACAGTGCCAGAGGCTCAGCCGCATTTGGTATCACACCTAGTTCAATAATGAACTTTCGTATCCAAACAGCTTCCTTCGCAGCTTCTGAGGCGGCGATATATTCAGCTTCTGTAGTGGAATCAGCAACGGTGTCTTGCTTGGAGCTTCTCCAACTGATTGCACCGCCATTCAGACAAAAGATATAACCGGACTGTGACCGGAAATCATCTTGGTCTGTCTGGAAACTTGCGTCCGTGAATCCACTGACTTTAAGCACATCACTTCCACCGTACACCAAGAACTTATCCTTAGTATGTCTTAGATACTTCAAGATATTCTTTACGGCAATCCAGTGGCTTTCACCTGGATTTGACTGGTATATACTCGTCATGCTCAATGCATAAGCAACATCAGGACGAGTACAGATCATGGCATACATGACAGATCCTATTGCAGATGCATAAGGAATATTCTTCATGCGCTCAAGCTCAGCAGCCGTCGTAGGGCTCTGCTTCTTGCTTAGCGTTGTGCCATGTACCATTGGCGTGAAGCCCTTCTTGGAATCTTTCATGCTGAATCTTTGTAGGACTTTGTCAATGTATGAATCTTGACACAAGCCTATCAGCCTTCTAGATCTATCCCGGTAGATCCTGATTCCAAGAACGTATGCGGCTTCACCCATGTCTTTCATGGAAAAACAACTTCCAAGCCAGTCCTTTACCGACTTTAGCATTGGAACGTCGTTTCCGAGAAGCAGTATGTCATCGACATACATAATAAGAAATACTATCTTGCTCCCACTAGTTTTCTTATACACGCATTGTTCTTCTTCGTTTCTGATGAAGTCAAATTGCTTGATCGCTTCATCAAAACGAAGATTCCAGCTCCTCGATGCTTGCTTCAATCCATAAATGGATTTATGAAGCTTGCATACTTTCCCAGCATTCTTTGGATCTATGTAACCGTCAGGTTGTGTCATATACACATCCTCTTCCAGAATACCATTCAGGAAGGCGGTTTTCACGTCCATCTGCCAAATTTCATAATCATGAAAAGCTGCAGTTGCTAGTAGAATCCGAATAGATTTCATCATAGCCACTGGTGAATAGGTTTCATCGTAATCCACACCGTGAACTTGTCTGAAACCTTTTGCCACCAACCTGGCTTTATAAATCTGGACATTTCCATCCACGTCAATCTTCTTCTTGAAGATCCATTTGCACTCGATGGCTTTTACACCAGCGGGTAAGTCAACCAACGAAAACACTTGGTTGACTGACATGGAGTCCATTTCGGAATCAGTGGCCTTACGCCACCTAGAGGAATCTGGGCCCATCATGGCTTGATTGAAATTCGATGGTTCATCACCATCAATGATCAGAAGATCATGACAGTTAGTCACAAGGAATCCTTGATATCTCTCGGGTTCGTGACGGATCCTCCCGGATCTTCGAACTTCAGGTACTACAGGTTCAGGCTCTACAATTTCTTGTAGGTCCTCCTGCTGCTCTTCCTCATTAGGTTGAGCAGTATCCTGTTCATCTTGAATTTCTTCAAGCAGTACCTTACTCCCACTGTCTTTCTTAGAGAGAAACTCCCTCTCAAGAAAGTTACAATCCCGGGCAACAAAGATCTTGTTCTCGGAACGTAGATAGAAGTAATAAGCCTTGGTTTCCTTCGGATAACCAATGAAGTAGCATTTATCAGACTTTGGTGTAAGCTTGTCTGAGATTAATCTCTTGACATATGCTTCACAACCCCAAATTCTAAGATAAGACAGCACTAGAGCCACTCCAGTCCATAATTCATATGGTGTCTTTGCTACTGCTTTCGATGGCGCTCTATTTAGAGTGAACACTGCTGTTAGCAGAGCATATCCCCAAAGGGATATTGGAAGGTCTGTGTGACTCATCATAGATCGAACCATATCCAATAAGGTCCGATTTCTCCTCTCAGACACACCATTCCATTGAGGTGTTCCAGGAGGAGTGAGTTGGGACACGATCCCACACTCTCTTAGATGATCACTGAATTCTTGACTTAAGTATTCTCCTCCTCGGTCGGACCGAAGAGCCTTAATGCTTTTGCCAAGTTGGTTCTGTACTTCATTTTGGAATTCTCTGAACTTCTCAAAAGATTCAGACTTATGTTTCATTAAATAAACATATCCATACCTACTGAAATCATCAGTGAAGGTAATGAAGTACTGATAGTTTCCTCTTGCATTTGTGGACATTGGGCCACACACATCAGTGTGTATCAGGCCCAATAAGTCACTGGCCCTCTCGTTAGGTTTATTAAAGGGGGCCCGTGTCATTTTGCCCATCATGCAGGATTCGCATTTCTCACATGACTCAAAGTCAAATGAGCCAAGAAGTCCATTCGAATGGAGCCTCTTGATGCGTTTCTCGCTGATGTGCCCTAAACGACAATGCCATAGAAACGTTCGGTTCTCCTCATTAGGTTTGAACCGTTTGGTATTAATGTTATAAATTGGCGCGGATTGATCGAGTATGTAAAGCCCATTCATAAGAGGGGCAGAACCATAGAACAAATTGTTGCGATTGAAGGAACATAATTTATTCTTAACTGAAAAATCATAACCTTCCAAATCCAACAAAGAAATTGAAATAATATTCCTGCTTATAGCAGGTACAAAATAACAATTATTGAGTTCTAAAACCAATCCCGAAGGTAAAGACAACAAGTATGTGCCTACAGCTAGTGCTGGAACTTTCGCTCCATTCCCAACTCGTAGCTCCACTTGTCCTTGCTTCAGCCTTCTACTGTTGCTGAGTGCCTGCATATTAGTACAAATATGAGCCCCACAACCAGTATCCATAACCCATGAGGTATTATCAGAAGTAGTTGTATTAACTTCTATAACAAAAATACCTGATGAAGAAGTCTCCAGAGTCTTCTTCTTTAATTCCTTTAGACCTTCCAGGAATTTCTTACATTCTCTCCTCCAATGCCCTGGTTCTTTACAGAACCTGCATATGTCAGTTGGCCCAGCCTTGGACTTGGGCTTGGGCTTTGGCGTGTCCTTGTCCGCGACTTGGACAGCCTTGGCCTTTCCCTTATCCTTAGCAGAGGATTTCTTAAACCCCTTGCCCTTTTGCACCATAAGCACATTGGGGTCCTTGGCGGTTTTCCTCAAGTTGGGCTCTGCAGTCTTGAGCATTCCGTGAAGCTCAGGCAATGTCTTACTCAAGCCATGCATGTTAAAGTTCAGAATGAACTGATCATAGCTTGCAGGTAATGAGTGCAGAATGATGTCGCAGGCAAGTTCCTGGCTGATAGGGCAGTCGAGTTTCTGAAGATGATCGAGATAACCCATCATCTTCAAGACATGAGGACTCACTGCCGCATTTGCAGCCAACTTACAGTCTAAGAGGTTCTTAACTGTCTGAAACCTCTCAGTCCTTGCTTGCTCCTGAAAAAGTGATTTCAGGCTTGCCATTATCTCGATGGGTGACAACACACTCTCGAACTGCATTTGCAGCTCAGCAGTCATTGTCGCCAACATCAGGCAATAGACATCATTTTCATCTGACGAATGCTTTTCCCAAGCATTATGCAGAGTCCTGGCGGCATTGTTAGCAGGCCTCTCGGGGAGAGGATCACGAAGGACATAATCCTTCTTCTCCTGCTTGAGGACCAGCCTCAAGTTCCTTGACCACGTCAGGAAGTTCGTTCCAGTCAGCTTCTCCTTCTCGAGAACAGACCGGATTGAGAATGTGTTTTGAGTGCTTGTAGTAGTCATAGCTGAAATATATAAGATAAAAAGGTTATTAGTTAATATGTTCAATATGATTAATCTCGTATTAAATTTAATATGATTAATCATGCATTATATTCAATAACATCAGTTACCCTCAATAGAATATAATGATTCCAAGATCCACATATAACTAAGATTAAAGTGGGCCACTGGCCGTCACCCAACCTTAGCTTATATCGGTAAGCCCTATATCGGCTAATTATATCCGTGATATAACTCTTAGTTGTGAATCTGGGCCCGAGGCCCAATCCACTCTGATGTCTCAAGGCCCGAGACTCCCGATGGCCCAGTCAAGAAAACCAGACTATACAGTCATGTAATCATTAATGTCTGGGACTCCCAATGACATTTATGAATCACAAACCGTCTTATCCACGCAAAAGTAGACACCCTCACACTGTAAGGCCATGAATACAATTGAATGGGCTTCGACAGCTGACATAGCCTGGACAAGACATCCAACGCTTGATATTATTTGAGGTTCGTAGGTTTATTAAAATTTCATCCCAAAATAGAAGATTACTATTTTGGGAAACTTTCCTTTTTGGGAAACCTACTAATTTTGGAAACTTTCTAAAATTGGAAACTTTCTAACTTTAGAAATTTCTTAAAATCCAAAACATGCAAATCTAGAAACTTCTATTTTAAGAAACTTTCTAATTTCAAAATTTTGGAAACTTATTGATTTTAAAAATCGATTTTTATAATTTTATTTTATAAAAATAAATTTTAAATTAATCTGATGAAAAAGACTCAAATAATTGGCCCAATTGTTTTAACTTCTTGGCCCGAGGCCCAAGAATTGGTCCATGTCCAAGACATAACCCAATTGCCCAATTAAATGACATAACCGGTCTGGTTCATTAAAATTGGTCTAACCAAATTTTAATTACTACGATGACCACAATTGTCAACCGGTTATTTACTAAACCGGATTTTCTCAATTTATTTGGTCCAACCAAATCAAATTAGAAAATCCTGGTTTAGGCACAAAATCCAATTTTTCGACTTTGGATTTCTTATCCCGGTTTAACCAGAACTTAATAAAATTATTAAATCTGTTTATTAAACCGTGACGTTTAGATTTTAATCAAATTTTAAACCGAACCGAACCGAATTGGTCACAAACCGATTACGGTTGTGACCTAGCTCCATGCTTCCGCATCACGCAACGATCATGGTCGGATGGGACTCGATCCGAGATCGGCCCAACTCACGATCACGATCGAGGCTTGGATGATCGCGGGACGGGACTCGTGATCGGGACGGGAGGCGACGATCGGGACGAGCCTAGCGGGACGAGACGCGATCCATGCGATCGGCTATCGCACGATCCATGCGATCATCGGCCTATCCACACGATTGCGTCATGCCGATCGGATCGACGCAAGCTCGGGCCGTCGATCTCTCTCGCGATCGGATGATCACGCGACTCGATCCTTTAGCGATCGGTCCGTGCATCATCAAACCGACGCATACCAAATCATATAGCTTGGTTTTTCCGATTTCAAATATGTTTAGGTTTCAATTCCTTGTTGCTTAAGTGATTTCTCTTATCAGTAGATTGATTCAAAACACTTCTTAAACAAGAAAAACAATCCTAAACATGAATCTAAACAAGAAAAACCAGAACCAATGGCTCTGATACCACTGAAGGATCTTTTGGTGTTAATCCTGATTCAATTCATTAGATTAATAGATCCTAAACATGCCAGATCTAGGTTCTCTTGAATAGAAACATTATAGATCTCACCTTTTACCTGTTTATGCAGCGGAAAGAGAGAGAACAGGTCAGAGATCAGCAGAGCCACCAAGAGATGGATCCTCCAAAGGCTCACACACGCACACCGTCAGGTAAGAGGCTGTTAGACCACGAGGAGGGAGGCGCAGAGAGAGAGAGAGTCGCGGCTGGGCTTAGGGTTCGAGGAGAAAGAGATTTGGCTTTTAGTTTATAAAACCCTTCTCTTTCCCTTTTGGGCTTTTGGGCCCAAATACCAATCTGATTAAATCCCTTGGATTTAATCAGACCCATTTATCTCTCTCTAAGTACGACAAATGCCTGGCACTTTTACCGTACTTCTGCTAAGCCGTTCCTACACTTTTCCTGTTAGCTTAGGCGTGTGACCCATATGGGATCATATAATAAAGGCAATAAGTCCAAGACTTATAGATCATGAGCGGACTCTAGCAAGCCATCATGACCCCCAGTATTATATGACTTATGTCTGATCATTGACATACTCTTACTTTCTAGAGACAGTACCGAGATTACTGGACACAATTCCAACAAATAGGACCTCCAAAGGACCTCACGACTCAGGTCTGCATAGACGAGGCTCATCCCGAAAGACTCGTTGGCATCGGAATCGACTTATCAAAGCCGGTTAAGAACGAACTGGTCTTGTTTCTCAAACAGAACGTCGACTCCTTCGCCTAGTCTTCAGCAGACATGAAAGGGATAAACATCGATGTAACCAGCCACGAGCTGAATGTCGATCCAACCTACAAACCGATAAGACAGAAACGTCGAAAACTAGGCCCCGAGCGGGCCAAAGCCGTCAATGACGAGGTCGATCGGTTATTAAAAATCGGATCAATCAGAGAGGTCAAGTACCCCGACTGGCTCGCGAATCCCGTGGTGGTTAAGAAAAAGAACGGAAAGTGGAGGGTCTGTGTAGATTTCACGGATCTCAACAAAGCATGCCCAAAGGACAGCTTCCCACTCCCGCACATCGACCGACTGGTCGAGGCCACCGCTGGACATCAGCTGCTATCCTTTATGGACGCGTTCTCAGGGTACAATCAAATATTGACGAACCCCGAAGACCAAGAAAAGACTTCGTTCATAACGGATCGAGGCACGTACTGCTACAAAGTCATGCCCTTCGGACTGAAAAACGCAGGAGCAACTTACCAGCGCCTCGTCAACAAGATGTTTTCGGGACTCCTAGGCAAAACCATGGAGGTCTACATCGATGATATGCTGGTAAAATCTTCCAGGTACGAGGATCACATCCCCCAACTAAAAGAATGCTTTACCATTCTTAACAAGTATGGGATGAAACTCAACCCGGCTAAATGCACCTTCGGGGTCCCTTCAGGAGAATTCCTCGGTTACTTAGTGACTGAAAGAGGGATTGAAGCGAACCCCAAACAGATCGCAACGTTCGTAGAGATGAAATCTCCCAGAACGATGCGAGAAGTCCAGCGCCTAACCGGCAAAATAGCTGCTCTGAATCGCTTCATCTCAAGGTCGACTGATAAATGTCTACCCTTCTATCACTTGTTAAAAGCAAACAAAAAGTTCCTCTGGGACGAAAAATGCGAAGAGGCTTTCACTCAGCTCAAAGCCTACTTAAGCGAACCACCCATACTGGCGAAACCAGTAGAAGGAGAACCCCTTTACCTCTACCTAGCTGTCTCGACGGCAGCAGTAAGTGGAGTCCTGGTTCGCGAGGAACAGAACGAACAACGGCCGGTGTATTACATCAGTAAGACCTTAATCGACGTTGAAACCAGATACCCCGCCATGGAAAAACTCGCCTTAGCGCTTGTAACGTCGGCTCGGAAACTCCGACCGTACTTTCAATCGCACTCGATCATAGTGATGACCTCTCAACCATTGAGAACCATTCTTCACAGTCCGAGCCAATCAGGTCGATTGGTCAAATGGGCTATCGAACTTAGCGAGTACGATATTGAATACAAAGCTCGAACATGCCTAAAAGCACAAGTACTGGCAGATTTCATAATCGAGCTCCCTCCGACTATAGAACTCGACTCAACTTCGGCCCAAAGATGGAAACTCTACGTCGATGGAGCTTCCTCAAGGCAAGGGTCCGGAGTCGGAGTGAAATTAGTCTCCCCAACGGGTGAAGTACTAGAACAATCATTCAGATTGGGCTTCACCGCATCGAATAATGAGGCTGAGTATGAAGCGTTAATAGCCGGGCTCAGACTCGCGATAGCCATAGGAGCCCGAGAAGTAAACGCATTCAGCGACTCCCAACTAATCACGAGCCAATATCATGGCGACTACGAGGCCAAAGACGAACGAATGGAAGCATATCTACGGGTAGTCCATACATTGGCCGAACAGATCGAATCCTTCGATCTAACACGAATCCCACGAGGTGAAAACACCGCAGCCGATGCGTTAGCCGCATTAGCATCGACATCAGATCCTAAACTCAAACGGATCATACCAGTCGAAGGGATAGAAAAACCAAGCATCGACATAGCTCTCAAAGCTCTGTCCTTAAAGGAAGATGAGCCCGCTGTGATGGACGATGTCAAACGCAAAGAGTGTCCCGGAGACACTAATACCGACATCATCGAGATCGACGATGATCTTGATCCTAGAAGCACCGTTTACGTCGCGAACGTCCCCGACGGACCGATTCAGACCGCATCCACAAGTCAGGGACCTGAGCCTAACAACGGCGAAGATTGGAGAAATCCGATCATTCGATACATCACAAATGGCGAAGTTCCCGACGACAAATGGGAAGCGCGAAAACTCAAAACACAAAGTGCAAGGTACTGTGTCACACAAGGAGAGCTCTTTAAAAGGAGTCTCTCCGGGCCTTATCTCAAATGCCTTGACAAAAGGCAAGCCCTAGCCGTGATTACACAAACGCATGATGGGTCCTGCGGAAGCCATTCCGGAGGACGAGCATTGGCCGTGCGAATCAAAAGGCAAGGCTACTATTGGCCTACAATGGCCGCCGAATGCGAATCTTTCTCCAACAAGTGCGATAAATGCCAAAAGCATGCCCCAATTATCCACCAAGCGTCGGAGAAACTCTCCGCTATCTCATCACCATACCCATTCATGCGGTGGGGAATGGACATCGTGGGACCATTGGTCACATCCGGCAGAAAGAAAGCAACACACCTATTAGTGATGACGGACTACTTCACCAAGTGGATTGAAGCAGAGTCATACCAAAAAATTAAAGACGTTCACGTCAAGGAGTTCGTTTGGCGAAACATCGTTTGCCGACATGGACTACCCCACGAAATCGTCACCGATAACGGACCCCAATTCATATCAAACGCTTTCAAAGAGTTCTGTAGAACTTGGAACGTAAAGCTGACGTACTCGACGCCACGTTACCCCCAAGGGAACGGGCTAGCCGAAGCAGCTAACAAAGCAATTATGAACGGTCTCAAGAAAAGACTCAGCGAGTGCAAAACAACCTGGAGCGACGAACTCCCAGCCGTACTCTGGGCCTACCGGACTACCCCCCGCAAATCCACTGGCGAGACTCCCTTCTCGCTGGCTTACGGAATCGAGGCGGTAGTACCAGCTGAAATCCTCGTGTCAAGCATTCGCAAAGAAGAATGCCCACGACAAGAGGAACTTAACAACAAGATGATAACTGACGAGCTTGACCTCGTCGACGAAAGGAGGAACCTCGCATTAGCTCGACTCCAGAATTACCAACAAGCCGCAGCTCGCTACTATGATTCCCGAATCAAAACTCGAAGGTTTCAAGTAGGAGAGCTCGTCTTGCGAAAAGTGTTCGACCATAAAAAGGAAGAACACGCTGGAAAATTAGGAACAAAGTGGGAAGGCCCTTACTAGGTCACCGACGTCGTAAAGGACGGGGTCTACCGACTCAAGTCGGTGGAAACCCAGAAGCCCGAACTACGACTTTGGAACGTCATTAACCTCAAAAAGTATTTCCACTAGGAGTACATCAACATAATCGAACTACGAAATGGCTTGATCCCCTTAAAAAGGGTACGTAGGCAGCTCGACTTCGAGCGCAGCCGCCCCCCAAAAAGCAAAGCTCACGCCGAGCTCAGCAGCTTCCGAGGAAGTTACCCCAACTTATCTTTGTGAAATCAAAATAAGTCTCTTAATCCAATGCGTCTTTCTGTCATAAAAGTTAGATCCGTTGCGAAATACCCTGTCATAACATTCCCAGAACGAAAGATATGAAATTATCTGTTCCAAAACAAAAGATATGAAATTATCTCTTCCAAGACGAAAGATATGCAATTATCTCTTCTACATCAAAGCGATATGAAAATATCCCTTCCGAGAGACCTGAAACGGCCTCTCCCAAAGTCAATTCTCCCGACCTGATACAGCTCGGAAGAACTGGAGGGCCACCCTCTCCCATTAAACGAAAACGTCGAAGTCAAAGCGACCGATCACACGGAAATACCTCCGCGCACAACGAGCCTTTGTAAGTTTACTTGATTTATCTTTCCCGTTAAAACATTAAACTCGTACGACACATTACGAAGAGACCCGAACGACCAAATCGTGAAGGTACTAAAACAGTAAAGTCTATGCTAAGGCATGTAAGACTCCAAAAGAAATTCGCTAAAAGAAGGACACAATGTCCTCGAACAAAGCCCGCTTGGGCGAATAAATGTTTTTCCCAACAAAGAATGTACATATAAAAAAAAGGGAGCCCCTAGAGGCAACATCATTGTCGCGAGCGCGAAGAAGCCTCGTTTCCATCCTCCGCCTGATCACCAGTAGATACAATCCCAGTCGGGAGGCTCGATCCATATTGATCGAGGCAGGGAGCAACCGGTGGCGGAGCGTGCGCCAAAATGACCGAGTCACTCGACACGGCCGGCAAGTTCAACTTGCCGACACTAAAGTCAGATACCGCCGCGGCGTTCATCTCTTCCATGGCCGTCCTCTTCTGGTCGGCCAACCTCAGAACTTCCCGAGTCAAGTCAAGCTCGCCGGAAGCAAACTCCGCGATGAGTTCGATATTGGCCAGGGTTTCTTGGAGGCGAATCTCAGCGTTGGTTTCGAGCTTCCGCTTCTCGCTCTTCTCCTTGATCCCTTTAAGGATTTCCAAATATTCCCCGCTCATCTTCTTCCTCGCCTCGTGAGACGCGACCTTTATGTCGAAGTCACTCCCCGCAAAAACTCTCTCCAGGTCGATCCGATCTTGGGTAGCTTGCGCTGTGGCGACTCGACTCGTTTCTTCGGCAGCCAATGCCCGTCCTTCGGCCGCCCGAAGCCTCTGAGAAAGATCCTCCTCGCGATTTTCGAGAACCAATAGGCGGGCTTCGATCCCCTCATACCGAGCCAGTTTCCTCTCGAGCTCCTCCTCCCGAGCAAAGGAATCTTGCAACTCTGCGGTTAAAATACGAGCCGACCTCCTAGCGGCCTCGAGCTCATCCTCCCGCGATCGCTCACGAAGCTCGCGTTCGGACCGGGCCATAAGCCCGCTCGTAGCCTCCAGAAACTACATAAACACACGAATTTCAAATATCTTTCTTACCAAAGAAAGGCAAAAACAAGAACTATGGTTGATACCTTTCCAGTGGCTTCGGCCATCCTGGCATACAAATCGCCGAAGGCCGGGTCCCCGGTAACTGGAAGCGGAACCCCTGCGGGTCCGATGCGCCTCGACGAACGGGCCGCGCCCCGGGGCATCCTGGCACTCTCGCTCGAACTACTCGAGCTTGTCTCCGTATCGATCCTTCGACGATTCGGTACGGGGGAAGGATCCCTACCCACGTCCTGATCGTCGGGGCAAGGATCGCGCAAAGCCGGCTCCCTAGACGGAGCCGAGTCTGCCCTCCGAATAATCGGAGAGGAGGAGACCCCCCCTGCCTCCGCGGACGGATCACGGGCCCCGGAGCTCGGGGGGACAACCGTGGAAGGGAGAGGAGAATCACACATGGCAAAAAAGAGCGCATTGCTCAGATTCCCATCCTCCACCCTTTTTGCCAGATCTATGGGGTCTTTTCCGTTTCGGTGACTCCTCGACCTACGAGATAGCTTCTCGTGAGATGGGGTGCTGGTATCCGAACCCACGCCCGAGGAAGGACGACCTGTAGAATAAAAAAAAGAGGGGAGAAGTCTTTAGACTCTTCCCAAATAATGACGAGCCAAAAGTCACGAACAGAAAACTCACCTTCTCTTGCCCGCTCGAATATACGAAGCGGAGGTCGCACGGTTCGACCCAGAGAAGTCCCGCGAGGTACAAGAGGAAAGGTTTGCTCCCGAAAGACCCGAGACCGACCCTGTGGGACCCCTCTTGGATTGACCCTCAAGGCAGCCTGTACACGCTCGACCGTGAAACTGTCCCAGTTAACGGAACCTCTCCTTAGACGGGTTATTAGGGCCTCCGTGACAGGATAAAGGTCGAGCGATTCAGGGAACTCTGCAAATATAAAATGAAGCAGGTCAGGAATCAAACTGACGCAAGAAATAATAACCAAAATAGCAGTAAGAAATCCTCACCGACGTCGGAAGCCCACCGCGAGGGAACGACCGAGCAATCAAACTCTCCTACCGAGTGGTGAGTCGTCCTACAGAAAAAATATTGGTCCCTCCACCCTTCCCTCGGCGGGAGACCGTCCAAGATCCTCCCAAACCGGGGAGAAAGACGATACGACCCCGGAAAGCGGGAATCTTGCTTCACCGAGCAAACCCGCATTAACTCCTCGGGACCGAACTCAACCCCTTCCTCCGCAGCCCTGACTCCGAGTCCGATAACGTACCGAACGAAATTCGGCGTCATCTGATAGAAAGCCATCTGGAGTTGGGCCAGCACCAAGAAGACGAGGCGGGGAATGGGAAAGAAAAGCCCACATTTTTCGAAATACGTATAGGAGGCGCAGCAGTAGCCTTCTATGACCGTTTCGGGGGATACCGCCGAAGAAGGGATGACGATTTCAACTTCCGTCGGAATCCGGCAGAGCACCCTCAATTGCTGGATACGGTCCACGGTTAACGAAGACGGCGGGTGCGGTCCAAACGACCCCGCCGCCGCACTCGTACTCGCTCCCGCAGGATCCCTGGAAGCCATGAAGGAAAAAGGAAAGTTTCTGAAAGAAAACTTTTTCTCTAACAACGAAGGAAGTAGGGAGAAAAAGTTCGAACGGTTTAAGAGTAGGAAAGCAAAGGACTTCCTTCAAACGATACGAATGATTATTTATATCAAAGATTATGCGCAGTATCGCCCGTACGACTCCTCACTCGCATTAATTGCTGATAGGATCGAGATGATTCGGACCCCTCGCTTCCCTCTCACCAGCCGTTGATCTCAGTAATTAGGTCACGTCATCAAAAAAGAACGAGCCCGAGAAGACGCTTCGCGATCTTTGAATCTGAGCCGTTAACGATCGACCAGATCTACGGTGGAAAATGGATTCTAAAAATCCGCGCACGCAACAACTGCCGACGCGCTGATAAGTAGTTCAGGTCGTCTCACGCGCTCACTCCGTGCCATTGGATCAAAACAAGATCAACAAATTGGGCGAAAATAATCATTAGATTTGTCACATCCGAGGCACGCGCCTCTTCCCAAGAACGTCCACCGCCCATTAACCTCGACTTCTCGAATTCAATGGGCTGGGGGGCTATTGTTGGTACTGGATTTCCCTCTGTGAAATCTGGCCCATTAACAGACAAGACAAAGGCCCGTAATTACGAGCCCATTCCAGAGTCAAAGACAGACGGGAGAGCCAACTCTCTTGTTGGGCCCAAGCGAAGCAAACGCCTTGGAAAGGCCCAGATGATGCCGAAGCCGAAGACAATCGAGCTCGAGCTCGGCAGAAGATGACGTGGAGATAGAGCAACTCGGTCTTCGCCAGTTCAACTGATCCGCATAAATCTTGGAGATCGTTACAACGACGGGGCCGAAAGATCGGGACGAAGAGATCAAAATCGGGGCTATTTAAGAAGAGAAGTGGCAGCTCATTAAAGACAATTCCAACCTAGGCTAAGAACACTTCGATTAGATAGCTCGATCCCTTATTTTGTACTCTCTTCTCGACTGTGTTTGTTCTATCTCGACGATCAATCTCAATAAAGTCTTTGATTCATAGGAAACTATACCATTTCTATATCCAAAAGTCCAAATCCACGAATACAAATTCTTAGTGTGAATCCCGGATCTCACATAAGTGATAGTTGTATTGTCGAGATGAGACAGTCATATAATACTGGGCAATCATAATGCTTTGCTAGAAGCCACTTGTGATCATTGAGTTTAGAACTCATTGCCTGTGTTATATGATCCTACAGGGTCACACACCTAAGTGATATACCATGGATTTTAGGGTTTTTAACCATGGTATATGTGTTATTTATCGAGTCTTTTACTATGTTTTAGAGTCTTTTCAGGTGTTTATTAGGTACAAGCACATTTGGAGCATATTTGGTGATTATGGCACTTTCTGGAGCTAATTAAAGTATTTGGCCGAGAGATAGACTTCACTGTCGATATTCCAGAGCCGCAACGATCGACACACTTGTGGCGACGATCGTTGCACATGCGAGATGGGCCAAACGACGGTTTAATGAAGAATAATGAAATTGCAGTTTTGCCCAGAAGTTCCTGATATTCACAAAGAAGCCCCAAAACGTGTTTTAGGATTATAATTAGGTTTTACAGCCATTGTTTAGGCAATGCTTCAGAACTAAGTTTTAATTCTCTTAGAAGATTAGAGGGGCTGGTTTTGTTCACGAAAGAGACTTGATTTCGAACCCCTGTTCTTACTCCTTTGATTTATTTATGATATCTACTTTGATTATGTTATCTGTTATGATTACTATGTCTGAGTAGATCTCTTGTTAGGTTAAAGGATTCTCATTAAGGATTTCATGGAACTATAGTTTTAATTAATCAATAGGGATTCATATCTGCTAGTTCTTTATCTAAGTTGTTCTTAATGCTTAATCTGAAGTAGCTGATCAGAATTATGATGTTAGGTTGATTAATGCAGCGGAAGTTGGTTAATTTAACTAGAAAGAACCTAGATAAGCAATTAAACTTCTCGCAAACGGAAGTTTGGTTTAGGATAATTGTGAACATATCAAACTTGGAATTAATGCTAGTTTAATCTGTTAGTTCTCGCAAACAGAAGTTTGGTTTGCTGCACTTAGACTTAGAGAATTATCGCAAAGGAATTTGGTTAATTCTATATCTGTGTTTGAGTTCTAGAACAGTTATTGATTAAATCCTGATTGATTGATTGCTTGCGTTCATGATTTCCTGAGAACCCCTGAAACCTAACGCTTCGCCTTCTTGCTTACAAACTCACTTGATTGCTTGCTATTTCGTTTACTGTTTTCACACCTGCTTCGCTTAATTAAATCTGAACTACTAATAATCTATTGTGTGACTGAGAGTCCTTGTGGGATTCGATACCTTATATACTACGATTGCATTAACTGTGCACTTGCAGTAGAATAGGGATAAAACTTTATACCTACCAAGTTTTTGGCGCCGTTGCCGGGGACTCTTTGAGTTCGCCAATAGATTTAGTACTAGGATTTAGACTAAGCATTCTTTTTAATTTTCTTGTTTACTCACGTTTTTGATTTTTGGGATTGCAGGGATTCGTACTGCATCGATCGTTGCCCACCTTGCATCGATCGACACAAGGCGAGAACAGCAATGCTGAGATCTGAGACGTTCAATAGGTTTCGTTCTATGGAACATGTGATTCTGATTCGCGGTGAAAACGGCGTTTTACGAGACCAAGAGGGTCACATATGCAACGCAAAAGGTCAGAAACTAGATGGGGAAGGAAACCCCATCTTGCCAGATTACCATGTATTGGTTGGGCAAGTAGATGAGATGAGAAATAAGATAGATGACATTCACGACATCCTACTAAGGGAGAGACAGTTCCGAGCAGATGCAGAAACTGAAGGATTTGCAGAAATAAACTATATGGCTGGAGCTGATTTTTATGGACATACATTTGGACATCAACAGAGACAAGGTTCTAGGCATGCTTAAGGATCAAGAGATTATGGTTATACACCCTGCCTAGCATCCCCTGTACCTGCACAGAGGAGCAGATTAGAGATCATGATAGAGCAGTCCATTGCAAAACAACAACAGACCACAGCGTCTTTCAACTCGAAGCTTTAGAGCTTGTACACTAATATGAATGAGAAATTTGAGTCCTTGAACACTCATATGAAGTTACTAGATAAACAGGTGGATCAGATTTCAAGTTCTGCCACAAGGAAGGGTACTCAGGAAGCCCATTTCATCAACATTCCTATTCAGGTTGACCACAGGATGGATCATGGACCATATCTAGCAGTTAAGGCTATGGAATTTGTGGAAAACAGAGGGTAGTCTGATATTGAAATCCCTGAGTTTGAAAGCTTCGACGGACCTGACTCAACAGAGATTGACATGGATCTTTTGGCTTGGATAGTTCAGACTGATACTGGATCAAGTCAAGAGGAGAAATTTGAGTTTGAAATTGCTGGATTAGACCAGGAAGCTGATGGACCCGAGACTATAGTTGAAACTTGAACTGAGACAACCGTGTCGATCGTTGCACCACATGCACCGATCGTTGCACCCCGTAAAGAACCAGTTTCACTTATACCTCGTGGAGTTGCTAAGGAAAGGATCTACAAACCTCCAATACCATTCCCAAAGGCTCCTGTAAAGTCTAAAGATGTTGTTCAGTGCACAGAAGTGGTTGACAAGAAGATGGTGATTCCACAGGAGTCTACTCTAACATCTTCAAAACCTAAAGCTACTCATAAGCAGAAGGCTCCGAACATCAAATCTCTGCCAAAGGTAAAGCATAAATCCTCTAAGTTTAAACCTCCTGACTCCACTGTTTTGAATGCAGGAAAAAGCTTTAAACCACCCAAGTGTCGATCCCACCCTACATTCCTTCCAACGTTCCTTGGACGACATCATGCTGCTACTGCTTACACACCACCATGGATGATAAGGCATTCACAGAGACACTCAAAGTCTCTGTTGAAACCCCCATGAGTCTGACCTCTTTCCAAAAAGTCAAGCTAATGACTTAAAACAAGCGCTGAGTGGGAGGCAACCCACTGTTAGGTTTATTTGTTTTTCCTTTTGTTTTTGGTGTTTTTCTTAGGATTTCACGTTTTTATTTGTTTTTGCAAGTTTTTAGATGCAGAACTAAGTCTGGAGATGTGTGACGATCGCTGCCTTAGTGCAACGGTCGTTGCAATTGGGTTAAATCGAAAATTAAGGGATGTCGCGCTAAACCGGAATCAATCTGGTTCAACCAGTAACGATCGTTGCTGCTGAGTAACGATCGTTGCACCCACGACCAAGGTAAGTTACCTAAAACCCTTTTTCTCCTCTTTCTTCTCCGTTTTCTCGCCGCCGATAACACCGAGAGCCCAAAACCTAAAATCATCATTTCTTCATCAAATTTCTTGTTTCAAAGCACTATTCTCTCGTTTTACATCCCCAATCTATTTCTCCAACCCATTTCGCACGAAATCAAGGTAATTTACTTCTATTTGATGATTTTCGGATTTCACTATTAGGGTTTTAGAAATTGGGAATTTTGGATCAAAATTGATGAATGCATCTTACAATGATTATGATTTAGGTTGTTTAGTGATGGATTGTTGTCGATTTTGTGGTTGATTACACGATTTTAGAACGATTTTTGACTGTTGATTGCGGCCAGAATCGCCTTGTACCGATCGTTGCCCTTGAGCAACGGTCGTTGCTCGACGATTCTGGGGAAATGTTCGAATATACGAAATCGCCTTGCAATGATCGCTGCCTTAGTGCAACGGTCGTTGCACGACGATTTCACAGGGAGTTTGCCGTGACTAATTTGCTTAAATTTCTGTTTTGCAGATGGCAACTCAACATCAATCCCGCAAGCGCAGAGCAACCGCTGCAAGCGCTTCACGACAATACATTCCCCCGCAGGAATGGCTACACAGAGATTCTGATCCTCCAGAGCCATATCAGTTGGTTCATGCAACCATTGGAGCACCATGGCCAAGAGTAGACAACGTTCGGTTTCAGACTGATCGCAACTGGGGCATGGATATCAAGAAGTTGCTCACTACGACTGACTTTACAGAGAGGCCGCTTCACGAGTACTGGGACGAGTACGATACACTGTTGTATAACGGTTGGTGTGGCATGGAGCTATCGCCAACCAAGTTTGCTGATTACTCGACCTGTCACAGTCTCGGCATAGACAAGCAGGTTATGGAGCTCTGCAGAGGCATTGGTCTGGGGACAATGCCAATGCAGCCTTACGATCTATACCCAGAGCTGGTGAGACAGTTGCTTGCCACATGCAGGGTTGTCTACCCGAACCCGGACAGCAGGAATGCTCAAGGAGGCACTTTTACTTTCATGTGTCTTGGCGCCAGGTATCGAGTACCCCTTCTCGATATCTGTAGGATCTACGGGATTAGTACTGGGCAGCCACGCACCGATATTTCCCTTCCATGGGAACCATCAGAGGCTCATCAGTTATGGGAGTACATTGGTGGTGGGCGATATCACTCACGGACTACACCTGTGATTCAGGTCAGGCATCCGGTTCTCAGGTATGTCTTGCGTATCTTGGGACGCACTCTATTGTGCAAGCATGAGGCAAACAAGATGCGCAAGAACGAGTTGGAGATACTATTCAGAGGACTGAGGGAGCAGTTCAGGGGTACCGATGTGAGAGACCCAGCTGAGAGAGTGAACCTAGGAGCTATATTTGCTCATCATCTTTGCGAGCTGCAGAAGAAGCCATATGACGGCGTGCGCAAGGAGTCAGTAGGGAGTCTTCTTACTCCTATTTTCAGACACTGCAGGATTCCTATGGGGGATACAAAGTGCGTTACTGAGAGAGAGTTCCTGGATCTCAGTCACTTGCAGAGTGCTAGGTGGCTGAAGGAGGGGCGAGTGTGGGTTTACTTCGACCCCGAGGACACACAGTATGGTATTGATCTTCCTGCTGCTAGGTTGACTCAGATTGATACCATTGATGCTTTGAGTTTCCGCCCTCCTGCCAGAGCTCGACGTGCAGTGCCTACTATGGCTCATCCGCTGGGAGAGCCTTCTACGAGAGCTTCATCTTCCTCTACACTTGCGACTGCTGCTGCCCCGGCTGATATCGGCCCTTATCCTGCGATTACAGGGTCCTACGGTGACATGTCTGAGGCTGAGTGGAGAGAGCGCAGTGATGGGATATGGAAGACCGTCTGGGAGTGGATGCGTGGCTGCACTTGCAGGAGACAGCCACAGGTTCATCAGCCCGTTCCAGGACATTCTCGACGCAGACGACGATCCCCGACTCCTACTTCCTCGAGTGGTACTGATCGCATAGCTGAGGCAGCCAGTGACACTGAGCGATATGGTGGGATAGATGATAGCGAGTGAGATTGATCCCCATTCTCAGACATTCGGTTCTGTACCCCTTTATCTTTTTCTTATTTTTCTTTGCACTTTTTCCTTTTGATTTTTAGGATGCTGTTGTTTTTGGATGATTATGTATGATATGCTACATTATTTGCTTCGATTTTACTCTGTTTTCAGTGTTTCCAGCTTGCAGGATTCGAATTTGATAGATTCCAACGGACTAACCTGCTAACTAGCTGACTGATCCGACATATGCATTGCAGCGATTGTTGCTGCTATGAAACGATCGATCTAATGCCTACAGCTTCTGTCAGAAACTCGAGCTTAGGCCTTGGGAGTGGCTTTGTCAACGGATCAGCGACGTTATCATCTGTCTGAACTCGGCTGATCTTGACTTCCTTTCTATTAATGATGTCACGTATCAAGTGAAATCTTCTTAGAACATGCTTGGATTTCTGGTGTGATCTTGGTTCCTTTGCCTGAGCTATAGCACCATTGTTGTCACAAAATAGTGCCAGAGGCTCAGCCGCATCTGGTATCACACCTAGTTCAATAATGAACTTTCGTATCCAAACAGCTTCCTTCGCAGCTTCTGAGGCGGCGATATATTCAGCTTCTGTAGTGGAATCAGCAACGGTGTCTTGCTTGGAGCTTCTCCAACTGTTTGCACCGCCATTCAGACAAAAGATATAACCGGACTGTGACCGGAAATCATCTTGGTCTGTCTGGAAACTTGCGTCCGTGAATCCACTGACTTTAAGCACATCACTTCCACCGTACACTAAGAACTTATCCTTAGTATGTCTTAGATACTTCAAGATATTCTTTACGGCAATCCAATGGTTTTCACCTGGATTTGACTGGTATCTACTCGTCATGCTCAATGCATAAGCAACATCAGGACGAGTACAGATCATGGCATACATGACAGATCCTATTGCAGATGCATAAGGAATATTCTTCATGCGCTCAAGCTCAGCAGCCGTCGTAGGGCTCTGCTTCTTGCTTAGCGTTGTGCCATGTACCATTGGCGTGAAGCCCTTCTTGGAATCCTTCATGCTGAATCTTTGCAGGACTTTGTCAATGTATGAATCTTGACACAAGCCTATCAGCCTTCTAGATCTATCCCGGTAGATCCTGATTCCAAGAACGTATGCGGCTTCACCCATGTCTTTCATGGAAAAACAACTTCCAAGCCAGTCCTTTACCGACTTTAGCATTGGAACGTCGTTTCCGAGAAGCAGTATGTCATCGACATACAGAATAAGAAATACAATCTTGCTCCCACTAGTTTTCTTATACACGCATTGTTCTTCTTCGTTTCTGATGAAGTCAAATTGCTTGATCGCTTCATCAAAACGAAGATTCCAGCTCCTCGATGCTTGCTTCAATCCATAAATGGATTTATGAAGCTTGCATACTTTCCCAGCATTCTTTGGATCTATGTAACCGTCAGGTTGCGTCATATACACATCCTCTTCCAGAATACCATTCAGGAAGGCGGTTTTCACGTCCATCTGCCAAATTTCATAATCATGAAAAGCTGCAGTTGCTAGTAGAATCCGAATAGATTTCATCATAGCCACTGGTGAATAGGTTTCATCGTAATCCACACCGTGAACTTGTCTGAAACCTTTTGCCACCAACCTGGCTTTATAAATCTGGACATTTCCATCCACGTCAATCTTCTTCTTGAAGATCCATTTGCACTCGATGGCTTTTACACCAGCGGGTAAGTCAACCAACGAAAACACTTGGTTGACCGACATGGAGTCCATTTCGGAATCAGTGGCCTTGCACAACTTAGAGGAATCTGGGCCCATCATGGCTTGATTGAAGTTCGATGGTTCATCACCATCAATGATCAGAAGATCATGACAGTCAGTCACGAGGAATCCTTGATATCTCTCGGGTTCGTGACGGATCCTCCCGGATCTTCGAACTTCAGGTACTACAGGTTCAGGCTCTACAATTTCTTGTAGGTCCTCCTGCTGCTCTTCCTCATTAGGTTGAGCAGTATCCTGTTCATCTTGAATTTCTTCAAGCAGTACCTTACTCCCACTGTCTTTCTTAGAGAGAAACTCCCTCTCAAGAAAGTTACAATCCCGGGCAACAAAGATCTTGTTCTCGGAACGTAGATAGAAGTAATAAGCCTTGGTTTCCCGTGGATAACCAATGAAGTAGCATTTGTCAGATTTTGGTGTAAGCTTGTCTGAGATCAATCTCTTGACATAGGCTTCACAACCCCAAATTCTGAGATAAGACAGCACTGGAGCTTCTCCAGTCCATAATTCATATGGTGTCTTTGCTACTGCTTTTGATGGCGCTCTATTTAGAGTGAACACTGCTGTTAGCAGAGCATATCCCCAAAGGGATATTGGAAGGTCTGTGTGACTCATCATAGATCGAACCATATCCAATAAGGTCCGATTTCTCCTTTCAGACACACCATTCCATTGAGGTGTTCCAGGAGGAGTGAGTTGGGATACGATCCCACACTCTCTCAGATGATCACTGAATTCTTGGCTTAAGTATTCTCCTCCTCGGTCGGACCGAAGAGCCTTAATGCTTTTGCCAAGTTGCATCTGTACTTCATATTGGAATTCTCTGAACTTCTCAAAAGATTCAGACTTATGTTTCATTAAATAAACATATCCATACCTACTGAAATCATCAGTAAAGGTAATGAAGTACTGATAGTTTCCTCTTGCATTTGTGGACATTGGGCCACACACATCAGTGTGTATCAGGCCCAATAAGTCACTGGCCCTCTCGTTAGGTTTATTAAAGGGGGCCCGTGTCATTTTGCCCATCATGCAGGATTCGCATTTCTCACATGACTCAAAGTCAAAAGAGCCAAGAAGTCCATTCGAATGGAGCCTCTTGATGCGTTTCTCGCTGATGTGCCCTAAACGACAATGCCATAGAAACGTTCGGTTCTCCTCATTAGGTTTGAACCGTTTGGTATTAATGTTATAAATTGGCGCGGATTGATCGAGTATGTAAAGCCCATTCATAAGAGGGGCAGAACCATAGAACAAATTGTTGCGATTGAAGGAACATAATTTATTCTTAACTGAAAAATCATAACCTTCCAAATCCAACAAAGAAATTGAAATAATATTTCTGCTTATAGCAGGTACAAAATAACAATTATTGAGTTCTAAAATCAATCCCGAAGGTAAAGACAACAAGTATGTGCCTACAGCTAGTGCTGGAACTTTCGCTTCATTCCCAACTCGTAGCTCCACTTGTCCTTGCTTCAGCCTTCTACTGTTGCTGAGTGCCTGCATATTAGTACAAATATGAGCCCCACAACCAGTATCCATAACCCATGAGGTATTATCAGAAGTAGTTGTATTAACTTCTATAACAAAAATACCTGTTGAAGAAGTCTCAAAAGTCTTCTTCTTCAATTCCTTTAGACCTTCCTGGAATTTCTTACATTCTCTCCTCCAATGCCCTGGTTCTTTACAGAACCTGCATATGTCAGTTGGCCCAGCCTTGGACTTGGGCTTGGGCTTTGGCGTGTCCTTGTCCGCGACTTGGACAGCCTTGGCCTTTCCCTTATCCTTAGCAGAGGATTTCTTAAACCCCTTGCCCTTCTGCACCATAAGCACATTGGGGTCCTTGGCGGTTTTCCTCAAATTGGGCTCTGCAGTCTTGAGCATTCCGTGAAGCTCAGGCAATGTCTTACTCAAGCCATGCATGTTAAAGTTCAGAATGAACTGATCATAGCTTGCAGGTAATGACTGCAGAATGATGTCGCAGGCAAGTTCCTGGCTGATTGGGCAGTCGAGTTTCTGAAGATGATCGAGATAACCCATCATCTTCAAGACATGAGGACTCACTGCCGCATTCGCAGCCAACTTGCAGTCTAAGAGGTTCTTAACTGTTTGAAACCTCTCAGTCCTAGCCTGCTCCTGAAAAAGCGATTTCAGGCTTGCCATTATCTCGATGGGTGATAATACACTCTCGAACTGTTTTTGCAGCTCAGCAGTCATTGTCACCAACATCAGGCAATAGGCATCATTTTCATCTGACGAATGCTTTTCCCAAGCATTATGCAGAGTCCTGGCGGCATTGGCAGGAGGCCTCTCGGGGAGAGGATCACGAAGGACATAATCCTTCTTCTCCTGCTTGAGGACTAGCCTCAAGTTCCTTGACCATGTCAGGAAGTTCGTTCCAGTCAGCTTCTCCTTCTCGAGAACAGACCGGATTGAGAATGTGTTTTGTGTGCTTGTAGTAGTCATAGCTGAAATATATAGATAAAAAGGTTATTAGTTAAAATGTTCAATATGATTAATCTCGTATTAAATTTAATATGATTAATCACGCATTATATTCAATAACATAAGTTACCCTCAATAGAATATAATGATTCCAAGATCCACATATAACTAAGATCAAAGTGGGCCACTGGCCATCACCCAACCTTAGCTTATATCGGTAAGCCCTATATCGGCTAATTATATCCGTGATATAACTCTTGGTTGTGAATCTGGGCCCGAGGCCCAATCCACTCTGATGTCTCAAGGCCCGGGACTCCCGATGGCCTAGTCAAGAAAACCAGACTATACAGTCATGTAATCATTAATGTCTGGGACTCCCAATGACATTTATGAATCACAAACCGTCTTATCCACGCAAAAGCAGACACCCTCACACTGTAAGGCCATGAATACAATTGAATGGGCTTCGACAGCTGACATAGAATGGACAAGACATCCAACGCTTGATATTCTTTGAGGTTCGTAGGTTTATTTAAAAATTCATTCCCAAAATAGAAGATTACTATTTCGGGAAACTTTCCATTTTTGGAAACCTACTATTTTTGGAAACTTTCTAAAATTGGAAACTTTCTAAAAACGGAAACTTTCTAACTTTAGAAATTTCTTTAAAATCCAAAACCCGCAAATCTAGAAACTTCTAATATAAGAAACTTTCTAATTTCAAAATTTCGGAAAATTTAATTTAAAATCGACTTTATATTTTTATAAAATAAATTTTAAATTAATCTGAAGAAAGACTCAAATAATTGGCCCAATTGTTTTAACTTCTTGGCCCGAGGCCCAAGAATTTGTCCATGTCCAAGACATGACCCAATTAAATGACATAACCGGTCTGGTTCATTAAAATTGGTCTAACCAAATTTTAATTACTACGATGACCACAATTGTCAACCGGTTATTTACTAAACCGGATTTTCTCAATTTATTTGGTCCAACCAAATCAAATTAGAAAATCCTGGTTTAGGCACTAAATCCAATAATTCTTTCGACATTGGATTTCTTGTCCCGGTTTAACCAGACTTAATAAAATTATTAAATCTGTTTATTAAACCAGGACGAATTAATTTTAATCAAAATATTAAACCGAGCCTTAAACCAACCATGTCGATCGATGAACCAACCGTGTCGATCGATCCATCAACCGCATCGGTCGATGCTCTTAGCATTGATCCTGCATCGATCGTGCATCGATCCTGTATCGATCGATGCTCTCACGCATGCACGGAACCGAGCCAAAACCCTAACCGTGTCGATCGATGCACCAACCGCATCGGTCGATGCACCAACATCGAACCTGCATCGATCCTGCATCGATCGATGCTTTCACGCGTTAACAGGGTTAGCCGATAGACTGTATCGACCGATCCATGCGATCGTATCGATCGATCCATGCGATCGCAGTCGATACTGACTTTTGAAAATCGCATTCTACCAAATCAATATAGCTTGGTTTCTGCGATTTTAAGTGTGTTTAGGTTTCAATTCCTTGTTGCTTAAGTGATTTCTCTTATCAGTAGTTGATTCAAAATACTTTTAAACAAGAAAAACAATCCTAAACTTGAATCTAAACAAGAAAAACCAGAACCATGGCTCTGATACCACTGAAGGAATGTTTAGTCAATCCTGATTCAATTCCAGATTCAGATCATCCTAAACATGCTGATCTAGGTTCTTCTCGAATAGAAACAATTGATGATCTCACCTTATACCTGTTAATTGCAGCGGAAAGAGATGGTATGTCAGAGATCAGAGAGCCACCGAGAGATAACTCCTCCAGAGGTTCACACACGCACACCAATCAGGAAGAAGGCTGCTAGGCCACTAGGGGAACTCGGCGCAGAGAGAGAGAGAGTTTTCAGCTAGGGTTTTTTTTTGGTTCTGAACTCGAGTTTTATTTATAAAACTTGTCCGGTTCCGTTTGGGCCATTTGGCCCAAACACCAATTAACTCGACGGCATTCGCGCACTGTGTCGATCGACACACCTTGTGTATCGATCGACACACAGTAGCTAAACCGTTTTATTCTCTCTAAGTACAGTAAATGCCTAGCACTTTTACCGTACTTCTGCTTAAACGTTCCTACACATTTTCCTGTTAGCTTAGGCGTGTGACCCATATGGGATCATATAATAAAGGCAATAAGTCCAAGACTTATAGATCATGAGCGGACTCTAGCAAGCCATCATGACCCCCAGTATTATATGACTTATGTCTCATCATTGACATACTCTTACTTTCTAGAGACAGTACCGAGATTACTGGACACAATTCCAACACCTTTGTGTTGGGAATGTCCTGAAATCTACTGTACTATCTCTAGAAAGTATGATAAGTGTCGAGATCAGACATAAGTCATAAATACTGGGAGGTCATGATGACTTGCTAGAGCCCGCTCTTGATCTATAAGTTAAGTACTTATTACCAGTATTGTATGATCCCAAAGGGTCACACACCATAGCTAACGGGAAAGTTAAAAAGGAATTAATACAGTAAGATGCAAGACATTTACTGTATTTGTACAGGGAATTGGGCCAGACAAAATACAGTTTTTTTGTCTGATTTGGGTCTTGGGCCCAAAAGCCTAATAAGCCATTAGTTTAATTACTTGGGCCCATATAAGGAAGAGGAGGCGCCAGTAAGCCTCAGTGATCTGCGATTTCTAGGTCTGGCCGTCCTCCTCTCTCTCTGTTGTTCCAGCTTGGTCTAGCAGCCTGATCCAGTAGCTTGTAAGCGTGTGGATACCTAGGAGGAGCCGGTGTTTATCAGCTCTCAGTGATCTCTTCATTCCCTTGATCAATCCGCTGCAATCATAAGGTAATGATCCTGATATGTTTATGATTCAACTGCAAATCACCTAGATCCTAGTTGATTATGTTAGGTTGTAATCTGATAATTAAACCTATGAACCAACATAATCCTACAGTGGTATCAGAGCCTAGGTCGTTAGGTTTTTGCTTTTTGGATCATACTAGGTTGTTTATTAGTTTGATGAATCGATTTTAATGAGTAAAATTTGATTAGAAAACTTGAAAAACCTAATATGTAAATCGCATGAACCGATTGAAACCCATCGGTATGCGAAGTGGACGCCCGTATCGATCGACGAGGGAGCGTGATATCGATCGATATCAATCGGATCGATTGCTTCTCGCTGTCCCCATGACCCGATCGCAACGAGCTGATGCACGCGAGTATCGATCGACGTGGGTGCGTCATATCGATCGATATGCTGGCGAGGCATACGTTCCGCGAGTAGCCAATCGGTTCAGCCGAGCTTCGCGGTTCGTTCTTCCCAAACCCGCGACAACAAGTTAGGTCAAAATTGGCTAAAACACAAGGTGTTTCTTCCCGGTTTTGGACTTAACCGAACCGATCCAATTTAATTGGTGGTTCAAGCGGTTAACCAAATCGCGGTTTGCTGGAAATTATTTAATACAATTGGTATTATTTAATTTCTGGTTAAACCGGATTTAAATTCAAAATTGAATTTTAACCTAAACCGAAGGCTGGTCTAAGTTTGATTTGGTTGGACCAAATAATTTAGAGCTGGTCTGGTTTAGTAAATAACCAGTTGGATTTAGTAGTTAATTTGGTCTTGGACCAGAATTAATGAACCAACTCGGTTATGTCAAATTATTGGGCCAATTGGAATTCTGTGGTCTTGGGCCAAGAATTGGGCCTATAATTTGTGACCCAACCGAAAACTTTAATAAAAATATTAAATTAGAAATTTCTATTTTTAGCATGTTTCTAGATTTAGAAAGTTTCTAAAATAAGTAAGTTTCCCAAAATAGTAATCTTCTATTTTTGGAAAGAAAACCTAAAATCCTCAAAACTAATATCAAGCTTGGATGTCTTGCCCAATCTTGTCAGCTACTTAACACTTATTCAATTACAGATATGGCTTACAGTGTGAGGTGTCTGTTTTTGCGTAAGTAAAGTAGTATATAGTCACTAATTTCATTGGGAGTCCCAGACTTTAGTGATTATTTGGCTGTAAGAGATTGGTTTCCTTGACTGGGCCATCGGGAGTCCCGGGCCTTGAGACATCTGGTGAATTGGGCCTTGGGCCCAATCCACAACCGAGAGTTATATAGATATAACTAGCTGTGTGCATGCTTACCAAGTAAAGCTAATTCCGGGTGACGGCCAGTGGCCCACTTTGGTTTTGGTTGAACATGGGTCTCGGAATCATTGCATTCTTATGAGGTTAAACAAAGAAATTTTGAATGCAATGCGAGTTTTCTTATAAGTTATTAAGATTACTCTTTTATGAACTAAATAACTAAAACTCTATTGTCTCATAATTTCAGCTATGTCAAGCACAACAACACAAAACACTTTCTCGATCCGGTCTGCCCTTGAGAAGGACAAACTGAACGGATCAAACTTCCTGAACTGGTCCAGGAACCTGAGACTTGTGCTCAGGCAGGAGAAGAAGGCTTATGTCCTTGAAAGAGTTCTCCCCCCTAGACCTGCGAATAATGCCGCACAAGCTGTGAAGAATGCTTGGGATACGCATTCTTCAGATGCTAATGACGTGGTTTGCCTAATGTTGGCGACAATGGCTCCCGAACTGCAGATTCAGTGGGAAGGCCTGACTTGTCCCATGGAACTGATGGCAAACCTGAAAGCGTTGTTTCAGGAGCAGGCTCGTACAGAGAGATTCCAAACTGTAAAGAATCTCTTGGACTGTAAAATGGCTAAGGATGCAGCAGTGAGTCCACATGTTCTGAAAATGATGGGTTATCTCGATCATTTGACTAGACTCGACTGTCCTATAAGCCAAGAGCTTGCTTGTGATATCGTTCTGCAGTCTCTTACTCCTGCATATGACCAGTTCACCTTGAACTATAATATGCATGGGTTGACAAAGACTTTGCCTGAGCTACATGGTATGCTCAAGACTGCAGAACCTAATCTGAAGAAGGCCAAGGACCCGTCTGTACTCATGGTGCAGAAGGGCAAGGGTTTCAAGAAATCCGCTGCAGACAAAGGAAAGGGCAAGGCAGTCAACAAAGAAAAGGCCAAGCCCAAGCCCGTGTCTAAAGCTGGGCCTTCTGATATCTGCCACTTTTGCAAAGAGGCAGGGCATTATCGCAGGGACTGTAAGAAATACCAGGAAAGTCTGAAGGAGAAGAAGAAGTCCTTCGCGACTACTTCTTCAGGTATTTTTGTTATTGAAGTAAATACTACTACTTCTGATAATACCACTTGGGTATTAGATACTGGATGTGGGGCTCATATTTGTACTAATGTGCAGGCGCTCAGCAACAGTAGAAGGTTGAAGCAAGGGCAAGTAGAGTTGCGGGTTGGCAATGGAGCGAAGGTTCCAGCACTGGCCGTTGGTGTTGGAATTGTGTCCAGTAATCTCGGTATTGTCTCTAGAAAGTAAGAGTATGTCAATGATCAGACATAAGTCATATAATACTGGGGGTCATGATGGCTTGCTAGAGTCCGCTCATGATCTATAAGTCTTGGACTTATTGTCTTTATTATATGATCCCATATGGGTCACACGCCTAAGCTAACAGGAAAATGTGTAGGAACGGCTTAGCAAAAGTACGGTAAAAGTGCCAGGCATTTGTCGTACTTAGAGAGAGATTAATGGGTCTGATTAAATCCAAGGGATTTAATCAGATTGGTATTTGGGCCCAAAAGCCCAAAAGGGAAAGAGAAGGGTTTTATAAACTAAAACCCAAATCTCTTTCTCTCTAACCCTAGCCCCCAGCCGCGATCTCTCCTCTCTCTCTGCGCCTCCTCTCCTGCTCGGTCTAGCAGCCATTTCCTGTGAAGCGTGTGTGAGCCTTTGGAGGATCCATCTCTAGGTGGTTCTGCTGATCTCAAGCCATACCTTCTCCTTCCGCTGCATAAACAGGTATAAGGTGAGATCTGATATTGTTTCTATTCAAGAGAACCTAGATCTGCATGTTTAGGATGATCTGAATCTAGAATTGAATCAGGATTAACCTAAACAATCCATCAGTGGTATCAGAGCCATTGGTTCTTAGGATTTCTTGTTTAGATTCATGTTTAGGTTGTTTATTCTGTTTAGAAGTGTTTTTGAATCAACTACTGATAAGATAAATCACTTAAGAAACAAGAATTGAACCCTAACACACTAATCAAATCGCAAACAAGCTATATGACTTGTTTTGTGATCGGCCAAGGTTTGATCCGATCGACCAAACCAATCGCATGTATCGACCAAACCGATAGCATGGATCGGTCGATCAATCGACCAAGAGGCGTCCCGAACGATCGCGTGGAGAAGGGGCCGATGATCGCATGGATCGTGCGATAGCCGATCGCATGGATCGCGTCTCGTCCCGCCAGCATCGTCCCGCGATCGTCCCGCCTGACCCGAGCTCTCCCGGCTGTCGCGTCCCGTCCGCAGCTGGGCATCGTCTCGATCTCGGATCGTTGGCGCACGGCTTGCGGCTGGACGATCGTTCCTTGATCGCAAAGCTAGGGTTATGGATACTGGTTGTGGGGCTCATATTTGTACTAATATGCAGGCACTCAGCAACAGTAGAAGGCTGAAGCAAGGACAAGTGGAGCTACGAGTTGGGAATGGAGCGAAAGTTCCAGCACTAGCTGTAGGCACATACTTGTTGTCTTTACCTTCGGGATTGATTTTAGAACTCAATAATTGTTATTTTGTACCTGCTATAAGCAGAAATATTATTTCAATTTCTTTGTTGGATTTGGAAGGTTATGATTTTTCAGTTAAGAATAAATTATGTTCCTTCAATCGCAACAATTTGTTCTATGGTTCTGCCCCTCTTACGAATGGGCTTTACATACTCGATCAATCCGCGCCAATTTATAACATTAATACCAAACGGTTCAAACCTAATGAGGAGAACCGAACGTTTCTATGGCATTGTCGTTTAGGGCACATCAGCGAGAAACGCATCAAGAGGCTCCATTCGAATGGACTTCTTGGCTCATTTGACTTTGAGTCATGTGAGAAATGCGAATCCTGCATGATGGGCAAAATGACACGGGCCCCCTTTAATAAACCTAACGAGAGGGCCAGTGACTTATTGGGCCTGATACACACTGATGTGTCATAAGGCAAGATTGGTGTCATCCTTATAAAGCCTAATCTTGTTCATCGGACTCTGATTCGATACTGACAATCCAAACGACTCGGGACAGTCCGTTTGAGCATGGCCATGCATTTTCCAGTATTCAAATCTCCGATTGGCCTAGAGATATTCACTCCATTTATATTGGAGGGACAAATTACGTCTTGTTCCATCACTGTAAACTACTCATTTCATAATGTACCCAAACAAGGTCCTTATAACTATCGCAGAACGACAGCGTTAGACAATGATCAAAGTGCATCAGTCCATGTGCAGTCACATGCATGCGAACTCAGGTCTAAGGACTATACTCTATAGTCGTAGTGAGAATCTCTTATGACACAGATATAAATATCCTGAAGAGTTCTCATAAGCGGGTCTTGTCCGGTCGTATGTTCCCAAACATACACCTATGTACTGACTTTGATGCCGCGCATCTATGACACACTGAGACTTTGTCATAAGTCACGTACCAATCCAGTCTCACACGGTTGTTGGTGTTCCAATTTCAACAACCTTCGACTAGGGACGGGATGATATAAAACATCTATCAAATATAGGGTCTCATGATCAAGCTAAATGACTTCGATTACTCAAGATCAAGTCATTTACTTTGATGACCTATAAAATGGTTCATATCATTTTGGAACGATTATTTCATCACAGTTAAAATAATCTTGAAATAATAATTTCATTAAACATAAAATGTTTTACAAGAACATATAAAATAACTAAATAAAAGCCCTCAAACTCCCACTCAAATTTAGATTACATTTCAATGTTTCTAATGCCTACAGCTTCTGTCAGAAACTCGAGCTTAGGCCTTGGGAGTGGCTTTGTCAACGGATCAGCGACGTTATCATCTGTCTGAACTCGGCTGATCTTGACTTCCTTTCTATTAATGATGTCACGTATCAAGTGAAATCTTCTTAGAACATGCTTGGATTTCTGGTGTGATCTTGGTTCCTTTGCCTGAGCTATAGCACCATTGTTGTCACAAAATAGTGCCAGAGGCTCAGCCGCATCTGGTATCACACCTAGTTCAATAATGAACTTTCGTATCCAAACAGCTTCCTTCGCAGCTTCTGAGGCGGCGATATATTCAGCTTCTGTAGTGGAATCAGCAACGGTGTCTTGCTTGGAGCTTCTCCAACTGTTTGCACCGCCATTCAGACAAAAGATATAACCGGACTGTGACCGGAAATCATCTTGGTCTGTCTGGAAACTTGCGTCCGTGAATCCACTGACTTTAAGCACATCACTTCCACCGTACACTAAGAACTTATCCTTAGTATGTCTTAGATACTTCAAGATATTCTTTACGGCAATCCAATGGTTTTCACCTGGATTTGACTGGTATCTACTCGTCATGCTCAATGCATAAGCAACATCAGGACGAGTACAGATCATGGCATACATGACAGATCCTATTGCAGATGCATAAGGAATATTCTTCATGCGCTCAAGCTCAGCAGCCGTCGTAGGGCTCTGCTTCTTGCTTAGCGTTGTGCCATGTACCATTGGCGTGAAGCCCTTCTTGGAATCCTTCATGCTGAATCTTTGCAGGACTTTGTCAATGTATGAATCTTGACACAAGCCTATCAGCCTTCTAGATCTATCCCGGTAGATCCTGATTCCAAGAACGTATGCGGCTTCACCCATGTCTTTCATGGAAAAACAACTTCCAAGCCAGTCCTTTACCGACTTTAGCATTGGAACGTCGTTTCCGAGAAGCAGTATGTCATCGACATACAGAATAAGAAATACAATCTTGCTCCCACTAGTTTTCTTATACACGCATTGTTCTTCTTCGTTTCTGATGAAGTCAAATTGCTTGATCGCTTCATCAAAACGAAGATTCCAGCTCCTCGATGCTTGCTTCAATCCATAAATGGATTTATGAAGCTTGCATACTTTCCCAGCATTCTTTGGATCTATGTAACCGTCAGGTTGCGTCATATACACATCCTCTTCCAGAATACCATTCAGGAAGGCGGTTTTCACGTCCATCTGCCAAATTTCATAATCATGAAAAGCTGCAGTTGCTAGTAGAATCCGAATAGATTTCATCATAGCCACTGGTGAATAGGTTTCATCGTAATCCACACCGTGAACTTGTCTGAAACCTTTTGCCACCAACCTGGCTTTATAAATCTGGACATTTCCATCCACGTCAATCTTCTTCTTGAAGATCCATTTGCACTCGATGGCTTTTACACCAGCGGGTAAGTCAACCAACGAAAACACTTGGTTGACCGACATGGAGTCCATTTCGGAATCAGTGGCCTTGCACCACTTAGAGGAATCTGGGCCCATCATGGCTTGATTGAAGTTCGATGGTTCATCACCATCAATGATCAGAAGATCATGACAGTCAGTCACGAGGAATCCTTGATATCTCTCGGGTTCGTGACGGATCCTCCCGGATCTTCGAACTTCAGGTACTACAGGTTCAGGCTCTACAATTTCTTGTAGGTCCTCCTGCTGCTCTTCCTCATTAGGTTGAGCAGTATCCTGTTCATCTTGAATTTCTTCAAGCAGTACCTTACTCCCACTGTCTTTCTTAGAGAGAAACTCCCTCTCAAGAAAGTTACAATCCCGGGCAACAAAGATCTTGTTCTCGGAACGTAGATAGAAGTAATAAGCCTTGGTTTCCCGTGGATAACCAATGAAGTAGCATTTGTCAGATTTTGGTGTAAGCTTGTCTGAGATCAATCTCTTGACATAGGCTTCACAACCCCAAATTCTGAGATAAGACAGCACTGGAGCTTCTCCAGTCCATAATTCATATGGTGTCTTTGCTACTGCTTTTGATGGCGCTCTATTTAGAGTGAACACTGCTGTTAGCAGAGCATATCCCCAAAGGGATATTGGAAGGTCTGTGTGACTCATCATAGATCGAACCATATCCAATAAGGTCCGATTTCTCCTTTCAGACACACCATTCCATTGAGGTGTTCCAGGAGGAGTGAGTTGGGATACGATCCCACACTCTCTCAGATGATCACTGAATTCTTGGCTTAAGTATTCTCCTCCTCGGTCGGACCGAAGAGCCTTAATGCTTTTGCCAAGTTGCATCTGTACTTCATATTGGAATTCTCTGAACTTCTCAAAAGATTCAGACTTATGTTTCATTAAATAAACATATCCATACCTACTGAAATCATCAGTAAAGGTAATGAAGTACTGATAGTTTCCTCTTGCATTTGTGGACATTGGGCCACACACATCAGTGTGTATCAGGCCCAATAAGTCACTGGCCCTCTCGTTAGGTTTATTAAAGGGGGCCCGTGTCATTTTGCCCATCATGCAGGATTCGCATTTCTCACATGACTCAAAGTCAAAAGAGCCAAGAAGTCCATTCGAATGGAGCCTCTTGATGCGTTTCTCGCTGATGTGCCCTAAACGACAATGCCATAGAAACGTTCGGTTCTCCTCATTAGGTTTGAACCGTTTGGTATTAATGTTATAAATTGGCGCGGATTGATCGAGTATGTAAAGCCCATTCATAAGAGGGGCAGAACCATAGAACAAATTGTTGCGATTGAAGGAACATAATTTATTCTTAACTGAAAAATCATAACCTTCCAAATCCAACAAAGAAATTGAAATAATATTTCTGCTTATAGCAGGTACAAAATAACAATTATTGAGTTCTAAAATCAATCCCGAAGGTAAAGACAACAAGTATGTGCCTACAGCTAGTGCTGGAACTTTCGCTCCATTCCCAACTCGTAGCTCCACTTGTCCTTGCTTCAGCCTTCTACTATTGCTGAGTGCCTGCATATTAGTACAAATATGAGCCCCACAACCAGTATCCATAACCCATGAGGTATTATCAGAAGTAGTTGTATTAACTTCTATAACAAAAATACCTGTTGAAGAAGTCTCAAAAGTCTTCTTCTTCAATTCCTTTAGACCTTCCTGGAATTTCTTACATTCTCTCCTCCAATGCCCTGGTTCTTTACAGAACCTGCATATGTCAGTTGGCCCAGCCTTGGACTTGGGCTTGGGCTTTGGCGTGTCCTTGTCCGCGACTTGGACAGCCTTGGCCTTTCCCTTATCCTTAGCAGAGGATTTCTTAAACCCCTTGCCCTTCTGCACCATAAGCACATTGGGGTCCTTGGCGGTTTTCCTCAAATTGGGCTCTGCAGTCTTGAGCATTCCGTGAAGCTCAGGCAATGTCTTACTCAAGCCATGCATGTTAAAGTTCAGAATGAACTGATCATAGCTTGCAGGTAATGACTGCAGAATGATGTCGCAGGCAAGTTCCTGGCTGATTGGGCAGTCGAGTTTCTGAAGATGATCGAGATAACCCATCATCTTCAAGACATGAGGACTCACTGCCGCATTCGCAGCCAACTTGCAGTCTAAGAGGTTCTTAACTGTTTGAAACCTCTCAGTCCTAGCCTGCTCCTAAAAAAGCGATTTCAGGCTTGCCATTATCTCGATGGGTGATAATACACTCTCGAACTGTTTTTGCAGCTCAGCAGTCATTGTCACCAACATCAGGCAATAGGCATCATTTTCATCTGACGAATGCTTTTCCCAAGCATTATGCAGAGTCCTGGCGGCATTGGCAGGAGGCCTCTCGGGGAGAGGATCACGAAGGACATAATCCTTCTTCTCCTGCTTGAGGACTAGCCTCAAGTTCCTTGACCATGTCAGGAAGTTCGTTCCAGTCAGCTTCTCCTTCTCGAGAACAGACCGGATTGAGAATGTGTTTTGTGTGCTTGTAGTAGTCATAGCTGAAATATATAGATAAAAAGGTTATTAGTTAAAATGTTCAATATGATTAATCTCGTATTAAATTTAATATGATTAATCACGCATTATATTCAATAACATAAGTTACCCTCAATAGAATATAATGATTCCAAGATCCACATATAACTAAGATCAAAGTGGGCCACTGGCCATCACCCAACCTTAGCTTATATCGGTAAGCCCTATATCGGCTAATTATATCCGTGATATAACTCTTGGTTGTGAATCTGGGCCCGAGGCCCAATCCACTCTGATGTCTCAAGGCCCGGGACTCCCGATGGCCTAGTCAAGAAAACCAGACTATACAGTCATGTAATCATTAATGTCTGGGACTCCCAATGACATTTATGAATCACAAACCGTCTTATCCACGCAAAAGCAGACACCCTCACACTGTAAGGCCATGAATACAATTGAATGGGCTTCGACAGCTGACATAGAATGGACAAGACATCCAACGCTTGATATTCTTTGAGGTTCGTAGGTTTATTTAAAAATTCATTCCCAAAATAGAAGATTACTATTTCGGGAAACTTTCCATTTTTGGAAACCTACTATTTTTGGAAACTTTCTAAAATTGGAAACTTTCTAAAAACGGAAACTTTCTAACTTTAGAAATTTCTTTAAAATCCAAAACCCGCAAATCTAGAAACTTCTAATATAAGAAACTTTCTAATTTCAAAATTTCGGAAACTTTAATTTAAAATCGACTTTATATTTTTATAAAATAAATTTTAAATTAATCTGAAGAAAGACTCAAATAATTGGCCCAATTGTTTTAACTTCTTGGCCCGAGGCCCAAGAATTTGTCCATGTCCAAGACATGACCCAATTAAATGACATAACCGGTCTGGTTCATTAAAATTGGTCTAACCAAATTTTAATTACTACGATGACCACAATTGTCAACCGGTTATTTACTAAACCGGATTTTCTCAATTTATTTGGTCCAACCAAATCAAATTAGAAAATCCTGGTTTAGGCACTAAATCCAATAATTCTTTCGACATTGGATTTCTTGTCCCGGTTTAACCAGACTTAATAAAATTATTAAATCTGTTTATTAAACCAGGACGAATTAATTTTAATCAAAATATTAAACCGAGCCTTAAACCAACCATGTCGATCGATGAACCAACCGTGTCGATCGATCCATCAACCGCATCGGTCGATGCTCTTAGCATTGATCCTGCATCGATCGTGCATCGATCCTGTATCGATCGATGCTCTCACGCATGCACGGAACCGAGCCAAAACCCTAACCGTGTCGATCGATGCACCAACCGCATCGGTCGATGCACCAACATCGAACCTGCATCGATCCTGCATCGATCGATGCTTTCACGCGTTAACAGGGTTAGCCGATAGACTGTATCGACCGATCCATGCGATCGTATCGATCGATCCATGCGATCGCAGTCGATACTGACTTTTGAAAATCGCATTCTACCAAATCAATATAGCTTGGTTTCTGCGATTTTAAGTGTGTTTAGGTTTCAATTCCTTGTTTCTTAAGTGATTTCTCTTATCAGTAGTTGATTTAAAATACTTTTAAACAAGAAAAACAATCCTAAACTTGAATCTAAACAAGAAAAACCAGAACCATGGCTCTGATACCACTGAAGGAATGTTTAGTCAATCCTGATTCAATTCCAGATTCAGATCATCCTAAACATGCTGATCTAGGTTCTTCTCGAATAGAAACAATTGATGATCTCACCTTATACCTGTTAATTGCAGCGGAAAGAGATGGTATGTCAGAGATCAGAGAGCCACCGAGAGATAACTCCTCCAGAGGTTCACACACGCACACCAATCAGGAAGAAGGCTGCTAGGCCACTAGGGGAACTCGGCGCAGAGAGAGAGAGAGTTTTCGGCTAGGGTTTTTTTTTGGTTCTGAACTCGAGTTTTATTTATAAAACTTGTCCGGTTCCGTTTGGGCCATTTGGCCCAAACACCAATTAACTCGACGGCATTCGCGCACTGTGTCGATCGACACACCTTGTGTATCGATCGACACACAGTAGCTAAACCGTTTTATTCTCTCTAAGTACAGTAAATGCCTAGCTTTTTTACCGTACTTCTGCTTAAACGTTCCTACACATTTTCCTGTTAGCTTAGGCGTGTGACCCATATGGGATCATATAATAAAGGCAATAAGTCCAAGACTTATAGATCATGAGCGGACTCTAGCAAGCCATCATGACCCCCAGTATTATATGACTTATGTCTCATCATTGACATACTCTTACTTTCTAGAGACAGTACCGAGATTACTGGACACAATTCCAACACCTTTGTGTTGGGAATGTCCTGAAATCTACTGTACTATCTCTAGAAAGTATGATAAGTGTCGAGATCAGACATAAGTCATAAATACTGGGAGGTCATGATGACTTGCTAGAGCCCGCTCTTGATCTATAAGTTAAGTACTTATTACCAGTATTGTATGATCCCAAAGGGTCACACACCATAGCTAACGGGAAAGTTAAAAAGGAATTAATACAGTAAGATGCAAGACATTTACTGTATTTGTACAGGGAATTGGGCCAGACAAAATACAGTTTTTTTGTCTGATTTGGGTCTTGGGCCCAAAAGCCTAATAAGCCATTAGTTTAATTACTTGGGCCCATATAAGGAAGAGGAGGCGCCAGTAAGCCTCAGTGATCTGCGATTTCTAGGTCTGGCCGTCCTCCTCTCTCTCTGTTGTTCCAGCTTGGTCTAGCAGCCTGATCCAGTAGCTTGTAAGCGTGTGGATACCTAGGAGGAGCCGGTGTTTATCAGCTCTCAGTGATCTCTTCATTCCCTTGATCAATCCGCTGCAATCATAAGGTAATGATCCTGATATGTTTATGATTCAACTGCAAATCACCTAGATCCTAGTTGATTATGTTAGGTTGTAATCTGATAATTAAACCTATGAACCAACATAATCCTACAGTGGTATCAGAGCCTAGGTCGTTAGGTTTTTGCTTTTTGGATCATACTAGGTTGTTTATTAGTTTGATGAATCGATTTTAATGAGTAAAATTTGATTAGAAAACTTGAAAAACCTAATATGTAAATCGCATGAACCGATTGAAACCCATCGGTATGCGAAGTGGACGCCCGTATCGATCGACGAGGGAGCGTGATATCGATCGATATCAATCGGATCGATTGCTTCTCGCTGTCCCCATGACCCGATCGCAACGAGCTGATGCACGCGAGTATCGATCGACGTGGGTGCGTCATATCGATCGATATGCTGGCGAGGCATACGTTCCGCAAGTAGCCAATCGGTTCAGCCGAGCTTCGCGGTTCGTTCTTCCCAAACCCGCGACAACAAGTTAGGTCAAAATTGGCTAAAACACAAGGTGTTTCTTCCCGGTTTTGGACTTAACCGAACCGATCCAATTTAATTGGTGGTTCAAGCGGTTAACCAAATCGCGGTTTGCTGGAAATTATTTAATACAATTGGTATTATTTAATTTCTGGTTAAACCGGATTTAAATTCAAAATTGAATTTTAACCTAAACCGAAGGCTGGTCTAAGTTTGATTTGGTTGGACCAAATAATTTAGAGCTGGTCTGGTTTAGTAAATAACCAGTTGGATTTAGTAGTTAATTTGGTCTTGGACCAGAATTAATGAACCAACTCGGTTATGTCAAATTATTGGGCCAATTGGAATTATGTGGTCTTGGGCCAAGAATTGGGCCTATAATTTGTGACCCAACCGAAAACTTTAATAAAAATATTAAATTAGAAATTTCTATTTTTAGCATGTTTCTAGATTTAGAAAGTTTCTAAAATAAGTAAGTTTCCCAAAATAGTAATCTTCTATTTTTGGAAAGAAAACCTAAAATCCTCAAAACTAATATCAAGCTTGGATGTCTTGCCCAATCTTGTCAGCTACTTAACACTTATTCAATTACAGATATGGCTTACAGTGTGAGGTGTCTGTTTTTGCGTAAGTAAAGTAGTATATAGTCACTAATTTCATTGGGAGTCCCAGACTTTAGTGATTATTTGGCTGTAAGAGATTGGTTTCCTTGACTGGGCCATCGGGAGTCCCGGGCCTTGAGACATCTGGTGAATTGGGCCTTGGGCCCAATCCACAACCGAGAGTTATATAGATATAACTAGCTGTGTGCATGCTTACCAAGTAAAGCTAATTCCGGGTGACGGCCAGTGGCCCACTTTGGTTTTGGTTGAACATGGGTCTCGGAATCATTGCATTCTTATGAGGTTAAACAAAGAAATTTTGAATGCAATGCGAGTTTTCTTATAAGTTATTAAGATTACTCTTTTATGAACTAAATAACTAAAACTCTATTGTCTCATAATTTCAGCTATGTCAAGCACAACAACACAAAACACTTTCTCGATCCGGTCTGCCCTTGAGAAGGACAAACTGAACGGATCAAACTTCCTGAACTGGTCCAGGAACCTGAGACTTGTGCTCAGGCAGGAGAAGAAGGCTTATGTCCTTGAAAGAGTTCTCCCCCCTAGACCTGCGAATAATGCCGCACAAGCTGTGAAGAATGCTTGGGATACGCATTCTTCAGATGCTAATGACGTGGTTTGCCTAATGTTGGCGACAATGGCTCCCGAACTGCAGATTCAGTGGGAAGGCCTGACTTGTCCCATGGAACTGATGGCAAACCTGAAAGCGTTGTTTCAGGAGCAGGCTCGTACAGAGAGATTCCAAACTGTAAAGAATCTCTTGGACTGTAAAATGGCTAAGGATGCAGCAGTGAGTCCACATGTTCTGAAAATGATGGGTTATCTCGATCATTTGACTAGACTCGACTGTCCTATAAGCCAAGAGCTTGCTTGTGATATCGTTCTGCAGTCTCTTACTCCTGCATATGACCAGTTCACCTTGAACTATAATATGCATGGGTTGACAAAGACTTTGCCTGAGCTACATGGTATGCTCAAGACTGCAGAACCTAATCTGAAGAAGGCCAAGGACCCGTCTGTACTCATGGTGCAGAAGGGCAAGGGTTTCAAGAAATCCGCTGCAGACAAAGGAAAGGGCAAGGCAGTCAACAAAGAAAAGGCCAAGCCCAAGCCCGTGTCTAAAGCTGGGCCTTCTGATATCTGCCACTTTTGCAAAGAGGCAGGGCATTATCGCAGGGACTGTAAGAAATACCAGGAAAGTCTGAAGGAGAAGAAGAAGTCCTTCGCGACTACTTCTTCAGGTATTTTTGTTATTGAAGTAAATACTACTACTTCTGATAATACCACTTGGGTATTAGATACTGGATGTGGGGCTCATATTTGTACTAATGTGCAGGCGCTCAGCAACAGTAGAAGGTTGAAGCAAGGGAAAGTAGAGTTGCGGGTTGGCAATGGAGCGAAGGTTCCAGCACTGGCCGTTGGTGTTGGAATTGTGTCCAGTAATCTCGGTATTGTCTCTAGAAAGTAAGAGTATGTCAATGATCAGACATAAGTCATATAATACTGGGGGTCATGATGGCTTGCTAGAGTCCGCTCATGATCTATAAGTCTTGGACTTATTGCCTTTATTATATGATCCCATATGGGTCGCACGCCTAAGCTAACAGGAAAATGTGTAGGAACGGCTTAGCAGAAGTACGGTAAAAGTGCCAGGCATTTGTCGTACTTAGAGAGAGATTAATGGGTCTGATTAAATCCAAGGGATTTAATCAGATTGGTATTTGGGCCCAAAAGCCCAAAAGGGAAAGAGAAGGGTTTTATAAACTAAAACCCAAATCTCTTTCTCTCTAACCCTAGCCCCCAGCCGCGATCTCTCCTCTCTCTCTGCGCCTCCTCTCCTGCTCGGTCTAGCAGCCATTTCCTGTGAAGCGTGTGTGAGCCTTTGGAGGATCCATCTCTAGGTGGTTCTGCTGATCTCAAGCCATACCTTCTCCTTCCGCTGCATAAACAGGTATAAGGTGAGATCTGATATTGTTTCTATTCAAGAGAACCTAGATCTGCATGTTTAGGATGATCTGAATCTAGAATTGAATCAGGATTAACCTAAACAATCCATCAGTGGTATCAGAGCCATTGGTTCTTAGGATTTCTTGTTTAGATTCATGTTTAGGTTGTTTATTCTGTTTAGAAGTGTTTTTGAATCAACTACTGATAAGATAAATCACTTAAGAAACAAGAATTGAACCCTAAACACACTAATCAAATCGCAAACAAGCTATATGACTTGTTTTGTGATCGGCCAAGGTTTGATCCGATCGACCAAACCAATCGCATGTATCGACCAAACCGATAGCATGGATCGGTCGATCAATCGACCAAGAGGCGTCCCGAACGATCGCGTGGAGAAGGGGCCGATGATCGCATGGATCGTGCGATAGCCGATCGCATGGATCGCGTCTCGTCCCGCCAGCATCGTCCCGCGATCGTCCCGCCTGACCCGAGCTCTCCCGGCTGTCGCGTCCCGTCCGCAGCTGGGCATCGTCTCGATCTCGGATCGTTGGCGCACGGCTTGCGGCTGGACGATCGTTCCTTGATCGCAAAGCTAGGGTTATGGATACTGGTTGTGGGGCTCATATTTGTACTAATATGCAGGCACTCAGCAACAGTAGAAGGCTGAAGCAAGGACAAGTGGAGCTACGAGTTGGGAATGGAGCGAAAGTTCCAGCACTAGCTGTAGGCACATACTTGTTGTCTTTACCTTCGGGATTGATTTTAGAACTCAATAATTGTTATTTTGTACCTGCTATAAGCAGAAATATTATTTCAATTTCTTTGTTGGATTTGGAAGGTTATGATTTTTCAGTTAAGAATAAATTATGTTCCTTCAATCGCAACAATTTGTTCTATGGTTCTGCCCCTCTTACGAATGGGCTTTACATACTCGATCAATCCGCGCCAATTTATAACATTAATACCAAACGGTTCAAACCTAATGAGGAGAACCGAACGTTTCTATGGCATTGTCGTTTAGGGCACATCAGCGAGAAACGCATCAAGAGGCTCCATTCGAATGGACTTCTTGGCTCATTTGACTTTGAGTCATGTGAGAAATGCGAATCCTGCATGATGGGCAAAATGACACGGGCCCCCTTTAATAAACCTAACGAGAGGGCCAGTGACTTATTGGGCCTGATACACACTGATGTGTGTGGCCCAATGTCCACAAATGCAAGAGGAAACTATCAGTACTTCATTACCTTTACTGATGATTTCAGTAGGTATGGATATGTTTATTTGATGAAACATTGATAGGTTCTAAGTTTTCCCTATACTAAACTGCAAGTGAACAGCAATGTCAAAGTAGTATATAGGGTTATCGAATCCACAGGGACACTTGGTCTCAAGAGAATCAAACTGTAGGAATAAATACTAGAAATAAGCAAGTAGTGAATGAAATAGATTGCGGTGCGAGAAAGTAAATCAGTAACAGAGATTAACGGTTGTGAAGCAAGTAATTAAAAGCGTCAAGCCTAGGGTATTCTCAGGAAATCAGACAAGCAGACAGTTCATTCAGCAAGGATCTAATTAAGAACGGTTCTAGAACTCAAAACACAGATATAGAATTAACCAAATTCCTTTGCGATAATTCTCTAAGTCTAAGTGCAGCAAACCAAACTTTCGTTTGCGAGAACTAACAGATTAAACTAGCAATAAGTCCAAGTTTGATATGTTCACAATTATCCTAAACCAAACTTCCGTTTGCGCAAAGTTTAATTGCCCAATTTAATTAGTTCAGATTCCTAAACCCCACTTCCGTGACGTATTTAGCAACCTAAGATCTAGATTCTAATTGATCAGGTTAGAACTAGCTTTAAGCACAATTAAATTGAAGAACATGTATAGTTATGAATCCTTAACTGAATTTGAACAAGTCTAGCAAGTCATGAAATCCTATGTGAGAAACCCTAAACCTAACTATGGATCTACTCAGACATAGATAATGAAAACATAATCATAGAATGAATAAATTGCATAAAAGAATAAGAGTAAAAGGGGTTCGAAATCTTCTCCAAATACAGATGATGTAACAGGTTCAGATCAGCCCCAAAAAGCTCTAAAATCCTCTGCTCTTAATTATCAAAGTGTATGGTAAAAAGTATAAAGCGTATCTAATAAAAACTCTAAAAACTCTATTATATAGGCATAATCTCGGCCAAGGGCTTCTTTGTAAATATCAGGAACTTCTGGATCAAAGTGCAAATTCTTCACTCTTCTAAACCGCCGAGTTTTTGGCCCATCTCGTTGGTGCATCGATCGATGCTAGAGTGCAACGATCGACACCTTCCTCTGTTTCGGACAGTGAACTCTATCTCTCGGCCAAACACTCCAAAAATCTCCAAAATGCTCCATTATCTCCAATTCAGCTCCAAACCTGATTATACCTGTAAAAGACTCTAAACAAAGACAAAAGACACTAAAAACACACTTATATCATGGTCTAAAACTAGTAAAAACCATGATATATCAACTCCCCCACACTTAGCCTTTGCTTGCCCTCAAGCAAAACAGAGAACTAAAACATGGTGAAGAGGTTTGAAAACTCTTCAGAAACTCATTTCATCCTAGAAGCTACAATACTCAGATTCCCCTTAGTAAACCACTGCAAGAATCAATCACAGGATATCAAGACCACAATGTACTTCCCCCACACTTAGCAACTGTCCTAGGTAAACTCCACAATCACATTCAAGCATTCAAATTCTCCCTACTGACTTCTGCAAGTATTTAAGTGCGGTCTCACCTAAGGAGTATCGATCTAAAGGCACATGGATTCTTACCTTATCAGCTCTAGACCACCATACTATCTTTCTCTAGTCCCTTTCTTCTCTTTCCCTTCTCTAACAACTGATTTTTCCCCACTGGGTATCATTTTATTTTTTTTATCAGTGTTCTTCCCGTTATGGGGTATACTTTGGACACATTCCATGGATCACATGAGAGATAATAGTGTTTGCTACTATTCCCATGACCACTTCGGAGTTACTAACTCATCCTCAGTTTATTTATTTATTTTTTTTTTTTTTACTTTACAGAAGGGGAGAAGGGGACTAAATAGGACAGGTTTACAGGCTGTGTCAGAACTAACAGGGAATCCGACATAAAGCATACCAAGCCCTTAGGTGAGAAATCTAAGTCAGTATTAAGGTTGAAGTCAGTAAAGGATCCTCTGATACCTGAAGTGATGTGGGTGTTCCCAGTAGGTTGATCTGTGATGGGGTTTTCTAACAGTCATAGATAGATCCTGCAACTTCATCCCAATGGTTACTTAAGTTCCTGCAAGTCTTGTAAATCTTCTCAGAAAATCATAGTTTCTTACTTAAACAATTTTGACTCAATAAAACCAAAATTTTTGAAAAACGGACTGACTCTTAAGAAAACAGAAAGATATAAGTCAGTAGCACCTCCCCCACACTTAAGACACACTGTCCCCAGTAGTGTCCAGCGAAGGATCGGTAAAAAGAAAATAAAAATTGAAAAGGTGGAATTATGTCTGTCGGGTTACCTCTGTCGCTAAGCATCGACCGTTGCACTAAGTGCATCGACCGTTACTTGGCGATTTTCCTGTATAGTCGATCGTTGCTCAGGACCGCAACGATCGCTGCAATGCGATTACTTTCGTGTTGTGTCGATCGATACAGAAGAGCGTCGATCGTTGCACTGCGATTTAACCGAGACCTGCAATCATAAACTCACCAGAAACAAAAACAAACGTAAAATCCTAACAAAAACACCAAAAATGAAAAAGAAAAACACCAGTACCTAATGGTGGGTTGCCTCCCACCCAGCGCTTGTTTAAGGTCAATAGCTTGACCGGACGGATGAGATCTTTCAAGTAGAGGGTGCAGCATCCAGAGGCAAAATCTGACCTCTTGGAATCTCGGCCTTAGCCCAATAGTGTTTTACCCTCTGCCCATTAACAGCAAACTCATTACCTTCCTTGCCAATTAAAATGACAGCTCCATATGGACGCACTTCCTTAATTGTGTAGGGACCGGACCATCTTGATTTCAACTTCCCTGGAAACAAATGCAGACGAGAATTGTACAGAAGTACCTGGTCATTAGGCTCAAACCGTCTAGAAACAATCTTTTTATCATGATAAGCCTTAGTCCTCTCCTTGTACAGCTTTGAGTTCTCATAGGCAAGATGTCTAATCTCATCCAACTCATTGAGCTGTATCAGTCTCCTCTCTGCAGCTGGTTTGAGGTCAAAGTTCATCTGTTTTACAGCCCATGCTGCTTTGTGCTCAAGTTCCACTGGCAGATGACATGCTTTCCCATACAGCAAATGGAATGGAGTAGTCCCTAATGGTGTTTTAAATGCAGTCCTGTAGGCCCATAAAGCATCATCAAGCTTAGCTGCCCAATCTTTCCTAGTCTTCCCGACTGTCTTCTCCAAGATCTCCTTGATTTGTCTGTTAGAAACCCCTACCTGTCCACTAGTCTGTGGGTGATAAGGAGTAGCAACTCGGTGATGCACTCCATGCTTCTTCAGGAGCTTCTCAAAAACCTTATTAATAAAGTGAGATCCTCCATCACTAATTACTATCCGGGGTACTCCAAATCTAGGGAATATGATAGATTTAAACAGCTTAATGACTACTGAAGAGTCATTGGTTGGATTGGCTATTGCCTCTACCCACTTAGAAACATAATCCACAGCAACTAATATGAATTTATTCCCATAAGATGAGGGAAAGGGACCCATAAAGTCTATGCCCCAGCAATCAAAAACCTCAACCTCAAGAATGAAATTCTGAGGCATCTCATGCTTCCTACTAATTTTCCCTCTTCTCTGGCAGGCATCACAATGAGAAATAAAGGAATGAGTATCAGCGAACATTGTAGGCCACCAGAAACCTGCTTGCAAAACCTTAGACACAGTCTTAAATGTAGCAAAATGTCCTGCATAATCTGAACCGTGACAGTGGAAAAGGATATCTGGAACCTCTGACTCATCAACACATCTTCTATAAAGGCCATCCGAACAATGCTTATAGAGATAAGGTTCATCCCAATAGTACCTCCTAAGTTCTCTGAAGAACCTCTTCTTTTCATATCCTTTCAGATTATCTGGTTCAGTCTCTGCAGCTAGATAATTGGCTATGTCTGCATACCATGGTCGATCGTTTGTTGCGACAGCGTGAATCTCGAACTCATGCTTTCCAATCCGTACCATAAACGTTTCTGTGTCTGTATCCGCACTGCAACGATCGTCACAATCAGGTGTATCGATCGTTACTGCCCCGATAGATGCATCGATCGACGCTGATGTAGCATCGATCGACGCAATGCGATTAATCCGACAGTTCTGCAGATTTCTGTCTAAATCTGTCTCACAGATTGTCCCAACCATATTGACGTTTTCTTCAGGCAAGTAGTCATTAATTGGCACGTCCTCCTCTACTAGCATCCTCGAAAGATGATCAGCAACTCCATTCTCAACCCCTTTTTTGTCTCTCACTTCAATATCAAATTCCTGAAGCAACAAGATCCATCTCAGCAGTCTTGGCTTAGCGTCCTTTTTATGCATCAGATACTTCAGTGCTGAATGATCAGTGTGTACAATCACCTTGGAGCCAACAAGATAAGAGCGAAATTTCTCAAATGCAAAGACAACTGCTAGCAATTCCTTCTCTGTAGTTGCATAGTTTCTTTGTGCATCATCCAGTGTCCTACTGGCATAATAGATAGCATGAAGCTTTCTATCTTTCTTTTGTCCAAGAACAGCTCCCACAGCATAATCACTTGCATCACACATTACCTCGAAAGGCAAATCCCAATCCGGTGGCTGAACTATGGGAGCACTCACTAATGCCTGCTTGATCTGCTCAAATGCAGTTTGACAATCTGCAGTGAACTCAAATTTGGTGTCTTTACACAGCAAAGCAGTTAGTGGCCTAGCAATCCTACTAAAATCCTTAATGAACCGTCTATAGAAACCAGCATGTCCAAGAAAGCTTCTAATAGACTTAACAGAATCAGGTGCCTGCAGGTTCGTCATTACCTCGATTTTGGCGCGGTCCACCTCTATTCCTGCTTCGGATACTTTATGCCCAAGCACAATGCCATCTCTGACCATGAAATGACACTTCTCCCAGTTAAGAACTAAATGCTTCTCTTCACATCTTTTCAGAACCTTACACAGATTATCTAAGCATTCATTATAGGATGATCCATATACTGAGAAATCATCCATGAATACTTCCATAAAATCCTCAATCATATCTGTGAATATGGACATCATGCATCTCTGGAAAGTGGCTGGTGCGTTGCAGAGTCCAAAAGGCATCCTACGGTAAGCGAAAGTCCCATATGGACAAGTAAAAGTGGTCTTTCCCTGATCCTCCGGATGGATGGGAATCTGAAAGAAACCTGAGTAGCCATCTAGGAAGCAGTAGTAAGGATGATTTGCTAACCTTTCGAGCATCTGATCAATAAAAGGCAAAGGAAAATGATCCTTCCTAGTAGCATCATTAAGCTTCCTGTAGTCTATACACATCCTGTGTCCAGTCACGGTCCTAGTAGGTATCAGCTCGTTCTTCTCATTTTTCACAACTGTAACACCGCCCTTCTTTGGCACTACATGGACTGGACTCACCCAATCACTGTCAGAGATAGGATATATAATTCCAGCGTCAAGGAGTTTCATAATCTCCTTTTTGACTACTTCCTGCAGATTAGGATTAAGTCTCCTCTGATGTTCGATTGATGTCTTGGACTCATCCTCAAGATGTATCCGGTGCATGCACAGCTCCGGTGAGATACCTGAAATATCATTAAGGGAATAGCCAAGAGCTTTGCGATGCTTGCGCAGCTTGCTTAGCAGTAAAGTGAGCTCTGCGTTGTTTAAACTAGCGTTGACAATCACTGGATAAGTTGAATTCGGTCCAAGAAATGCGTACCTTAGCCCGGATGGAAGTGGTTTCAGATCTATTTTCGGAGCTTTTTTCTCTGCCCAGTCTATGTCGACTTGCAACGATCGTTGCTTAGTTGGTATCGATCGTTGCAGTCCCGCGTCAGACACTTCTACTTGCATTGCAACCTCGACAGAATCCATTAATCTTGTATAGCACATCGCAGGCTCGTCCTGCAGGTATTCCAACTCCAAAATAGAACTTAGTAAAGCCCTTTCTAGTGGGTCCTCAGCATGTGATTGATGGAAGTACTCTGCAGCCAAATCACCCAATGTGTCCACATAAAAGGTCTGCCCGTCGATGGTCGGTCTCTTCACCAGTTTGTTCATGTCAAAACTCATCTTCAGATCACCCACATTCAGGATTATCTTACCTCCTTGACAGTCAATCATCGCACCAGCTGTTGCTAAGAAAGACCTGCCTAGAATCAATGGGTCTTTTGGCTCCTGTCCATATTGTAGAACCACAAAATCAGTTGGGATTACGCACTTGCCAACTGTTATAGGCACATCCTCTATTACTCCTTCTGGAATCCTGACTGATCTGTCTGCCAGAACCAGTGATATCCTAGTTGGTATAAAATCTGTCATCCCCAGCCTTTTAGCAACAGAAAGGGGCATTAGATTTACACTGGAGCCAAGATCACATAGGGATCTTTCGAACCTCTCCTTGTAGATAGCACAATCCAACACGAAGCTGCCCGGATCTTTCAATTTCTCTGGAATTCTACCTTGAACCACTGCACTACATACTTCATTGAGCATCATTATACTTTCTTCATCAGACCATTTACCAGAAATTGCATCCTTGAGGCATCTCTTCATCATGGGGGAAGTTTCAATGGAATCCAACAAAGGTACTTCAACCTTTACCTTTTTTATGAACTCCTTCCATTTTGCATATTGCCTATCATTCTTAGCTTTTCTGGGGTTCTTGGGATAAGGTATTTTAGGCTTGTATACTCTTTCAGCCGACTGTTTTGGGTTTTCAGCACTCGAACTTCCTGCAGTCACCTTGTGTCGATCGTTGCCTTTATTGCACCGATCGATGCTAGGCGACTTTGTTACGACCTCCGGTTCCTTTATTTCGCTTGGCAACGATCGCTGCTGAGATGCATCGATCGATGCTCGGCGAATATCGCGTATCTCATCCTCCAATTCCTCAATTTCCACGAGTTCCTCAACGCTTAACTGCTTTTTCTCGCCAGATGACAGCTCCTTACCACTTCTTAATGTCACGGCATTGCATTGGTACTTAGGATTGGCATCAGTCCTCCCCGGGAGATATCCTTCTTCCCTTTGAGCATGTCCAGCAGATTTTGCAACCCTAGCATCAAGCTCTTTCATGTGCGTGTTCAAACTTTCAAACTTCCCATTCAGCTCCATGTAGATTGTATCCATCTTTGCATCAGCATCTGCTGCATACTTAGTCTGATTCTCCATCATTTGTCTTAGCATCATCTCTATTTTACTATCAGACTCATTGGCTTTCTTAAAACCACTTTGCTGAACTCCATTTGAGAATCTGTTTCCCTGTTGATTTCTAAATCTATTGCTTTGGAAACTAGAACTTCCCATGTAATTCGCTTCTTCTTCCTGAGTGTCCTCCTCAGTCTGAATCACCTCTATATCTTGGGCAGAGTGGACAGCTTTCTTACTTGTTAGGAGATTGTAGACTGTGTCCAATCTGGATCTAATCTCAGTCATGTTAGAATCCTCTATACTTCCACCGGATTTCTTCCTCTTTTCATCCATAGATTTGCAACTGTAGCTGTTAATAAGGTTCCCAATCAACTGCACAGCTTGTGTAGGAGTCCTGGTGTTGAAATTAGCATTACTGGAATTATCCAGCGCAGTCTGATAAGGAAGATCTATGCCTCTGAAGAAGATACCAATCAGCTGTACTTCTGTGAATCCATGGTGTGGACAGTCACGCTGATACTGCTTAAATCTCATCCAGGCAGTCTTCAAGGGCTCCACAGCTCCTTGGGAAAATGTGAGTATGTCCTGTCTGGACTGATCCGAGCGTGCATCATCATAAAAGTGACGCAGGAACTCACTCTTTAAGGCTGTCCAAGTAGTATACTGACCAGGTGCCAGTTGTCTCAGCCATGCACTAGCGTCTCCAGCAAGACTGTGCGGAAATAGCTTAAGGAACAGATAGTCCGGGCACACTCCTTCATACTTCATGCCAGTGACTATGTCTTCAAACTTGTCAATGTGATCCATAGGCTGCTCTGTTTGAAGACCATGAAAAGCAATCTGTCTCATCAGCAGGTAGTAGATGGTTTTTACCTCAAAATCATTCCTCTCAAAAGCAGGAAGCACTAGAGCTGCTCGGTTTGCATGAAACTCATCAGGTCTGTTGTAATCAGCTAGTGTCCTCTCATGAACCACCATCTCTCTACCTTGGGCCTGTCCTTGACCCTGGTTTTGGTTCAGCTCCTGTTGCTCAGGAGGATCAGGGATAACATTCCCTTCAGCATCAACCCGATGCCCAGCAGCATTGTACGGGTTGTCATCTTGGTCCCTCAGGGTACCTTCAGCATCCGGTATCAAGATCAAACGTTCTCGTACCATTCTCTCTCTCTTTTCTCTTCTGTTAGTCCTTTCTAGACGTCCAAGTTCCTCTAGTCCGAGATTAAGCAAGCTCGAGTTCGGATTACTTCGAGTTTTCTGCGTTGGCATAAACTGTCTGTAATCGTCCAGCAACGATCGATGCTATCAGTGCAACGATCGATTCAATTCTCAGAATCGCCTAGTGACGATCGACGCAAGGTATGCAACGATCGACGCAAGGCGAAATTCGTACCTGCGACAGAAAGAAACCGAGAAAAAAGAAAATCAGCAAAACTAAAAATAAAAACGAAAAAGAACAAAAACAAAAAGAAAAATTTCTACCAAAAACCCTAAGTTCGGTCCTATCGAAGACTCAAAGAGTCCCCGGCAACGGCGCCAAAAACTTGATAGGTTCTAAGTTTTCCCTATACTAAACTGCAAGTGAACAGCAATGTCAAAGTAGTATATAGGGTTATCGAATCCACAGGGACACTTGGTCTCAAGAGAATCAAACTGTAGGAATAAATACTAGAAATAAGCAAGTAGTGAATGAAATAGATTGCGGTGCGAGAAAGTAAATCAGTAACAGAGATTAACGGTTGTGAAGCAAGTAATTAAAAGCGTCAAGCCTAGGGTATTCTCAGGAAATCAGACAAGCAGACAGTTCATTCAGCAAGGATCTAATTAAGAACGGTTCTAGAACTCAAAACACAGATATAGAATTAACCAAATTCCTTTGCGATAATTCTCTAAGTCTAAGTGCAGCAAACCAAACTTTCGTTTGCGAGAACTAACAGATTAAACTAGCAATAAGTCCAAGTTTGATATGTTCACAATTATCCTAAACCAAACTTCCGTTTGCGCAAAGTTTAATTGCCCAATTTAATTAGTTCAGATTCCTAAACCCCACTTCCGTGACGTATTTAGCAACCTAAGATCTAGATTCTAATTGATCAGGTTAGAACTAGCTTTAAGCACAATTAAATTGAAGAACAGGTATAGTTATGAATCCTTAACTGAATTTGAACAAGTCTAGCAAGTCATGAAATCCTATGTGAGAAACCCTAAACCTAACTATGGATCTACTCAGACATAGATAATGAAAACATAATCATAGAATGAATAAATTGCATAAAAGAATAAGAGTAAAAGGGGTTCGAAATCTTCTCCAAATACAGATGATGTAACAGGTTCAGATCAGCCCCAAAAAGCTCTAAAATCCTCTGCTCTTAATTATCAAAGTGTATGGTAAAAAGTATAAAGCGTATCTAATAAAAACTCTAAAAACTCTATTATATAGGCATAATCTCGGCCAAGGGCTTCTTTGTAAATATCAGGAACTTCTGGATCAAAGTGCAAATTCTTCACTCTTCTAAACCGCCGAGTTTTTGGCCCATCTCGCTGGTGCATCGATCGATGCTAGAGTGCAACGATCGACACCTTCCTCTGTTTCGGACAGTGAACTCTATCTCTCGGCCAAACACTCCAAAAATCTCCAAAATGCTCCATTATCTCCAATTCAGCTCCAAACCTGATTATACCTGTAAAAGACTCTAAACAAAGACAAAAGACACTAAAAACACACTTATATCATGGTCTAAAACTAGTAAAAACCATGATATATCAAACATAAGTCTGAATCTTTTGAGAAGTTCAGAGAATTCCAAAATGAAGTACAGAACCAACTTGGCAAAAGCATTAAGGCTCTTCGGTCCGACCGAGGAGGAGAATACTTAAGCCAAGAATTCAGTGATCATCTGAGAGAGTGTGGGATCGTATCCCAACTCACTCCTCCTGGAACACCACAATGGAATGGTGTGTCTGAGAGGAGGAATCGGACCTTATTGGATATGGTTCGGTCTATGATGAGTCACACAGACCTTCCAATATCCCTTTGGGGATATGCTCTGCTAACAGCAGTGTTCACTCTAAATAGAGCGCCATCAAAAGCAGTAGCAAAGACACCATATGAATTATGGACTGGAGTGGCTCCAGTGCTGTCTTATCTAAGAATTTGGGGTTGTGAAGCCTATGTCAAGAGATTAATCTCAGACAAGCTTACACCAAAGTCTGATAAATGCTACTTCATTGGTTATCCGAAGGAAACCAAGGCTTATTACTTCTACCTGCGTTCCGAGAACAAGATCTTTGTTGCCCGGGATTGCAACTTTCTTGAGAGAGAGTTTCTCTCTAAGAAAGACAGTGGGAGTAAGGTACTGCTTGAAGAAATTCAAGATGAACAGGATACTGCTCAACCTGAAGAGGAAGAGCAGCAGGAGGACCTACAAGAAATTGTAGAGCCTGAACCTGTAGTACCCGAAGTTCAAAGATCCGGGAGGATCCGTCACGAACCCGAGAGATATCAAGGATTCCTCGTGACTGACTGTCATGATATTCTGATCATTGATGGTGATGAACCATCGAACTTCAATCAAGCCATGATGGGCCCAGATTCCTCTAAGTGGCGCAAGGCCACTGATTCCGAAATGGACTCCATGTCAGTCAACCAAGTATTTTCGTTGGTTGACTTACCCGCTGGCGTAAAAGCCATCGAGTGCAAATGGATCTTCAAGAAGAAGATTGACGTGGATGGAAATGTCCAGATTTATAAAGCCAGGTTGGTGGCAAAAGGTTTCAGACAAGTTCACGGTGTGGATTACGATGAAACCTATTCACCAGTGGCTATGATGAAATCTATTCGGATTCTACTAGCAACTGCAGCTTTTCATGATTATGAAATTTGGCAGATGGACGTGAAAACCGCCTTCCTGAATGGTATTCTGGAAGAGGATGTGTATATGACGCAACCTGACGGTTACATAGATCCAAAGAATGCTGGGAAAGTATGCAAGCTTCATAAATCCATTTATGGATTGAAGCAAGCATCGAGGAGCTGGAATCTTCGTTTTGATGAAGCGATCAAGCAATTTGACTTCATCAGAAACGAAGAAGAACAATGCGTGTATAAGAAAACTAGTGGGAGCAAGATAGTATTTCTTATTCTGTATGTCGATGACATACTGCTTCTCGGAAACGACGTTCCAATGCTAAAGTCGGTAAAGGACTGGCTTGGAAGTTGTTTTTCCATGAAAGACATGGGTGAAGCTGCATACGTTCTTGGAATCAGGATCTATCGGGATAGATCTAGAAGGCTGATAGGCTTGTGTCAAGACTCATACATTGACAAAGTCCTACAAAGATTCAGCATGAAAGATTCCAAGAAGGGCTTCACGCCAATGGTACATGGCACAACGCTAAGCAAGAAGCAGAGCCCTACGACGGCTGCTGAGCTTGAGCGCATGAAGAATATTCCTTATGCATCTGCAATAGGATCTGTCATGTATGCCATGATCTGTACTCGTCCTGATGTTGCTTATGCATTGAGCATGACGAGTAGATACCAGTCAAATCCAGGTGAAAACCATTGGATTGCCGTAAAGAATATCTTGAAGTATCTAAGACATACTAAGGATAAGTTCTTGGTGTACGGTGGAAGTGATGTGCTTAAAGTCAGTGGATTCACGGACGCAAGTTTCCAGACAGACCAAGATGATTTCCGGTCACAGTCCGGTTATATCTTTTGTCTGAATGGCGGTGCAATCAGTTGGAGAAGCTCCAAGCAAGACACCGTTGCTGATTCCACTACAGAAGCTGAATATATCGCCGCCTCAGAAGCTGCGAAGGAAGCTGTTTGGATACGAAAGTTCATTATTGAACTAGGTGTGATACCAGATGCGGCTGAGCCTCTGGCACTGTTTTGTGATAACAATGGTGCTATTGCTCAGGCAAAGGAACCAAGATCACACCAGAAATCCAAGCATGTTCTAAGAAGATTTCACTTGATACGTGACATCATTAATAGAAAGGAAGTCAAGATCAGCCGAGTTCAGACAGATGATAACGTCGCTGATCCGTTGACAAAGCCACTCCCAAGGCCTAAGCTCGAGTTTCTGACTGAAGCTGTAGGCATTAGAGACATTGAAATGTAATCTAAATTTGAGTGGGAGTTTGAGGGCTTTTATTTAGTTATTTGATATGTTCTTGTAAAACATTCTTATGTTTAATGAAATTATTATTTCAAGATTATTTTAACTGTGATGAAATAATCGTTCCAAAGTGATATAAACCATTTTATAGGTCATCGAAGTAAGTGACTTGATCTTGAGTCATCAAAGTCATTTAGCTTGATCATGAGACCCTATATTTGATAGATGGATTATATCATCATGTCCCTAGTCGAAGGTTGTTGAAATTGGAACACCAACAACCGTGTGAGACTGGATTGGTATGTGACTTATGACAAAGTCTCAGTGTGTCATAGATGCGCGGCATCGAAGTCAGTACATAGGTGTATGTGGGGTACATACGACCGGACAAGACCCGCTTATAAGAACTCTTCAGGATATTTATATCTGTGTCATAAGAGATTCTTACTACGACTATAGAGTATAGTCCTTAGACCTGAGTTCGCATGCATGTGACTGCACATGGACTGATGCACTTTGATCATTGTCTAACGCTATCGTTCTGCGATAGTTATAAGGACCTTGTTTGGGTACATTATGAAATGAGTAGTTTACAGTGATGGAACAAGACGGGATTTGTCCCTCCAATATAAATGGAGTGAATATCTCTAGGCCAATCGGAGATTTGAATACTGGAAAATGCATGGCCATGCTCAAACGGACTGTCCCGAGTCGTTTGGATTGTCAGTATCGAATCAGAGTCCGATGAACAAGATTAGGCTTTATAAGGATGACACTAATCTTGCCTTATGACTAATCGAGATATTGAGACAAAAGGATTATGAATACAGAGATTCCAGTACAAGTGGGAGATTGTTGGAATTGTGTCCAGTAATCTCGGTACTGTCTCTAGAAAGTAAGAGTATGTCAATGATCAGACATAAGTCATATAATACTGGGGGTCATGATGGCTTGCTAGAGTCCGCTCATGATCTATAAGTCTTGGACTTATTGCCTTTATTATATGATCCCATATGGGTCACACGCCTAAGCTAACAGGAAAATGTGTAGGAACGGCTTAGCAGAAGTACGGTAAAAGTGCCAGGCATTTGTCGTACTTAGAGAGAGATTAATGGGTCTGATTAAATCCAAGGGATTTAATCAGATTGGTATTTGGGCCCAAAAGCCCAAAAGGGAAAGAGAAGGGTTTTATAAACTAAAACCCAAATCTCTTTCTCTCTAACCCTAGCCCCCAGCCGCGATCTCTCCTCTCTCTCTGCGCCTCCTCTCCTGCTCGGTCTAGCAGCCATTTCCTGTGAAGCGTGTGTGAGCCTTTGGAGGATCCATCTCTAGGTGGTTCTGCTGATCTCAAGCCATACCTTCTCCTTCCGCTGCATAAACAGGTATAAGGTGAGATCTGATATTGTTTCTATTCAAGAGAACCTAGATCTGCATGTTTAGGATGATCTGAATCTAGAATTGAATCAGGATTAACCTAAACAATCCTTCAGTTGGCACTTACTTGTTATCTTTACCTTCTGGATTGATTTTAGAACTTGAGAATTGTTATTTTGTACCTGCTATAAGCAGAAATATCATTTCAGTTTCATTATTGGATTTACAAGGATTTGATTTTTCTATTAAGAATAAATTGTGTTCCTTTAATCTCAATGATATGTTCTATGGATGTGCCCCTCTTATTAATGGGCTGTACATGCTGGATCAATCTACTCCAGTATATAACATTAATACAAAACGGTTCAAATCTAACGAAGAAAATGAAACGTTTCTCTGGCATTGTCGTTTGGGGCACATTAGTGAGAAACGCGTCAAGAGGCTCCATTCAAATGGACTCTTGGGCTCATTTGACTTTGAGTCTTGTGAGCAATGCGAATCTTTCCTAATGGGCAAAATGACACGGGCCCCTTTTAATAAACCCACAGAAAGGGCCAGTGAACTATTGGGCCTGATACATACTGACGTGTGTGGCCCAATGTTCACAAATGCTAGAGGAAACTATCAGTACTTCATTACATTCACTGATGATTTCAGTAGATATGGATATGTCTACTTGATGAAACATAAGTCGGAAACCTTTGAGAAGTTCAAAGAATTCCATAATGAAGTACAGAACCAGCTTGGTAAGAGTATTAAGGCTCTTCGGTCGGACCGAGGAGGAGAATACTTGAGCCAGGAATTCTATGATCATCTGAGTGAGTGTGGGATCATCTCCCAACTCACACCTCCTGGAACACCTCAGTGGAATGGTGTGTCTGAGAGAAGGAATCAGACATTGTTAGATATGGTCCGATCCATGATGAGTCACACAGACCTTCCTATATCCCTTTGGGGATATGCTTTGCTGACCGCAACGTTCACACTGAACAGAGTGCCATCAAAAGCAGTAGCAAAGACACCATATGAGTTATGGACTGGAAAGGCTCCAGCAATGTCTTTTCTCAGAATTTGGGGTTGTGAAGCCTATGTCAAAAGATTAATCTCAGACAAGCTTACACCAAAATCTGACAAATGCTACTTCATTGGTTATCCTAGGGATACCAAGGCTTATTACTTCTATCTGCGATCCGAGAACAAGATCTTTGTTGCTCGGGATTGTACTTTTCTTGAGAGGGAATTTCTCTCTAAGAAAGATAGTGGGAGTAAGGTACAACTTGATGAAATTCAAGAAGGACAGGAACCTGTTCAACCTAATGAGGGAGAACAGCAGGATGAATTACATGAAGTTGTAATAGAACCTGAACCTGAAGTACCTGAAGTTCGAAGATCCGGAAGGATCCGTCACGAACCCGAAAGATATCAGGGATTCCTCGTGACTAATTGCCATGATCTTTTGATCATTGACGGTGATGAATCCTCGAACTTTGAAGAAGCCATGATAGGCCCTGACTCCTCAAAGTGGCGTGAAGCCACTGAATCCGAGATGGACTCCATGTCTGTCAACCGAGTGTTCTCACTGGTTGACAGACATGGAGTCCATCTCGGATTCAGTGGCTTCACGCCACTTTGAGGAGTCAGGGCCTATCATGGCTTCTTCAAAGTTCGAGGGTTCATCACCGTCAATGATCAAAAGATCATGGCAATTAGTCACGAGGAATCCCTGATATCTATCGGGTTCGTGACGGATCCTTCCGGATCTTCGAACTTCAGGTACTTCAGGTTCAGGTTCTATTACAACTTCATGTAATTCATCCTGCTGTTCTCCCTCATTAGGTTGAACAGGTTCCTGTCCTTCTTGAATTTCATCAAGTTGTACCTCATTAGGTTGATCATTGACGGTGATGAACCCTCGAACTTTGAAGAAGCCATGATAGGCCCTGACTCCTCAAAGTGGCGTGAAGCCACTGAATCCGAGATGGACTCCATGTCTGTCAACCGAGTGTTCTCACTGGTTGACTTACCCGCTGGTGCTAAAGCCATCGAGTGTAAATGGATCTTCAAGAAGAAGATTGACATGGATGGAAATGTCCAGATTTACAAGGCCAGGTTGGTGGCAAAAGGTTTCAAGCAAATTCATGGTATAGACTATGATGAAACATATTCACCAGTGGCCATGATGAAATCAATTCGGATTCTCCTAGCAACTGCCGCTTATTATGATTATGAGATTTGGCAGATGGATGTGAAAACCGCCTTCCTGAATGGAATCTTGGAGGAGGATGTGTATATGACACAGCCTGACGGTTACATTGATCCTAAGAATGCTGGGAAAGTATGCAAACTTCATAAATCCATTTATGGATTGAAGCAAGCATCCAGGAGTTGGAATCTTCGTTTTGATGAGGCAATAAAGAATTTTGACTTCATCAGAAACAAGGAAGAACAATGTGTGTATAAGAAAACTATTGGGAGCAAAGTGGCGTTTCTTATCCTATATGTCGATGACATATTGCTTCTTGGAAATGATATTCCAATGCTGAAGTCTGTTAAAGACTGGCTGGGAAGTTGTTTTTCCATGAAGGACATGGGTGAAGCCGCGTATGTTCTTGGAATTCGAATCTTTAGAGACAGATCTAAAAGGATGATTGGACTTTGTCAAGATTCTTATATAGACAAAGTCCTGCATCGATTCGGAATGGATAAATCCAAGAAGGGATTCACGCCAATGATACATGGTGCTACACTAAGCAAGACTCAGTGTCCTAAAACACCTGATGAGCTTAAGCGCATGAGTAAGATACCTTATGCTTCGGCTATAGGATTTATCATGTATGCCATGATCTGTACTCGTCCTGATGTTGCTTATGCACTAAGCATGACGAGTAGGTACCAGTCTGATCCAGGTGAGAATCACTGGATTGCCGTAAAGAATATCCTGAAGTATTTGAGGAATACTAAGGATAAGTTCTTGGTTTACGGAGGAAGTGAAGTGCTTGAAATGAGAGGATTCACGGATGCAAGTTTTCAGACATATAAAGATGATTTCAGGTCACAGTCTGGTTACATCTTCTGTCTGAATGGCGGTGCAGTAAGTTGGAAGAGCTCCAAGCAGAGCACCGTGGCAGATTCCACAACTGAAGCTGAATACATCGCTGCTTCAGAAGCTGCGAAGGAAGGAGTTTGGATAAGGAACTTCATGATTGAACTCGGTGTATTCCCAAATGCCACTGAGCCTCTAACACTGTATTGTGACAACAATGGTGCAATTGCTCAAGCTAAGGAACCGAGACATCATCAGAAATCAAAACATATCATGAGAAGGTATCACCTGATTCGTGATATAGTGAATAGAGGTGAAGTGATGGTCAGCAGAGTTCCCACTGATGAGAACGTGGCTGACCCGTTGACAAAGCCACTCCCGAGACCTAAGCACGAGTTGCATACTGCTGCTGTAGGAATTAGAGATTTTCAAATGTAATCTCTTTTTGAGTGGGAGTTGTGAGGGCTTTATTTTAGTTATTTTGATTGGTTCATGTAAACATTTTAATGTTAAAGAAATTTTATTTCTGGATTATTTTAACTGTGACATAAAATAATCGTTCCAAAATGATTCATGTCGTTATATATGGGCCATCGAAGTACATGAGAAAGACTTGATCATGAAACCCCATATTTAACGAAATGACACAAATCATAGTGTCCATAGTCGAAGGTTGTTGAAATTGGAACACCAACAACCACTTGAGACTAGAGTGTGTTGAGACTTATGACCAAGTTTCATGGGTCATGGATGCGCGGCATCAAAGTCAACACATAGGTATATGTTGGGAGCATATGACCGGACATGGCCCGCTAATGAGAACTCTACAAGATATTGATATCTGTGTCATAAAAGGTTCTCATTTACGACTATAGAGTATAGTCCTTAGACCTGAGTTCGCATGCATGTGGCTGCACATGGATTGATGCGCTTTGATCATTGTCTAACGCTGTTTCGTAACTGGGAGCTATAAGGACCTTGGTTGGGTGTATTATAAAGTGTGTAGTTCATAGTGATGGAACAAGATGGGATTTGTCCCTGCCGTTTAACGGAGGTAATATCTCTAGGCCAATCGGAGACTTGATAGCTGGTAAGAGAGTGGCCACTCCCAAACGGACTTGCCCAAGTCGTTTGCATTGTCAGTATCAAATCTGGTCCGATGAACATGGTCTGGCTATATAAGGATGACACGCATCTTGCCTTATGCCAGATCGAGATATTGAGACAAAAGGATTAAGGAATGTAGAATTCCAGTACAAGTGGGAGATTGTTGGGAATGTCCTGAAATCTACTGTACTATCTCTAGAAAGTATGATAAGTGTCGAGATCAGACATAAGTCATAAATACTGGGAGGTCATGATGACTTGCTAGAGCCCGCTCTTGATCTATAAGTTAAGTACTTATTACCAGTATTGTATGATCCCAAAGGGTCACACACCATAGCTAATGGGAAAGTTAAAAAGGAATTAATACAGTAAGATGCAAGACATTTACTGTATTTGTACAGGGAATTTGGCCAGACAAAATACAGTTTTTTTGTCTGATTTGGGTCTTGGGCCCAAAAGCCTAATAAGCCATTAGTTTAATTACTTGGGCCCATATAAGGAAGAGGAGGCGCCAGTAAGCCTCAGTGATCTGCGATTTCTAGGTCTGGCCGTCCTCCTCTCTCTCTGTTGTTCCAGCTTGGTCTAGCAGCCTGATCCAGTAGCTTGTAAGCGTGTGGATACCTAGGAGGAGCCGGTGTTTATCAGCTCTCAGTGATCTCTTCATTCCCTTGATCAATCCGCGCAATCATAAGGTAATGATCCTGATCTATTTATGATTCAACTGCAAATCACCTAGATCCTAGTTGATTATGTTAGGTTGTAATCTGATAATTAAACCTATGAACCAACATAATCCTACACTTTGATCGATAATCCTTAGGTGAGACCGCACTTAAATACTTGCAGAAGTCAGTAGGGAGAATTTGAATGCTTGAATGTGATTGTGGAGTTTACTTAGGACAGTTGCTAAGTGTGGGGGAAGTACATGTTGGTCTTGATATCCTGTGATTGATTCTTGCAGTGGTTTACTAAGGGGAATCTGAGTGTTGTTGCTTCTATGACAAAAAGAGTTTCTGAAAGTTTTCAAACCTCTTGACTACATTTAGTTCTTTGTTTTGCTTGAGGGAAAGCAAAAGCTAAGTGTGGGGGAGTTGATATACCATGGATTTTAGGGTTTTTAACCATGGTATATGTGTTATTTATCGAGTCTTTTACTATGTTTTAGAGTCTTTTCAAGTGTTTATTAGGTACAAGCACATTTGGAGCATATTTGGTGATTATGGCACTTTCTGGAGTTAATTAAAGTATTTGGCCGAGAGATAGACTTCACTGTCGATATTCCAGAGCCGCAACGATCGACACACTTGTGGCGACGATCGTTGCACATGCGAGATGGGCCAAACGACGGTTTAATGAAGAATAATGAAATTGCAGTTTTGCCCAGAAGTTCCTGATATTCACAAAGAAGCCCCAAAACGTGTTTTAGGATTATAATTAGGTTTTACAGCCATTGTTTAGGCAATGCTTCAGAACTAAGTTTTAATTCTCTTAGGAGATTAGAGGGGCTGGTTTTGTTCTCGAAAGAGACTTGATTTCGAACCCCTGTTCTTACTCCTTTGATTTATTTATGATATCTACTTTGATTATGTTATCTGTTATGATTACTATGTCTGAGTAGATCTCTTGTTATAGGTTGAAGGATTCTCATTAAGGATTTCATGGAACTATAGTTTTAATTAATCAATAGGGATTCATATCTGCTAGTTCTTTATCTAAGTTGTTCTTAATGCTTAATCTGAAGTAGCTGATCAGAATTATGATGTTAGGTTGATTAATGCAGCGGAAGTTGGTTAAATTAACTAGAAAGAACCTAGATAAGCAATTAAACTTCTCGCAAACGGAAGTTTGGTTTAGGATAATTGTGAACATATCAAACTTGGAATTAATGCTAGTTTAATCTGTTAGTTCTCGCAAACGGAAGTTTGGTTTGCTGCACTTAGACTTAGAGAATTATCGCAAAGGAATTTGGTTAATTATATATCTGTGTTTGAGTTCTAGAACAATTATTGATTAAATCCTGATTGATTGATTGCTTGCGTTCCTGATTTCCTGAAAACCCCTGAAACCTAACGCTTCGCCTTCTTTCTTACAAACTCACTTGATTGCTTGCTATTTCGTTTACTGTTTTCACACCTGCTTCGCTTAATTAAATCTGAACTACTAATAATCTATTGTGTGACTGAGAGTCCTTGTGGGATTCGATACCTTATATACTACGATTTCATTAACTGTGCACTTGCAGTAGAATAGGGATAAAATTTTACACCTATCACTAAGCAAACTGTACATTGTATATGAGGTTGATCATTAATGTAATTATCTGGTAAATGCATATTTGATATGCATTCAATATCGAGTTTCTGAGGCAGTGTCGATCGACACAACAAGTGTGTCGGTCGACACAGATCGCGGATGACTTAATTAACTTCGGTTTAATCCTTGGTTAATTAGGTCGTGGTATAAGTCGACATATATAAGATATATGGTCGACCTTTACACACATCCAACCCAATTTTGCAGCCACCAGAAAGAAACTGAAACCTCTCGAGAGATCTGATTTCTAAAGGCACTAGCATCCCTCCTGTTCAGTTTGTGTGCGTGTGGATACCAGTAGAGGCACAGCATTTGAGGCGCTCTAGATCTCTATTACTTGCAAATCTTCCGCTGCTAATCACCAGGTAACTTCGAGATCCCAATGATTCGATTATATGAACCCTAGATCCTAGGCTTGGAATTTATACCTAGGGCTGCCTAATTGGATTAGGAACTGCTAGAAATTCCTTCATCGAGTTCATAAACGCCTGGCTTGACGACTTTCATTATCTTGTAAGGTCCTTCCCATTTGGCGCCGAGTTTACCGGCTCTCCATTCCTTCATATTCTCATAGACTTTGCGAAGTACATAGTTGCCGACTTGAAAGTGTCGCTCTTTGAACTTTTGGTTATAGTATCGAGCCGCTAGTTGCTGATAGTTCTGGATGCGAAGTAAAGCTCTGTCTCGCTCTTCCTCGATTGTATCGAGAGCTTGGATTAACATTTTCTTGTTAATCTCATTATGCTGCAGCATGAGAGCTCGGCGCAAAGTATAGACGTTTGCCTCTGCCGGGACCATTGCTTCCACGCCAAAGGCTAAGGAAAACGGAGTGGCCCCAGTTGCGCGGTGAGGAGTTGTTCTATGTGACCAAAGGACTCCATCTAGCTCATCGGCTCAGATTCCCTTCTTGCTTTCGAGGCTTTTTTTTTTATGCCGGCAATGATAGTTTTGTTTGTGGCCTCAGCTTGTCCGTTTCCCTGAGGGTATCTTGGTGTCGACTTGCTGAGCCGTATGTCCCACTTTTTACAGAACCCTTTGAACAGGTTTGATGTGAATTGCGATCCGTTTTCCGTGACGATCTCATAGGGCAGTCCATATCGGCATATAATGTATTTCCAGACGAAGTTTTGAACTTGGACGTCATGGATTGCTACATATGCTTTGGCCTCGACCCACTTCGTGAAGTAGTCGGTCATGATGAGCAGGAATCGTCTTTGATTCGATAGTGGCAGTGGTCCAACGATGTCCATTGCCCATCTCATGAATGGATAAGCCGCAGTCGAAGTTGTCAGCAGTTCCATAGGTCGGTGTATGAATGGCGCATGACGCTGACACTTTTCACACTTGTTGGAATAGGTCTCGCAATCGGCTATCATAGTCGGCCAGTAGTGACCATTTAAATTAATCCTGAGAGCAAGAGACCGTCCTCCGGAATGATTTCCACAATCTCCCGAGTGTGTTTCCTCGAGAACTCGGTCGACTTCATCTCCGTGTATACATCTTAGGAGGATTTTGTTGGCTGAATACTTGTAGAGTACGTCGTTGTACATTGTGTACCGCGCGCTTCTGAATTTGAGCCGGCGCGCCGACCATTTGTCCGCGGGAAGTTTCCCTTGGGTGAGATATGTTATGATATCTTGTCGCCAGTCCATGTTGTCATCTGTTAGGAGCGCAATGAGGTCGGTGCCTTTTACTTTAGTATCGAGATTTTTATCGTTTTGGCCGTCTTGTTGGATTGCGAGAATGGCATCGTCGTTGGTTGATTCTTCGTGATTTCTCTCGGGCGGAGGGATGCTCGGTTCATGAATTGTCTCCACTGGGATTCGTCGACAGAGATCGGGATTCGATGCAAGAGATGCGAGTGCATCTGCTGGGGCATTCTATTTCCTTGGTATCTGGACTATGTCAAAGAACTCGAAAGAGCTGGTAAGCTCCAATGCCGCCTTGCGATATGCCTCCATTCGTTCGCTTTTAGCCTCGTAATCTCCGTTGACTTGATTTGCAACCAGCATGGAATCACAATGGGCCAGGAGATGCCGCACTCCGATTTCTCTAGCCAGTCTGAGTCCGGCTAACAGAGCCTCGTACTCGGCTGTATTGTTAGATGCCGTGAAGTCTAGCTTGAATGATTGCTTCAGTACTTCACCGGTGGGTGATATGAGTCGCACTCCTACCCCAGCTCCTCGCTTTGATGACGCGCCGTCAACGAATAGTTTTCAATTTTTGTCCTCTATCTGAGCATCGGCATCCAATTCAGGCGATAGTTCTATACGGAAGTCGGCTATTACCTGGATCTTAGCGGTCGTCCGGTTTCTGTATTCTATGTCGTATTCGCTGAGTTCAACTGTCCACTTTGCTAACCAACCAAATTGACCTGGACTATGTAAAATTGTCCGAAGAGGTTGGCTGCTTAGAACCTCTTGCCGTAATTGACTATCGAATGTGACTGGAAGTAGGGTCGTAATTTTCGTGCCGAGATAACGACAGCGAGAGCCAGTTTTTCCATTGCGGGATACCTGGTCTCAGCCCCGTTTATTGTCTTGCTTACGTAGAAGATCGGTTTCTTCTCCCCTCGATCTTCTCGAACTAGGACACCGCTGACTGCGGTCGTTGAAACCGCGATGTACAGAAAAAGCGTTTCGCCGTTATCGGGCTTCGACAGTATTGGCGGATTTGACAAGTAGTCTTTGAGTTGAATGAATGCCTCTTGACACTTATCGTCCCATATGAATCTCTTGTTTCCCCGGAGGAGCTCGTAGAAGGGCAGACATTTGTCCGTCGACCGGGATATGAATCTATTCAGGGCGGCTATGCGACCGGTTAGACGTTCTACCTCTCGTGTATTCCTAGGTGATGGTAAGTCGATTATTGCCGATATCTGCTTTGGATTGGCTTATATTCCTCTTTGGGTGACCACATTGAAGATGCAGCTGAGTCACTTCATGTATCAGTCAAGCAGTAGCTCAAGAAGTGATACACATGAGCAACGTATGATACGCACGATGAGGACGTGACGAGTTGATTTGATCGAGAGCTGAGCTGAGGTGGACAATCCAAGAAGTATGGCTGAGCTGGACATGCATCTTGGAGAGTATCTAGATGATATCTAATAAAGAATAAAAGAGATTCCTAAATCTTAAGGTAGTTAAGGTAGTTAGGATTCTTGTGCTTATCTCTAAGAAGATAAGGTTTATCTTCTTGAGGGTTTTGAGCTAACTAGGTTAGCGATCCTATCTTGTATAAATAGGATAGCTTGCGCCGTGTATAGGGCAAGCGTTTTAGACCATCTCTAATGTATTCCTCTATTTTTACCTCTAAAATAGAGGAACTCTATAATAGAGATGGGCTTTGTTCCAATGTATTCCTCTATTTTTTCCTCTAAAAAGGAATATTCTCTCTAATATTCTTTTTTATTTTACTAATAATATTTTTTATTTATAAAAGTTGCAATTTAGTCCATTTATTTTATTTTTACAATTATAAAATTATAATATTATTTAAATTATGTATTAGTTATTAAAATATTATAATTTATCATTTATTAATTTTATATTGTTAGTTATTAAAATATTAATAATTAATTATTTTGGTCATAAATAAAAGTATTAGAAAGTTAATGGGCTGATTTGTAAATTAAAAAGTTCACCTCTATTATAGAGGAAAAAATAGAGTTCCTCTATATATAGAGGAAAAAATAGAGATCTCTATTTTAGAGGTGAAAATATAGGTGGGTTAGAGTAGATTTGCCTCTAAAATAGAGTTTAGAGACAAATATAGAGGTGGGTTGGAGATGCCCTTAGAGAGAAAAGTTTTTCTTGTGAGAGCTCAAGTGATTGCGTATAGATCATTGAGAGATTAGATTGAATAAGGTGTTCTTGTAAGTCAAAAAGGTCAATCTAATAAACACAAGTTTTTCAGAGAAATCATTTGAGTCAAATAGTTATTTACTTTGAAAAACACATAGCCTTACACTTTCAATTGGTATCAGAGCTACCACTCGTAGCTATCGAATCGGGTGAGATCCTGAGGAAGAAAGATGGAAGGCTATCAAGAACTCTTGAACATCACAAGAATCATTCTTGATGCTGGAAATTATGGGTTCTGGAAGTCAAGAATGCGGTCGCAAATCAGAGGAATCAATCCACTGGCATGGAAGGCGGTTACGGAAACATGGAAGGAGCCCATGATCAAGGATGAAAAAGGCGTGGAGACACCCAAACCGGAAGAAACTTGGACAAGATAAGAAACAAAGAAATCCAAGTACAACTCTAAGGCTCTAAGTGCTATTCATTGTAGCGTTTCCAAGAAGACCTTTGTGAACTAATTCAAGGATGTGAAACCGCTAAAGATGCATGGGATATCCTACAAACACACTTTGAAGGAACTCAAAAGGTGCAGAACTCAAGAAAGGATCTACTTGCTTCACGATTTGAGAATCTAAAGATGGATGAGCATGAGTCTATTGCCGATTTCAGTGCCAAGCTAAGTTCGCTCTCCCAGGAAGCTGCAACTCTTGGGAAGATATACAAAAATAAGAAGCTTGTCAAGAAGTTTCTAAGGTGTCTTCCAGCCAAATATATGCCATACAAGTCAGCCCTAAGCGTATCTCAGAACACGGATGAACTCACCTTTGGAGAAGTTGTAGGGATGTTGCAAGCTCATGAGTTGGAATTGGAAGGCATTAAGAAACCACGCAGCTTAGCTCTAACGGCTGGCGAAACAAGCAAACAGGTCACAAATGAAGACGATCCGATAAGCTTGTTGGTTAGAAGATTTGATCGTGCTCTAAGAAGAATTGAACAAGGTCAAGGATCATCTTAGAGGAAATCAAATTTTCCCAAGAAGCAAACCGAAGGAGATAAGTCTGCCAAACGAGCTGATATCCAGTGTCATGAGTGCAAAAGCTTTGGGCATTATCGAACTGAGTGTCCAACAGTCAAGAGAAGGGAGATCAAATGCTTTGGCTGTCAAGGTCTTGGACATACTCAACTAGAGTGTGTAAATGATCAAAAGAGGAGAAAGGAGAAGTCTCTACTGGCTGAAGAAGATACTGATGAAGACAGTTCTGAAAGCGAAGATGATTTGAACAACTTTGTGGCCTTCGTTGGTATCACTGATTTTGACAGAGAAGAAGATGAGTCAGACTCTGAATCAGAACCTGACATAGATCTGAAAGAGGTAAGAGACACCTTAATCGCCGTAGGAAAGGAAAATATGGAACTGATTAAGGAGAAGTCACGTCTTGAGGCAATCATTGAGTCACTCAATCTTGAACTCATGACTGTGAAGAGGCTGAGTGATGAAAGCGTAACACTGATAAAAGACAAACTGAATCTTGCCGTAAAAGCTGATAGACTCGAACAAGAGTTAAAAGAAGAGAAAGAAACATCAGCACGACTACAAGCAGAGCTAACACAGCATCACAAGAAGATTCACATGCTTACAGGAAGTAAGCAACTGGACAAAATCTTGAGTGAAGGAAGAACTGAAAGAGGATATCGAGGTCTCGGGTACACAGGGAAAAGTATGAAGGGAGCTGAGAATATCAACTTTATCTCAGGAGGTTTTGCTGGTCAAGACTTTCAAGAGTCTTACAAACGAACAGATGGATGCTGGTTTTGTGGGGATCAAGGACATATCAAAGCATATTGCAGAAGGTTCAAGGAAAAAGTGAGTTGGTTGAGAAGACAAGGAATGTACTACTGGAATGGCTTCAAGAATCAAATCTGGGTCAAGACATCTGATCTGCATCAACCAGCAAGGCATACACCTAGGAAGACAAAAGCTGGTCTTGGATTCAGGTGTAACATGGCGTTCGTTTCAAACGAGCAGGAAGAAACAGTCCCATGGTACTTTGATAGCGGATGTTCCAGACACATGACTGGAGATCAGAAGAATCTTCAGAAAGTCAAAACCATCAAAGGAGGGAAGGTTACTTTTGGAGATGGAGGTCACGGAAACATCCTAGGTAAAGGACAAACCAGTGAAACTGAGGTACCACAACTAATGAATGTGTATTTGGTGCAGGGACTCAAAGCTAATCTCATAAGTGTTAGTCAGCTGTGTGATGAAGGACTGATGGTCATGTTTACACGCACTGAAAGCAAGGGAATCAATGAACATCAAGAAACAGTCATTCAAGGAGTAAGGACAGGCAACAACTGTTACATGTGGAAAAACTCCATGAAGTGTTTTAACGCAAAGGATGAGCTAAATGTGTGGCATCAAAGACTTGGGCACATGAACATCAGGAACCTGACTAACCTTGTGAACAAAGAGATTGTCCGTGGAATTCCTCATATAAAAGGATGTGACAAGATGATATGCGGACCATGCAATCAAGGGAAGCAAGTCAAAGTTCAACACAAGAGAGTTCCTGACATCCAGTCAAAGTCGGCGCTTGATTTAGTTCATATGGACTTAATGGGACCAATGCAAGTCGAAAGCTTAGCAGGAAAGAGATATGTATTTGTGCTAGTAGATGACTACACAAGATTCACATGGGTAAGATTCATCAGGGAAAAATCTGACACAGCCAGCAGTTTTAGAATCTGGGCACTTCAGCTGATCAATGAGAAAGGGAGTGTAAAACGAATTCGAAGTGATCATGGAGGAGAGTTCCAAAATGATACAATGAGAATGTTCTGTGAGAATCATGGAATAAGTCACCAATTCTCAGCACCAAGGACACCACAACAGAATGGTGTGGTGGAAAGGAAGAACAGAACACTTCAAGAGATGGCAAGAGCAATGCTACATGGAAACAATGTGCCAACAAGATTCTGGGCTGAAGCAATCAACACTGCATGCTACATCATCAATAGGGTGTATGTCAGGAAAGGGTCTGCTAAGACACCATATGAACTGTGGAAAGGGAAGACCCCGAATCTGAGCTATTTCCATGTGTTTGGGTGCAAATGCTATATCTTGAATGATAAAGACCATCTAGGGAAGTTTGACTCCAAAAGCGATGAAGGGATATTTCTGGGTTACTCAGGAAATAGTACAACATTCAAGGTGTACAACAACAGAACAAGCCTCATTATGGAATCGGTGAATGTGGTGTTTGATGATTACTCATTCACACAATGTGAAGGAGTAAACTCTGAAGTCGACTCTGACAATGAAGGAAGGAATGAAGAGTCCAGAGGATCTAACAGTCTGGGTCAGACTGATCTAATACAGGACATAGCTCAACCCAAGAAAGAGCTGAGAGTCCCTAGAAATCACTCTGCCACAGACATCATTAGGGAAGCAGGAGAAGAAAGGAAAACTCGAGGAATCCAAATGGATTTCAAACCCAAGAAGAATAAGAAGGTTAAAGAACAAGTGAAAGAATCTCCAAAAGCAAGCAAATAATTGCATGTTCCTCGCAATCACTCCGTCAAGGATATCATTGGGGAAGCTGAAGAAGAGAGAAAAACACGAGGAGTCCAACTTGACTTCAGAGAAATGGTACGATTTGCATGTTTTGTATCCACCATTGAACCCAAAACACATATGCAGGCAATCGATGATGAGTTTTGGATTGTTGCCATGCAACAAGAACTGGAACAATTCGTTCGCAATGATGTATGGGAGCTGGTTCCAAGACCAGAACAAGGAAATATTGTTGGAACAAAGTGGATATTCAAAAACAAGATTGATGAAGAAGGGGTAGTGATCAGGAATAAAGCAAGATTGGTAGCACAAGGATATTCCCAGATCGAAGGTGAGGATTTTGAAGAAACATTTGCTCCTGTCGCAAGACTTGAGTCAATCAGGCTGTTCTTGGGAATGGCTTGCATCATGAACTTCACGGTTTACCAGATGGATGTGAAAAGTGCCTTTCTAAACGGTTATCTTCAAGAGGAGGTGTATGTTGAGCAGCCAAAAGGGTTTGAGGATGCACTGAATCCTAAGCACGTGTACAAGCTAAACAAAGCTCTATGTGGTCTTAAACAAGCACCAAGAGCATGGTATGAAAGGTTGACCGGTTTTCTATTAGATCAAGGCTACAATAGGGGAAGTGTGGACAAGACCTTGTTCATTCTGGAACAGAACAAGGAGATCTTGATGGTGCAAATATATGTTGACGATATTATCTTTGGTGGCACATCACCGAAATTGGTCGACGAGTTTGTGTCAAGCATGACGAAAGAGTTCGAAATGAGCATGGTTGGTGAGTTAAAATATTTCCTCGGACTACAGATCACACAGTCAAGAGATGGAATATTCATATCACAAACAACCTATGCTAAAAATGTACTCGCTAAGTTCAAAATGGAACACTGCAAAGAAGCAAAAACTCCTATGAGTACTACAGTCAAGATGACAAAGGATGATGAAGGAAAAGATGTTGACGTCAGAACTTACAGAGGAATGACAGGGAGTCTTCTTTATCTAACTGCGAGCAGGCCAGATCTGACATTTAGTGTTGGAGTATGTGCACGGTTTCAAGCCAAGCCCAAGCAGTCACATCTAGAAGCGGTCAAACGTATCATCAGATATGTTAAGGGATCGATCGGCTTGGGAATCTGGTATTCTAAGGGATCAAACAAGAGTCTGGTTGAATATTGTGATGCTGACTGGGCTGGGAGTGTTGATGACAGGAAAGGCACAAGTGGAGGGTGTTTCTTTTTGGGGAATAATCTTATCTCATGGATGAGCAAGAAGCAGAACTCAGTGTCTCTCTCCACAGCTGAAGCAGAATACATCTCAATGGGAAGCAGCTGTGCTCAACTCTTATGGATGAAACAAATGTCTGCAGATTTTGGAATGGATTTGAAGGAATTTCTAGCAGTTCTAATCAGGATTAGCAACCCTAGTCTGAATTCCGAGCCTAGGATCTAAGGTTCATATAATTGAATCTATCAGATCTGAAGATTACCTGGTGATTAGCAGCGGAAGTTATTTGCAGATAATCGAGATCTAGAGCGCCTCAAATGTTGCGCCTCTACTGGTATCCACACGCACACAAACTGAACTGCAGGGATGCTAGTGCCTATCAGAGATCTGATCTCCAGAGAGGTTTCTTTTCTGTTTCTGATGGCTGTGAATTAGGTTAAACTCGAGTTTAGGTCGACCATATATCTTATATATGTCGACTTAAAACACAACGGGATTAACTAACGATTAAACCGAATTAATCTGCTAATCCGCGAGTTGTGTCGGCCGACACACTCTATGTGTCGATCGACACGGCCGATCTGTGTCGACCGACACACTTAGTGCGTCGATCGACATTGCCCTGAAAAGTTGGTATTGAATGCATATCAAATGTGCATTCACCCGATCATTACATTAATGATCGACCTCACATAAAATGTCCAGTTTGCTTAGGTGTGTGACCCTGTAGGATCATATAACACTAGAAATGAGTTCTCAACCCATTGATCACAAGTGGCTTCTAGCAAAGCATTATGACTACCTAGTATTATATGATTGTCTTATCTCGAAAATACGACTTTCACTTAGAGTAAGTACAATAGATTTCAGGACATTCCCAACAATCTCCCACTTGTACTGGAATCATCTATTCCCTTTAATCCCTTTGTAGCTATATCTCAATCTAGCATAAGGCAAGAACTGTGTCATCCTTATTTAGCTAGATCAGGTTTATCGAATCCCGATTTGTACTGATTAAAACAAACGACTGACAATCACCTCGTTTGAGCGCGGCCACGCATTTCCAGTATCAAATCTTCGATAGGCCCAGAGATATTTAACTCCTGTTATATAGGAGGTACAAATCCCATCTTGTTCCATCCATGTCTCTTTTATATCTCATGATACGCCTAATCAGTGTCTTTATAATCACCAGTTACGGCTGACGTTTGACAAAGTCAAGACGAACCAATCCATATGAGAGAGGACATGATTAACTCAGGTCTAAGGACTACACTCTTTAGTCGTAATGAGAAACTCTTATGACACTCATATAACATCTTGTAGAGTTCTCATTAGTGGGTCAAATCCGATCATGTGTTCTTCAACACATACCTATGTGATTGACTTTAATACTCTTATTAATGACTCCATGAAACTTAGTCATCAGTCACATCACATACTAGTCTCACGCGGTTGTTAAAGTCCCATTTTAACAACCTCGACCAGGGATAAACATACTTGATGACCTATAACATTGTCATGAATTATTTCAGGACTTTTATTTAATAACACAATTAAATAATGGTGAAACAAATTTCATTAAAATAACATAACTATTATGTTTTGTGAACGTCATGGCATAACTAAAACAAATATAACTCCCACTGAAATCAAGATCACATCTTAAGAAATCTAATGCCTACAGCAGCAGTGTGAAACTCATGCTTAGGCCTTGGGAGAGGCTTGGTCAGTGGATCAGCAACATTCTCGTCTGTCGGGACTCTGCTGATCTTCACATCTCCTCTATTAATAATATCATGGATAAGGTGATATCTCCTTTCTATGTGTTTGGACTTCTGGTGTGATCTAGGTTCCTTTGCTTGCGCAATAGCTCCATTGTTGTCACAATACAAAGCTACTGGCTCAGAAATACTAGGAATCACACCAAGTTCAGTGATGAACTTCTTGATCCAAACAGCCTCCTTTGCCGCTTCAGAAGCAGCAAGGTACTCAGCTTCGGTTGTGGAATCTGCTACAGTGTCCTGCTTGGAACTCTTCCAGCTGACTGCACCGCCATTCAGGCAGAAGATGTAACCAGATTGCGATCGGAAATCATCTTTGTCTGTCTGAAAACTTGCGTCTGTGTAACCACTTACTACCAGCTCATCACTTCCTCCGTACACCAAGAATTTATCCTTAGTATTTCTCAAATACTTCAGAATATTCTTGACTGCTATCCAGTGACTTTCACATGGATCCGATTGGTATCTACTCATCATGCTTAGAGCACAAGCAACATCTGGACGAGTACAGATCATGGCATACATGATGGATCCCAATGCCGAGGCATAGGGAATCCGACTCATGCGTTCTCGCTCAGCAGGTGTCTCATGACACTGCTTCTTGCTAAGACCTATACCATAAGACATTGGTATGAAGCCCTTCTTGGAATCTTGCATTCTGAACCTGTGTAAGACTTTATCGATATAAGTGTCTTGACACAGTCCAATCAACTTGTTTAATCTATCTCTATAGATTCTTATTCCAAGAATATACGCGGCTTCACCCATGTCTTTCATTGAAAAACAACTTCCGAGCCAAGCCTTAACAGACTGTAACAACGGAATGTCATTTCCGAGAAGAAGTATGTCATCTACATACAACACGAGAAATGCAACTGCGCTCCCACTATTCTTCTTGTAAACACATGGTTCCTCTTCGTTCCTGATGAAGTCAAACTCTTTGACTGCTTCATCAAAACGAAGATTCCAACTCCGAGATGCTTGCTTCAATCCATAAATGGATCGATGAAGCTTGCATACTTTCCTAGCAGCATTAGGATCGATGAAACCTTTGGGCTGTGTCATGTACACATCCTCTTCCAGAATTCCATTAAGGAAAGCTGATTTCACGTCCATCTGCCAGATCTCATAATCACAATGAGCAGCTGTTGCTAGGAGAATCCGAATGGATTTAAGCATGGCCACAAGTGAATAGGTTTCTTCATAGTCAATACCATGAATTTGTTTGAAACCTTTTGCCACCAGCCTTGCTTTATATATCTGAATATTTCCATCCACATCAATTTTCTTCTTGAAAATCCATTTACACTCAATGGGTCTTGCACCATCGGGTAAATCAACCAAAGTCCATACTTGGTTCTGTGACATGGATCCCATTTCGGATTCGGCGGCTTTCAGCCACTTTTCGGAGTCAGGGCTCATCATCGCTTCTTCGTAATTCGCGGGCTCATCACTGTCAATGATCAATAAATCATGACAATTGGTTACGAGAAATCCATATCTCTCGGGTTCGTGACGGATCCTTTCGGATCTGCGAATTTCAGGCTCCACATGCGTTGGCTCTACAACTCTTTGTAGATCCAACTGTTGCTCCTCCACAATGGGCTGGGCGGTTTCCTGTGGCTCTCGAACTTCTTCAAGTTGTACTTTACTCCCACTGTTTCTCTTGGAAAGAAACTCTCTCTCAAGAAAAACACAGTTCCGAGCGACAAACACTTTGTTCTCGGACTGGTTGTAAAAGTAGTATGTCTTGGTTTCCTTAGGATAACCAACGAAGTAGCACTTATCAGATTTGGGTTCGAGCTTATCTGTAATTAATCGCTTAACATAAGCTTCACAACCCCAAATCTTCAGGAAAGACAAACTCGGAACATTTCCAGTCCACATCTCATGTGGTGTCTTTGCAACTGATTTTGACGGAACCCTATTAAGTGTAAACGCAGACGTTTCTAGAGCGTATCCCCAAAAGGATAATGGAAGAGTTGAGAGACTCATCATTGATCGAACCATATCTAATAAAGTTCGATTCCTCCTCTCGGATACCCCATTCCATTGTGGTGTTCCAGGAGGAGTGAGTTGTAAAACAATTCCACAATCTCTCAAATGATCACTGAATTCTTGGCTTAAGTATTCTCCTCCACGTTCTGATCGAAGAGCCTTAATGCTTTTGCCAAGTTGATTATGTACTTCATTTTGGAATTCTTTGAACCTTTCAAAAGATTCCGACTTGTGTCTCATTAAATAGACATAGCCATACCTGTTGAAATCATCAGTGAAGGTAATGAAGTATCGAAAATTTCCTCTGGCACTTGTGCTCATTGGGCCGCATACATCTGTATGTATAAGGCCCAATAGATCACTGGCCCTTTCATTTGATTTGTTGAAAGGGGCCTTAGTCATTTTGCCCAGTAAACAAGATTCACATTTCTCACATGATTCATAATCAAATGAGCCCAGAAGCCCATCACTATGGAGCTTTTGGATCCGTTTCTCGTTTATGTGGCCCAAACGACAATGCCAAAGAAAAGTTTGATTCGTGTCATTTGATTTGAATCTCTTGGTGTTAATGTTATAGATTGGCGTGTTTTGGTTTAAAACATAAAGCCCATTCTCTAATGGGCTGCTACCATAAAATATATCATTGTAATCAAAAGAACAACATTTATTCTTAATTGAAAACTGATATCCTTCTACATCCAAAACTGGAATAGAAATAATATTTCTGCTTATAGCAGGTACATAGTAGCAATTATTAAGCTTTAAAACCAAACCAGAAGGTAAAGACAAGTTAAATGTTCCTACGGCTAATGCAGCAACGCTTGCTCCATTCCCCACGCGCAGGTCCACTTGTCCCTTTTCTAACTTCCTACTGTTGCTTAGGCCCTGCATATTAGTACAAATATGAGCACCACAGCCGGTATCCAATACCCAAGAAGTAGAACCAGAAGTAGTAACATTTACTTCTATAACATAAATACCTGAAGATGAAGTCTCGAAAGTCTTCTTCTTCTTCTTCTTCTCTTCCAAGAATTTGTTTAAATTTCTCTTCCAATGCCCAAGCTCTTTACAGTAATGGCACTTATCAGTCTCAGATGGGCCAAGCTTGGGCTTAGGGGCAGGCGCAGGCATGTCCTGGTTCTCAACCTGGACTGCCTTGCCCTTTCCCTTTGCTTTGCCAAGTTTCTTAAACTTCTTACCCCCTTGTACCATAAGTACATTAGGAGTGCCCTTCTTGATATTTGGCTCAGCTGTCTTGAGCATGCCATGCAGTTCAGTCAACGTCTTCGTCAAGTTGTTCATGTTATAGTTCATAACAAACTGATCATAACTTGACGGCAGTGACTGCAGAATGATGTCAGTAGCCAACTCTTGGCTAATGGGACAATCCAGCTTCCCCAAGTTATCAATATAACCCATCATCTTAATGACGTGAGGACTCACTGGACCATCCTTTGGTAGCTTGCATTCAATGAGAGATTTAACCGTCTGGTATCTCTCAGTTCGTGCCTGCTCCTGAAACATACTTTTCAGGCTAGTAATCATCTCCACTGGCGACTCCACGTTCTCGTATTGCTTCTGCAAGTCCGAGTTCATGGTAGCCAACATGAGACAATTCACATCGACCACATCATTGGAATGCTTATCCCAAGCACTCCTTTTTGCATGTGTAGCATTGGATCTCGGTTTTTCAGGGAGAACAGTTTCCAGGACATAGTCCCTTTTCTCCTGCTTGAGAACAATTCTCAAGTTCCGATACCATTCGAGAAAATTCGATCCATTTAACTTGTCCTTCTCAAGGACGGATCGTAGGGAGAAATAATTGTTATGAGTGTTAGTCATAGCTGAGAACAAAGAAAGGAAAAAGGTTTAGTTATGATGTTCAAGAAATGAGAAGTCTTAACTATTAAGAAAACTCGCATTATATTCAAACAATGTTTCCTCAGATGAATATAATGATCCAAGACCCATACTTCACTAAACTTGAGTGAGCCACTGACTATCACTCAAATTCAGCTATCTAGGTAAGCAACAACTTTGCTAGTTATATCCAATATAACTCTTGGTTGTGGATTGACATCTTATGTCCAATCCACCTGATGTCTCTGAGCCCAAAACGATTTTGATGGCCCAGTCAAGTAAACCAATCTCTTCAGTCATGTAATTGTTGACGTCTTGCACTGCAAGTCCATCAACACGATTACCTCTGTCTTACTCATGAAATTGTGGACATCTTGCACTGCAAGTCTATCGCACAATTAAATGTGTCTTGACAGTTGACAAGATTGGAAAGACATCAAGTATCACTTGATATTTGATTGAGGAACGGAATCATTTAAAACGTTCAGTTTTATTATGTTTTAATTCTTATAATTAATTGATTTATCTTGATTTGGTTATGTGATTTCAGGTTCAATAACCTAATCATCGAATCTCATGTCGACCGACACTACTATAGTGTCGATCGATGCAGAATAACCAAAAGCAATCCGCGATAACCGATCAATCCAATTGATCCGGTTTTGAATACTGGTCAGTGTCGATCGATGCTACACTAGCATCGGTCGATACCAACCTAATCAAACCAATCGCAATTAAACCATACACAATGTTCAACCATTATTAACCAAGCTCGGTAACCGGTCCAATCCAATTGAACCGATTCATCATTCTCGCGAGGTTTGTGTCGACCGACGCAACTCTTGTGTCGATCGATACTAGGCGAACAAATTTTATTCGGGCTATCCTTCTGTGTCGACCGATACCGGATTGGTGTCGATCGACACAGGGCGATAAACCCTAATCGTTTTTCAAGTTAAAACCCTAAAACTAGATTTTAATCAAAAACGAATTTCAGCATGCTTGTATCAACTATACAGAGATCCAGATTCAACCAATCTAATCAACATGCTACAGATTCAATGGAACCCCTAAAGCTCTGATACCACTGAAGGAATTTCTAGCAGTTCTAATCAGGATTAGCAACCCTAGTCTGAATTCCGAGCCTAGGATCTAAGGTTCATATAATTGAATCTATCAGATCTGAAGATTACCTGGTGATTAGCAGCGGAAGTTATTTGCAGATAATCGAGATCTAGAGCGCCTCAAATGCTGCGCCTCTACTGGTATCCACACGCACACAAACTGAACTGCAGGGATGCTAGTGCCTATCAGAGATCTGATCTCCAGAGAGGTTTCTTTTATGTTTCTGATGGCTGTGAATTAGGTTAAACTCGAGTTTAGGTCGACCATATATCTTATATATGTCGACTTAAACCGCAACGGGATTAACTAACGATTAAACCGAATTAATCTGCTAATCCGCGAGTTGTGTCGACCGACACACTCTATGTGTCGATCGACACGGCCGATCTGTGTCGACCGACACACTTAGTGCGTCGATCGACATTGCCCAGAAAAGTTGGTATTGAATGCATATCAAATGTGCATTCACCCGATCATTACATTAATGATTGACCTCACATACAATGTCCAGTTTGCTTAGGTGTGTGACCCTGTAGGATCATATAACACTAGCAATGAGTTCTCAACCCATTGATCACAAGTGGCTTCTAGCAAAGCATTATGACTACCTAGTATTATATGATTGTCTTATCTCGAAAATACGACTTTCACTTAGAGTAAGTACAATAGATTTCAGGACATTCCCAACAGGATTCAGGAGTGCTACTGGTTTATTGTGACAACAAAAGTGCCATAAGTATCTCAAAGAATCCGGTACAACACTCTAGAACCAAACACATCGACATAAGACACCACTTCATTCGTGAGCTAGTGGAGGGAAAACAGGTAATGATAGAACACATTGTCACTGAGTCTCAACTGGCTGATTTCTTCACAAAACCACTTGATTGTAATCGTTTTGTCACTCTAAGAAATGCAATTGGTATTTGTGAAATGTGACGGTTTGTACAAGTGTGCAGAACTGATACAGGCAGTAACACAGGGTGTATATTAAGCTCAGATTTAGCTTGGAGTCCTATGGTGAAGTGGAAAAGAGCTGCCTGTCATTCCGTCTTGTTTGTGTCTAGTACAGGTTTCGTAGAAAGAGAGAGCAGAAGAAAAAAAAAAAAAAAAAGCTAGCTGTTGAGAAATCAAGTGCTAAAGAAAAACTAGCTCATCAAGTACGACAGAAAAAAAAAAAAAGGGGAAAAGAAACCTGCTCTCTCCTACAGGATAAAAGTTGAAAACTGACACAGACAAGATAAAGGAATGGGAGTGTGAAAGCTAGCCATTGAAATCTGGATGGCCAAGTGCATGAATCAACATGAGTCAAGGATACATTCTAAAATAAGCACTGAGTCAGGAGGTACGAACAAAAATTTCTTAAAGTTTAGATTTTTAAAATGCCAGTTGATACCTGTGTAAGTGGAGCTTATTATTAGATGTGAAGATTTCCATAGAAACTCATGACTTGAATGTGGATGTGGTTGAATCTGGTATGAGTAAGACTAACTTAAATTCTTGAGAGAGAACACTATGGTCTGTTACAGTAAACCAGGTTGGTACAGGAAATCAATTGTTTGATTAAACCGGAATGCTAGACGACAAAAGAGTGAAAGCTGAAGAGACATGAATATAAACTCGCGGCAAAGAGGAAAAGAGACTATTCACTTCTTGTTCATCATCCGAGAAACCCTAAGAGAGCGAGAGAGTGATTATCGGTGCGATTTTACGAAATCATCTCATCTCAATGGCACATGCAACCGAAAGCGAAGCTCAATCTACTCAGGTTACGACTCAAGAAAAGGCCAATCCGCTTGCAATTGTGGTTTATAAGGAATGGAAGCTCTTCAACAAGAGCGAAGCTTCAACTGAAATCCGTGGTTCAACTGAGCAAGAAAAGGTATCAACGGAAGATGGCGTCACTGGAATCGAAACCAAAGCAACTGAAGACGCTGGGATCGAAACCGGAGTCACTATCGAAGAACTTGAATCGATAGCGAACTATGCTCAGAAGACTCGTGAGAGTGTCTCAAAGAAACAAAAGAAGAACAATCCTTCTAGATCTACAAGATCGAAGAGCAGAAAGAAGTCGGAAAAGGGCGATGTGACAGCAGGTGAAGAATCAAAGAACAAAAAGAAGGAGAAGGCGATTGACATCTCTGATGAAGAAACATAATCTGATGGATACGAGTCAGCTACTAGAATCTCGGTCCACGAACAGTCGAAGAGAGCAACACGCTTACAGTCAAGGAAGAGGAAGCGTGTACCGGAGCAAAAGGAGACCAAAGTCAAAACATCTTTTGGGACGCCGATGATATCCAAGAAGATCAAAGTCTCAAAATCCTTGGATCAAGGAAGGTACGCACTCTTTAAGAATAGGGGTATATTGCCGGAAAGATTGGTAGATATGAGTAAAGAGGATGACTGGGGGTATCTGAAACTGATCAAAGATAGTAGCTTGGTGTCAACTGTGACTGGTTTGATGGGGTACATCAAGGAACACATTGGTGAATTCTATGCTGCATTACCGAGTGTGAAAGTAGAAGACTCAGTAGAGAAGGTGGTGGTCTGGTTTAGAGGATACCCGTATGAACTGTCTCCAACTGCAATCAACGAGTCCTTGGGACTTTCAGAACTGAATGAAATAGAAATCAGAGCAGACATTGAAGCCGAGACAGAGAGTATGGAAACAGTGGCTATGCTTCTCAGTGAAGGAAAGACTGAATGGGAAGAGCTCACTGCCACAGGACTCCCACCATGCTATGCAGCTTTGAGTGTGCTCTCAGCTTACAACTGGATTCCATCAACTCATAAGCATCATCTCTCAGAACAAAGAGCCAGGCTGATTTACAAGGTTGCTCAAGGAATAAAAACGGATGTTGGAAGAATGATCTTCAAGCAGATTCTATCCCTTGGAGTCACTAAGGAATCGGACTCGCGTTGGTTGATGTTCCCAAGGATCATTACTGGACTTATGAGGACTCAGCATGCACCCACGCTGCTTAAAGGAAAGAAAGTCATTGCTCCAATCTACTACAAGAAGGACATACGCTCTGGTGAAGCATTCATCAAGATCGAGGAGTCCAAGTCTGCCAAGAAGAAAGCAGTCATTGCTAGTCCAAGGACGCATACACCAAGACGCACCAGCTCCAGCGCATCAGCTCCGAGATCTTCGACTCACACAATGCAAGAGATAGTTAATCTTAGGTCAGTTCGTGTTCCGGTTGGAAGCTGCAGTCCACGAGCAGCAAGAGAGGCCGTTGAGGATACCGCCAAGGCTCTCCAGACCTTCTCTGAGGTGATACAGCGACTTCTTCGAGCCATGCCAGGTAAGGTCTTCCCACTTTAATGATTTTCTTAGCTACTAACATTGTGTTTTTAACATTGTGTGCTCTCAAGCAGGGGGAGAAGAGGATTAGAGTGGCTAGAATGAATTAAGCAAGGATTGTGGGGGAGTGAAAACCGTTTTCATTTTTTTGTGTTGTCTCTTGGTTTCTTTTTCTCGGTTTCACTCAAGAACAAGTCGGATATTATGGGGAAGTTTGTTTATGTTTTTGTAGTACTCAGATCTTATCATTTTGTGTGTCGGATTGCAAAAACTCATGTGTTAAACTCTTGGTATTTTCATGAAACAAGTATTTATGATGTGAGAAATCTAATAAAAAATACAGAGTTTCAGAATGCGACTTGTTTGGTTTGTGTCTAATATCCTTGATTCCTTGCAGGTACTTGAGAGACACACAATCCTAAAAAGGGGGAGATTGAAGATGCAACTGAGTCACTTCATGTATCAGTCAAGCAGTAGCTCAAGAAGTGATACACATGAGCAACGTATGATACGCACGATGAGGACGTGACGAGTTGATTTGATCGAGAGCTGGAGCTGAGGTGGACAATCCAAGAAGTATGGCTGAGCTGAACATGCATCTTGGAGAGTATCTAGATGATATCTAATAAAGAATAAAAGAGATTCCTAAATCTTAAGGTAGTTAAGGTAGTTAGGATTCTTGTGCTTATCTCTAAGAAGATAAGGTTTATCTTCTTGAGGGTTTTGAGCTAACTAGGTTAGCGATCCTATCTTGTATAAATAGGATAGCTTGCGCCGTGTATAGGGCAAGCATTTTAGAGAGAAAAGTTTTTCTTGTGAGAGCTCAAGTGATTGCATATAGATCATTGAGAGATTAGATTGAATAAGGTGTTCTTGTAAGTCAAAAAGGTCAATCTAATAAACACAAGTTTTCCAGAGAGATCATTTGAGTCAAATAGTTATTTACTTTGAAAAACACATAGCCTTACACTTTCACACATATCCGAGGAACTCTCCTGATGTTACCCCAAATGTGCATTTTGCCGGGTTAAGCTTCATTCCGTATTGGTTGAGGATGTTGAAACATTCCTTCAGATGACCGACGTGCTGAGATGCGATCAAAGACTTAACCAGTATATCGTCAATGTATACCTCCATTGCCGTGCCGAGTTGGGCTGCGAACATTCGATTGACGAGTCGTTGATATGTAGCACCGGTGTTCTTAAGGCCAAACGGCATGGGGAATGCCGTTTTCTCCCGTTCTCAGTAATGAATGCCGTTTTCTCCAGATCGTCTGGATTCATGAGAATCTGATTGTAACCTGAAAACGCATCCATGAACGAAAGTAGCTCGTTCCCAGTCGTGGCTTCGACAAGCCGATCAATATGTGGTAGGGGAAAGCTATCCTTCGGGAAGGCTTTATTGAGATCCGTGAAGTCGACACAGACTCTCCACTTCCCATTCTTCTTCTTGACAACGACCGGGTTGGCAAGCCAGTCGGGGTATTTAACCTCTTGAATTGAGCCGACATCGAGTAGTTTGTCTACTTCATCATTAACGGCCTTGGCTCTTTCAGGACCGAGGTTACACCTCTTTTGCTTGATGGGCTTATAAGTCGGATCGACATTAAGTTCATGAGTCATGATTGAAGGATTGATACCTTTCATATCTTTTACCGACCATGTAAATGTTGCGACGTTCTGTTGTAAGAAAGCGATGAGCTCCTTTTTGATACCTTCTGGCAATTCTGCACTGATCCCTACGCATTTGTTTGCGTCAGAGTTATCGATGACGACTTGCTGAATGAGTTCCTTCTCTGGGCCCTTTCTGCCTTGCTCCGTATTGATCATGCATGACGGCACTCTTATCTTGCGTTCTCTTGCGAAACATGACCGGCTTGCTCTTTGGCAACCTTTGATTGTTTGGATCCCTTTTGGCGAGGGGAACTTTAGACACTTGTGATAGGTCGATGGTATCGCCTTTATGCTATACAACCACGGGGTACCGAGAATAACGTTATAAATGGTAGGTTTACCGATGACGTGAAACTTCACCGTTTTGTTAACTCCTTCTGCGTAAACCGGCAGTTTAATCATTCCAACTATGTACGTCATTTCACTTTTGAAACCAGTAAGTGGCTTGGCCTTCTGCTTGATATCTTCTTCCTTAATCTCCATCTTCTTAAGTGTGTCTAGGAATATCAAATCTATTGAAATACCTGTATCGACCAAGATCTGAGATACCTGACAGCTTCCGATAAGGAGCTCGACCACCAGCAGATCATTATGAGGGTAGTGGGTTCCCCAAAGATCTTGGTCGGTGAAAATGACGGAAGGATCATCAGACATAATCGGCTTAGGTGCATTTTGCGCGGCTAACGCCACGCATTCATATCCTTTGATCGATCAGACTGAGTCATTTACTGAGATCAAGCCGCCCATAATCATGTTGATTCTTCGTACGGCCTTGGGAATTTCTTCTTCGACTTCATCTTCCTCATCCCGGTCGCGTTTCAAGGCAACACTTTTGATGCGTCGCTGCTGCTTTTCTTGTTTGGGTGTTTGATTCTTAACCCGCTCTTCTCGGTTTCGATCTGCTTCTTCTTTTAGATCGTCTATGGATAATTTGATCTCATCATTTGCGAGCCGGGAATATAGCGCGTCTTTAAGCGTCTTGCATTCCGAGGTGTTATGCAAAGTGGCCTTATGGTACTCGCAATACTTTTCTTCCGACTCGGAAGCAGTCTGCAGTGTCGCCTCTTTGTCCCCCTTACTCCAATTATTCCACGGTTTCGATGATGATCGTTGTTTTCCGGTGTTGCCGACCACCATTGTCGTCTTAGCTCCTTTGTCGTAATGCTGTCTGGTTCTCGGTCTTCTTTTTTGTCGGTCTGCCTAGCAGAGCCGAATTTCTTTGCCAACGCGACCTTTTTCTCTTCCAACTCCACGAACTTGTTTGCACAATGGAGGGCGTCTTCAATAGTCAGTGGCGGGTTAACGACCAGGTCCTGATAAAATGGAGATTCGTGCCACACGGCGTTTGTTAAAGCTGCAATGGTGAACTTATCCGGAGCTTCTGCCCGTGTCATGGTTGCCTTGAACCGATCTAAGAAACCCTTCAGTGTTTCCTTCCTTTCTTGCGACATAGACTTAGCGCATTCAGCGATGTATCCTTGTGTTGAAAAGCCTAGGATCTAGGGTTAGGTTATTGAATCATAGATCTCGTGTTTACCTCAGAGATGGCAGCGGAATGAATGGTGAACGAGATCAGCAGCGACTCAGATGCTTCGCCTCTACTAGATACACACGCACACAAAGCTGGAAAGCCGGGATGCTAGTGCCGGATCTTGGGATCGCTGAGTCAAGGTGGTTCTCCTTTTTCTGCAACAGGAAAGTGAACGGCTAGGGTTCCAGGTCGACCATATAAGCCTTTATATATAGACCTGGAATGACTAAACCGAAATTAGACAAAGTCCAATTCGTTTAAGTCATGAAATCGAAACGTCAGTTTCGAAACCCGATCTGGGTCGATCGACACACTCACTGTGTCGATCGACACACCACTATAAACTCAATATTTATGTGTATCCAATACACATCGATATGATCATTACCATAATGATCAATCCCATATTTATGCTTCCAGTTTGCTTAGGTGTGTGACCCTATAGGATCATATAATACTGGCAGTAAGTCCATAACTTACAGATTACAAGAGGCTTCTAGCAAAGCATTGCAACCACCCAGTATCATACGAAATGTCTGATCTCGACACACAACTATCATCAGGAGTGAGTACAAGTGTGATTTCAGGACACAATCCCAACACCTTGTTCACGTAGGCGAAGTGATGCCTTACAAATGCTCGCGTAAGGTCGGAGAAGTTGTCGATCGATTTGGGCGGAAGCCGGGAGAACCAAGTCAATGCGTCTCCTTCCAGAGTCTCGGCAAATAGTTGGCAAAAGCCGATGTCGCGTTCCCTAGTGGAGGAGAATCGGTCTTTTGCTGCCATGATTTTGAAAGTCGTCAGGGGAGAGGCGGGATCCTTTGTCCCATTATACAACGGCAGTTTGAGTTTTTCCTTCTGACGGACGTACGTATTTGCGATGCGGGAGGTGAAAGAATCCTCTGAGTTTCCTCAATGATTCGGTCAATCTCAGGTGTCGATCCCTTGACGATGTGAACCTCTCCCTTAAGTTCTCTTAGGGTATCTCTGAGTTTGGTTAATTGCTTCTCGACTTAGCTGCGACTCGCTCCACGGTCAGGTGTTTCATGAGTTTCTTCGGGGGATGTGCCTCGCTTTTGGCGACGGTTGTCCCGGAGCGAGTCATTCTCACGTCGCGAGCTTCGTCTGTGATCTGATACGAGTCGTCGTGTCTTTGACGTGAATCCCATTTGGATTCGTTCGAGTCCCTCTTTCGTTGTGAGCCTTGCTCATGCTTATCTTTCTCATCGCGCTTTCGGCGTGAGTCTTTCTTCTGTTCGCGGTCTCGGTTTTGTTCTTGATCTCCTTCGGGTATTTCATAGATCAGTTGTCTGGCAACTTTATCTTTTACCTTCGGAGGGACCTCGCGTTTGGATTTTCTCGACTGTTGGTATGAACGAATTCGAGCATGCTCAGACTACAACAGGTCGATTCTTTCCGAGAATTCTTTGATTAAATCGTTCTGAGAATCGATTTTCGCTAAGTGGCTAGAACTTCGTCCTTCTCGACTTGTTCCGCCGTTTTGTCGAGTGTCGGGATACGTTTACCGTCGTCTCGACTTTTCCTTGATTTGGCACCTTGTGACGGGTCACCGTTGAGTGCTGCGTTTTCATCGTCGTGATCACTTAATTCGTAATCACTTCCTTCCGACCCAACCCTGGGATTGTCTTTTGGATCGATATCTTCGTTATTTTCGGTCATCTCGTTCAGAAATTTCTTCTAGAAATCCCCACAGTCGGCGCCAATTGTAAGATCTCAATTCCGCGTATCCGAAGATAGCAAGAATTTTAGGGTTTGTTCTTAAGGGATTCTAAAAGAGGGCTTTAAGAACACGGTGAGAGATGGAAATTAGGGTTTCGCTTTGTATTTCCGAGATGGAATAAAGCGGCAAAGAGAGGTGTTTAAGTCGCCGGAGAGAGATTAGGTCAAAGTCGGGTTGCTAAGTCTCTCAGGCTCAAATATTATGAAAAGCGTATTGTTTATTGAATAACGAGGTCCCTTTTTATAGGGTTACAAAGTCGGTTTATATTAAAAGGAAAATTAGGATAAACATAAATATTCCTAATATCTCGGTTCCAATTTATGGAATATTTCCGTATCTCGGCACCGTTATATTGTACGCCACGTTTCTCTATCGACGATATTCATCTCGTAACCCTAAAATGCAAGCCAACTTGAACCGGATCGGGTTTAACTTAGTTTTATCGATTTAGGCTCTAAACCGTCTTTCCATTCTGGGCCGGTCTAAATTTCTGAATAGGTCTGTTAGGAAAAGTGCTAATCTTAACTCCAACATATCTGACTGATTTTGTCGTCTACTTTATTGATGCTTCTCATTCGGGATTTTTTTGCTGCAAGAATGATGGTATGCAGAAAAGAATATTAAAAGATGAAGTACCTGACAAATAAATCTCGAAGACCATATCTCATCTTACATGTTTTTACGGGGCAGAGGCAGATTGTTATTGCTTTTACTTATTGTAAAAAAAAGGGAGCTTGTGGGTTGCGACTGGCAAGTTAAATTGGATTTTTATCAAGGATATCCGAATTATTATTTTTTTTTTTTTTGAAACTGGGATATCCGAATTATTTTACTTGGCAACATTCGTATTATGTTAATGGATAAATATTAGATGAGGGTTTATTGGTTTTTTTATTAAAGGAAAAAATCAATTTTTTTTTTCTTTTTTTTGCCTGCCAAATTGATTTATTGAGTAGCATCTAAAGTTACAAGAGTATTGAGATACATAGGACAGTAATGATACAATTCAAATTGTAGAGATGAAGTTTGTGCTTTCCGGGACAGACAATCAACTACCTTGTTGGTATCTCTTGGCGTAAATGTGAAGGTTACATTTTGGAACATTGATTGCCAACAGAGGATTGTCTTCGTATAGTGTTGTTGCTTCAAGTTGAGTATCTGAGGATTATGAAGAAGGTTGTTTAGAGTATGATTATCCCCTTCGAACAAATTATTATCATATCCCAATGACCAACAAGCTTGCATTGCCCATATTAGAGCTGAACTGTCACTCTCCAAAGCTGACTGGCGTCCCTGAAATTTACCATAACCTGCTTCAAGAACCAATCCCATATGATTTCGAAGAACCCATCCTAACCCCGCTTCCGTAGAATGTTGTTGATGTGTAGCATCGTAATTACATTTTAACCATCCTCGACTTGGCGGTTTCCAGTGAGTAGGCTGCACTCGTCTTCCTACATCGGCGGTTGGGAGATTCTCCAATGAGATTCGCAGCCATTCTAAATGATCTTCATTTGCCTTAGAATATACTTCCCATTCCGTATATGATTTAGAGTTGAAGATAAGATCATTCCTACTTTTCCATAGACGCCATAGTATCCATATTGGGAGATTCCTTACCTCTGAATTTATATTGTTGTTTCTAGCCCATTGAAGCAAACGTAGAATCTTATCTTCGAACGTAGTATTCTGATTAGAGAAATCATGAATATTGAATCCAGATATTCTCCAAGTAGCTTGGACATAGAGGCATGAGAAGAATAGATGGTCAGCAGATTCATCTTCCATACCACAACGCGGACATATTGCATCTGAAATGATCCGACGATGCATTAAGTTGGATTTGATGGGTAGTGCACGCGAGGTTGCTCTCCACAAGAAATGCTGAAGTTTAGGAACAATATATGAAGACCATATTGCCTTCGTAAGCGATGGATTTGCGGCAAGGACAGGTAAATGTTCAGCATTTTCAGTCTCAACATTAACCAAAAAATGATAACCAGATTTTGCAGTATAGCATCCATTAGTAGTATAAGGCCAGATATAAGAATCGGCAGTATAAAATGGGGGAGTGTAGATCTTCTTAATTATGGCATGGTCATTGACATCCACTAGCTCCTGTAACTCTGATTCATTCCACTGATGCGTGATAGGATCCAGTAGTGATGATACCAAGAGAGTAGGATTGGTATAAGGTAGGAGTTGTGGAGAGCGAGGTGGAATCATGGGTAGCCAGCGATCAGATAGTCGAGTTGAATCACCGGCACCAATACACTTCTGTAATCCTTGTTGTAATAAGTCACGACCAAAACAAAAAGATTGCCATCCGTAAGAACTAGTTTTCCAACCTTTGCTTCCAAAAACGAAGTGGATCTAAAATAGCAGTTCTTCAAAACTTTGTAAACTAATGATTCTGGTCTTTGTTGAATTTTCCAGACCTGGTTGGCAAGTAATGCCTGGTTGAATAAATGTAGGTCTCGAAAACCTAATCCACCTTTGTCTTTTGAATACCTCATTTTCTTCCAAGAAGTCCATGCCATTCTTCGTTTCCCATTCCTTGTTCCCCACCAAAATTGTGATAGTAAACTATCAATGTCTGCACATAGTTCTTTAGGTAGTTTGAAGCAATTCAAGGAGTAGACAGGCATTGCCATACCCACAGTTTTAATAAGGACTTCTTTTCCTGCTGGTGTAAGGAATTTATTTTGCCAGCCTGAAGTTTTTGATTGCACCGCTTCCTTAATATACTTGAACATTTCCTTCTTACTTCTGCCAAATTGTTCTGGAAGACCTAAATATTTACCTCCACCCCCTTGGTTAGGTATCTGAAGGACATCCATTATTCGATCTCTAGTAGCAGCAAATACTTTCGAACCAAAAGTGATTGATGATTTCGCAAAGTTCACTATCTGGCCAGATGCTTGTTCATACTTCTTAAATATACTTTGGAGATTTTGACTGTTCCTGAGGTCCGACTTCAGAAAGAAGAGTGAATCATCCGCAAAAAGTAAGTGAGAGACTGGAGGTCCACCAATACGAAGACGGAGAGGTATAATTATTCTGTCTGATTCAGCTTTTTTCATAAGAGAACTTAGGATATCGGAGCAGAGGATATACAAATAAGGAAAAAATCAATTTTTATGGACTTAATTTTGGTCAAAAAAAGTGTCATGTAGTATAATTTTTTCGTATTTATTTTAGTAATACTACATTTTTGTGTAAAAGTTACAAATTAATCCATTTTTTATTTTAAAAAATCTTTATAAAATTATGATGCTATTTAAATTAAACATTTATTATATAAAGATAATTACATTACATTTTTTGTCAACAATTAAATTACATCATATAAAAATAAAAAGTATAATTTTTACAAAAAAAAAAATAAAAAGTATAATAGATTTTTGTTTAACCATGAACATTGATATATTTTTTCCAAAAATGATCAATAGATTTTTCTCCAAAAATAATAGATTTTGATTTTTAACATTTCTATTAAATATATAATAAGTATCAGTGTTATTTATTATGTACTAATTTTATATTATTAATTATTAATCTTCATAAATAAATATTTAAAAGTTGAAGGACTATTTTTACTAATAAAATGTTTAACTCTATTTTAAAGGAAAAAAAAAATCAATCTCTATTTTAAAGATGAAAATAAAGGTAGATAGTGTTGGTACTGAATTCTCCTTTAGGAAATCCGACCCATAAAACATAAAGACTAGAGGTCCACGATCACAAGATTGACTCGTCAACCGATAGACGAGTCTAATCGGGGCCCAAAGCCCATTCGATTATGAAGACAACTAGGGCCCAAACGATTCAAGTCAAAAGATGATCGAGCTCTAGCTCGATAGAGGATGATGACGAGGAAGAACGACTAGGTCGTCATCAGTCAGAACGACCTCCGCGAATCTAAGAGATTGTTACTAACGGGAAGCTGAAGGATCGGAACAAGAAGATCGAGGGCTCAAGACTATTTAAGGAGAAGAAGAGATTGATTCAAAGCCAGTAAAACCATAATCAAGAACACTTCGACTAGAATAGCTCAAAACCTGTCTTTGTATTAATCTTTTGATCGTGTTAGTTCGATCTCGACATTCAATCTTAATATACGTCTTTGATTCATAGGAAATCTATACTATTTCATATTTAAAAATTCAAATCCACGAATACAAATCCTTGGTGTGAATCTTCGATCTCACAGATAGAAGTATATTTTAATCTATAATAGAGATTGTTGAAAATGCCATTAGAAATTTTAAAAAAAAAATTATATATGTCCACTAATCAGTAATCACTTCATGAGGCCATTATGGCGGGCCGACCGATTTTGGGCTCAATTAAATTAATTAATGTTAAAGTTTACACTGACCGATTTTGGGCACAATTAAAGTAATTAATGTTAAAGTATACACTGACCGATTTTGGACTCATTTTTGTGGCGATATTCTCTTCCTCTCTGAGATCTGAGATCTGTTTGTTCCGTTTTTGCTTTAGCTCTCTCCCTTAGCTCTCGGATTTTGATGACATGGAATTTTGGCTGTCTTCTCTTTTATTTCTCGGGATTCCTCTTCTTTCTGTAGTTTTGATGGTTAGATGAACTTACTCTCTTTTTATTTTTATTTTTAATAGAAAGAGTTAAAATTTGAGCTGGATTTTTCATTGGCACGGTTCAAACAGGCTGATCTGTGTATGACTTTATGTACTCTGTCGGAACTTGAAATGAGTCCTGGTACTTTGTCTGAGATTCAAGTTATTGTTTTTGAACTATTTGTAGATCTATCCGTCTCAACGTTCCACACATATTCATCGTCTCTTACAGTATTATTTTCCTTTGAAATATAATGTTATCTGATTAAACCTCTCGGGCCAGATTATATATGCTTCTTCAAGCTAATATGTTTTTCTTTTTGATAAATCTGCAGATTTTGTATCACAAGATTGGATCTAGGTCGCTGAATAAAGAAATAGCCATTATCGTTAAGAAAGTAGACGAGGTTCAAGGGATGGTTTTTTGGGGCCCCCTATATTGGGAATCTATAGAAATGCTTGCAAGAGACGAGGTTACACGAGGCATATTCTATGCACTTCCAGAATCATCCAAGCTGCATTACTTAAAACGCAAGACAAAAGCTTCCATGGCCCCAGAGTTTGAATTCTTTTGATGACTAATCGAGTTATGGTTTTATTACGTTAAGGGATTATTTTGTTTCGCTTGAGTTTGATGTTGTGGAATATGTTTCATGTTCAGTGTTTTTTACTTTGTTGTGCCTAAATTTGATGTTGTATATTGATCATGAACATGGGTTTTGGACTTATGTAAGAAATGTTTTCTATAAAAGTTTTTGTATTTTGTGATATACATAATTGTTTCTAGGGTGATGGCCAAGAAACTATTAGCCCCTACATGTTATTTTTTAGATGAAGAAGATTGTTATTATTTCCCGGCTGATTATTTACAAATAAGTTTTATTTCTGTTAATCAGATTAGCAATTGTTTCTGGCAGAATTTACTTCCATGGGTGATTTTTACATAGATTCAAAAAAAAGTCTAGATAAAGGAAAAAAATATTTTGGGCCCTTTTCATCATTAATAAAGAACTGAATAAAAAAATTTGGACCCATTTTTTCTAACAAGTTTTCATTTCTACCCACTTAGACCGGGCCTAATAACACCCCGGAACGCACAGTTCTTATAGAGAGAAAAGCACTTTCACATCTTCTTAACCCGAAATGGCTGGGGAGAAGAAAGGTTCTTTTTTTTTAGGGTACTCCTGGGAACAGATCCAGTGGAGACGGGGTGGGGGGATTGCTTCCTTGATTACAGCAACAATAACGTCACCAATATGACGTTTATTTTGACTATTCCGTTTCTTCTAGACGAATAAGTTAAAAAATAGAATATATATATATATATATATATATATATATATATATATATATATATATATATATATATATATATATTTATCTTTCGGGTTAATCTTAATAAAAGGAATTTGATAGTTATATATGAGTGGAAAAAAACTGCTCAGAAATTAGCAGTAAAAAGAAAAATTGAGTCTCATTTCCTATGTACAAAGGTTAAACGGAAATAAACATAAGCTTAAAAATCGCTTTACCCCAAGGTTGGTTGATTAGTCATCCTCGCTTGAAGCGGGTTAAAAAAATATTAATCATATGACGTTTTCACTATCAATTATATAAATTACCATACATGTATTACAAAGTGAGCGGCAATTAGGTAAACGCGTGGATGGTTAGAAACACCAAAATACACAAAGAATATTACAATCAAAAAGAAGAATCTACTTCAACCGATATGCCCTTAGGCACGGCCATACATAATATAGAAATCACACTTGGAAAGGGTGGACAATTAGCTAGAGCAGCGGGTGCTGTAGCGAAACTGATTGCAAAAGAGGAGAAATCGGCCACATTAAAATTACCTTCTGGAGAGGTCCGTTTGATATCCAAAAACTGCTCAGCAACAGTCGGACAAGTGGGAAATGTTGGGGTAAACCAGAAAAGTTTGGGTAGAGCTGGATCGAAATGTTGGCTAGGTAAACGACCTGTAGTAAGAGGAGTAGTTATGAACCCTGTCGACCACCCCCATGGGGGTGGTGAAGGGAGGGCTCCAATTGGTAGAAAAAAACCCGTAACCCTCTGGGTTATCCTGCGCTTGGACGAAGAACTAGAAAAAGGAAAAAATATAGTGAGACTTTGATTTTTCGTCGCCGTAGTAAATAGGAGAGAAAATCGAATTTCTTTCTTCATCTTAAAAAAAATAGGAGTTAATTAACTGTGACACGTTCACTAAAAAAAAATCCTTTTGTAGCAAATCATTTATTAAGAAAAATAGAGAAGCTTAATACAAAGGCGGAAAAAAAAATCATAATAACTTGGTCCCGGGCATCTACTGTTATACCCACAATGATTGGCCATCCTATCGTTATACATAATAGAAGAGAACACTTACCCGTTTATATAATAGATCTTATGGTAGGACATAAATTGGAAGAATTTTCACCTACTATAAATTTTCGAGGACACGCGAAAAATGATAATAGATCTTGTCGTTAATTAAATGAATTCAAAAAAATGAATATAGATTTTATTTTAGTGAGAGGTAAACCTTATGATAAAGAAGAAAAAAGAAGAAATCATATACTTCCATATATGCTTTAGGGCAATATATGTCTATGTCTGCCCATAAAGCACGGAGAGTAAATGATCAAATCCGTGGACGTTCTTACGAAGAAGCACTTATGATATTAGAACTTATGCCTTATCGAGGATGTTATCCCATTTTTAAATTAGTTTATTCTGCAGCAGCAAATGCTAGTCACAATAAGGGTTTCAAAGAAACCAATTTAGTCATTAGTAAAGCTGAAGTGAACCAAGGAAATACTGTGAAAAAATTAAAACCTCGGGCACGAGGACGAAGTTACCCAATAAAAAGATCCACTTGTCATATAACTATTGTATTGGAAGATATATCCTTCTATCAACAATATGAATAATATTTAATGTATTTAAAAAAACCTGGATGCAGCAATGAAAACATAAATCTAACATGTTATGATACATATAGTAGTGGAGGCCTATGGGACAAAAAATAAATCCACTTGATTTCAGACTTGGTACAACCCAAAGTCATCATTCTCTTTGGTTTGCACAACCAAAAAATTATTCTGAGGGTTTAGAAGAAGATAAAAAAAATACGACTGTATTAAAAATTATGTCCAAAAAAATTTAAGAATATCCTCTGGTATGGAGGAAATTGCACGTATCGAAATTCAAAAAAGAATCGATCTCATTCAGATCATAATCTATATGGGATTTCCTAAATTATTAATTGAAGATAAACCCCGAAGAGTAGAAGAATTACAGATGAATGTTCAAAAAGAACTTAATTGTGTCAATAGAAAACTTAACATTGCTATTACCCGAATTTCCAATCCGTATGGGCATCCTAATATTCTTGCAGAATTTATAGCTGGCCAATTAAAAAATCGCGTTTCTTTTGGAAAAGCAATGAAAAAAGCTATTGAATTAACTGAACAGGCGAATACAAAAGGAATTCAAGTACAAATTGCAGGACGTATCGACGGAAAAGAAATTGCACGTGTTGAATGGATCAGAGAAGGCAGAGTTCCTTTACAAACAATTGAAGCTAAAATTGATTATTGTTCCTATACAGTTCAAACTATTTATGGGGTTTTAGGAATAAAAATTTGGATATTCGTAGACGAAGAATAAAAAAAAATTATTTGTCTTTATATTTTATCCAACGATAAAAAACGAAAACTATGTAGTATAACACTATACAGTAATACAAATTTGCAGTCTTCTTTTTTATTTTTAAGAAAAAAATAAGCAATTCTATAAGGTTGAATAAAAATTTCCATCAAAACTCCTTTGATATAATTGCTATGCTTAGTGTGTGACTCGTTGGTTTAGGATTCGATTAGATTACGATAAAAAAAAAAGAACTTACCTATAAGAGCAACTAATAACTATAGCATTAATAAATAACCTAAGCAACTCATTGCTTCGCATTATCTGGATCCAAAAAAATCAGTCAAGATATGGTAGGGTGATCATATCATTGTAGCAACTGACTTAAAAAAAAAAAGAATAAAGAAAGATGATTATTAAGTTATGAAAGGTAATCGAAAAGTATGCGGATAAATGGAAGGATGAAAGAAAGAGAGAAAAAATTGAATATTAATGATATATGATTCCAATTTGGAAAATCTATGAGGTCGCTGTAAGAAAAGCAATGTAATAAAGCATCAATACAGATTTATTCATAATAATTAGATAAATCTATTCCAAAAAAAAAAAAATTAAGAGCCTTGAGCCAATAAAAACTGAGAAAATTGACTCAAAAACAAATAAAAAATGAAATTCAAAATTTCATGTAAAAGCTCCATTGTAGAATACAAGCCTAATGATTAATCAAGAAGCGATGGGAACGATACTCAATTTAAAGGTGAGTAAACAGAATTCCATACTCGATTTCATAGATACATATAGAATTCTGTGGAAAGCAGATCCGGCTCGGTTATTGATAGAGTGAATAGATCTGCCATTTCTTTAAAAAAATTCTAGGTCACTCAAATCATTGTTAATCTTAAATTTTTTCTTTTTTATATCAAAATATATAGAATAACTATTTTTATTACTATCCCTAACAAAAAAGGTGTCATCCGATATAAAATTCTGAATGTCCTTGGAGCTAACTAAAAGATCAACATTATTGTAATAACTAGAACGCTCACCCCAACCATAAAAGTTTTTATCCATATCATATATAAATCGGTCTTTACTTATAGTAGTCTTTTCAATAGGAGCAAAACTATCCATTGATTTATTTAGCCCGCCTATGTATTCCAATTCTCCCTTAGAAAACATCAAATTGAACCACAGTTTTTTTCATAGAGCTTCTGGCCTCTATTTACATGAAAATACAATAACAATAGATGAATAGCCATTCAATGAAAAAATGGAAAAATGCAAAAAAAAATTTGAATAGTTCATTTTCTATTCAGAGTAAGCACAACATATCGATGCAATTGCTAATTGCTAAGATTATTAAGTAAAAGTAATTGAAATTAAAAAATTTCAATTCTAAATGAAAATAATGAAAATAAGGATTTTCTTATATTGTGTAAAATCTAAACTTTTTCTTGGTTGGTGCGATCCGTTGGACATAAATCCAATTTTTCAAATTTTTTGATTCATTAGAGAAGGTTCCATCGGAACAAATTTTATTTTAGTTTGGGGTATCCCCTTTTAAGTGTGAAACTCTAATAAACAAAGACGAATTGAATGCGCCCCTATTCCATATCTGTACAAATAGAATAGCCTATTTAGACAGAATGGTAAAGGGGCCTCGTCGAGCATAGAAAAAATAGAAAAATTAAAGGATACTTAAATCTTTACCAGCTTGATCTTGTTGCCCCTGACAACAAACATGCATGAACCATTTTCCGAAGGATTCTATATCATTTTTTTACATTTGTATTCATATTCTAATCACAATTCTCTATGCAAAGCCCGAGATTTGGATTTTATAGATGAAGATTACTAGATTAGGTGTCTTAATATTTAGATACGTGTTCGTTGCTTTAATTTCTTATTAGTCGTTGTCTACTTGTCTTTGGGTTATGTGTTCACGGTTTCCCCTTTGCGGTTAATTATTCGATGTATCCGGCTGCAACTTATGAGTTTCGTAATATCACGTGTTCTGCCATTTTCTGAATTTTCCGGTGGTTTTGATTCACATTTTTTATGGCAGTTTGGTTTGTTTATTTTGAATGTTTATCCCGTTGTATGTTGCTTGTTTTTTGGGTTTAGTTTGTTTCTTCATGGATTGGGGTTTTGTTTCTCTCTTTTGGCTTATGTCTCATCAGTTTGGATAACTAGTGGCTATGTATTGAGATATTGTAGGGATTAATGGGCCATGAGGCCTTAATCTCTAGAGAGTGTGTAGTAATTGTCCCACATTGGAAGTTGGGAATGATAATAACTAATATATAAAGAACTTGGGCCAATCCACTTATCACCAATTGGTTTTAGGTTGGAAGCCCAGGAAACTTGACACTATGTATTCTATTTTGTATCTTTTGAAGTTTTAATAATATCATTACAACTATAAAAAAATAGATAACCAGACAGAAAGCTAGACAGAAAGATCCGACAGAAGACAACCATAAAGTCATAAAGGTACATCCTAAGTTGGAAAACAAAAGAGACCTTGCATCTCGATAAAAATCGATATAAGACCAACGAAAATTGGTTCAGTTGGTAAATGTCATCTAGTAGCTTTCCGTTAACTTAAGTTTGATTTCTGTTGGGAAGGGTCTATTCTCCAAAAAGAATAAATTTAACATGGTTCGGAATTCGGCTTAGGAAAACGTACGGACCTACAGATCTCGAACCTCCTAATCTTTTTAAAAAAAATCGATATAAGTTTGTTGCTTCCAGACATTGCCGAGCTCCGTTGAGGTCAGCAGTCTTGTGCAACAGTTCAGTTACACTTTCAATTTTCTTGAATTTGGTTGAGACAAGTAAGAAGTGGATACAATCGACTGAAGATCGAATGGCCATTCTCACGTTAAACGAGTTGGGGACGTTAAAGGGATGGTTGTTGCGGGCCTCCATTACTGGAAAACGATAGAATTCCTTTCAATAAATGAGGTTTCACGAGGCATATTCTATGCGCTTCCAGATGAATGTAAGCTGGAATATCTACAACGAATGATAGACGCCCGCAATGAGATATTAGACGATTGTTTTTATTTTGAATCTGATCATGATTATTGTTAAGGAAGATGCGTAGTAAAATTGGTGTTTTTGAGTTTGGTGTTTTGGAATATGTTTCATTTCTAGTGTTGTCCTTGAATTTGATGTAAGTTGGATTATCATTATGATTATGAAGTTGGATTTGGTTTTCAGATGTTTTTGTTTTAATTATTTTTTGTGTCAGCATACTACTATAATTGTTTTGAGCTCGTGTCTACTACTATAAAGATATCTCCACCTTGATCGAGTTGAATCTGACTAAGGGCATCTCTAATGTAGCTACATCCGACTGGTTATTGCTTGGTTCGATGATTTAATTTCGGTTTTGGTGTTCAATTTAATTTCAGTTGGTGTTTAGGATTTATTCGATTTTGTTTTGATTTTATTTGGCTAAGAGAATCTGTGTTTATCTCTAAGCTATCTTTAAAGGGTTTTCGATGTTATCTTCTACGATATATAAAGAAGAGTCAAGCCTTTATATTGATTCGGTGTTTTTTTAGAATACAAAAGAGAATTACTTTTCTCAAATCAAAGTCTTCGTTTCTCTTAGTCTTTGCAGGATAAAGATTACTTGAGAGCTAAGCAACAAAACTATCAAAAATCCATTGATCTTTTGTTAGTTCTTGTTTATTGGCTACATCAGTTGGTATCAGACTTAATCGATCCATAGCCATGCCTCCAAAAAAAACTCTGCAACAAACTTTGGCCGAGCATGACGAAGCTTTTCGTGGTGCACTAGCCACGTTTCAGCAGGATCTCCGACATACCTTGCGCACAACGGTGGACGCAGCTGTGCGTACAGCGCTTGATGCTCGTGGGATTCCCAATCCAGCTCCACCGAACCTGCATGTGAACCCTTTGTTCGAACCATATGACGATTTCGAGTACGACGAGGATATCGATGCTAACCCGTTTGCTCCGAACCACGATCAAGTTCAACGCGAAGCCGCATTCGACGTACCTCGCCAGGATAATCGTCGTTGGGACTCTGGATTCAAGCTTGACCTCCCTGAATTCACTGGCGGTTTACAACCCGAAAAATTCTTGGATTGGCTAAGTAACATTGAAGAAGTACTGGATTTTAAACATGTTCCGGATGCTATGTGTGTACCCTTGGGGGCAACACGATTCAAAGGGCGTGCTTCAGCATGGTGGCAACAATTGAAAACTCATCGGGTACAGCATGGTAATTCCAAAATTGTGTCGTGGGAAAAGCTTAAACAGAAGTTGCGGAGCGCTTTCCTTCCATACAACTACTTAAGGACTTTGTACACACAGTTTCAAAACTTGAGGCAAGGATCTTGTTCTGTGGATGACTATGCGACAGACTTCTTTGCCCTGATGGCGCGCACTCAGTCCGTGGAAACAGAGGAACAATTGGTTTCTGGCTTTATTGGGGGTTTACTGCAGCAGGTTCAGAACATGCTCCTTCAGTTCAACCCCATGACAGTGTCCGAAGCTCATCAGTGTGCTCTTTTGATCGAGCTAAATACGAAACTGTCACAATCAGGATGGTCGTCTCAGTCATCTCGGATTCGTTCTCATACGGTTGACGTATCTCCGGATGTGCAGCCAAGCTCACGATCTAACACCGCACCGGTTAATACAGGGACGGTACGAAACCCGCGATTACCTGCTTTTAAGTGTTTTAATTGCGGAGAACATGGTCATCGCCAATCTGAATGCCCCAAGACTAATCGTCGAGCTTTACTTGCCGATGATGCACCTGTGTTTGATGATTATGGTGATGACAATGAGGAAGCCGCAGACGAGATGGTCAGTGGAGATACTGGAACTTTGCTCGTGGTTCGTCATAGCTGTCTGCTTCCGCAGGAGAAGGAGGAACCGTGGCTGCGGTCCAATATTTTTCTTTCTACTTGCACGATTAGTGGCAAGGTTTGTCGTTTCATGTGATGCAATATCAAAGTCTTCAATATTTGGATTTATTATGAGAATCTCAAGCTCATAACTTCATAAAAAAAATCAAGGATTCTCATTCAATAGCAATTGCTAAATTGGTGGCAAGAAGACAACTTTTTGATTTAGCTATTTTTTCTCCTTTAAATGTAAATCATTTCTTTTAATGTCTTTTATTGTAAAGATTACCTTGTAAGAGCTATAAAAGCTCAATTGTTCTATTGTAAATAATATAGAAATTTTTGGAAAAATAAGAGTTTTCTCTTCTAAAGCTTTTATGCTTTGTTCTTTGTTTCTCTAAGTTGTGCGGATTCCCCTTCTTAGAAAACGTTATGAATTTATGTCTTATGTGTGGATTCACTAAGGCTTAGATTATTGAGCTTATCACAAGGGCTTTCACACCCTTGAGTGGCGTTCTTCGATTCATCATCTATTCCATCTCCATCCACTTTCTATTCAAGGAGAGACCTTAGTCCAATTGAATAGAACCATCAAGCCATCAACGACCATCTTTTGTCTTAGAAGAGAGTGACTTTAGTCCAACCTCTAAGATCCACATCTATCTTTGTGAGATCGGTCCCGATCTTATATCATCATGATAGATTAATATATTGCGTTCCTGCCTAGAGAAAGAAATTCTTATTCCAAATTAATTAATACTTAATTAAAGGGCATTTCATACTCAATTCGATGGAACTGTTTGATCTTAAAGGGGATATTCTATAATTTCGCACGTTGTGAGATCTGAGATTTACACCAAGAATTTGTAATCGTGGATTTGGACTTTTAGGTATAAAAATGGTATAGTTTCCTATGAATCAAAGACTTTATTGAGATTGATCGTCGAGATAGAACAAACACAATCGAAAAGAGAGTACAAAGTATGATGATCGAGCTATCTAGTCGAAGTGTTCTAAGCTAGGGTTGGAATATCTTGAATGAATCGCCACTTCTTCCTTAAATAGTCTAGATTTTGATCTTCTTGTTCCGATATTTCGGTCTCGCCGTCATAACGATCTCCGAGATTTGCGTGGATCAGTTGAACTGACGAAGACCGAGTTGTTCCATCTCCACGTCATCTTCTGTCGAGCTCGAGCTCGATCGCCTCTTGCTTCGGCATCGTCCAGGCCTTGTTAAGGCGTCAATTGTTTGGGCCCAACAAAGGAATCGGCTCGTCTCTTTGTCTTTGATTCTGGAACGGGCTCGTAATTACGGGCCTTTGTTTTATCTGTTAATGGGCCGGATTTCTTAGAGGAAAATCCAGTACCAACAATAGCCCCCCAGCCCATTAGTTTCGAGAAGTCGAGGTTAATGGGCGGTGGACGTCCTCGGGAAGACACGCGCGTGTCTCAGGTGTCGAAAACCTAATGATTGCTTTCGCCCCATTCGTAGATCTTGTTTTAATCCAACGATCAAGGGTGAGCGCGTGGGACGAGCTGAACTGCTTTTTAGCGCGTCTGCAGCCGTGGCGTGTATTGGTTTCGAGAATTTCATCTCTTACCGTAGATCTGGTCGATCATCAACGGCTAAGATTTAAGGGTCGCGAAGAGTCTTTTTAGGCTCGTTCTTTTGCTGATGTGACCTAATTATCGTGCATTCGTAACCGTTGATCTTAAATCAACGGTTGATCTTAAATCAACGGTTGGTAAAAGGAAAGCGAGGAGTCCAAATTACCTCGATTTTCTCGTAATTATTATGAGTTCGGAATCGTGCGGTTAAGATTTTGCACGATTCCTACTGTAATTTTCTTTTATTTGCCGAGGGTGATTTCTTTTCTTCCCACTTTTGCTTCTTCCTTTACTTTTGCTCTGATTTTTCTTCTGTCGTCGGAAAATTTCTTCTCCTAAGCAAAAACTTTAGCTTTCTTCACTCCGGCACACCGTTCTTTATGGCGTTAAGAGATGCTACGGGGGCCAGTACAAGTACGGCTGCAGGTGCGTTTGGCCCGCATCCGCCGTCTTCCCTAACCGTGAACCAAATCGAACGGTTGCGGAGGCTTTGTCGGATTCCACCGGAGGTAGAAATAGTGATTGCTGCGCCTCATACACCTATTTTGAGAAGTGCGGGCTTTTCTTTCCTATTCCCCGCTTGATCTCTTTGATGCTACCCCAGCTTCAATTGGCGTTCCATCAGATAACGCCGAACTTTGTCTGATACGTCATCGGACTCAGAGTCCGGGCTGCAGAAGCGGGAATCGAGTTCGGTCCCGAGGAACTTATGCGGGTCTGCTCCGTGAAGAACAATACTCGCTTCCCGGGGACGTACTATCTCTCGCCTCGCTTCGGGCGGATCCTTGAACATGTTCCGACGAAGGATGTATGGAAGGATCGATACTTCTTTTTTAGAATAACTCATCATTCGGTCGGGGATTTCGACTACTCGGTCATCCCGTCTCGGTTGACGTCTAGCGTTGGTAAGAGCCAATTTTTAGTGCTTGATTCTTGTTTTGCTGTCGGGCTATCCCTCACTATATTTTTCGTTAATAGAGGCTCCAGAATTGCTTGCTATGAATCCGACTACGGAGGCTCTGATAACCCAGCTAAGAGGGGGCGCTGTTACCTGGGGTAGCTTTACAGTTGCACGCGTGCAAGCCGCTTTGCGGATCGATCCTGAGCGGGCTCCGGCGGATTATCCGCATGTTCCTCGCAACTTGGTGCCTTTTTCGGAACCCTCCCGAGCTCCCGTGGTTGATAGGTCAAGAATTAATCCCTATACTAACTGCAATTGCACAGTGATGTAGTTGTAGTACTTAGGGTATCGAATCCACAGAGACTCCGGTCAACGATAGAATATGAAACAGTAAAGATTAAACTAGGAAAAGCAATGTGAGAAAGCAGTAAATCAAATAGCAGAAAAGTAAATTGAGTGGTTGTAAATCAAAAGGCGAAGCGTTAAGTCTAGGGAGTTCTCAGGAAATCAGGAACACAAGAAATCAATCAATCGGGATCTAATCAGAAACTGTTCTTGAACTCAAAACACGGATATAGAATTAACCAACTGTCTTTGCGAGAATTCTATAAGTCTAAGTGCAGCAATCCAAATTCCTTTGCAATTACTAGCACATTAAACCAGCTTTAATATCAAGTTCGATATGTTCACAATTCCCCTAAACCAAATTCCTTTGCGAGTAGATCAAATTGCTCTCTAGGTTCTTTCTAGCTAATTAACCAACTGTCGTTGCATCAATCAACCTAACATCATAAATTTGGATAGCTACTTCAGATTAAGCATTAAGAACAATCCTAGATGAAGAACTAGCAGATATGAATCCCTACAGATTAATTAAACTATAATTCCATGAAATCCCTAATGATAATCCCTAAACCTAACAGGTAAACTACTCAGACATGTTCATCGAAACAGAAAACATCATGAATAGAAAACCAAATATCATAAAACAGAATAAAGAACTGGGGTTCGAAATCAAGTCTCTTTCGAGAACAAGATCAGCCCCTCAAACTCTCTCTCTGAAAGTGTAGAATAAAACTTAGCCTAAACAATGGCTTAAAAACCCTAATATAATGGTCTAAAGTCGACTGAGGCTTCTTTGTAATTATAGAAACTTCTGGGCTTAAGTTGCAATATCCAAACTCTTCATAAAACTCGCCGAGAAAAGTCTGTGTCGACCTTGTGTCGATCGATGCACATGTTGTGTCGATCGACACAGGTCTGTGAATTAGGCAGTGAACTTCTTCCTCTCGGGTTAAAACTCCAAAATGCTCCAGAATGCATCATAATGTCCAAATCCGCTCTAAACGTGTCTAGACCTGTAAACATACTAAAAGGACTCCAAAACATAATAAAAGACTCGATAAATAAGGTATATATCATGGCTAAAATCCCTAAAATCCATGGTATATCAACTCCCCCACACTTAGCTCTTGCTTGCCCTCAAGCAAGTAAAGAACCAAAGTATAAGAAAAGAAGTTTGAAAACACAAAAACTCATTTCGTCCTAGGAACTTTCGCATTCACATTCACTTAGTAATCCACTGAAAACTTTCCTCAGAACTCAAGACCACAATGTACTTCCCCCACACTTAGCAACTGTCCTAAGTAAACTCCACAATCACATTCACGCATTCAAATTCTCCCTACTGACTTCTGCAAGTATTTAAGTGCAGTCTCACCTAAGGAGTATCGATCAAAGGGCACATGGACTCTTACCTTGTCAGCTCTAGACCACCATACTATCTTTCTCTGGTCCCTTTCTTCTCTTTTCCCTTCCTTAACAACTGATTTTTCTCTACTGGGTATCATTTTTTTTTATCAGTGTTCTTCCCGTTTTGGGGTGTACTTTGGACACATTCCATGGATCGCACAGGAGATAATAGTGGTAGCTACCACTCCCGTGACCACTTCAGAGTTACTAACTCATCCTCAGTTTATTACTCTTTTTTTTTTACTTTATGGAAGGGGAGAAGAGAACCAAATAGGACAGGTTTACAAGCTGTGTCAGAGTCTAACAAAGGAATCCGACTCAAGGTATTCCAAGCCCTTAGGTGAGAAAATTAAGTAGTATTAAGGTGAAGTCAGTAAAAGGATCCTCTGATACCTGAAGCGATGTGGGTGTCCTCAGTAGGCTGATCCGTTTGGGGTTTTCTAACAGTCATAGAGGCTCTACAAGTCTGTCCAATGGTCACTTAGTTCCTGTTCAAGCGAAAAATTTCCTCAAAAAATCATAGTTTCATACAGATTTTGACTCAATAAAACAATTTTGAAAAACAAAGGACTGACTCTAAGAAAACAAAAGCGTGCGTCAGTAGCTTCCTCCCCCACACTTAAACTACACTGTCCCCAGTGTAATCAAGCCTAGGATCGGTGAGAAAAGAAATCAAATTGAAACGAATCTGAAAGTTGCAGAACACTTACTGTTGTCGTCCTGCATCGATCGATACCGCTAGGGTGTCGATCGGTGCACGGCGAATATGCTCGCGGTTATGTAGATAACCGATGTCTGAACCGCAATTAATTCGGCTAACCGTAAATCGCGACTGTGTCGACCGATGCACTATGTGTGTCGATCGATGCAATGCGATTCTACCTGTTTCTCTCGGCTCTGAACACAATTAAACAGAAAAATCAAAATAACAAAACCAAAACGAAAAATGAAAACAAAATCGAACCTAACAGTGGGTTGCCTCCCACTCAGCGCTTTGTTTAAAGTCAATAGCTTGACTATGGAAAGGAGATCGAACTCATGGCGGTTTCAACAGAGACTTTGAATGTCTCTGTGAATATCTCTTCATCCAAGGTGGTGTATATGCTTTCGGATCATGAGATCTCCCAAGGAACGAAGGAATAGAATCAGGGCGGGAGCGAACCTTGGGTGGGATTCTGCATTTTCCTACATTCGAAGTTGATGGATTAGGAGGTTTAAGTTTAGGATTCTAATACCTGTGCTTTGGTGGATGCAAGAGATCAGGAGCTTTCTGCTTAAGAGCAGTTGCAGTTTCTGAAGATGTTAGAGAAAGTTCAGAATGAACTGCCATCTTCTCCTCTCCAATAGGAACCTCTGGTTTCTCCTCAACACTGAAGATATGTCCATCAATGGTGGCTTTCTGCTTCCTATCCATCACTTTCATGCAGTTAGCCACTTCTAGCTCCTGTTTAGACATTTTAGGAATCTTAGGATACGGCACGGAGGGCTTATATACTCGTTCTGGGGCTGTTACAGGTCTCTGGTCACGTCTGCGTTCAGCGTCGACCGATGCACTATGTGTGTCGATCGACACAAGGTGATTTCGAGCAGTTTCATCAGACGTATCGAGACTGTGTCGATCGATGCTTGAGCTGTGTCGATCGATGCAAGTCTCAGACAGTCAATATTCACCCAGAAAATCCGAGATTATGCTCTCTTCTTCTCCCAACAAGTCAATCCCATCTCTTATGGTCACATCATTGATGTGCAGCTTCTGTTCAGCTCTCTTAGCTTCATTCTGCCTTTGCACTGCTTCAGCTTCTTGTTGAATCCGGACATCTAGCTTCTTCACATGTGTGCTCAAAGATTCAAACTTCCCATTCAGATTTTCATGCATAGCGTCCAGCTTCATGTCGAAGTCTACAGCAATCTTAGTCTGATCCTCTAGCAACTGCTCCAGTATGGATTCTATCTTGCTCTCATAAGCACTAGCAGCATGAGGTGTCTGATGATAAGATGATCCATAGGTTCTCTGATAAGAATTACCTTGCTGAAAAGGCTTCTAATAACCAGCATTCTGTCCATATACAGAAGATATCTGCTTGTTTGTGAAAGCACTCTTCTGTCCACCATTAGAGAACTTGTTACCTTGCTGACTACCAAACCTGTTTCCTTGGAATCCAGAGCCATTGATGTAATTCAAATCCTCATCCTGTCTTTCCAATAAGTGCTCCAGCATACTTATCAGCTTACCAGACTGCGTATTTTCAGGAGGAACATGCTGATATGATGAAGATTCATAATCTCTGGTGAATGAATAAGAACCATAGTCTCTGCAGAATGAGTTATTCCGCTGATTTTCCAACATCCGTTCCATTATTCCCATCATCTCACGCGTAGTGTCGATCGATGCACATCAGTGTCGATCGATGCAAGTGCGAAGATGTGACGATCGACACACAAGACCGTGTCGATCGATGCAGAGCGATTACAGGCGTACCTGAAACGCAAGAAAAAGAAAAAAAGAAAAAAAAATTAGTAAACAAAAACAAAAACGAAAAACCTAGTCTAAACCCTAAGTTCAAATCTATCGAAGACTCAAAAAAGTCCCCGGCAACGGGGGCCAAAAACTTGATAGGTCAAGAATTAATCCCTATACTAACTGCAAGTGCACAGTGATGTAGTTGTAGTACTTAGGGTATCGAATCCACAGAGACTCCGGTCAACGATAGAATATGAAACAGTAAAGATTAAACTAGGAAAAGCAATGTGAGAAAGCAGTAAATCAAATAGCAGAAAAGTAAATTGAGTGGTTGTAAATCAAAAGGCGAAGCGTTAAGTCTAGGGAGTTCTCACTAAATCAGGAACACAAGCAATCAATCAATCGGGATCTAATCAGAAACTGTTCTTGAACTCAAAACACGGATATAGAATTAACCAACTGTCGTTGCGAGAATTCTCTAAGTCTAAGTGCAGCAATCCAAATTCCTTTGCAATTACTAGCAGATTAAACCAGCTTTAATATCAAGTTCGATATGTTCACAATTCTCCTAAACCAAATTCCTTTGCGAGTAGATCAAATTGCTCTCTAGGTTCTTTCTAGCTAATTAACCAACTGTCGTTGCATCAATCAACCTAACATCATAAATCTGGATAGCTACTTCAGATTAAGCATTAAGAACAATCCTAGATGAAGAACTAGCAGATATGAATCCCTACAGATTAATTAAACTATAATTCCATGAAATCCCTAATGAGAATCCCTAAACCTAACAGGTAAACTACTCAGACATGTTCATCGAAACAGAAAACATCATGAATAGAAAACCAAATATCATAAAACAGAATAAAGAACTGGGGTTCGAAATCAAGTCTCTTTCGAGAACAAGATCAGCCCCTCAAACTCTCTCTCTGAAAGTGTAGAATAAAACTTAGCCTAAACAATGGCTTAAAAACCCTAATATAATGGTCTAAAGTCGACTGAGGCTTCTTTGTAATTATAGAAACTTCTGGGCTTAAGTTGCAATATCCAAACTCTTCATAAAACTCGCCGAGAAAATTCTGTGTCGACCTTGTGTCGATCGATGCACATGTTGTGTCGATCGACACAGGTCTGTGAATTAGGCAGTGAACTTCTTCCTCTCGGGTTAAAACTCCAAAATGCTCCAGAATGCATCATAATGTCCAAATCCGCTCCAAATGTGTCTAGACCTGTAAACATACTAAAAGGACTCCAAAACATAATAAAAGACTCGATAAATAAGGTATATACCATGGCTAAAATCCCTAAAATCCATGGTATATCAGTGGTCCAAGCTGCTCGGCCTCCACTCCGTATTACCGAGCGGACACGAGAGAGTGAGTCGTTTGGCTATGATTTTCTTATGTATCGCCATTTTGATTTATCTGACCTCCTTTTTTTTGTATGCAGCTCGACCTCTTCCGGGCGACAGCTCGGCTATCAACAGCCCTCCTCGCGAGAGATCGTCTCGTAGGGTGAGCAGTCATCGGCACGGGAAGGACCCGGTCGATCTGATTGACAAGATGGAGGCGGGCGATCTTAGCAATGACCTTCTCTTTGCCTTTGGCCGGGCCCCTCCTCCTCCTCCAGCTTGTCTCCCTCCTCCCGCTCGGACTTTGCTTTCTCCGGAGACGGGAATATAGGAGACATATGCGGAGGTTGCGGACTCGTCTCCTCCTCTGGTTGGTCGGGAAGTGGTTATGCCTCGGCCCGAGACGATAGTCTCGCATGACCCTCGCCCGAATAGCTCCGGGGATCTGACCGTCGAAGCCGGGGAGGGTCTCTTCCTCCTTCGCCGAAGCGTCGTAAGATAGACGTAGGAGGGAGTCCGGGAGAGTCGGATCAAGAAGAGTGTTTGGTCGCTGATGACCCAGAAGGAGCGATCCATCTGCTGAGGCGCTTAAGGCCTGCGGGTTCTCAGTTCCCAGCTGTTGGGGAGATGATTCTCGGTGGTTCGTATTCCGAGATGATGTCTTTCATCGGAAAGGTGAGACACTTTTGTTTTTGGTCTCTTTTTCTCTAGATTGTTAACTCTCTCTCATTCCTGCCAACTTGGCGTTCTTCGCAGGCTGTTGAAGCAGTGAACACGTATGCGGTTCGGGCCGAGAACGAAGTGAAGAGGCTCAATCTTACGAGCTTGAGGCTGCTCGGGAGGCTGCCACCCAGATGAATGCCGAGCTCCATGAGGCTTTGGCTAGGGAGGAGTGCTTAAAGAAAAAGGTCGCGGACCATGCTGCTGCGGGGACCAGGATCGCGTGGCTCGAGAGGAGAGAGGTGTTGGGAATGTCCTGAAATCTACTGTACTATCTCTAGAAAGTATGATAAATGTCGAGATCAGACATAAGTCATAAATACTGGGTGATCATGATGGCTTGCTAGAGTCCGCTCTTGATCTATAAGTTTAGGACTTATTACCAGTATTGTATGATCCCAAAGGGTCACACACCATAGCTAACGGGAAAGTTAAGATGGAATTAATACGGTAAGATGCTAAGGCATTTACTGTATTTGTACAGAGAGTTGGGCAGACAACAAATGGGCTTTTGTCTGATTTGTGTCTTGGGCCCAAAAGACTAATGAGCCATTAGTTTAATTAATTAATTAAACTTGGGCCCATTAGTGAAATAAGATTGCAACAAGGGTTGAGAAACCCTAGCATTCTTTTGGTTGGCGTTTTTTTGAGCTTGTGGCCGCTGCTCTCTCTCCTCCCAATCGTCTCTCTCTCTGTCTTGATTCCATCCGGTCTAGCAGCCATCCCCTGCTTGTAAGAGTGTGGATACCAAGGAGGAACAGGTATTCATCTGTTCTAATCTGATCTTGTCATTACCACCAATCATTCCGCTGCAAAGGTAAAGATCAGGTTTGTTTTATGATTCGATTACAAGAACCTAGATCTGTTTAAGATTATGTGCTAGGTTGCAATCTGAGAATTGAACCATGGAAAAACGCATAATCCTTCAGTGGTATCAGAGCTTAGGTCATTAGATTCTTGTAATTTGGATCATATGAATGTTTAAAGGTTTTTGAATCAATTGAATGAATTAAAATTGATTAAAATCTTAAAACCCTAATTGGCTACATGTTTTTTGGTCTCGGATCAAAAGTATGGGATGTGGCCGATGATCGCATGTATCTTAATGTGATCGGATCATTAAGATGATGGGTTGCCATCGGTTTCTTGCATCGCAAGAATCAATACCCTAATCGGCTTTCTTGTCTTGGTCTCGGATCGATAGCGTTAGTGCTGATGATCGATCGGCCTTGGCTTGGATGGATCGCTTGATGGTCGTATGTATCGATCGGTTAATGATCGATCATGTCATTGTGCCAAGCGATCGATCGCACGATGTGCCGTGTGATGCGTGATCGTGAGTGATCGATCATGAGTCGATCATCGATCGTGCGTTGGCCAAGCATGAGCGACCGATGACCGTGTGATCGTTTGGGCCGAGATCGATCAATTGATCGTGAGGCCGTGGGACGGATCATGCGTGATGGGCCGAGTTGGATCATGGATCCGATCGTTTGGCCCGTTAAATTTTACGTCCCGCGAATAGTCAATCGGTTAAACCGAGCTTCGCGGTTCGTTGCCCAAACCGCACCGATTAATCCGGTCCATTTAATTGGGGGTTAATCGAGTGTTTAAAGCCTTAAACCGCAAGTTAGGTCAAAATTGGCTAAAACACTAGGTGTTTCTTCCCGGTTTTGGACTTAACTGAACCGATCCAATTTAATTGGTGGTTCAAGCGGTTAACCCAAATCGCGGTTTGCTGGAAATTATTTAATACAATTGGTATTATTTAATTTCTGGTTAAACCGGATTGAAATTCATAAAATTGAATTTTAACCTAAACCGAAGGCTGGTCTAAGTTTGATTTGGTTGGACCAAATAATTTAGAGCTGGTCTGGTTTAGTAAATAACCGATGGTTTTGATAGTTAATTTGGTCTTGGACCAGAATTAATAAACCGACTCAGTTATGTCAAATTATTGGGCCAATTGGAATTCTATGGTCTTGGGCCAAGAATTGGGCCTATAATTTGTGACCCAACCCAAAATATTAATAAAATATTAAATTAGAAATTTCTACTTTTAGAATGTTTCTAAATTTAGAAAGTTTCTAAAACAAGTAAGTTTCCCAAAATAGTAATCTTCTATTTTTGGAAATAAAACTTAAAATCCTCAAAACCAATATCAAGCTTGGATGTCTTTCCAATCTTGTCAGCTACTTAACGCTTATTCGATTACAGATATGGCTTACAGTGTGAGGTGTCTGTTTTCGCGTAAGTAAAGTAGTATATAGTCACTAATTTCATTGGGAGTCCCAGACTTTAGTGATTATTTGGCTGTAAGAGATTGGTTTCCTTGACTGGGCCATCGGGAGTCCCGGGCCTTGAGACATCTGGTGTTTTGGGCCTTGGGCCCAATTCACAACCGAGAGTTATATGAGATATAACTAGCTGTGTGTATGCTTACCAAGTAAAGCTAATTCTGGGTGACGGCCAGTGGCTCACTTTGGATTTAGCTGAACATGGGTCTCGGAATCATTGCATTCTTATGAGGTTGAACAAAGAAATTTTGAATGCAATGCGAGTTTTCTTATAAGTTATTAAGATTACTCTTTTATGAACTAAATAACTAAAACTCTATTTATCTCTAAATTTCAGTTATGACTAGCACAAACAATCAAAACACTTTCTCGATCCGGTCTGTCCTTGAGATGGACAAACTGAACGGATCAAATTTCTTGACTTGGTCGCGGAACCTGAGGCTAGTCCTTAGGCAGGAGAGAAAGGACTATGTCCTTGAAAGAGCTCTCCCCGTGAGGATCGGGTCCAATGCCTCTCATGCAGTATATGATGCTTGGAATAAGCATTATAATGATGCGGTAGATGTGCGTGGTCTGATATTGGCTACCATGGACTCAGATTTGCTGAAGCAATATGAGAACATGGAGTCGCCAATAGAGATGATCAGCAGCCTGAAATTGAAATTTCAGGAGCAGGTAAGAGTGGAGAGATATCAGTTGGTTAAGTCTCTCACTAGCTGCAAGCTACCAAATGATCATCCAGTGAGTCCTCATGTCAGTAAAATGATGGGTTACATTGATAACCTAAGGAAACTGGATTATCCAGTTAGCCAAGAATTGGCAACTGAGATCATTCTGCAGTCACTGCCGTCAAGCTATGATAAGTTCAAAAGGAACTATATCAAGAAAGGCTTAACGAAGACGCTGACTGAACTGCATGATATGCTCAAGACAGTTGAGCCAAACGTGAAGAGTACCCTGTATAATCTCATGAAGGAGAAGGGTAGGTTTACTAAACCTAAAGCTGACAAGGGTGAAGACAAAGTTGTCCAGATTTTGAATCATGGCAAGCCTGTGTCTTCTGAGCCCGAGTCAGATACATCTTACGTTGGTAAGTGCTGCTACTGTAAAGAGACTGGGCATTGGAAGAGAGATTGCATTAAATTCATGGAAGATTATGAGGAGTTGAAGTTGATGTATGAGACTACTTCCTCAGGTATTCATGTTATTACTTCAAGTTCTACCTTATAGGTATTGGATACTGGTTGTGGCACTGATATTTGTTATAATATGCAGAGCCTAAGCAACAGTAGAACGTTGAAGGAAGGACAAGTGGAACTGCATGTCTGGAAGGAGCTATGGATGCTGCCTCAGCCGTAGAGTTTTCACTTGTAGATGCCTTTGAGGCTTGGTTTTGTATTAAGTAATTGCTACAATGTACCTGCTTCAAGCAGAGTTGTCTTTCATTTTCTTGTAAGAATTTGAATGTTTTTCATTTTGATAAAATACAAGTTTTGTTCTTTTGATCTTAATGAAATATTAATTGTAGCACCCTATTCAAGGAATGGGTTTTATATCTTAAACCAAAGAGTGCCTAAATGTAACATAAATACCGAATTGGTTTAAATCTGATGAATTAAACCTGATTTTTCTTGGCGTAAATGTTTTGGTCACATAGAGTGAGTCGGATTCAGAAATCCCATAGTTATGGACTTTTGGGCTCATTTGATTGGATATCTTATGAGACTTGAATTCTGCTTACTGGACCAAAAGACAAAGGGCCCATCTTAGCAGAGCTAGAGAAAAGCCCAAAGGCTTATTGGACCTTGAACATACTCATGTATGTGGCCCGATGAGCAGTAATGCCAGAGAAAATTTCCTGTACTTCATTGTCTCTACTGATTACTTCAGTGAGTATGACTGTGTTCATTTGATGAGACACGAGTCGGAATTCTTTGAAATGGTCGAAAGAGTTCCAGAATGAGGTATAGAATCTGAGTGACAGAAGTATTGAGACTCTGGATTAGATCACGAGTGAGAATACTTAAGTCATTGATGGTGTGATCATCTGAATGAGTGTGAAGTCATTTCACAGCTCATTTCTCCTGAAAACCTTGAGGAGTTTCTGTGAGAAAGAATCAGATCTTATTAGAAATGATTAAAGATGAGTCACACGAATCTTCCATGATATTCTTTAAGAATAACGCTCTAGAAATATCTAAGTTTACGCTGAAATAGTTCCACCAATATCAGTTGAAAGACACCACATAAATGTGGACTGGAAATGATCCAAATTCGTCTTTACTGAGTATTTGTAGTTGTGCTACTTCGCTGGTTGTCCTAGGGAAACCAAGGCTTGTTACCTTTTACGTCCATTCCGAAAACGAAGTTTGGTTGTTCGGAATTCTGTTTTCTAAAAGGAAAGTTACTTTCCAAGAAGAACAGTGGGAGTAAAAGTATAACTCGAAGAAATTCGAGAAATACAGGAGGCTGCTCAACCTGTTGAGGGAGAGCAGCGGATGGATTTACAGATTTATGTAGAATCTACACCTGTAGAGCCTGAAATTCGCAGATCTGATTGAATCCGTCACTAATCCGAGAGTGATTTCTCGTGATTAATTGCCATGATCTGATGATCATTGAAAGTGACGAACCTGCGAAATTCACAGAAGCGAAAGTGAGCCCGGACTCCGAAAAATTATATTGTGTGTAAGTTAGCTTCATCGATCCATTCATGGATGGAAGCAAACATATCGGAGTTGGAATCTTCGTTCTGTTGAAGTAGTCAAGGTTTTGACTTGAACAGGAACGAAGTGGAACTGTGCGTTTACTAATAGATAAGTGGGAGCGATGTTGCATTTCTCATAGTGTATGTCGATGACATACTGATTCTCGGAAATAACGTTCCAATGCTGCAGTCGGTAAAGGACTGGCTTGGGAGTTGTTTTTATGATTGACATGGGTAAAGCCACATATGTTCTTGGATTTGGATCTAAAGATCCAAAAGAGCTGGTAGGACAAAGTCAGGATTCTTAAATTGACAAAGTCCTACACGTTTTCAGCAATCCAAGAAGGGTTTTATGCCAATGTCACATGGCATTACGTTAAGCAAGAAACAGTGTCCTACGATATCTGCTGAGCTTGAATGCATGGATAAGATTCCATATGCGTCGGCAATTGGATATATCATGCATGCCATGAAACGTACTTGTTTTGATGTTGCTTTAATGTTAAGCAAGACAAGTAAAGACCAGTCAAATCCAGCAAAGAATCACTGGATAGACGTAATGAATATCCTTAAGTATTTGGAAAATACTTAGGATAAGTTCTTGATTTACAGAGAAAGTGAGGTGCTACAAGTTGGTAGAGTCTGAAAGGCAAGTTTCCAACAGACAAAGATGATTTCCGGTCACAGTCCGGTTATATCTTGTGTCTGTCTGGCGGTGCAAGGCACTGTTGCTGACTCCATGACTTAAGCTGAACATTTCGCAGCTTGAGAAGCGGCGAAAGAGGTTGTTTGGAAAGAAGAGTTCATCACTGAACTTGATGTGATTCCCAGCATAGATGAGACTAGCTGCACATCAGAGGTCCAAACACCTTAAGGGTAGGTATAACCTATTCCGTGAGATAAATGACAGAGGTGTTAAGTAGATAAGCAAGTTTCATCGAATGAGAACGTTGCTAATCTATTAACAAAGCCACTCCTTATGCCTAAGCACGAGTCGCGGACTGTAGCTGTAGGATGAGTGAAATTAAGATGTAGTCTTAATTTCAGTGGGAGTTTGTAAAGGGCTTTACTTAGTTGTTTTGAAAGGTTCATGTAAACATAATATTTTATGTTTATGAAATCTATGATTTCTGGATTATTTTAACTGTGATATAAATAATCGTTCCAAAATGATTCATGTCATTATATATGGGCCATCGAAGTACATGAGTAAGACTTGATCCTGAAACCCCATATTTAACGAAATGACATAAATCATAGTGTCCATAGTCGAAGGTTGTTGAAATTGGAACACCAACAACCACTTGAGACTAGATTGTGTTGAGACTTATGACCAAGTTTCGAGGGGTCATAGATGCGCGGCATCAAAGTCGACACATAGGTATATGTAGGGGAGCATATGACCGGACATGGCCCGCTGATGAGAACTCTACAAGATATTAATATCTGTGTCATAAGAGGTTCTCATATACGACTATAGAGTATAGTCCTTAGACCTGAGTTCGCATGCATGTGGCTGACGGATTGTTTAGTTGATCCTGATTCAATTCTTAGATTCATATCAACCTAAACATGCAGATCTAGGTTCTCTTGAATAGAAACATATCAGATCTCACCTTATACCTGTTTATGCAGCGGAAAGAGAAGGTATGGCTTGAGATCAGCAGAACCACCGAGAGATGGATCCTCCAAAGGCTCACACACGCTTCACAGGAAATGGCTGCTAGACCGAGCAGGAGAGGAGGCGCAGAGAGGGAGAGAGGCTCGCGGCTGGGTTAGGGTTAGAGGAGAAAGAGAGTTGGCTTTTAATTCATTAAAACCCTTCTCTTTCCCTTTTGGGCTTTTGGGCCCAAATGCCAATCTGATTAAATCCCTTGGATTTAATCAGACCCATTAATCTCTCTCCAAGTACGACAAATGCCTAGCACTTTTACCGTACTTCTGCTAAACCGTTCCTACACATTTTCCTGTTAGCTTAAGCGTGTGACCCATATGGGATCATATAATAAAGGCAATAAGTCCGAGACTTATAGATCATGAGCGGACTCTAGCAAGCCATCATGACCCCCAGTATTATATGACTTATGTCTGATCATTGACATACTCTTACTTTCTAGAGACAGTACCGAGATTACTGGACACAATTCCAACAATCTCCCACTTGTACTGGAATCTCTGTATTCATAATCCTTTTGTCACAATATCTCGATTAGTCATAAGGCAAGATTAGTGTCATCCTTATAAAGCCTAATCTTGTTCATCGGACTCTGATTCGATACTGACAATCCAAACGACTCGGGACAGTCCGTTTGAGCATGGCCATGCATTTTCCAGTATTCAAATCTCCGATTGGCCTAGAGATATTCACTCCATTTATATTGGAGGGACAAATTCCGTCTTGTTCCATCACTGTAAACTACTCATTTCATAATGTACCCAAACAAGGTCCTTATAACTATCGCAGAACGACAGCGTTAGACAATGATCAAAGTGCATCAGTCCATGTGCAGTCACATGCATGCGAACTCAGGTCTAAGGACTATACTCTATAGTCGTAGTAAGAATCTCTTATGACACAGATATAAATATCCTGAAGAGTTCTTATAAGCGGGTCTTGTCCGGTCGTATGTACCCCACATACACCTATGTACTGACTTTGATGCCGCGCATCTATGACACACGGAGACTTTGTCATAAGTCACATACCAATCCAGTCTCACACGGTTGTTGGTGTTCCAATTTCAACAACCTTCGACTAGGGACAGGATGATATAATCCATCTATCAAATATAGGGTCTCATGATCAAGCTAAATGACTTTGATGACTCAAGATCAAGTCACTTACTTCGATGACCTATAAAATGGTTTATATCACTTTGGAACGATTATTTCATCACAGTTAAAATAATCTTGAAATAATAATTTCATTAAACATAAGAATGTTTTACAAGAACATATCAAATAACTAAATAAAAGCCCTCAAACTCCCACTCAAATTTAGATTACATTTCAATGTCTCTAATGCCTACAGCTTCAGTCAGAAACTCGAGCTTAGGCCTTGGGAGTGGCTTTGTCAACGGATCAGCGACGTTATCATCTGTCTGAACTCGGCTGATCTTGACTTCCTTTCTATTAATGATGTCACGTATCAAGTGAAATCTTCTTAGAACATGCTTGGATTTCTGGTGTGATCTTGGTTCCTTTGCCTGAGCAATAGCACCATTGTTATCACAAAACAGTGCTAGAGGCTCAGCCGCATCTGGTATCACACCTAGTTCAATAATGAACTTTCGTATCCAAACAGCTTCCTTCGCAGCTTCTGAGGCGGCGATATATTCAGCTTCTGTAGTGGAATCAGCAACGGTGTCTTGCTTGGAGCTTCTCCAACTGATTGCACCGCCATTCAGACAAAAGATATAACCGGACTGTGACCGGAAATCATCTTGGTCTGTCTGGAAACTTGCGTCCGTGAATCCACTGACTTTAAGCACATCACTTCCACCGTACACTAAGAACTTATCCTTAGTATGTCTTAGATACTTCAAGATATTCTTTACGGCAATCCAATGGTTTTCACCTGGATTTGACTGGTATCTACTCGTCATGCTCAATGCATAAGCAACATCATGACGAGTACAGATCATGGCATACATGACAGATCCTATTGCAGATGCATAAGGAATATTCTTCATGCGCTCAAGCTCAGCAGCCGTCGTAGGGCTCTGCTTCTTGCTTAGCGTTGTGCCATGTACCATTGGCGTGAAGCCCTTCTTGGAATCTTTCATGCTGAATCTTTGTAGGACTTTGTCAATGTATGAGTCTTGACACAAGCCTATCAGCCTTCTAGATCTATCCCGGTAGATCCTGATTCCAAGAACGTATGCGGCTTCACCCATGTCTTTCATGGAAAAACAACTTCCAAGCCAGTCCTTTACGGACTTCAGCATTGGAATGTCGTTTCCGAGAAGCAGTATGTCATCAACATACAGAATAAGAAATACTATCTTGCTCCCACTAGTTTTCTTATACACGCATTGTTCTTCTTCGTTTCTGATGAAGTCAAATTGTTTGATCGCTTCATCAAAACGAAGATTCCAGCTCCTCGATGCTTGCTTCAATCCATAAATGGATTTATGAAGCTTGCATACTTTCCCAGCATTCTTTGGATCTATGTAACCGTCAGGTTGTGTCATATACACATCCTCTTCCAGAATTCCATTCAGGAAGGCGGTTTTCACGTCCATCTGCCAAATTTCATAATCATGAAAAGCTGCAGTTGCTAGAAGAATCCGAATAGATTTCATCATAGCCACTGGTGAATAGGTTTCATCGTAATCCACACCGTGAACTTGTCTGAAACCTTTTGCCACCAACCTGGCTTTATAAATCTGGACATTTCCATCCACGTCAATCTTCTTCTTGAAGATCCATTTGCACTCGATGGCTTTTACACCAGCGGGTAAGTCAACCAACGAAAACACTTGGTTGACCGACATGGAGTCCATTTCGGAATCAGTGGCCTTGTGCCACTTAGAGGAATCTGGGCCCATCATGGCTTGATTGAAGTTCGATGGTTCATCACCATCAATGATCATAAGATCATGACAGTCAGTCACGAGGAATCCTTGATATCTCTCGGGTTCGTGACGGATCCTCCCGGATCTTCGAACTTCAGGTACTACAGGTTCAGGCTCTACAATTTCTTGTAGGTCCTCCTGCTGCTCTTCCTCATTAGGTTGAGCAGTATCCTGTTCATCTTGAATTTCTTCAAGCAGTACCTTACTCCCACTGTCTTTCTTAGAGAGAAACTCTCTCTCAAGAAAGTTACAATCCCGGGCAACAAAGATCTTGTTCTCGGAACGTAGATAGAAGTAATAAGCCTTGGTTTCCTTCGGATAACCAATGAAGTAGCATTTATCAGACTTTGGTGTAAGCTTGTCTGAGATTAATCTCTTGACATAGGCTTCACAACCCCAAATTCTAAGATAAGACAGCACTGGAGCCACTCCAGTCCATAATTCATATGGTGTCTTTGCTACTGCTTTCGATGGCGCTCTATTTAGAGTGAACACTGCTGTTAGCAGAGCATATCCCCAAAGGGATATTGGAAGGTCTGTGTGACTCATCATAGATCGAACCATATCCAATAAGGTCCGATTTCTCCTCTCAGACACACCATTCCATTGAGGTGTTCCGGGAGGAGTGAGTTGGGATACGATCCCACACTCTCTTAGATGATCACTGAATTCTTGGCTTAAGTATTCTCCTCCTCGGTCGGACCGAAGAGCCTTAATGCTTTTGCCAAGTTGGTTCTGTACTTCATTTTGGAATTCTCTGAACTTCTCAAAAGATTCAGACTTATGTTTCATCAAATAAACATATCCATACCTACTGAAATCATCAGTAAAGGTAATGAAGTACTGATAGTTTCCTCTTGCATTTGTGGACATTGGGCCACACACATCAGTGTGTATCAGGCCCAATAAGTCACTGGCCCTCTCGTTAGGTTTATTAAAGGGGGCCCGTGTCATTTTGCCCATCATGCAGGATTCGCATTTCTCACATGACTCAAAGTCAAATGAGCCAAGAAGTCCATTCGAATGGAGCCTCTTGATGCGTTTCTCGCTGATGTGCCCTAAACGACAATGCCATAGAAACGTTCGGTTCTCCTCATTAGGTTTGAACCGTTTGGTATTAATGTTATAAATTGGCGCGGATTGATCGAGTATGTAAAGCCCATTCGTAAGAGGGGCAGAACCATAGAACAAATTGTTGCGATTGAAGGAACATAATTTATTCTTAACTGAAAAATCATAACCTTCCAAATCCAACAAAGAAATTGAAATAATATTTCTGCTTATAGCAGGTACAAAATAACAATTATTGAGTTCTAAAATCAATCCCGAAGGTAAAGACAACAAGTATGTGCCTACAGCTAGCGCTGGAACTTTCGCTCCATTCCCAACTCGTAGCTCCACTTGTCCTTGCTTCAGCCTTCTACTGTTGCTGAGTGCCTGCATATTAGTACAAATATGAGCCCCACAACCAGTATCCATAACCCATGAGGTATTATCAGAAGTAGTCGTATTAACTTCTATAACAAAAATACCTGTCGAAGAAGTCTCGAGAGTCTTCTTCTTCAATTCCTTTAGACCTTCTTGGAATTTCTTACATTCTCTCCTCCAATGCCCTGGTTCTTTACAGAACCTGCATATGTCAGTTGGCCCAGCCTTGGACTTGGGCTTGGGCTTTGGCGTGTCCTTGTCCGCGACTTGGACAGCCTTGGCCTTTCCCTTATCCTTAGCAGAGGATTTCTTAAACCCCTTGCCCTTTTGCACCATAAGCACATTGGGGTCCTTGGCGGTTTTCCTCAAGTTGGGCTCTGCAGTCTTGAGCATTCCGTGAAGCTCAGGCAATGTCTTACTCAAGCCATGCATGTTAAAGTTCAGAATGAACTGATCATAGCTTGCAGGTAATGACTGCAGAATGATGTCGCAGGCAAGTTCCTGGCTGATAGGGCAGTCGAGTTTCTGAAGATGATCGAGATAACCCATCATCTTCAAGACATGAGGACTCACTGCCGCATTCGCAGCCAACTTACAGTCTAAGAGGTTCTTAACAGTCTGAAACCTCTCAGTCCTTGCTTGCTCCTGAAAAAGCGATTTCAGGCTTGCCATTATCTCAATTGGTGACAACACACTCTCGAACTGCATTTGCAGCTCAGCAGTCATTGTCGCCAACATAAGGCAATACACATCATTTTCATCTGACGAATGCTTTTCCCAAGCATTATGCAGAGTCCTGGCGGCATTGTTAGCAGGCCTCTCGGGGAGAGGATCACGAAGGACATAATCCTTCTTCTCCTGCTTGAGGACCAGCCTCAAGTTCCTTGACCACGTCAGGAAGTTCGTTCCAGTCAGCTTCTCCTTCTCGAGAACAGACCGGATTGAGAATGTGTTTTGTGTGCTTGTAGTAGTCATAGCTGAAATATATAGATAAAAAGGTTATTAGTTAAAATGTTCAATATGATTAATCTTGTATTAAACTTAATATGATCAATCATGCATTATATTCAATAACCTAAGTTACCCTCAATAGAATATAATGATTCCAAGATCCACATATAACTAAGATTAAAGTGGGCCACTGGCCGTCACCCAACTTTAGCTTATATCGGTAAGCCCTATATCGGCTAATTATATCCGTGATATAACTCTTGGTTGTGAATCTGGGCCCGAGGCCCAATCCACTCTGATGTCTCAAGGCCCGGGACTCCCGATGGCCTAGTCAAGAAAACCAGACTATACAGTCATGTAATCATTAATGTCTGGGACTCCCAATGACATTTATGAATCACAAACCGTCTTATCCACGCAAAAGTAGACACCCTCACACTGTAAGGCCATGAATACAATTGAATGGGCTTCGACAGCTGACATAGCCTGGACAAGACATCCAACGCTTGATATTATTTGAGGTTCGTAGGTTTATTAAAATTTCATTCCCAAAATAGAAGATTACTATTTCGGGAAACTTTCTATTTTTGGAAACCTACTATTTTTGGAAACTTTCTAAAATTGGAAACTTTCTAAAAACGAAAACTTTCTAACTTTAGAAATTTCTTAAAATCCAAAACCCGCAAATCTAGAAACTTCTATTTTAAGAAACTTTCTAATTTCAAAATTTCGGAAACTTTAATTTAAAATCGATTTATAATTTTATAAAATAAATTTTAAATTAATCTGAAGAAAGACTCAAATAATTGGCTCAATTGTTTTAACTTCTTGGCCCGAGGCCCAAGAATTTGTCCATGTCCAAGACATGACCCAATTGTCCAATTAAATGACATAACCGGTCTGGTTCATTAAAATTGGTCTAACCAAATTTTAATTACTACGATGACCACAATTGTCAACCGGTTATTTACTAAACCGGATTTTCTCAATTTATTTGGTCCAACCAAATCAAATTAGAAAATCCTGGTTTAGGCACAAAATCCAATAATTCTTTCGACATTGGATTTCTTATCCCGGTTTAACCAGACTTAATAAAATTATTAAATCTGTTTATTAAACCGTGACGTTTTGATTTTTAATCAAATTTTAAACCGAACCGAACCGAATTGGTCACGAACCGATCACGGTGTGACCTAGCTTCTCGATCACTTTCGACCAGCCGCATTCGATCCACGATCCACGGACGGCCGAGCCTCACGCGATCGGGATGCAAGCTGAACGGGACGATGATCGGACGAGCTCGGGACGGGACGATGCTTGGCCGAGACTATCGCGGGACGATCACAGCTCGGTCCATCCGATCCGCTCGATCGATCCACACGATTGCTTGCTTATCCTCTCACGCAAGCGATCGGCCATCATCACGCACACGGTCGATCGGCTGATCATGCGATCGATCCATGATCGATCCATGCATCCAAGCCATCGGCCGATCACAAAACAAGTCATATAGCTTGTTTTGCGATTTCATTAGTGTGTTTAGGGTTTAATTCTTGTTTCTTAAGTGATTTATCTTATCAGTAGATTGATTCAAAACACTTTTTAAACAAGAAAAACAATCCTAAACATGAATCTAAACAAGAAAAACCAGAACCAATAGCTCTGATACCACTGACGGATTGTTTAGTTGATCCTGATTCAATTCTTAGATTCATATCAACCTAAACATGCAGATCTAGGTTCTCTTGAATAGAAACATATCAGATCTCACCTTATACCTGTTTATGCAGCGGAAAGAGAAGGTATGGCTTGAGATCAGCAGAACCACCGAGAGATGGATCCTCCAAAGGCTCACACACGCTTCACGGGAAATGGCTGCTAGACCGAGCAGGAGAGGAGGCGCAGAGAGGGAGAGAGGCTCGCGGCTGGGTTAGGGTTAGAGGAGAAAGAGAGTTGGCTTTTAATTCATTAAAACCCTTCTCTTTCCCTTTTGGGCTTTTGGGCCCAAATGCCAATCTGATTAAATCCCTTGGATTTAATCAGACCCATTAATCTCTCTCCAAGTACGACAAATGCCTAGCACTTTTACCGTACTTCTGTTAAACCGTTCCTACACATTTTCCTGTTAGCTTAAGCGTGTGACCCATATGGGATCATATAATAAAGGCAATAAGTCCGAGACTTATAGATCATGAGCGGACTCTAGCAAGCCATCATGACCCCCAGTATTATATGACTTATGTCTGATCATTGACATACTCTTACTTTCTAGAGACAGTACCGAGATTACTGGACACAATTCCAACAGTGGCTGCACATGGATTGATGCACTTTGATCATTGTCTAACGCTGTTTCGTAACTGGGGGCTATAAGGATCTTGGTTGGGTGTATTATGAAGCGTGTAGTTCATAGTAATGGAACAAGATGGGATTTGTCCCTGCCGTTTAACGGAGGTAATATCTCTAGGCCAATCGGAGACTTGATAGCTGGTAAGAGAGTGGCCACTCCCAAACGGACTTGCCCAAGTCGTTTGCATTGTCAGTATCAAATCTGGTCCGATGAACATGGTCTGGCTATATAAGGATGACACGCATCTTGCCTTATGCCAGATCGAGATATTGAGACAAAAGGACTAGGGAATGTAGGATTCCAGTACAAGTGGGAGATTGTTGGGAATGTCCTGAAATCTACTGTACTATCTCTAGAAAGTATGATAAATGTCGAGATCAGACATAAGTCATAAATACTGGGTGATCATGATGGCTTGCTAGAGTCCGCTCTTGATCTATAAGTTTAGGACTTATTACCAGTATTGTATGATCCCAAAGGGTCACACACCATAGCTAACGGGAAAGTTAAGATGGAATTAATACGGTAAGATGCTAAGGCATTTACTGTATTTGTACAGAGAGTTGGGCAGACAACAAATGGGCTTTTGTCTGATTTGTGTCTTGGGCCCAAAAGACTAATGAGCCATTAGTTTAATTAATTAATTAAACTTGGGCCCATTAGTGAAATAAGATTGCAACAAGGGTTGAGAAACCCTAGCATTCTTTTGGTTGGCGTTTTTTTGAGCTTGTGGCCGCGGCTCTCTCTCCTCCCAATCGTCTCTCTCTCTGTCTTGATTCCATCCGGTCTAGCAGCCATCCCCTGCTTGTAAGAGTGTGGATACCAAGGAGGAACAGGTATTCATCTGTTCTAATCTGATCTTGTCATTACCACCAATCATTCCGCTGCAAAGGTAAAGATCAGGTTTGTTTTATGATTCGATTACAAGAACCTAGATCTGTTTAAGATTATGTGCTAGGTTGCAATCTGAGAATTGAACCATGGAAAAACGCATAATCCTTCAGTGGTATCAGAGCTTAGGTCATTAGATTCTTGTAATTTGGATCATATGAATGTTTAAAGGTTTTTGAATCAATTGAATGAATTAAAATTGATTAAAATCTTAAAACCCTAATTGGCTACATGTTTTTTGGTCTCAGATCAAAAGTATGGGATGTGGCCGATGATCGCATGTATCTTAATGTGATCGGATCATTAAGATGATGGGTTGCCATCGGTTTCTTGCATCGCAAGAATCAATACCCTAATCGGCTTTCTTGTCTTGGTCTCGGATCGATAGCGTTAGTGCTGATGATCGATCGGCCTTGGCTTGGATGGATCGCTTGATGGTCGTATGTATCGATCGGTTAATGATCGATCATGTCATTGTGCCAAGCGATCGATCGCACGATGTGCCGTGTGATGCGTGATCGTGAGTGATCGATCATGAGTCGATCATCGATCGTGCGTTGGCCAAGCATGAGCGACCGATGACCGTGTGATCGTTTGGGCCGAGATCGATCAATTGATCGTGAGGCCGTGGGACGGATCATGCGTGATGGGCCGAGTTGGATCATGGATCCGATCGTTTGGCCCGTTAAATTTTACGTCCCGCGAATAGTCAATCGGTTAAACCGAGCTTCGCGGTTCGTTGCCCAAACCGCACCGATTAATCCGGTCCATTTAATTGGCGGTTAATCGAGTGTTTAAAGCCTTAAACCGCAAGTTAGGTCAAAATTGGCTAAAACACTAGGTGTTTCTTCCCGGTTTTGGACTTAATTGAACCGATCCAATTTAATTGGTGGTTCAAGCGGTTAACCCAAATTGCGGTTTGCTAGAAATTATTTAATACAATTGGTATTATTTAATTTCTGGTTAAACCGGATTGAAATTCATAAAATTGAATTTTAACCTAAACCGAAGGCTGGTCTAAGTTTGATTTGGTTGGACCAAATAATTTAGAGCTGGTCTGGTTTAGTAAATAACCGATGGTTTTGATAGTTAATTTGGTCTTGGACCAGAATTAATAAACCGACTCGGTTATGTCAAATTATTGGGCCAATTGGAATTCTATGGTCTTGGGCCAAGAATTGGGCCTATAATTTGTGACCCAACCCAAAATATTAATAAAATATTAAATTAGAAATTTCTACTTTTAGAATGTTTCTAAATTTAGAAAGTTTCTAAAACAAGTAAGTTTCCCAAAATAGTAATCTTCTATTTTTGGAAATAAAACTTAAAATCCTCAAAACCAATATCAAGCTTGGATGTCTTTTCAATCTTGTCAGCTACTTAACGCTTATTCGATTACAGATATGGCTTACAGTGTGAGGTGTCTGTTTTCGCGTAAGTAAAGTAGTATATAGTCACTAATTTCATTGGGAGTCCCAGACTTTAGTGATTATTTGGCTGTAAGAGATTGGTTTCCTTGACTGGGCCATCGGGAGTCCCGAGCCTTGAGACATCTGGTGTTTTGGGCCTTGGGCCCAATTCACAACCGAGAGTTATATGAGATATAACTAGCTGTGTGTATGCTTACCAAGTAAAGCTAATTCTGGGTGACGGCCAGTGGCCCACTTTGGATTTAGCTGAACATGGGTCTCGGAATCATTGCATTCTTATGAGGTTGAACAAAGAAATTTTGAATGCAATGCGAGTTTTCTTATAAGTTATTAAGATTACTCTTTTATGAACTAAATAACTAAAACTCTATTTATCTCTAAATTTCAGTTATGACTAGCACAAACAATCAAAACACTTTCTCGATCCGGTCTGTCCTTGAGATGGACAAACTGAACGGATTATGATTCGATTACAAGAACCTAGATCTGTTTAAGATTATGTGCTAGGTTGCAATCTGAGAATTGAACCATGGAAAAACGCATAATCCTACAAGAGGAGGATCTGTCTCGTCAGCTTATCGCCGCTGAGACTCGAATTCGAACCGTGGTGGAGTCGGGTCGGTCGCACTTCATAAGGCTCGGAGGGAGCTCAACGACCAGTACCTGACTATTCTGGCTGAAATTAAGGAGAAAGCCGAGAAGAGGAAGGCCCAGACTAGTGCCGAGATCCGTCTCCAAGAAACTTTGGCCAACATCGAGCTCATCGCTGAGATCGCGGCCGGAGAGGTGGATATGACCGAGGAGGTGCTTAAGTTGGCCGAGAAAAAATGACTCGCCACAGCGGAGATGGAGGCCGCGGCAGTCTCTGATTTTAGCATCGACAAGCTTGCCTTGCCGGCAATTTCGGAGGATTCCGTGACCGGGGGAGATCCTCCGCCTGTTCCTCCGACTGAGACCGATCCGGGGGCAATCGACGAGATCGACTCTCGGCCGAGAAGGTAGGCGGGGGACGAGGCGGAGGGCCAGGTCGGAGACTCCTCTTTTGCTGTGTTTTAAATAAAACATGTTGTTGTTGTTGCCCGAGGGGGCTTTTAACTTCTTTCTCAGACTTTTGTTGCCCAAGGGGGCTTTTTCTTTGTTTTTGGTATTGCCTTTTATGGGCTTTTGTTTGAACTCGAGGACATCGTGTCCTCTTCTTTTTTTTTTATGAATTTCTTTCGAATCTTTCATGCCTTAGCATAGACTTTGGCCGTTATGGCAACTTGAACATCTTCGGAGGGGTCGACAAGTAGCCTGTCTTGAATTGCCTTAGTGAGTTCTTTGTGAACTTTTAAGTCAATTGCATTTGAGCTCGAGCTCTTGAAGGAATGTTTAGTCAATCCTGATTCAATTCTTAGATTCATATCAACCTAAACATGCGGATCTAGGTTCTTCTCGAATAGAAACAAATGATGATCTCACCTTATACCTGTTTATTGCAGCGGAAAGGGATGGTATGTCAGAGATCAAAGAGCCACCGAGAGATAACTCCTCCAGAGGTTCACACACGCACACCGAGCAGGAAGAGGCTGCTAGACCAGGAGGAAATCGGCGCAGAGAGAGAGAGGAGACTCGCGGCTAGGGCTTCTCATCGACCTGAACTCGTCTTAAGTTTATATAACTCGTTCAGTTCGTTTTGGGCCATTTGGCCCAAAGGCCAATTAACTCTGAGGCGTTCGCGCACTGTGTCGATCGACACTCCTTGTGTATCGATCGACACACAGTGGCCAAACCCAATTATTCTCTCTAAGTACAGTAAATGCCTAGCACTTTTACCGTACTTCTGCTACACCGTTCCTACACATTTTCCTGTTAGCTTAGGCGTGTGACCCATATGGGATCATATAATAAAGGCAATAAGTCCAAGACTTATAGATCATGAGCGGACTCTAGCAAGCCATCATGACCCCCAGTATTATATGACTTATGTCTGATCATTGACATACTCTTACTTTCTAGAGACAGTACCGAGATTACTGGACACAATTCCAACAATCTCCCACTTGTACTGGAATCTCTGTATTCATAATCCTTTTGTCACAATATCTCGATTAGTCATAAGGAAAGATTGGTGTCATCCTTATAAAGCCTAATCTTGTTCATCGGACTCTGATTCGATACTGACAATCCAAACGACTCGGGACAGTCCGTTTGAGCATGGCCATGCATTTTCCAGTATTCAAATCTCCGATTGGCCTAGAGATATTCACTCCATTTATATTGGAGGGACAAATTCCGTCTTGTTCCATCACTGTAAACTACTCATTTCATAATGTACCCAAACAAGGTCCTTATAACTATCGCAGAACGATAGCGTTAGACAATGATCAAAGAGCATCAGTCCATGTGCAGTCACATGCATGCGAACTCAGGTCTAAGGACTATACTCTATAGTCGTAGTAAGAATCTCTTATGACACAGATATAAATATCCTGAAGAGTTCTTATAAGCGGGTCTTGTCCGGTCGTATGTTCCCAAACATACACCTATGTACTGACTTTGATGCCGCGCATCTATGACACACTGAGACTTTGTCATAAGTCACGTACCAATCCAGTCTCACACGGTTGTTGGTGTTCCAATTTCAACAACCTTCGACTAGGGACAGGATGATATAAGCCATCTATCAAATATAGGGTCTCATGATCAAGCTAAATGACTTCGATGACTCAAGATCAAGTCATTTACTTCGATGACCTATAAAATGGTTCATATCATTTTGGAACGATTATTTCATCACAGTTAAAATAATCTTGAAATAATAATTTCATTATTAAACATCTCAAATGTTTTACAAGAACATATCAATAACTAAATAAAGCCCTTTAATAACTCCCACTGAAATTAAGACTACATCTTAATTTCACTTATCCTACAGCAACAGTCCGCGACTCGTGCTTAGGCCTATGGAGTGGCTTCGTTAATAGATTAGCAACGTTCTCATTCGTTGAAACTTGCTGATCTACTTAACATCTCTGTCATTTATCTCACGGAATAAGTTATACCTATCCTCAAGGTGTTTGGACCTCTGATGTGCAGCTAGTTTCATCTATGCTGGAATCACATCAAGTTCAGTGATGAACTCTTCTTTCCAAACAACCTCTTTCGCCGCTTCCCAAGCTGCGAAAGATTCAGCTTAAGTCATGGAGTCAGCAACAGTGCCGTGCACCGCCAGACAAACACAAGATATAACCGGACTGTGACCGGAAATCATCTTTGTCTGTTGAAAACTTGCCTTTCAGACTCTATCGACTCATAGCACCTCACTTTCTCCGTAAATCAAGAACTTATCCTTAGTATTCCTCAAATACTTTAGGACATACTTTAGGAAACTTGATTCTTTGTTGGATTTGACTGGTCTTTATTTGTCTTGCTTAATATTAAAGCAACATCAAACAAGTATGTTTCATGGCATACATGATAGATCCAATTGCCGACGCATATGGAATCTCATCCATGCATTTAAGCTCAGCAGTTATCGTAGGATACTGTATCTTGCTTAACTTTAATGCCATGTGACATTGGCATAAAACCCTTCTTGGATTGCTCAAAACGTGTAGGACTTTGTCAATTTAAGAATCCTGACTTTGTCTTACCAGCTCTTTTGGATCTCTATCTTTAGATCCAAAATCCAAGAACTACGTGGCTTTACCCATGTCAATCATTAAACCAACTCCCAAGCTAGTCCTTTACCGACTACAGCGTTGGGACGTTATATCCGAGAATCAGTATGTCATCGACATACACTTTGAGAAATGCAATATCGCTCCCATTAATCTATTAGTAAACACACAGTTCCGCTTCGTTCCTGTTCAAGTCAAAACCTTGACTACTTCAACAGAACGAAGATTCCAACTCCGATATGTTTGCTTCCATCCATGAATGGATCAATGAAGCTAACTTACATAAAATGTAATTTTTCGGAGTCCGGGCTCACTTTCGCTTCTTTGAATTTCGCAGATTCGTCGCTTTCAATGATTATCAGATCATGCGAACTTTCAATGATTATCAGGTTCAACTAATGACGAGAAATTACTCTCGGATTAGTAACTGATTCATTCATATCTGCGAACTTCTGGCTCCAGAGGTGCAGATATGAATGATTATCAGGTTCAACTAATGACGAGAAATCACTCTCGGATCAGTAACTGATTCATTCATATCTGCGAACTCCATAATCCACAGGTGTAGATTCTACAGAAATCTGTAAATCCTTCCGCTGCTCTCCCTCAACAGGTTAAGCAGCCTCCTGTATTTCTCGAATTTCTTCGAGTTATACTTTTACTCCCACTGTTCTTCTTGGAAATTAACTTGCTGATTCATTCATATCTGCGAACTCCATAATCCACAGGTGTAGATTCTACAGAAATCTGTAAATCCTTCCGCTGCTCTCCCTCAACAGGTTAAGCAGCCTCCTGTATTTCTCGAATTTCTTCGAGTTATACTTTTACTCCCACTGTTCTTCTTGGAAATTAACTTCCCTTCTTAGAAAACAGAATGGACGTAAAAGTAACAAGCCTTGGTTTCCCTAGGACAACCAGCGAAGTAGCACAACTACAAATACTCAGTAAAGACGAATTTGGATCGATTCCAATCCACATTTACGTGGTGTCTTTCAACTGATATTGGTGGAACTATTTCAGCGTAAACTTAGATAATTTAGAGCGTTATTCTTAAATAATATCATGGAAGATTCGTGTGACTCATCTTTAATCATTTCTAATAAGATATGATTCTTTCTCACAGAAAAACCTTCAGGTTTTCAGGAGAAATGAGCTGTGAAACGATTTCACACTCATTCAGATGATCACACAATCAATGACTTAAGTATTCTCACTCGTGATTCAATCCAGAGTCTTAATACTTTTGTCATTCAGATCCTATACTTCATTCTGGAACTCTTTCGACCATGTCAAAGAATTCCGACTTGTGTCTCATCAAATGAACACAGTCACACTCACTGAAGTAATCAGTAGAGACAATGAAGTATAGGAGATTTTTCTCTTGCATTACTGCTCATTGGGCCACATACATGAGTATGTTCCAGGTCCAATAAGCCTTTGGGCCTTTCTCTAGCTCGGCTAAGATAGGCCCTTTACCTTTTGGTCTAGCAAATAGAATTCAAGTCTCATAAGATATTTTATCAAATGAGCCCAAAAGTCCATGACTATGGGATTTCTGAATCCGACTTACTCTATGTGACCAAGACTTTATGCCAAGAAAAATCAGGTTTAATTCATCAGATTTAAACCAATTCGGTATTTATGTTACATTTAGGCACACTTTGGTTTAAGATATAAAACCCATTCCATGAATAGGGTGCTACAATTAATATTTCATTAAGATCAAAAGAACAAAACTTGTCTTTTATCACAATGAAAAACATTCAAATTCTTACAAGAAAATGAAAGACAACTCTGCTTAAAGCAGTTACATTGTAGCAATTACTTAATACAAAACCAAGCCTTAAAGGGATCTATGAGTGAAAAACCCTACGGCTGAGGCAGCATCCCAAGCTCCTTCCAGACATGTAGTTTCACTTGCCCTTCCTTCAACGTTCTACTGTTGCTTAGGCTCTGCATATTATTACAAATATCAGTGCCACAACCAGTATCCAATACCTTTAAGGACGTTCTACTGTTGCTTAGGCTCTGCATATTATCACAAATATCAGTGCCACAACCAGTATCCAATACCTTTAAGGTAGAACTTGAAGTAATAACATGAATACCTGAGGAAGTAGTCTCATACATCGACTTTAACTCCTCATCATCTTCCATGAATTTAATGCAATCTCTCTTCCAATGCCCTGTCTCCTTACAGTAGCAGCACTTACCAACGTAAGAGGTATCTGACTCGGGCTCAGAAGGCACACGCTTGCCATGATTCAAAATCTGGACAACTTTGTCTTCACCCTTGTCAGCATTAGGTTTAGTAAACCTACCCTTCTCATTCATGAGATTGTACAGGGTACTCTTCACGTTTGGCTCAACTGTCTTGAGCATATCATGCAGTTCAGTCAGCGTCTTCGTTAAGCCTTTCTTGATATAGTTCTTTCTGAACTTATCATAGCTTGACGGCAGTGACTGCAGAATGATTTCAGTTGCCAATTCTTGGCTAACTGGATAATCCAGTTTCCTCAGGTTATCAATGTAACCCATCATTTTACTGACATGAGGACTCACTGGATTATCATTTGGTAGCTTGCAGCTAGTGAGAGACTTAACCAACCGGTATCTCTCCACTCTTATCTGCTCCTGAAATTTCAATTTCAGGCTGCTGATCATCTCTATTGGCGACTCCATGTTCTCATATTGCTTCCGCAAGTTGAGTCCATGGTAGCCAATATCAGACCACGCACATCTACCGCATCATTATAATGCTTATTCCAAGCATCATATACTGCATGAGAAGCATTGGACCCGATCCTCACGGGGAGAGCTCTCTCAAGGACATAGTCCTTTCTCTCCTGTCTGAGAACTAGCCTCAGGTTCCGCGACCAAGTCAAGAAATTTGATCCGTTCAGCTTGTCCATCTTAAGGACAGACCGGATCGAGAAAGTGTTTTGATTGTTTGTGCTAGTCATAACTGAAAATTAAGATAAAAGGATTTTAGTTAATATGTTCAATGTGATTAATCTTGTATTATACTTAATATGATTAATCATGCATTATATTCAATAACATCAGTTACCCTCAATAGAATATAATGATTCCAAGATCCACATATAACTAAGATCAAAGTGGGCCACTGGCCATCACCCAACCTTAGCTTATATCGGTAAGCCCTATATCGGCTAATTATATCCGTGATATAACTCTTGGTTGTGAATCTGGGCCCGAGGCCCAATCCACTCTGATGTCTCAAGGCCCGGGACTCCCGATGGCCTAGTCAAGAAAACCAGACTATACAGTCATGTAATCATTAATGTCTGGGACTCCCAATGACATTTATGAATCACAAACCGTCTTACCCACGCAAAAGCAGACACCCTCACACTGTAAGGCCATGAATACGATTGAATGGGCTTCAACAGCTGACATAGCCTGGACAAGACATCCAACGCTTGATATTATTTGAGGTTCGTAGGTTTATTAAAATTTCATTCCCAAAATAGAAGATTACTATTTCGGGAAACTTTCTATTTTTGGAAACCTACTATTTTAGGAAACTTTCTAAAATTGGAAACTTTCTAAAACCGGAAACTTTCTAACTTTAGAAATTTCTTAAAATCCGAATCATGCAAATCTAGAAACTTCTATAAATTGAGAAACTTTCTAATTTCAAAATATCGGAAATTTTAATTTAAAATCGATTTATATTCTTTATAAAATAAATTTTAAATTAAATCTGAAGAAAGACTCAAATAATTGGCCCAATCGTTTTAACTTCTTGGCCCGAGGCCGAAGAATTGGTCTATGTCCGAGACATAACCCGATCGTCCAATTAGATGACATAACCGGTCTGGTTCATTAAAATTGGTCTAACCAAAATTAATTACTACGACGACCACAATTGTCAACCGGTTATTTACTAAACCGGATTTTCTCAATTTATTTGGTCCAACCAAATCAAATTAGAAAATCCTGGTTTAGGCACTAAATCCAATAATTCTTTCGACATTGGATTTCTTGTCCCGGTTTAACCAGACTTAATAAAATTATTAAATCTGTTTATTAAACCAGGACGAATAATTTTAATCAAAATATTAAACCGAGCCTTAAACCAACCATGTCGATCGATGAACCAACCGTGTCGATCGATCCATCAACCGCATCGGTCGATGCTCTTATCATCGATCCTGCATCGATCGTGCATCGATCCTGTATCGATCGATGCTCTCACGCATGCACGGAACCGAGCCAAAACCCTAACCGTGTCGATCGATGCACCAACCGCATCGGTCGATGCACCAACATCGAACCTGCATCGATCCTGCATCGATCGATGCTTTCACGCGTTAACAGGTTTTGCCGAGAGTCTGTATCGACCGATCCATGCGATCGTATCGATCGATCCATGCGATCTCCGATTGTATCGACCGATCCATGCGATCGTATCGATCGATCCATGCGATTCTGGCCGATTCTCATTCTCTCGGATTAGATCGCATATCAAATCATATAGCTTGATCATGCGATTTTTCATATGTTTAGGTTTCAATTCTTGTTACTTAAGTGATTTCTCTTATCAGTAGTTGATTCAAAACACTTTTAAACAAGAAAAACAATCCTAAACTTGAATCTAAACAAGAAAAACCAGCACCATGGCTCTGATACCACTGAAGGAATGTTTAGTCAATCCTGATTTAATTCTTAGATTCATATCAACCTAAACATGCGGATCTAGGTTCTTCTCGAATAGAAACAAATGATGATCTCACCTTATACCTGTTTATTGCAGCGGAAAGGGATGGTATGTCAGAGATCAAAGAGCCACCGAGAGATAACTCCTCCAGAGGTTCACACACGCACACCGAGCAGGAAGAGGCTGCTAGACCAGGAGGAAATCGGCGCAGAGAGAGAGAGGAGACTCGCGGCTAGGGCTTCTCATCGACCTGAACTCGTCTTAAGTTTATATAACTCGTTCAGTTCGTTTTGGGCCATTTGGCCCAAAGGCCAATTAACTCCGAGGCGTTCGCGCACTGTGTCGATCGACACTCCTTGTGTATCGATCGACACACAGTGGCCAAACCCAATTATTCTCTCTAAGTACAGTAAATGCCTAGCACTTTTACCGTACTTCTGCTACACCGTTCCTACACATTTTCCTGTTAGCTTAGGCGTGTGACCCATATGGGATCATATAATAAAGGCAATAAGTCCAAGACTTATAGATCATGAGCGGACTCTAGCAAGCCATCATGACCCCCAGTATTATATGACTTATGTCTGATCATTGACATACTCTTACTTTCTAGAGACAGTACCGAGATTACTGGACACAATTCCAACAGCTCTTTGCCAAGAACAGTTTGAGGCGCGACTACTTCGTAATGTAAGATTCAGGCTCAATCGCTGAATTGACAAGGGAAATATTAAGTATGAGAACGAATCGAAGTAGACTTACAAAGATCTGATTTAGAGTGCGTGTAGAGGTTGTATGCTTGAATAGCTGTCTCGACCTCGTCCCAAAGAAAGAGATCCGGAATGATCTTTCCAAAACCTATAATTCTTCTAAACCTTATACGGATTAAAAGAATCGGGGGGCGGCTGCGCTCGAAGTCGAGCTGCCTACGTACCCTTTTAAGGGGATCAAGCCATTTCGTAGTTCGATTATGTTGATGTACTCTTAGTGGAAGTACTTCTTGATGTTGATGATGTTCCAAGGTCGTAGTTCGGGCTTTTGGGTTTCTACCGACTTGAGTCGGTAGACCCCGTCCTTCATAACATCGGTGACCTGGTAAGGACCTTCCCACTTTGCTCCTAACTTTCCAGCGTGTTCTTCCTTTTTATGGTCGAACACTTTCCGTAAGACGAGCTCTCCTACTTGAAACCTTCGAGTTCTGATTCGGGAATCATAGTAGCGAGCTGCGGCTTGTTGGTAATTCTGGAGTCGAGCTAATGCGAGGTTCCTTCTTTCGTCGACGAGGTCGAGCTCGTCAGTTATCATCTTGTTGTTAAGTTCCTCTTGTCGTGGGCATTCTTACTTGCGGATGCTTGACACGAGGATTTCGGCTGGTACTACCGCCTCGATTCCATAAGCCAGCGAGAAAGGAGTCTCACCGGTGGATTTGCGGGGGGTAGTCCGATAGGCCCAGAGTACGGCTGGGAGCTCGTCGCTCCAGGTTGTTTTGCACTCATTGAGTCTTTTCTTGAGACTGTTCATAATTGCTTTGTTAGCTGCTTCTGCCAGCCCGTTCCCTTGGGGATAGTGTGGCGTCGAGTAAGTGAGCTTTATGTTCCAAATTCTGCAGAACTCTTTGAACGTGTTTGATATGAACTGAGGTCCATTATCGGTGATGATCTCGTGGGGTAGTCCATGTCGGCAAACGATGTTTCGCCAGACGAACTCCTTAACGTGAACGTCCTTAACTTTTTGGTACGACTCTGCTTCAATCCATTTGGTGAAGTAGTCCGTCATCACCAATAGGTGCGTGGCTTTCTTTTTGCCGGATGCGATTAATGGTCCCACGATGTCCATTCCCCATCGCATGAATGGGTATGGAGATGAGATAGAGGAGAGCTTCTCCGAGATTGAAGAAGTTGTTTCATCCGACAACTTATAAAGAGAATCATTTTTCAATGATGGTAGAAAGGCCCAATTACCGACTGTTTTCCACAACATCGGATCGACGCTCATAAACATATCTAGATCCAATACTAATCTAGGATTACACTAACTAACGGAGCTTAATAGCGGATGTTTAATCTATCAAGATCATTCCCCAATGTCGATTAGAAAAGAGACTATGGTGATGAATGCTATACCACTTATTCATGTTTTCACGTTTTGAAAACGTGATTCCACTATTTTTTACCATTCGTAATATTCATCACTTTTTCACGTTTTCACATTTTTGAAAAGTGATTCCGCTATATACAACTAGCGTTTTAAAAATATAACTAGTAAAACAAAACGTGATTAATCTACTAAAACTAGTTTTTCGGTGTTTTGTATTTTTCTGCAAAAACTTAATTCGGTTCAGTTTGTTCCGCCAACAATTATTCAGTTATTCCGCTATTCTACTATTCAGCTGACATACTAGTCAAGCCTTATATGTCACCACTCTGAAGTCTTACTACCTCCTCCTTAACCTAAAAAGCGAGACCGAACTAGACCGAGATATCTAAACAAAACTGCAAACTATCTAGTAGCTTCAAAGAAAACCAGCAAAAAAAAAAACCAGCTAACACAGCCAAACATAAAAAAAGACACTGACCAAAGGGTATAATCATTTAAGGATGATCAAAATTGGGAAGCAAAACTGACTCAATCAAACCTAAACAGGCGATAGAAAACTACTGCACATGAGTAGACGCGAGACCAACTCCACAACACCTGAAGTGACAGTGTGACTCAAAGCCCGACAAGAAGAACCCGAAGAAGATTTACTTGCCATATCGCCTCGACACATGTCCAGAAAGAGCGGCATGAAACAAAGGCAAAGCCACCGTAGATGTCACATGCCGCATATTCAACCACTGAAACCTTTAAGCATAACCCGAGAAACACCCCAACCGCTGTGGTAGAAATATGTCTGAGAAGGCTCCGCAAAGAAACGACATCAACTCCCAGCAACGCAAGATCCGATGTCCTCGAGCAGGAAGCTACCACTAAAGGAGAGCACGCCTTCACAACTCAATACTTGCCTTGGACCGCCGCGGCGAACAAAGCTCCGAACGAAAGACGAGGGAGAAGAACTAGAATTGGACGATTGCGAGTAATCTTACCAAGTGAATTAAAGGAGCACGACGAATGAGAAGCAGCTCTCTCGTGACGTCGGTCAAAACCGGCCGCCAAAAAACGTTACGCATTGACCGCATTGAAAGAGCTAGATAAAGAAGTTGTGAGATAAACTTAATTTTGTGCGGAGAATACGCATTGTATTTAATTGAACATAAACCTAGTAGCGAGGTGGTCTTAAATTTTTTTAAATGAAAATTAGGTGAGCAAGAATTAAATTCGTGTTCGTGGTCTTATGGTTTTTGTTATTTGGTGTATGGAATTTTTTTTGGCGGTATCATTTAGTTTCTTCCGTTTTGGTCGTAGCTAATTTTGGAAGCGATTTTGTGAATTTGTTGTTCCTCATTAACGACTCAACTCTATACTTTCCCTTCTTTACGAGAGTTTCAGTCAGTTTTCTTATGTGTTTAGTGGCAAATTGCTTTCTTATCTTCTTTGTTTAAGCTTTTTTTTAGGATTATGACTTTTTTATTTACGTTTGTCTTCGAAAAAATAGATCATATTGGCTTTGGTTTTTCTCAAAATTCGAGGATTTGAACTGTTTGGCCGCATGTGAATTCTTTCAAGGCAAGTGGCGGCCTGGTTTCGACGTTGTTGTTTCACTCTGATCCGGTCGAGGTAGTTTTTGTTTACCAACACACCATATAATTTTTGAGTTTTGTTTCCGATTTATCCTATTTTATAATTCTTTTTTGTTGCATGATATATTTAATAAATAAACTTTTCAGCAAAAAATAAACATAGATCGGGTAGCGCATATGAAAATAGAAAGCAAAACAAACAATGCCGGAGTGGGATCTACTCAGAATATATTTTATTCGAATAAACACATTAATTTGTTGTAAAAGTAAATGTATAGACACAAATTAAATGTGCATGTGTATACATGTAATATGACATATAGATGGAAGTATACGAGTCTTTACGTTACTAATTAACAGTGTTATAGTAAGACTAATTGTATTCATTTATGTACTGGGAACTAATTGGTAAATGTTCAAGTATGACTTTAATTGAATTAATAGTATATAACACATAATCATTACTATAATGAGAGAAGTGTCTCTCCTAGAGATGACACCTCAGCCCCAATAATAATTTTGGAGTTGACACCTAAGCTAAATGAAACCACTCTCTAAACCAATCAGAAAATAGTCTTGATCCACCTATGAATCCAGTTGTTGCAAAAATTAATTGATCAATTAATAAGAAATGATGTCTCATCGGCTTCTCCTCCTTCATTTCAAGAACTCTCTATCCGAGGAGGCGATTTTTTTTCCTGCTAGCATATAACGCTCTAGATTACCCCTCTCTCTCTCTCTCTCTCTTTTGGTGAAGAAGAGGTTCTTCTGATTGATTTCTTTCTTTGCATTATCAAATGGAATCAAAATCTAAGTTTTGACATTTCATTGTCGTCCCTGTATTCTTCTCACTGTATTGTTTTGTATTGTTTTTAGATTCAGAACGAAGCATCGAATCTTCAATCAACAGCCAAATACGCTCTTCTCAATGCCCTTCTTCTGGCCGCCAAGAGTCCTCAGGTATTGTACCCTTCTTGTCCTCCGGCTATAGGAATGAATTTGGGTTCTGTGTTTGTGATTGGGTTATGGATTTTGGGAATTGTAGCTCTTGACTCAGATATGTCTAGATCTCTCGGCGCTTCTTCTCCACGCGGATCCTTATTCAAAGCCCTTCGATAAGCTTATGTTCGCACTCCAAAATCTTCAAGCTCACGATGATGGCAATGTCGTCTTACTCGAGCTTCTCACTGTCCTTCCTGAAGAAATATCTGACACTCGCCATGTTTCTCATCAGTTTAATCTTCGCCAGGAGGTTGTTCCTTCGTGTTTCACTTTTCTCATTTCCTTTCAAAGTTTTTGTTTTTCTCCTCTTTGTTCCTTGTTGTTGTACTTACCTCGCTTCTGGCTTTGTAACAGTTGCTTTCGCATACGTCCATGGTTCTCGACTTTTTACTCCAGCACTCTGAGAAGCAATTCGCCTCTTCTCTCTACCCGCAGACAACAACCAGAAAATACTTTGTTGCTTACTGAGTCAAGTATGTAGCGGTCTGATAAGTTCATACATAACAGCAATGTTCTTTCGTAGGGTTTAACATTGACATTTTATCTTATATTGTTCAACAGAAAAAGTGTATCTGCTTTTTGATTCAATAGCTTTGACTTGTTTCCTTCTTGTAGGATCTTCCTCAGGTGTTATTGTACAAAGTACAGTTGCTCAGAGATACACTTCTAAAACCAGCTCTTATAAACGCTGGTCCAAAAGTTATCTCTGGCCTGGCGTGCTTGATGTCTGAGATCGGACAGGCTGTAAGTACTAATTCCATCTTAAACTCTCATGAGTATGCGTCCATTGTTGGGACGTTATTACTCTTCACCTCATTTTTTATGTTTTTGTGAGACTCATGTCGGGTTCAATATGTTCTAGGCACCATGCTTGATTGCTGAAGCACTTATTCTGACTGATGCACTTTTAAGGTGAAAATAAGGCAATCATTGTTTGCGTTTGTGTTTTTCCAAACAAGCACTTACTCTGACCAATGCATATCAACCAAAATTCCTTTGTTAGTTGCAAACACCAAACGGAAATGGGAGATTCTTGTCCGGTTTGCATTTGCATTTATAAAAGTATTTTATCAAAAACTGAAAATGTTCTAAATTTTAAAATCTGATCTTTTTCCACATGAAAACACAAACGCAAACGCTAAATGCATTTAAAACTATAGAGGCATTAATCGTTTGGCAATCTAAGTATTCACACAGTTGGTGCATTTTTAAGCTGATTTTCTCAGTTTCTTCTTCCTCAAAGCTTTTTACTTCTCCAAACATGGCTTGTTCTTTCGGCTACCATTAATATCTGACATTTTCTTCTTGTTCACTGTCCAACAATTACTTTTCCAGCTGTGTGTCATTTCCAAGTGAAGATTGGGAGATTGCAGACTCGGCTGTACAGTTTTGGTATCAATTTTTTTTCTTTCTTTTCTTTCTTATTGTGCTCCTCAACCATGTGGACTATTTTTGTTTCGATCGTCCTATCAAAGAGATCTCTACTCGAGATCTCTACTCGAGATCAGACTTGTGTTTTTTCCCCTTATCTTAGGTCAACTTTTGCGACATATATTCTTAGCCTAGGTGGAAACAGACAGGATGACAAAAATTGCGTGAAAGATATATTTCTACCAGTTTTCTCAGCTTTAGTTGATGCTCTTGTGCCCTAAACCCTAAACCCTAAACCCTAAACCCTAAACGCTCAGGTTCATCTCGGAAACTTTCTTAAGTTTAATGTCTCTTTCAGTTTATTTCATAACTAGCAATTCCTTGAAAGAAAACCCATTCCAGTGTATTTTTATCGTAACCTGGAAATCTCGCCAGGAATCAACTTTGAGGAAGATGGGTTTAGCTTCTCTGTTGCTGGTCTTTTGTTCCCTTAGCCATCTTTGTGTTGCTCAGCTACTTATCGAGATGGGTTACATCAAGGTGCGTTCATGAGTTTTGTGTGTTTAATGTAAAAACATTATGATGAATCAGCAAAGCGGGTTCAATAAGTTTTATGATATACAAAAGTCTTGTCGTCATTTCAATGACATTTTTTTGGATTTGTGAGACAAGAAAACGATAATGTATAATCATATATTCTTCAACTCTTTAAGTTGAATAATTGTTAATTTTAAAATTGTTGACAGTATGAACTTTTAATATATAACTTTTAAAATTGTTTTTTTTCAAAATGTATACAAATAGTTACCAATATATTTGAGCGGACTTCCTATCTTTTTTGTCAACTCCTACTAATTTGTATCATATCATCATTCTCAGCCGGAGAAAGAAAACACCAAATTGAAATATATGTACATTTAGAAATATCTTTTTAATTTTGTAAACAACATTTAGAAGTATCCATGCATTATAAAAAAAAGTTAAGGAAGTAGCTTGAACTCAACTCACACAAGATTATGATGTACTTGGTACCTGGTTTTTTCCTGGGATCTTTCTATTATTTGTTCTGAAATGGTCTGATGAGATTAATAACTTAGCCGAAAATTTTTACTAGCAAATAATTCATTCTAATTTGCATAAATTATTATCATGACATTTTAATTATTAAACAAAAATATCATAAACCCAAAAATATTTTAAAATAATTTAAAAAAATATATTTTGAATATAAACCGGCAGCGTAGCGCGGGCCTATTCCTAGTAATTGTAAATAGTAATCATTTAAAGCGGATGTACTACTTATTTCAATTATTTGAGTTTCGATTCCAACGGTTACATTTTCGATAAAAGAAAAAAAAAAGCCAAAAATTTGTGCACTGTACACTTTTACTGACAGAAATAAATGAATGTTTTAGTCACATAAAACCCACTGTAATACTATTTATCTTTTACAATTCACACACTTACTAACATACAGTGGCTAGTTGCTGGGGGCCAATGAACCCATCAATATTTTTATATTTAATGTAAGTTACCAAGACCAAATTTTTTTGCCCCCATTCATAAACAAATTTATGCCTTCATTCTTTTTTTTACCAGATCAGTTTTTAAACCCAAAAAATATATTGTAGCCCAGCTAATTATTACTTAGAGAGAAAATATATTTTAAATCTAAACCCAAATGTATTATAAGTTTCTGGCTCAATTAACTAATTAATTTGCTAAACCTAAAAAAGTCTAACTATCACCCATCTCCGCTATAGTTATTTTGTTGTTTGGCCTTACGAACTTTTTGCAAATTTCCAAAAAAAAAATCTTTTGTATTGGTAGTTCTTAATTTTAAATCGTATTTAAATAGTTATTTTGATTTTTTTTTGATATATAAATGGATGGAAAAACATCTTTAAAATTATTCACATTAACATTTAAACAAAATTTGGATGATTTATCATGGGATCTAGTCAAAAGAAAAAAAAAATATTAACATATCATCTAAATAAAAAAATGAGATAAAAATATTTACATATTTACATTGGTTATAAATGAAAAGTGGTGAAAAAGTTTCAAACAAGTAGAATATGTTTGTAAATTTTTTATAGTGGTTGGAAAATACTTTTTATTTAAGAAAACAAAATTTTATTTTATATTATTTTATTTTTATATTTGATATTTAATATTTTTGTTCCTAATGAAAAAAAATTCTGGCGCCGCTGCTAACATATACTATATTATATAACATGTACATTCATTTGTAGAAAAGAATTCATTTGTAGAAAAGAAGATGACTGAAATAAAAGCTTTATTTGAAAGCATTGTCTTATATGTGAAATGATCTGCAAATTTCCATTGTCTCTTTCATTCTCACTAGCCCTGTAAATTTTACCCGAACCGAAAAAACCGACCCGAACCGAACCGGTTTACTGAGATTTCGGTTTGGCTTCTGGTCTAAGGGGAGAACCGATCGGCAGAAGGGAAAAAGGATTTCGGTTTGCTATTAATTTCGGTTCGGTTCACGTTAACCGAATGGTTAACCGAAAAAAACCTAAAACCCTAGATCTATATGTTTATTCTTCCCTTCCAGCCGCTCACGTTTCTTCATTTCTTCACTTTTTTTTTCTTCATCTTTTCTTCTAATCTTCTTCTCTCTTCTTCATCCAAAATAAATTTCTTCTTAGTGTTCTTGTTTCTTTGACTATTCTCTGCTTGTCATTCTATACTTATGAGGCGAGTGCTCGTCTATTATGGCCACTTCTTTGAGTCTTTTATTTTTGATTTTGCTTTTTCTTTTCGAATTAATCACCTTCCTCTTCGATAATCAAGCCGGTTGTTCCTCTTCGATCTTCATCAATTCTAAAGTCTCCACTCATCAATTCTTCTTCACCTGCACTCAATCAAGTCCTTCATCTCTTCTGTTTTTTTTTGTTCTTCGATTTTTGTTCGATTTTTGTTCTTGAGATTGTAGATTTCTGATCCAAATACCGGACCAAACCGATTTATACCTAATTAATCTGATTTTTAATTGAAAACCCTAAAAATTTCGGGTAAATAATAAATTAACCGAACCAATTGATATCCGAACCGAGCCGAACCGAAATTAATTTCTGTTCAATTCGGTAAATTTACAAAAATTTAAAATAACCGAAAATTTTGATAAACCGAACCGAACCGGTCCGATTAACCGAATTCCCAGGGCTAATTCTCACGTCTTTCTCTCTCATTTTCGCTTATTTATTTTGCATTAAACACTAATTGTAGTATTATTATTATTATTATTAAAAAATAGAAATTCCACTTTGGAAAAAATGTCTGGTTGCCTGCGAAAAAAAAAAAATTGTCTTAAAAAGATCAAAAAGTGCAGATTTCTATTGGTCCTTTTCTATTCTAATCAGTTCTTATTTTATAAAGTTTCATCATTCATCTTTTTTACTCTTCTCCTTCTTCTCCATAACTTTTTTTTTTTTTTTGACAAACCTTCTTCTCCATAACGAGAACTACTTAAAGCCTCTTTAATGGCGAGAGGACCCATCTCCAAGAATAAACAGTAATCCTCATTTATTGTCTTTACAAATTTTCTTAAAGACAAAAAATCCCCAATTAAAGAAAATATCCTTTTTTATTAGATAGGTAGATGAAGAGACAAGGGTCCCTTTAATTTTAGCCAAAGATCTTCAAGAACCCAAATCCACCTCAATCATGTTGGGAACTTTTTCTTTTGTATGTAGAACAAAAATTTGAGGTTTTTAACTCTTAAAGTTCATCAGTCCATCACAAAGCTCAGTGCTTGATTGGCTCCACTGACTCCGAAAAGAAAAAGTTTGCATTTTTTCTGTCCCATTTCAACCTAAAACTCAGGTAAGCAAATCTGTGATATAGATGTCTATATAAGCACACATATACATGTAAAGATTACATTATTAGACTAAATGAGGGTTTTTCTCATGAAGGAGAAGATTTTATATGAAAATATCAGTTTAGGGTTTAGGGTAACGGGAAAAAAGGAAACCCAGAAAGTAAAATTGACAGTTCTATAACCAGAAGAAGCAATTTTCGGACAGAAATAGAAGAACCCTCTGTTTTTGTTGTTTATATTATTTTAAAGGTTATTTTTATGAAGATGTGGGTTTTGTTTTTTCAGGTTCTTGTTCTTGGGAATCGTTTTTTACTATACTGAAGACGAGGTTTTTGAATGATTTGGGAACTCTTTGATCATCAATGGAGAAAAGAAGGTCACCAAGAAGCAGCAAGAGTCCTGGAACTGCAATTTTCTCTAAAAGCCCTCTTGTCTACGAGAGTTATAAGTCTGGCTGTGGTTGGAAACTGATAAACTTCTTTGATTTCAGACATGTTAAATCTGGTAATAAGAGACTGAGTTCAGAGAAGAAATTCATCAGAGATTCTGCAGGTTAGTAGTACCAGTAGTGTGTTTCTTGGATCGCATCATGATCTTAGGTTTAATTTGATTCTTCTTTGTTGCAGGTAATGTTTATACTAAAAGCCAGCTTGATTTGCTCAAAAGACTTCATGAGAAATGTCAATGTAATGATGTAAGTGTTTTAAATTGTTAAATTGTTAGTTTTTGAGTTAGCTTTTCGAATTTCGAAGGAGAAACTGAATCTCTTGATTTGTTCAGCGGATTGTGGAAGGAGAGAATTCATGTAAGCCTAAAACGAGGAGAAGATCTTTAAGTTCTGAAAGAGAAGATGAGTGCTATGAACCAAAACCTATTCAGGGATTATTAGAGAGGGAGCAACCTTCTTTGAGTGAAATTCAGAAGACTGATGATGATAAGGATAAGAAAATGCATCTGAAGAATGGGAGAGATTGTAAGAAGTGCTCAGAGATTAACCTTCAAGTTTGTGTGAATGAAGACGCTGAAACCTCTAAGCAGTTCATGGAAGCATTAGATATTCTAAGTTCGAACAAAGAACTGTTCATTACACTCTTACAAGATCCTAATTCTTTCTCGGTGAAAAAAGGTCATGACTTGGAGAGACCTCAGGTGAAGGAACGGCGTGATAAATCTCCTTCAATGGCTGATGACTTGGATAATATTGTTCTCTTGAAGCCTAGTTTATCAAGCTCGGTTGATGATAGAGGGTACTTGAGATTCAAACATCTAGCCAAGAAGTTGAAGCTTGTTGTTGGATCTAACAAAGATAGCAACCAGGCAGAAATTAAACCCGAATGTAGCAGTGAAGCTAAAGAAACTGAGGCTGTTGCTTTAAGAGCAGGTGATGTTTCTACCAGCACAGCTGGCCATAGAAGTTCAGAGTCACCGGTGTTGAAGCGCAAGAAACGGGTTGAATCAGATGTTTTCAAGCTAAGTCTGGAGAACGATGTTTTGCCAAGGAGATTCACAGTGGAACGGCAACAGGAGAGATCAAATTCGTCACCTGTTTATGAATTTCCTAATGCATTGAGTAGCTTGCAGACAAAACTCAAAGAAAGAAGACAGTGGCTGGAGAAGAGAAGAGAGAGCTTCAAGTTGTGGTCCTTGGACAAGGACTTGGAGGTTTTTGACCCGAATCCGCACAACTCCAATCTCAGCTCTCTCAACGACATTTGTACAGGTTCTGCTGAGTATCTCGAGAGCTCATCAGCGGTAAGTTCTGAGAGAAAGAGTGGACATTTCTTATGTCTCCACGCACAATTGATGTTTAATTTATGCTTTAAATCATTGCAGGAGTCGAGTTCAAGTCTAGAAAGACAAAACAGAAACATTCATGACCTGAAACAGGGGCAGGAGCAACCGAGTCCCATCTCTGTTCTGGAGAGGATTCATTTGGAAGATGAAACAGTTAGCCCCGCCAACTTGAAAATTTCTAAACTCGGTAAAGGCCTCCGGATCAATGCTTTCATGATTTCAATCATTAAACCACTCATTCTCTGTTTGATTTACCCCAAAGTCTCTTACTTTCATGCAGAAGAGCAGATTGGATTATTATCTTTTGATGATTCAAACATGGATCTTCTCGAGAAAGACTCTGTTCATGAGTTTGTTAAGAAAGTTCTTCAAGCTTCAAGACTGAATTGGACTAATCTCATGGCGAGATGCAACGAAGAAACATCACTACTCGATGAATTCTCACACGGTAATCACAACAACGATCAGTTTCTTCTTCTTCTTGATTACACAGACGAGATTCTCCGCGAGATTTACCTTCAAGACATCAAGTTTTGGCCTTTCACGCCATCGAAGAGCTCGCGAGTTGTCAATCTACCATCTTCCCTTAGAGAAGAAGATCTGATTCACGAGACGATGGGACGTTTTGACTGGAGTTTACTCTGCTGTAACTCTTCAAGAACATTGGATCAGATCATCGAGGCCGATCTGATAAAGCCATGTTTTTGGTTGGATTTTGGTGGAGAATCTGAAGGTGTTGTCTCTGATGTCGTTGAAAATATTCTGCAACGGTTGGTGCTTGAGATCTCTCATGAGCTAAGAACAATGCAGAGTAGGATATTTAGATTAATATGAAATTCTACGGACTGTTCAACATTTTTTTTTTGTTATGTATAAAAAATTCAATTTGAGAATCTTTTCTTCGTAATTATTTCTGTAAATACAAAGATTCGCTGTTCTAGCTGAAGTAGAAAAGAATTTTGATGGAGATAACAGTCAAAATTTCAATCGATCCTGGGCCCTAATTTTCTCTCCCAAGCGCGTTTTTCGAGGTCGACCGTAGCTTGCTCCCTTCTCCTCTCCGGCGGCCGGCGATCTGAGCCGAGGCCGCCGGGAGAGGCTCTCTTGTTCCTCTTTAAGTTTTATTCATGTAGTCCTCTGTGTTTGTCTTCCCCAGCCATCGTCCATCCGGCTTTCTCCGGGAATTTCACCTCTTCCTCTCCCCTTGTGCCGCAGTTTCCGGTCTGTTTCGCGTCTGGTGGTCTTCGTGAGTCATGGATCTTCGTGAGCCGTGGGTTTGGTTCGTGTTAGCATCAGTTTCTGGTGCTTTTAAGGTGGTTGGTTTGAGATCTGCTTGGCTCCGGTTAGGTGTGGCTTCCTGTCGCCTATGCGGTGGTGGCCGGAGTTTGGAAGGCTCGGGTGCTTCAGTTCGATTCTCGGCTGTGTTTGGCTCGGTATCTTCCTGCCCCTGTTTCCCTGTCCGGTTTCATGTGGTTTGTGGTCCTTCGGGTTAGTTACGGTTTTGGACGGTGTAGGCTTAGCTGGTTTTTAAGTTGTTGTCAGCGCGTAACCTCTACTTAGTTTTTGCTTTTTCTGTTCGAGATCTTGTTACTCAGTCTCTGTGTTGGTCTCTTCTCCGGGTCTGATCTGTGCTCGCCTTGGTTTGCTTCGGGTGGTGTCTGGTGTTGTGTCTCGAGTTAGTGCTTATCCTATCTTCTAGTGGCTTCGGTTTAGTTCCTGCGGTTTTCTTCGTTATCTTCTGCTTCTTTGCAAGGGTTCTCCGGCTCTAACTTTAGGATTTGGAGCGGCAGCTCTTCTCGCATCTGGTCGTCGGTTGTCGGATGGTAAAGCTTCTTCCTTCGTCTGCCTCGAATGGTCTGCTTATGGTCTCTCGTGACTCCTAGAATTGGAGCACTCTCTTGTGAGCCGGTGGTTTGATCTAAATAAAGTTCGGCCTTGGATGCTACTCGTATTTCCTCTCTCGCTTCATGGTATTGGGTACGACTCAGGTGTCTTGTTCTTTGATCTCGTTCGGTTATTGTGATTTCTAATAGTTGTTGGGTTGCTTTAGTCGTTTTCTGGTTTATTCTCCGGGGATTTTCTATAAATCTGCTGGCTTTTGACTCCCTTAATCTTTAGGGCTTTAGTCTCCCGGTATTTTTCTCGGGCTTTGATTCCAGTCTATCTGGTTTGTATCTGTCGATTGTATCCTTCATGGTTTAATATAATCCATCTAGTGTTAAAAAAAAAAAAAAAGCTGAAGTAGAAAAGCTTATGAGTCACCGAAAAGGTTTGACTTTGACCAATTGGAGATTTATTATTGGAATCATGTTTTTGGTCAACTGGAATCAGTTATTTATGGTTTATTGGATTGAGGGTTCACCAGAATTTTATTTTCATCCAAAATTCTAGTTTATTGAAATAATCATTTATACAAATTCTTTAAAATATTATTTTATTACTATAAATTAAAGATTTCAACAATAAAATTTATCAAATAGGATTTATGAAGATTTGAGATATAATTTATTTTAAAAAATTAATGAATACAATTATCACTTCTTATGATAATATTTAAAGTTTTTCCTAAATTAACTTTTTAAAAAATTCAAATTTAAAAATTAAAATATTTTAAATGAAATAAAAATTAATTTAAAATTAAAATTATTAACAAAAAATCAAAATCTTACATTTTCAATATCTTGCTCTTTTTTTTTTGAACTGAATTTCAATATATCCATTCTCATTTTAATAAAAAACAAAGTTTAAAATAAATAATTAAATATTTTTAAAATTAAAATAACTCAAATATCCCCCCCCCCCCCCCCACCCCCAAAATCTTTAAAATCCTCGAAATCATTTAAAAATCACCAAATCTAAAACCCCTCAGATATTTCTAAATCCCTAATCCAATATATTCCCATTGGTTTTTGCTTTTGCATTAGCAGCCGGAAATTGTGGGCATAAAGATTCGAACTTTATTTTGTTTCTGTATCCAATATTCCAATTAATGACTAAAGATCGTCTTCTCGTTTTCTGTGATTCGGACAAAAGCCACAAAACCCTAGTTGCTTCTGCTGTGTTTTATAAGCCTCTCCGCTTCCCGCCAAGCCACTCCTGACCATAAACAGTGAAAACCCTAAATCTTCATTCATTTCCTTTCACCAATCTCTAAAATCCTAGCCTCAATGGAGACGCCGAGGACGAAGTCCGATACGGTTCTGATTCTTGATTTCGGCTCTCAATACACACATCTCATCACTCGCCGAATTCGATCTCTCAACGTCTTCTCTCTCGTAATCAGTGGAACCTCATCGCTCAAATCAATCAAAGCCCTTGAACCACGACCACGAGTCGTTATCCTCTCCGGTGGGCCACACTCCGTCCACGCGCACGACGCGCCGAGTTTTCCAGACGGGTTTATCGATTGGGCTGAGGAGTACGGCGTTTACGTTTTGGGTATCTGCTATGGTTTGCAATTGATAGCGCAGAAGCTTGGTGGTGTTGTTGTGGAAGGAGAGAGTAAAGAGTATGGTAAGATGGAGATTGAAGTGAAAGGTAAATCTGAGATTTTTGGGTCTGAGAGTGTTGGAGATAAGCAAATGGTTTGGATGAGTCATGGAGATGAAGCGGTTAAGCTTCCTGAAGGGTTTGAGGTTGTGGCGCAGAGCGCTCAAGGAGCTGTTGCTGCTTTGGAGAATCGGAAGAAGAAGATTTATGGACTGCAGTATCATCCTGAGGTATTGAAACTTGAAGAGTCTTATAAAATATCATAGTTTAGGAAATGGTTTTTAGTGGATTGAGGGTTTATGTATGATAAAGTTGGGATCTTTAGCATGTGTTTGTACCTTCTAATAAGTTTGAGTCTTACAAGTGAAAAAAGTCAGACCTTTATTTTTTACTAATCCGTAGTTTATTTTGATTGACAAGTTATTTAAATGATTAGTTAGTCAGACCTTTATTTTCTCGTGAATGTTAGTAGTGGATGTGATTGGAGCTATAAAGCATGGGTTAGAGTCTGTTTATGTAAACTTCTAGCTTATGATGAATTTGCCTGTGTTAGATTTTTAGTGAATTTAGGGTTTATGGATAGTAAAGTTTGGTTCTTCAGCATGTTAGCTATTCATTTCTTAAAGAATCTGAAGAAACGTTTGAGAATTGATCGGCTATTAAGGTCTGTGTCTCTCTGGTAAATGGAAAAAGTGAGACCTTTTTCTTAAGAATCAGTAGTTTTGTTTAATTGACTGAGCTTTTGAAATGGTTTGCTGGTCCATTGATTAGAGAATTTCTAGTTAATGTAAATTTCTAGCTTATGATGAAATGGCTGTTTGTTGGATGCAGGTGACACATTCACCAAAAGGAATGGAGACACTTAAGCATTTCCTCTTTGATGTGTGTGGAGTATCTGCGGATTGGAAAATGGAGGATCTAATGGAAGAAGAGATCAATGAGATTAACAAAACCGTTGCATCAGATGAACATGTCATCTGCGCCTTATCAGGAGGTGTGGACTCTACTGTTGCCGCAACTCTTGTTCACAAGGCAATTGGAGATAGGCTTCATTGTATCTTTGTCGATAACGGGCTACTAAGGTCTGACAAGAAAGCCATTTTCATTCTGCATAAGCACTTTTAATGTGTTTCTTTTTCAACTCAGAATGGTCTGCGTTGTAGGTATAAGGAGCAAGAACGTGTGATGGATACCTTTGAGAGAGACTTGCATCTACCTGTTACTTGTGTAGACGCTTCGGAGCAGTTTTTGAGTCAACTCAAAGGCGTTGTGGATCCGGAGACGAAGAGAAAGATAATTGGAAAGGAGTTCATCAACATTTTCGATCAGTTTGCCCAGAAGTTAGAGAAAAAGCATGGGAAGAAACCCGCATTTCTAGTTCAAGGGACTCTGTACCCTGATGTGATTGAGTCGTGCCCTCCTCCGGGTACTGATAGGACTCATTCTCACACCATCAAAAGCCATCATAACGTAGGAGGGCTCCCTAAAGACATGGAACTGAAGCTCATTGAACCATTCAAGCTTCTCTTCAAAGATGAGGTGTGCTTGACTATCTTTCTTTCCTGAAACTGTCAAAGTGTTTTACTACAGACTGTTTGATCTTTCTTTGGTCTGTTTGTGCGATAAAGGTCCGTGAGCTGGGAAAAATCTTGAATGTTCCCGTAGGATTCTTGAAGCGTCACCCATTCCCTGGTCCAGGACTCGCAGTTAGAGTCTTGGGGGATGTTACTCAAGGAAACGCCCTTGAGGTCCTTCGTCAGGCAAGTTTATTTAAAACCTTAAGCTGGAACATATATTCTTGATTCCGCACTTACCCGTTTACCAAACTCATTTTTGGTCCTTTTTCGTGGTTTATCACAGGTTGATGAGATCTTCATCCAATCAATCAGAGATGCAGGTCTCTATGATTCAATCTGGCAAGCGTTCGCAGTGTTCTTACCTGTAAGGTCAGTTGGAGTCCAAGGAGATAAGAGAACACATTCTCATGTCGTTGCTCTTCGTGCAGTAACAAGCCAAGACGGAATGACTGCAGATTGGTAAGCTTTTTACTTTTCATAATACCGATGCACATAGAACCCGTTAGATCTTTCAACTTGCTACTTGTTTCAGTGTGAATATTTGAGGTTTTGGTCTACCAAATATCTCGAAGTTGGTTAATTTAGTTATTGTGGTGTAAACATTGGACTGAGATTGGTGATATTTTGCAGGTTCAATTTTGAGCACAAGTTTCTGGACGATGTTTCCCGGAAAATATGTAACAGTGTTCAAGGAGTAAACCGTGTGGTTCAAGACATTACATCAAAGCCTCCTTCAACGATCGAATGGGAATAAAGAATCAGATCAATTTGGGTTTTTTGTTTATCTGCAATTCTTCAACCATGTAAAAAAGATTGTTATCACTTATCATCATCATCATCTAACACTTATGGCGATGATGCTTATTATTATAACAAGCAGACTGGTTTTCTGATAAAACTATTATTGATCTAAAAGGTCGCTTGATATTAATGTGATGTTGCCGATAAAAAGATTCACCATTTTTCTTGACGTGACTTCGATCGAATCCACCCTAAGATTTAAACGAGAACCAATTTTACGTTCAGGTCAATCAGTTGGCCACATACCGTACAAGGCAGACTAAATCAAAGTCAGTCTAACCCAAGACTATCTAACACAAGCATATGCCAATCTTTAAACAAGAAGAAAAACTATGACTATCTAACAAAAAGATAAAGAGGGAAGCCAAAAGATACAAAAAGGATACATGCAAAAAGAAGGAGGCTTAGGACCAACCACAAAAAAGTAGAAAGAAACTGAGGCAAGAGACCGAACAACAACAACATGAAGAGGCAAGTTAGGCACATACCCATAGTACAGAGACGACCAGTTGACAACGTCGAACCAACTAGACGGACGAGATGAGGCACAAGCAAATACCAATCCTTTGCTCAGAGATTGAAATCGCAGCCCAAACACAAACCCAAGGCCAAACCAATGCATCGAGCTAGCTAGGCTCAAACTGAAGCATAAAAGCCCAAAACCCAAAAGCGAGCCTCCAGACAAAACCACATGATCCACCAACAGATAATCATAACAACCATGACCATGCATGCCACACACCGGATAAAAAAAAAACGCAGACACAAAGAAGAAGCACTTCGTACCTCGAAGGAAGCCAAATCAGCAAGTCGGGAGCACCACTGAGAAGCAGGGGCGTGTAAGCCGGAGGAGAAACCGCCAAAGCCAAAGCCGGAGTCGAGCAGGGAAGCATGCCATAAGTAAAACCACCAAATGCCGCCGTAGCAAGAGAAGCAGAGATGAACTTGAGCTCGAACTTTTGGATCTCGCCGTCCTCGAGCAAGAAAACCGAAGAGAGAGAGAGAGAGCACGAACCATCCGCCGAAAGATGAAGAACTGGCTGCTACAAAGCACTAAGACAAGGCGTTGAAAGTGCGAGAGAGAAGACCCGCACGCTTAAGTAACAGATTCATAACCTGCCAAAGCCATTGTCCTCGAGAGCTAGGGCAAGATTAAGAGGAAAAGCCACCACAAGACAAGCGGCGAGAAATCTTAGACGACCTGGAGAGCATCAGCCGGCGGAGAGACCCACATAGAACTTCAAAGACGAAAACCCAGATCTGCTTTAACCAAAAGGGAAAAACCCATCAAGGAGAAGATCAATTTAAAAAGCAAGAGGAGAGGATCCCTCTCGCGGCGGCAATGAGAAACACCGACCACCATAGAGGGAGATCGACGTCAAGAAGGTTGACGGCTTAGAGGGATACTATTAAAACAACTAACCTTTTCTATCATTTTGAGTTTTAGACTGTTGAGTGTTGACATTGAAGTTGAGTTTCATTTTGCGTTCTAATTCGATCTAATTTACATTAAAAATTATATGGTAAAAATTGTAAAAACTATAGATTTATTTCATAAGTTTGGTGTGAAATTATGAGTTACTATTTTTTCCAAAATAAATGAAATGTAGTTTTTTTTTGTACAAATTGTACTATACAAAAAAATTGTACTATATATTATTTACTTTTTATAATTATTAATAATATTATTTTAATATCAATAATTAAAAAAATAAACAAATTAATTATAACATAAAACTTGAGCTAAAAAAATTGTGTTGAACAAAATTATGTTGAATTTATACATTTTGCTGGTTAACCTAAACAAAAGGTTCAATGTTTTTTCCGCACTCATCCAATGTGTGATGCTCCACTAGTGACTCACTTAAGCTTTGCAGATGACGTCTTAGCTTTTTTGACGGATCCGAATCATCTCTGCAAGGAGTACTGGATATTTTAGAAGACTTCAAGCGAGTCTCGGGCCTAAGCTTAAATAGACAGAAGACTGCTATGTTTCTAGATGGCGGAAATTTTGCAGAGAGTGTGGATCGTGCTACTCGCTTTGGCCTCCAGCAATGCGAGTTCCCAGCAAAGTACCTAGGATTACCATTAAGCTCCAAAAAGATGAGAAAGCATGATTTTCAACCACTTCTCGACAAGATCTCTAATCGTTTCAACTCCTGGACTGTGAGGTTCCTCTCTTATGTTGGGAGATTGCAATTGATTAAGTCTATCATTTATTCTACTATCACTTTTTGGGCTTCAGTCTTCATTTTGCCGAATCAATGCTTTGAAGAAATTGACAGAATGTGTAGTGCGTTTTTGTGGAAAGGCGTTCTGCAGTCTTCTCGTGGTGCAAAGGTTAGCTGGATGTCAGTTTGCTCTCCATTAGAAAACGGAGGCCTGGGACTGAGAAATTTGAAGTCTTGGAATAAGGTACTATGTCTCAAATTGATTTGGCTCTTGTTTGCTTCGGGAGGCTCTCTTTGGGTCTCTTGGGTTTGTAGGAACTTCATAGGCACTGCAAATTTCTGGCAAGCTGGAGTGCATCAGAATGAAAGTTGGATATGGAAAAGCATTTGTAAACTTAAGGGTTTGGCACGGCCTTTTGTTTACTGTGAAATTGGCTCGGGACTGACTGCTAGTTTTTGGTTCGATAATTGGACCAGTCTTGGTCCGTTGATTGAGATCACGAGCGTGAATGGGCCATCGGTTAATGGCTTACCGTCTACCTCTTCAGTAGCGGATGCAGTCAGAGGTAACATCTGGTGGTTGGAAACAGCTAGAAGCCGGCACCCTATCATTGTTCTGCTCAAGTCATGTCTTCCTTCGGTGGAAATCGTTGATCATCTGGTAGTGGATGATCGATATTTATGGAAGATTGGTGACAAACCTCCTAGTGAAAAGTACTCGACTTCTCAGGTATGGCACTATTTAAATCCCCATGAACCTACTGTAGACTGGTTTGATGCTGTTTGGTTTGCTAAGAGGGTTCCGAAGCATGCTTTTGTAACGTGGCTGGCGGCTCGGAATCGGCTCACAACAAGGGATCGTTTGCGGAATTGGGGCTAGTTCCTGATGGCTGCCTTCTGTGCAGCGGTGGCGTGGAAACTCGTCAGCATTTGTTTTTTGATTGTGTATATAGTGCTGAGGTGTGGTCTTTTTTCTCCTCTAGGCTCCATGTATCACCTCCTCTTCTCTTCTAGGACCCCACTACAAATCGCAATCTGACGTTCATCCTCAGGCTCGCTTTCCAGGCTTCGATTTACTCTCTGTGGAAGGAAAGAAACATTAGGATACATTCATCAGTTTCTCGCTTGCCGATCTCCCTGATCATGGAGATCAAGAGCTTAATCAAGTGCAAGCTTTTACCTCTTTCAAGGGCTCAACGTCTCTCTCTTGTCTGTATCTTTGTTGCAATCATGGCTGAGTCTGTTTTAGCTTTCGATTTAATGAAGCTTCATGTTGCTGTTTTCCGGTGTTGTATCTAGGCCTGGGCATATGGATCTTCGGTTCTTATCGGTTCGGGTCTTTCGGTTCTCGGGTAATTCGGTTCTAGAAAAATGGTAACCATAAAGGTACCGTCTAAATTTCGGTTCTTATCGGTTCGGTTCCGGTTCCAAATGGGTAATTCACTTTAGAACCATTTATATCCGAAATATTTCGGTTCCAATATGGTTCGGTTCCAATGGTTATCGGAAAGAACCAAAGTACCTGTTTTAACAGTTTCAAGTTCTGAAACAGAAATGAAATATAAGCATACACTGAAACAAGTGTAAAAACGAAATGAAATTTGTCTTAAAATGATCCAAAAGCATCTGAAGTTTAAGCAAACACTGAAATTCAAATAAAGAACTAGAAAGTAGAAACCAAAAACTATGAAAACAATAAGATAAAAAGATAGAGAATGGAAGAGACAAAGAGTTCCATCCAATACTTCAACTTCAAGTCTTCAACAGAGAGCTGTCATTGACGCTTATCCCACCAGAAAGCAGAATCCTATACAATACAATGAAACACAGTTGTGAGATGATAGAAACTAGTAACTACAAGTCTACAATCGTAAGGACTAAGTAGCATGTACAGCCATACAAAAGTCTACAATCATAAGTACTAAGTAGCATGTACAGTCTTATTACTATGTATAATGACAGAAACAAAAGTCTAACTCTTATGTAGTAGTATGTATATGACGCAGGAAGTACTTTCAAGTCTTCAACTAATCAACTTCAACCAAATATGAAACAACCAAAAAAACGTCAAGAACAATGCATTAATACGAACTCACAATACCTGAATTGGCAGCTCCATTGCTTAGAACTTTCTTAGTTGATGTGAAAAGAATTGTTAAACTCTACATAAGATTTAAGAACAGGAAATTAGAACTTATAAGTTATAACTCTAAACTGATAAATAAAAGAAATCAAATGTTATGATTTACCTCTTTCAAGATCATCTTGTGCTACAATCTCTGCAAGGATCTGATCAGTAGTTGTTTCTACACCCTTTTCTCTTAAACGAACAGAACTAAAGAGCCATTGTTCAACACACATAAGGACTTCAAGGGTGTAATGAGTGAGACAGCTTCGGTAAGGATCTAGCACACGACCACTTGTGCTGAAGGCTGATTCTGATGCAACAGAAGACACTTGCATAGCAAATACGTCTTTGGCTATCTCGGATAGAACAGGATACTTCTGAGCATTGCGTTTCCACCATGACAAAACATCATACTCTGTTCCAAGCATCAAGTCTGGGCTTTCCACACTTTCTTTCAAGTAAAGCTCCAGCTCATTACTTGATTCTTGAAGTCCTTTCTCAGCCACCAAGTCCTTGTACATAGCTGCTAGACTTTCATGCCCAACATTATCATCATCCAAGTCCATTCTCTCTGCTCCACTCTGAGTTTGAGATGATGATCCTGTGGACTGCGATTGAGACCAAGCACCAGCCTTTTCTCTGTTGTAAACATCACTGTATTCTTCAAATAGCCGCTCCATAACCTGATTGACTGTCCTCTCAAGCTCAACAGATTCCCTGCTACCTTTTCCATAAACCTTCTCAAAACATAGCCTAGCAAAATGCATCTTGTTTGCAGGGTTGAACACACTAGCAACTATCAAGAGCGGATTGATCTCATTCAATCCTCCCCAGTACTTATCAAACTTATCCATCATAGCTTGAGCCTTGTCTTGCATTGCTATTTCTGGTTCCTTGGAAAGTGAAATGAGACTCCTCTGAATTTCACAAATCTCCTCATAGCACTTAAACGAGTTAACATATTCAGAAGCTGAAACAGTCAAAGTTGCATGATAGAAGATTCTCAGAAACTTTACCAATTTTTCAGCTGATTCCCAGTTTTCTTTTGCTGGTGGTCCAATCCTTTTAGAGCCATCACCTTTCAAAGCAAACCAATCTAGGTAGAGCTTGTCCTGTGTCTTCATCTTATCAAAGGCTAGCCTGAACTTCAGACCTCTGTTTAGCATTAGAAAAGTAGAATTCCAACGCGTTGTCACATCTAGAGGAAGGCTGCCTCTGCTCATCTTACCATTGTCAACCTTCAATTCAAAGGACTTCAATCTTTCAGTGGATGATCTCACGTAGTTGATTCCATTACGAATTGTTGCAACACTTGTATCAATTTCTTTCAACCCATCTTTGACGACTAAGTTGATGATATGAGCAGCACACCTCAAGTGCAAAAACTCTCCACCTAAAACCAATGAGTCATCACCTACTAAACTGAAATCTGACTTGAACCTTCGGAGAGCAGAAGTGTTGGCTGTAGCATTGTCTACCGTGATGGTAAACACCTTTTTGATTCTCCAATCAGCTAAACACTCTTTAAGTACTGCAGCAATTGTCTTCCCTTTATGATCAGAGATGTTCTTAAATCCTATGATGAGTTTCTTTAGGCACCAATCAGCATCAATCCAATGAGATGTAATGACCATGTAGCTAGCGCCAGTTGTTGGAGCCGTCCATATGTCAGTCGTTAGTGAAACCTTTTGGTTACCAATCTGATTCCTCATCTCTTCTTTCTTATCCACATACTTCTTCACAATCTCTCTTGTTGCTGTTCTTCGCGAATGTGGCTTGTACAGCTTAACTCTTTCGCAAAAAATTCTCCAAGCCATGCTTTCGATGAAAGATAGTGGAAGCTCTGCCATGACGATCAGATCACTACATGCATCCCTGAATACAGCTTCAGTTACTCTTCCATACGTAATACCACCATCTCCTTCACGGTTCAGCTTACTTTGGCTCTTACTAAGAAGAAATGCCTTGTAGTTCTTGCAAGATTTCAGATGCTTGGTCAAGTTGGATGTTCCAGAAGTTGATTTGCACGCAAACTCCCTCGCACAATGGTGACAATTGCATTTCTTCCGGTTATCCTTCTTCTTTGTAAAATGCTCCCAAACCCATGATCTTTCTGTTTGCACTTGCTTCTTACGTTTGGGTTTTGCTTTAGAGTTTCCACTAACTCCTTGTGCAGTTTCTTTACTCTTGCTTTCGGTTGATGCTTCTGTTTCAGACTCACTCATTTCATCTCCTTCATTTGCATCTTCTAGCTCTTCATTCATGTCGTCAACATCATCAACAACAGGAGGATAAGTCGAAGAATCCATCTGAAAAATTCAAATAAATGAAGTCTCATAAGATATATAATCATTACTTACTAAACATGGACTTGATTCACTTAAAGAGTTGAACAAAGTAGTTACAGCAGAAAAATGTCTTATGGAGGTTCAAAAATCTGTATATCTACCCAAATTGACACTTCCACTTTGGAGTTTAATAAAGCCTCAAACGAAAAAAAGCTGAATGAAAAACACAACTGCATTTCAAAGGTTCATAGACATTTACTCGAACACCTGATCTGCAATAATATGTTAAAAGCTTTATCTATTAAAAGCTAATTAATCCATCACGACTTCCTCTAGAGAATATTTTGCAACTTATCTATTACAGAAACTTATCTATTAGAGCAGAGACAATTTGATCCGACAATAGACGTGAGAAGAAATAACGGCAAAGAGAAACTTATCTAATTCAGTAATTCTTTTCAACTACTCAACTCAACACTAAACGAGAAATGAAATTCAAGTGGCGATTCTTAAATCCCTAATATACAAGAACATGCTATTAGCTACTAAACAAGAAGAAACACATCCTAACTCAGAACATGAATTCAAGAAATTAGAGTTATTAGAGTTTAGAATCAAACCTGCGAGAAACACTGATTGATTGGTCGATGTAATTGAAGGAGGTGAAGAAAGATTTAGGGTTTCCAGATTGTTGAAATGGGGTTATCGAAGGCTTTATATGCGGCATTGTGCTGAAGAGATTGAATTGGTTGGAGAGGAGATTATGGAATACACAGGATTGCTCGAGATTCTCTCGGAAATTAGATCGTGGGATTAGTGGGTTTATTGCCTTTGCGTGAAGATTGGAGAAGATTACGAAGATTTCCCGTATCATACAGAATATGGAATGAATACATATACAAGTTACAACTATACATCAAAGCACACGGTTCTGTTTGGTTATGTTCGGTTCCCCCGGTTCGGTTCGGTTAAGAACCGAGAACCGTGGTTCCAAAATTTTGGTCCCATTCGGTTATTAGCCATTACCCAAAACCTACCCAAATTCCAAAATTTCGGGTCGGTTCGGTTCGGTTCTTCGGTACCAGTTAATCTTGCCCACGCCTAGTTGTATCCTTGCCCCTGTGTTTTATATCAGGTGGCTCTTTATTAATAATTTAATATAAATCACCCCTTTAAAAAAAGAAAAAGAAAAAGAAAAGAAAGGTTCCATGCGTATGTCCATAATCTTCTCGAACGGGTGACAAGTTAATTTCATTTTTTTTTATGTTTTTTTTGACATCGATAATTTTTTTGACTAAAAGTTTAGTTTTTTTGACATCGATATTAATTTCATCTTTTCCATGTTGCTTTTTCGAAACAACCATCTACACAAACCTCAACATCACCAATTGAGGGATCCATCAATTGATCCATGTTAAAGGCCACCTACCATGCCAACCAATCTCATTAAAGAATAGCTACTCTATTATTTTTGTTCTAAATCAAGAAATTGTTCAAACCAATATTTTTAACGCCTCATTCTATATATTTTTCAATAAAGTTAACGTCTTACTCAAAAGATAGAGACTTTATTTTGTGTTCTGATGTAGGCCTGTTATGCTTATTTGGCTTCAGGTGTTGGTGTTCGTTAGTGGCTTGTTTCTTACGCAACTATTCTTTTGTTTACAGCTTTTTGTTATCATTCGGTTATAAGAGATAAATATCAATCTCAACCGATATCTTCGTAGATTCTTTTAGCGTTAGCAGCATTTTCTTTATTAGGAGCTGAGCTTTATAAAAACGATTCATTCATTGATTTGATAATATAATTGAGAGCTTTACAAAGTATTAGAGGAGAACTCTAACCCTAGATCTTGCAAGAAGAGAGTATCTTCATTGCAAGCTCAAACCTCGATCACTCCTTTTTAGGATCGATCGATTTCTTCATTCGCAAGCTTCCGCTTCTCTATCAGTTGGTATCAGACACGGAACGTTCTGGGAATTTAACTGCTATCATGCCTCCGAGAAAACCTTTGAGTTCGACCATGACTCCACGAGACACGAACACGGGTGAATGGGCGGAGATGAGGCAGACTCTGGTCGCTATGCAAGAGAGCATGCAGCAGTTGATGCACGCATCCATCATACAGATGGAGGACATGTTGGCTCAGCGTTTAGCGGGGCGTAATCCTCTATTTGAGAGTCGGGAATCGGATGTCGACATCAACCCATTCGCAGAGGGTAGTATGGGTCAGCATGATCAACTGCAACCTCATCAAGACGGTCGTATGGGTGATCAGTACGGTCGTATGGATGAGCAGCGTGGACATCAACAACAATTCAATTTTACGGAGCCGCATTTTGATCAACATCAAGGTGATCACCGACGCTATGAGCAACAACGTGTTGGGCAGCAATATGGTGAGTTCGGTGATCCTCGTTATCATCAGTACTATAACCAAGAGGGGTGGAATCGAAATCCAAGATCATGGGAGTCGAGCTTCAAAGTTGAGATACCGGAGTTCAACGGTGGCGCTCGTGGTGAAACAGTTTTGGATTGGATGGTATCGGTCGAAGAGATCTTGGCTTTTAAGCATGTTCCTGAAGATCAATGCGTTCCTCTCATTGCGATGAAATTCCGAGGTCATGCGGCCTCGTGGTGGAAGCAGGTTAAAGCCACTCGGCGTCGCAATGGCAAGGAACCGATTGTTACGTGGGAGAAGCTGAAGAAACACCTTCGTGCGACGTTCCTGCCTCATAATTTTGAGCGTACATCGTACACGAGGTTACATAATTTACGACAAGGGTCGAGGTCGGTTGATGAATACGCTGAAGAATTTGCGTTATTACTGACACGTACGGAAGTAAGGGACAGTGAAACACAGCTTGTGTCCAGATTTATCGGCGGTCTCAAGCACCAACTGCAAGTTGCGCATTTGCTGTTTGATTCTACGACCATTGCTGAGGCTCACTGACGAGCATCTTCATTGGAACAACAGAGTCGTTCGAGCTCGTGGACTGGTCCGAGTAGTCACAGTCGTAAACAAGAGGTTCCTTCTGCGTCGGCAGCTAAGGAGGTTACTACTGAATCAAGTAGCTAGGCTAACCGTGGTAGTGGTGTGGCCGATGATCAAGCTCAACGTCGTTCTTTTCGACCGGGAGCCTTGAAATGTTATGGTTGCGGTGAAGCAGGCCACCGTCAATCCGCTTGCCCAAATCTCAGTCGCCGTGGAATAGTGATCGACGGGTCCGGAAAGGATAAGGAAATTGCTTATGATTCTTGTGATGAAGAGGAGGATGGTGATGAGGAAGTCGTCATCCCGACAGTTGGTGATAGAGGTCACATGTTAGTGGTGCGGCGTTCATGCTTAACTCCGAGACGTCAAGATGCTCAGTGGCTGAGAACAAATATCTTCCACTCGACATGTACTATACGCGGACGCGTTTGCAGCTTTGTTATTGACTCAGGTAGTTGCCGCAACGACATCTCCGAGGATGCAGTTGACAAGCTCGGCCTGGTGCGTGAAGCTCACGCGGCGCCATACTCTTTGGGTTGGTTAACAGAGGATGTGAACCTGCGTGTTAACCAACGTGCGCTTGTTCCCTTCTCCATTGGACCATTTTAAAAAGATAGGACGTATTGTGACATCGTACCAATGGATATCAGTCATCTGTTGCTAGGAAGACCGTGGGAATTTGATCGAAAGATTACACACGATGGATTCCAAAACACTTATAGTTTCATTTGGGAAACTCATAAGATACTCTTAGTCCCGTCGCAGGACAATGCTTTACCGGCTCCGCCAATGCCTCCCAACGCGGATGTTCCTACGGGCCAGCATCTGCGGAACCAGCGTACTGCGTTGATTTGTTCTTATCCAGCTCTCGTGTCGGAATTGCGCAGTGAAGGTGGAGTTTTTGCGATCAGAGGCAGTGCCACCTATTTCTTCTTTACTAGCGGAGTTCGATGAAGTCTTCCCGATTGATCTCCCAGACGGCTTGCCTCCTCTCTGGGAGATTCAACACCAGATTGATCTCACGTAAGGATCAACGTTGCCCAACCGACCCCACTACCGCATGAGCCCGGTGGAACACAAGGAACTGCACGGCCAGGTAGAAGAGTTACTTCGCAAGGGACACGTCCGAGAGAGTTTGAGCCCTTGTGCGGTACCAGCTCTTCTGATCTCCCAAGAAGATGGTACGTGGCGTATGTGCGTGGATAATAGAGGCATTAATAAGATCACCGTGCGTTACCGTTTTCCGATTCCCCGACTTGACGATCTATTGGATCAAATTGGGACTTCCTGTGTGTTCTCCAAGATCGATTTGAAGAGTGGTTATCATCAGATTCGGATTAAGCCAGGAGACGAATGGAAAACAACTTTTAAGAAGAGAGAAGGACTGTTTGAGTGGCTTGTTATGCCTTTTGGTCTGTCTAATGCACCGAGTACCTTTATGAGGATCATGAACCAGGCACTACGACAGTTTATTGGGCGATTTGTTGTCGTATATTTTGACGACATTCTCATTTTTAGTTCATCACTTGAGGAACACGTCACTCACTTGCGCCAGGTTTTGGTTGTCCTGCGGCGTGAGCAACTTTTCGCGGCCAAGCATAAGTGCGCGTTTGGTGTCCAGGAGCTGATATTCCTGGGCTATGTGGTGTCTGATCGCGGTCTCTCAGTCGATCAATCAAAGGTCGACGCTATCAGATCTTGGCCATCACCATCGACGGTCACCGAGGTTCGTAGTTTTCACGGACTTGCTTCTTTTTATCGCAGATTTGTGAGCCACTTTAGCTCCATCATGGCGCCAATTACAAACTGTATGCGTGATGGAAAGTTCCTGTGGTCCGACGAGGCTGCGACAGCATTCGACCTTATCAAGCTCAAGCTCACGACGGCACATGTGCTCATTCTTCCTGATTTCTCAGAGACATTTGAGCTGAACTGTGATGCTTCGAAGCTCGGTATAGGCGCTGTTCTGAGCCAGAAAGGTAAGCCAATTGCCTTCTATAGCGAAAAGCTGGCGGGTGCTAGAGGATGTTATAGTACTTACGATGTTGAGTTCTACGCTATAGTGCAAGCAATCAAACATTGGAGACACTATCTCGTCCATCGGGAGTTCATGTTATTCACTGATCATGAAGCTCTCCGACACTTGGACAGTCAGGCGAAGGTTTCGGCTCGTCATGCTGGATGGATTTCATACTTACAATAGTTTACTTTCTCGATTCGTTACAGTCCGGTAAGACGAATCGCATCGCCGATGCTCTGAGCAGAAGACATACGCTTGTCTCAACTATGCAGGTGGATGTGTTGGGTTTCGCTGTCCTAGCTGAGCTTTACCCGACCGATGCATTCTTCGGGCGTATTTTCTAGGACGCCTGGACCGGCATATCACGTGACTACACCGTACACGATGGCTACTTGTTCTGAGGCATGTGTCTCTGCATTCCTGACTGTAGTCTCCGATTGCAAGTCATTACTGAGCTCCACAATGAGGGCCACATTGGTCGCGACAAAACTATCCATCTGGTTTCTGCGTCATACTTTTGGCCGACTCTCCGTCGTGATGTATCTAGATTTTTTTGGGCGTTGCAGAATTTGTTAAGAGGGAAAGGGCAAAGCCTCTAACGCTGGCCTGTACCTCCCTTTGCCGATTCCTACGCAACCATGGACATACGTTAGTATGGATTTTGTCCTTAGTCTCCCACGAACCCAACGCGGTCATGACATTATTTTCGTCGTGGTCGATCACTTCTTTAAGATGGTTCACTTCATAGCCTGAAGAAGACCACGGACGCAGTCAGTGTGACAGCTTTGTTCTTCCGGGAGGTCTATCGGTTACATGGTCTGCCTACGTCGATCGTTTCGGACCGTGACACGCGGTTTCTGTCACACTTTTGGCGATATTTATGGCGCCTCCTTGGCACTTCTCTTGATATGAGCTTCGGCTATCACCCTCAGACGGATGGGCAAACCGAGGTAACAAACAGTTCTCTTGGTAATTTGTTGCGCTGCTTGGTTGGCGATAACATTAAATCATGGGACAGTAAGCTTTGCCAAGCTGAGTTTGCCCATAACCATGCGCACAATCGCACATTGGGCTACTCTCCGTTTCATGTTGTGTATGGTATTGTGCCGCGTTGTCCCATCGACTTTGCCACCACGCAGGACAGGACGCGTCATCACGGTGAGGCCGTGGATTTTTTCAACGACCTGCAGTTAGTTCACAACAAGGCTCGTATATAACTCGAAGCATCGGTCGCTAAGTACAAGCAAGATGCCTATGTGAGACGCCGCGAAATCTTATTCAATCCGGGAGACTTGGTCTGGGTGTATTTAACCAAAGAGCGTCTGCCTTTGCGCCACTATAACAAGCTTAAGACTAAGAAGATTGGACTAGTACCAGTGCTGGAACGCATTAACCCCAACGCATATCGTGTTCAGCTTCCGGATCACATTCGTACTTCGAATGTCTTCAACGTCAAACATCTGACTCCTTTCCATGGGGACAACGTACTGCCTGATTCGTGGGTGAATCCTTCGTCTCCTGAAGAGACCTGATGTAGGGCCCGTTATGCTTATTGGGCTTCGGGTGTTGGTGTTCGTTAGTGGCTTGTTTCTTACGCAACTATTCTTTTGTTTACAGCCTTTTGTTATCATTCGGTTATGAGAGATAAACATCAATCTCAACCGATATCTTCGTAGATTCTTTTAGCGTTAGTAGCGTTTTCTTCATTAGGAGCTGAGCTTTGTAAAAACGATTCATTCATTGATTTGATAATATAATTGAGAGCTTTACAAAGTATTAGAGGAGAACTCTAACCCTAGATCTTGCAAGAAGAGAGTATCTTCATCGCAAGCTCAAACCTCGGTCACTCCTTAGGATCGATCGATTTCTTCATTCGCAAGCTTCCGCTTCTCTATCATGTTCCCACACGGAATCCAAACACAGTCCAATCCCAAGTAATTCTTTCTTCTTTTTATGAAAATGTAATTGTTAAAATGGGTAACATATGTTCTGTTAGTATAGTGTTTAATTGAGCTTATAATTTGAAAAATTAGCTCGTAACATCACCATAAGACAAATAGAATGAGATGCATGTGTTTTGATATTGGTTATATGCATGATACCTACAACTCAACCATCAAAGGAAGATTATAAATGTATGTGCTTGATAACTTGAGAATGTTTATTAACAGAATGTGATACATGTGATGGTCATATATTACAGAACTATTAGACAAATTCAACATGGTTGATGTGGCAATTTGGACTGACAGAGTTCGTCATGCAAGTGCTGATACAACAAAGTCTGATACTAGTACTTGTTGCAGTAGCCAATCATCAACACTGAACATAAGTTGTGATGGGAGATGAAGTTGATGCGGTCATCAACACAAAACATAAGGATGTTGTGGCGATTTTGAGAATATGCAGTTTCTTATTTGTGATTGGATATCAAAGGATATCAAATGATGTGTCAGACAGTGTACCAATTGATGTATTAGAAGACATATCAGAAGGCAAGGACTTGATTTGGGGCATGAGCTAACGTGGCAAATGGCTTACCGAGGTGGAATGTTTCAGTGATTCAGATTATGCCACTGATTTTGAAAAGTGAAGGTTAGTAACCAATTATGTATTTCAAACTGGAGGGAATATGGTTAGTTAGAGATATTCACTTCAACATGTTATGGCTCTATCAACCACATAAGTTGAGTATATAACTTTGTCATAAGCGACTAAGGTAGGGTTCATGCTATTTTAAGCTACATCGCGACTCACAAAGTGCAACCTGTCTAGCTAAGAATCCAGTTAGCCATGACATGACTAAACATGCTACAACCAAGATTCATTTCATTAAAAATGTTATTGAGGAAGGATTAGTTCAGGTTAAAAAAAACCAGACTATCCTAAATCCAGTAGACATGTTGACAACATGTATATATACCTACAAATGAGTTTGAGAAGTTCCCCGTAACGCTCAAATCCATTACATGATTTGTGCATATGTGGAGACTATTATGTCAATTAGATTGGTTCGTCGAGTTAAAATATCACAAGAGAATGGGTGCGGACCAACTACCTTGCCAATTTAATTGTATTTAATTTTAAATATAGTTGATTCTTCAAAAAAACAAATACCTTCAACATGTTATAAGAATAGATGCGGACCAACCACCTAACCATCTTTCATATTGAGGGTTCTAAACAAAATTTGGATAATGTACCGGTATATTATTGGAACAATTTGGATATCCAAGCAATTTATGGTTGAATAAACGATATCTAAAATTAACATTTGCCTGAAAATGCAACTTTCTACAAACTTAATGTTTGTTTAGGAGATATCAAACAAATCAATTAATATCTAAAATTATAAATTAACATAGTTTTATCAAAAATCTCACATGAGCACATACATAATGGAACAATCACCTAAAATAAATATTTCTCGGCGATTTTTGAATTTTACGTAATGTCATGTCACCTAAAAACATATATATTATGTATATGTTTAACAAAAACCGAATAAATAACTTATGGAGTATCAAACTTGAAAAATATAACATGTGCAGGCCATAATCTAGTACTATAGTATAGATCTAGGGCTTCTACATCGTTTGGTATTGAAGGTAATCCCGAAAACCTCTTTTCAGATCTGTTTCCTTTCAACCCGAGATCTAAAACCTCCATATCTCTTTATCCATGATGAATCTGGGAAATCCGAGACTACCATCGCGTTCCTCTCGTCGAGACAAAGCCGTAGCCGTCAACCTCGCCCTCATCAGCCTCCGGAGGCGCCCGCAATCGCCAGAAGAAGAATCGGCCATTTCTCCACGCGCCGTCGTCGCCGGAGCCACGAGCCGCCGCCGTCTGTCGCCGAAGCTCCGCCGCTGCCGATCACCGGAGCCATCGCCGAGTCAACTCGGCCGGCGACCGAGTCGACTCGGTTGACCGGGTCGGGTCGGTTTGGTTGCCCGGGTCGGGTTGACCGGGTCGGGTCGTTGACCGGTTCGGTTGACCCGGTTAAATCCGGTTTGATTTCCAATTTCGGTTAGATTCGGTTTAATCTCAATTTCCGGTACAAATCAATTTCATTTCGGTTTGGTCCGGTTTTCAATTTCAATTCAATCTCAATTCTATTTCCGGTTTAGTTCAATTCGATCGGTTAAACTGGTTTGAGCTGAGTGTTTTCAATTGATCATATCTAGCTCATCCTAGGTCCGATTCGAGTGATTCAAAAGCCTAATTTGTTTCTTTTTCCGTCCTCTTTCAAGATCTGAAGTCCGTTTGGGCGTCAGAGATTCCTAAGTTACTCTTTTGCCCCTTCTTTGGCCAAGGTGAGGACTGGTTGTGATCTCTCTTGCTTCATTCAATTCCGTACGATAGTCCTTTGTTAATGTTGTCTTTCCTAGGTATTTTAGACTAGAGATACCGGTGATTGATTGAAAGAACGTAGAATGCTAGGTTATCACTTAAACCGAAAAAGTTGATTGTGCTTGATGGACTTGTATTATTAGAACTGTGGTAGAGCCCCCGAAAGGGTGTTGTTTGGCGGCTCGCGTACATTGTGTTTCGTACGTGACCCTTGAATTGTTTGCGTTTCGGGCGGTAGGAGTTCAGCGTACGGGGCGGTGGGCGCCTTGTACGGTCTGGACGTAGATTGTGTGGTGAAAGCCTTCGGGTGATGATTGCAAGGTGATATTAGCCCAAAACTTGTGTTTCGTAGTTGTGTGGCGTAAGCCAGGATCGCGGGTTTCTTAAATCCGCCCTCGCTGGGTAATTGTGTTTGAAACAATTACTCAGTCCTCTTTTCCGTTTTCTGTCCCCGTTTTCTTGCAGGTTCGGATGCGGGATTGAGCGATCGTGTGATGCCATTGGTGAATTTGTATACGAAGAGAGCGCCGGGTTCCTGGGACCAGTTGAGAAGGCATCCCGGTTGGACCGAAATGGGTCCAACGGGCGTCCTAATACCGCGTCTCCGGTTTACCGGGAGGCATGCGTTACAATTTGGTATCAGAGCTTAGGTTAAGATCTCCCAGTCCTGTCCTGGGAGATCAGCTTTCGTTGTTTTCCAAAACCTTGTTTTCAAATCTTTTTCAAAAATGTTTACGAATTTTTGATAAAATGGTTACTCTGCGAAAGGCTTTTTCAAGCACCATGTATATCATAGGTTGTTCTCCACGCAGGTCCTAGTCCAGATAGAATTTCTCCGTGCAGGTTGGAGTCAGTGTCTTCAAACCTCAGTTGTGCTACTGCCGCTAGATGTGTGCTGAGATGTATGTTGTGGTGTGTGTTGTGGTTTATGTTGTGGTGTGCACCTACATGGCAGTCGGTACTAATGAGGTGTGTATTCGGGGTCATCGTCTGTTCGGAACGTTGTTCAACCAAGCGTGCGAGGGTTATCAAGATGTGGAAACATTCACCGGAGAAAATACATCGGGAGTGTAGCAGAGAGTTGCAAGAGTTACAAGAAGTGCTAGAAGAGTTGCAAGAGGTGTTGGAGAAGCTGCAAGGAGTATTGCAAGAGGTCAATGGAAAGACCGGATTGCAAGGAGTGCTACAGGAGCTGCAAGAGGTCAATGGAAAGACCGGATTGCAAGGAGGCCATTTGGAAGTGGCTGTGTTCCGACTGGATTAAACGTCAAGAGTTAAGTGAGTCGCTTGGATCACAAGGAGCAGCAGGAGGCTATCCAAATCTGTTCCAAGTAGGGAATCTCGGAATCGGTTTGTGACATCAACTGCAATGAGTTATGGGGCTCGTTGAAGACTGATCAAGCTGGAAGCTGGAGAAGATCTTCGTGGTACGGCAAGTTCAAGATTCAACGGTAAGACCGGAAAGGAAATGGTCTGAACTGGAGTTATTTGTCGATTACTGGAGCAACTAATGGAGTTCCTCAAGATGGAAAGAAGATCGCAGAAGCGTTTTGGGAAGTGGGGTTGTGGCATTTAGAATTGCCTGGCAAGCTAGACTCTGCAATTGCAAGATCAAGTGGACAAAGCTGGTCATTGGAAATGGAAATCCAATGGGAGAGTGTTAGGAAAACACTATGGAAGATTGGCAAGAAGCTGCAAGGAATAGCAAAGGAGGGCAAGTCTAATGGGGAAGGAAACCCAAAGGATGGAGTTTGGAAAGCACTACACCTGGATCACAAGGTAGGAAACCTTGAGCTGGAATTCAGATCGGAATCGGTTTGGATATCAGAGTGCGCAGCGGAAGCGTGGCATTGGAGCATATCATGAGTTAAGTGGGTCGTTCCCCACCAGCCGGGTAGCCCTAATAGACATGGTTAGCCTCATCGCTCACCAAAGATAAGCAAGGATAGCAAACAGGCGAAAGTCGACGCCATAGTGCACGGGAATGGAAACCGTCGAAGTGAATCCATTTGGAAGTGGATGATGCATTGTGGCACGGTAATGGAAACCGTTGAGGAGGATCAGTTTGGAAGTGGAGCATCACATTCAGGTTGAGTGGTCGAGCGATGGGTGTTGTTTCTAAACGTTGGAGACCGACCCTAATAGACATGGGTGGTAGCATTTGGCATTTTTCTTTGCATTCTGGGAGCTGCAAATGGATTGGCACTAAGGAGAAGGACACTCCAGAACGTGGTTTGAAATAAGGGGGGGGGGGAGAAGCAGTCTTCATGATTCAAAGATAAGATCTTTTCAAGAGAGTAAGCGATCGGGATCAGCTTTTGTTCAACAAAGTTTGTGGAGTGTGGTTGGTAAAGAGTTGCAGTGGAGAACTCCCGCCACAGAATTCAGGACGAATTCTTTTTAAGGGGGGGGGTTTGTAATGGCCCGAATCCAGCCTTTTTAAAAATTTTGAAGAAAGAAGAAAAAGCCTGAAGCCCAAAAGCCCATCATTTTTCCCAAAAACCCTAGCTTCCCTCTTATAAATAGAAGCCTCCATCCCTTGGAAAAGCAAACAAGAGTCATTTCGGCGAAGCTCTGCCCATTCCGCGTCGCTGCCACCACCTCCAGAGAGTAGATCTAGGGATTCTACATCGTTTGGTATTGAAGGTAATCCCGGAAACCTCTTTTCAGATCTGTTTCCTTTCAACCCGAGATCTAAAACCTCCACATCTCTTTATCCGTGAGGAATCTGGGAAATCCGAAACCACCATCGCGTTCCTCTCGTCAAGGCGAAGCCGTAGCCGTCAACCTCACCCTCGTCAGCCTCCGGACGCGCCCGCAATCGCCAGGAGAAGAATCGGCCGGTTCTCCACGCGCCGCCCACGCTCCGCCGCCGCCGATCACCCGAGCCGCCGCCAAGTCAACTCGGACGGCGACCGAGTCGACTCGGTTGACCGGGTCGTTGACCGGGTCGGGTAGTTGACCGGTTCGGTTGACCCGGTTCAATCCGGTTTGATTTCCAATTTCGGTTCAATCTCAATTTCCGGTACAAATCAATTTCATTTTGTTTTGGTCCGGATTTCAATTTCAATTCAATCTCAATTCTATTTCCGGTTTAGTTCAATTCGATCAGCTAAGCTAGTTTGAGCTGGGTGTTTTCAATTGATCATATCTAGCTTATCCTAGGTCCGATTCGAGTGATTCAAAAGCCTAATTCGTTTCTTTTTCCGTCTTCTTTCCAGATCTGAAGTCTGTTTTGGCGTCAGGGATTCCTAAATTACTATTTTGCCGCTTCTTTGGCCAATGTGAGGACTGGTTGTGATCTCTCTGGCTTCATTCAATTCCGGACGATAGTCCTCTGTTAATGTTGTCTTTCCTAGGTAGTTTAGACTAGAGATACCGGTGATTGATTGAAAGAACGTAGAATGCTAGGTTATCGTTTAAACTGAAAACGTTGATTGTGCTTGATGGACTTGTATTATTAGAACTGTGGTAGGGCCCCCGAAAGGGTGTTGTTTGGCGGCTCGCATACATTGCGTTTCGTACGTGACCCTTACGTCGTCGTAAGGGGGGGGGGGGGTTTCGGCGAGCTCCCCGGTGGTGTTGTGAGTTGTTGGGCACCGGACCCAGTGGCGGGCTTCGGGGCTTGTTGAATTGTTTGCGCTTCAGGCGATAGGAGTTCAGCGTACGGGGCGGTGGGCGCCTTGTACGGTCTGGACGTAGATTGTGTGGTGAAAGCCTTCGGGTGATGATTGCAAGGTGATATTAGCCCAGAACTTGTGTTTCGTAGTTGTGTGGCGTAATCCGGGATCACGGGTTCCTAAAATCCGCCCTCGCTGGGTAATTGTGTTTGAAACAATTACTCAGTCCTCTTTTCCTTTCCCTGTCCCCGTTTTCTTGCAGGTTCGGATGCGGGATTGAGCGATCGTGTGACGTCATTGGTGAATTTGTATACGAAGAGAGCGCCGGGTTCCTGGGACCAGTTGAGAAGGCGTCCCGGTTGGACCGAAATGGGTCCAACGAGCGTCCTAATACCGCGTCTCCGGTTTACCGGGAGGCGGGCGTTACAGGGCTGATCTTATTATATGAATGAGCCATTTGGAGGGGTGCTAAAACCGACTCCAACAGTTGTCTTTCGATGGGAACAGAAACCGATGGCTATATAAGCAGTGCAATGGAGCTGACTCTTTTCCCTGAAACCGCAGAGCCTCTTGAAATAACCGAACGACCTGAAACACACGTTATCTCTGAGAAACCCGAGAAATCAGCAAAAATGGTGAAAACTGAGCCAAAAGATAGGTTAGTATCTTCTACTAGCATACTTTAATAGAATAATCTGAATGGTGGAGGTTTATTTTGTTTGTTTACCGCAGAATGAATATTCCATGGAAGATTCCGAAGCAGACCTTGAAACCACCAGGTCAAACCAGACCTTCTCGTCTGTCAATTGCCACGAGCTCCTCCTCTAAGTCCTTAACAAGTAATGTCTCTATACATCAACTCTTTGACTTGTGTCCTAAAAACGAAAAATATGTTTGCACAATTACACTCAAGACAGGCTCTAATCACAGCCTACTTAGAATACTATGAAAGATCAATTTGGTCGTGAGTCATGTAACCTTCTTGATTGGCCTCAGGTACTAAAAGACCGACAATTAGCACTTCATCTTCAGCAAAACCACTCAACACAAGGCGGTGAAGACTCAAGATTCATCCCTAGGGGATCTGAGCTGATGGTATTTGGTAGCTAATTGTGTAACTAAGCATATGATGTGTTCTTCTATGTAAACTTAATTAACAAACACCCAAGTGTTATTTTGTCTTAGACCATGTATATCCATAAAACTCAAGGGGGGGTTTCTTAAATTTTTTTTTAATATTTTAATTTTTTTTTTTTTTGTGAAAAGTAAAAAAAAAAAGTAAAAATCGAAAAAAAAAACAAATAGCCATGAGACACATGGCAGAAATAGTGCAAGGATCGGTCCTTGCAGAAGGATTTTAAGAACCTGATCCTTAGCTGGGACCCACATATATTATTATTTTATCAATTTTTTCCTAAACAATTGTGCTAAGAAACTCTTAAAAATCATCAATGGACATGCTCTTAGTGTTGTTAACTTAATACTTTGATCATTCGTGCTCTCAAAGAAGTATGCTTCATCGAACTACTGTTTGAAAATTTGAAGTGCAAGGAAGATACGGAGCAAATAGTGATGAGGGTATTCTACGGATTCATTGTTGACTTTTGAGAAAGACCGAAGAAGTTTCTTGGCTACTACTAATAAATTTCCATAACTAAAGGACTGAAAATGCCAATAATCTTCTTCTGTCTGTCTTTCTCAAAAGTCTAGTGGACGCGCCTTTCTTGATTATATATTGGAGAGACATTTTTGTATATCTCATCTTGAAACCCTCTCTCTACTCTTCTTCTTCTTCTTCTTCTTCTTCTTCTTCTTCTTCTTCTTCTTCTCGGAGGAACCGCCGCGTCCGCGCCTGTAAATCGTTGAATAGGCAAAGATGAGCCAGGCTTTGACTGACGTTGGCAACATAGCCAGAGAAGAATCGCTAAACAGGTTCGTGTATGATTAAATTTAGTTCGGTGTTTCTTATTATGTTCTAAGTGGCAACCTAAGAGTAACAAATCAAATAATGTTGCTTTTTACAATTTGAATAGAATACAATTGAAACTAGAATTTGACGAGCACTTTCACGGCAATTTTTTTTTTCAGTTGTTTACCCATTTTTATTTATTGTTAATTCTAACTTAATTTGAATCTGTAATTTCACTAAAAACTGTTAAAATTAATAATATTTATATATAATGCAATCTTAGTAATATGTAAGTTGTTAGAATTGTTATGCTAAATGTTTAATTTAATAGTATATATATAATTATTTATTTTAATAATATAGCTTTAATTTAGGATTATGAATATTTAAATACTTTTATAGTATTTTATTTTAAATAAAATATTATTGTAAAAGTTACATCATATTATTGTAAAAGTTACATCATATAATTAATTTTTAATCCATATTTTATGGATCAAAAATATTTTAATTTTTTTATGGAAAAACATATCTTATATTCATATAGAAATTTATTTATGTTTTTAGCATTTTAATTTTTTGGTCTCAAATATTTTAAGTAACATATGTTCATATAGGAGTTCATTATTTAAATCTGGGTAAAATTTTTTTATTTGTAACTCGTATTATAGTAGTTAAAATTGCTAATCCGTTTTTAATCTATCTTATAGTAATCTAAATATTTTAATATTTGATCAAGTAACTCGAAAAAAAATATAATCGTATAATCACTACCATAACCTGATCTATTATATATTTGAATAACATAAATATTTTTTAGTTTTTATTTTATTTTTGTTAGTTTAATATATATGTTCGCTTACTATTTTAGCTTTAATTTTTTTTATTTTATAAATTAAAATTTAATTAATAATAAGTTGCATATTTTATAGTACTCAAATTATAAAACTATAAAACAATCCGCAAAAACTGCAATTGTGTAATCATCAACTATAATCCGACCAATCATATATTGGAATAATATAAATATTTACTAATTTTTAATATTTTATAAATTTAAAAATATATATTTAGTTAAATTTTTAGCTTATTTTTATTTTATAAATTATATTTTAATTACTATTATTTTAATATTTTTATTGTATTTACTTTTCTAGAAATAAATTATGTTAAAATACATAAATTTATATTGTTTTATTTATATACTTAGGTAAAATTAATGGATTATATTTTCTTTTTATTTTCAAAAGAGATTCTTACAAATTCTACATTTTATTTTATAATTTATAAATATAATTGGTCTGTTAACATTTAATTGTATTTATAATTATGGAATATATAAATATATCATAGAATTTTCTTTGATTTTGTTTTATATACAAAAGTTAATTAATAATTACGATTTACTAAATTATTTACATAATAAATCATCTAAAATATATTTTATTAGATTTGTTATAATAGAAATGGAAATATACATTTGTATTTAAAATAAATAAAGATATTGAAAGATATTATGAATAAATTAGTTAGAAATTAGTTTGACACTATTACTTTTAATAAAATAAAATGCTCAAATAAATATAATGAACTATTCCTTAATATACCACATAAATCTAATATTAATTTCTTAAGTGATATTATGTTTTAATAGCCTAGATGATTAAGACAATGTTTTTCTTGAATGAGTATGATATGGTAATATCTTGTTGGATGTATATTATTGGGAATTGATATCTCTTTTTTTTTGGGAATTGATATCTCTCTTTTTTCCTCTCTCATGACTATTTGATGGGAAACAAATGTTTTTTTTGTTTCTTTCTCCTTTGTAAGGGACAATGACGCCGAAATGATTGAGAAGGTTGCTAATGTTTTAGATAAACTAAATGCAACACCATCTAAGGATTTTGATGACAAGGTTGGACTTGAGGTTCATTCGAGTGAAATGGCGTCTTTGCTAGATTCATATGATGATATTGGAACTATCATGCCCATAACTTTGGGATTTCCCTGGTTTTTATTTGGCAGCTATCGTATTTTTGGTGATTATGGTCCAAAGCTGCGTTTGCAAGAATATATAAAACGCAATGGTATGATGATTGCCCATTTAGGTGCAGCACGAGAAAACCTAAGGGAGAGAAAAGTGAACAGTCTAAAGCAATTAGAGGCGGTGGCAGAGGAAACTGTTGACAGTCGAGATATCGAGCAAGTACAAATAGTCATAAATGAACCATCTTCGTCTAACAAGCGAATAGGAAAAAGTAAAAGTCGGTGTTCCACCGGAATGGCCTTTCTCGTCATCATCAATTTGCTACTGGAGATTGCATCGGCGGTTTCAGACCAGCTCTCTTCTGTTCGCAAGCCTTACTTCGCAAGAATCTTCTTACTACTCTCAATTCTCTCTGTTGTCATCTCCATCCTTGACCTCAGTCATAAAATACGAGCCTATAAAGTTCGTTTCCTATGCAAGTGGCCTATCCCTTGGTTCTACTACTCTGGCGACGACAAAATCTTTGGAAGTTTTGCAGATACGGTCTTATTGTTCTGTGCTGTTGGTCAGTTAATAGTGTCCACCATCAACTGTAGGTTTATCGAAAGAAGTCGAGACGGTCCCATCAAAGTATCAGTGTGGCCTCTCTTCTTTACTATCGGTATGGTAGTCTCCAAGTTCATGGAGAATCCAGCAAATTCCGACGACATTTTACCTATAACCAAAAGGGATTGATGAACTTCAAAGAGGAAAGGGCTGCTCACGAGATGGACCTCAATGGCTTCACGAGATAATTTTATATGAAGCAAATGCAAGTACTTGATTCCTCTCTTATCTGTTTTTTTTTTTTTTTCTCATTATAGCTTTTGCTTCTTTTAAGCAGCCTGCTGGCTGGCTATTTTTGTAATCACCTGCTGGTGATCTTTGTCTTTCTTTACATGATCAAAGACTACCATCAATGTTCAATGCTATATATTTTAAAAGTGGGGCATATTTTATGCAATTATTTGGCTATCAAATTTAGTAATTTACGGTGAATTGATTGATGAGAAAAGGTTTAAATGGCACAAAAAACATACCTTATCATAAATATAGCATCAAGGGAAATAATTCACATTTTTAGCATTATTTTAATTACAAAGACTTTTATAACATTATATAATTTAGGGTTTAGGATTAATTATTTAGAGTTTAGGGTTTATTATTTAGGGTTTAGGGTTTAGTATTTAGGGTTTAGAGTTTATTATTTAAGGTTTAGGGTTTAGGATTTAGGATTTAGGGTTTAGTATTTAATGTTAAGGGTTAGTGCTACTTTAGTGATAAAACATGTTTTTGTGCTATTTTTATGATTTTTCTTCCTTGTTGCTATATTTGTGACAAGACATATTTTTTACACCATTTTTACTATTTGCCCATGATTGATTGTTTCCTTTTTTATTTTGTCAACTAATTTTTTTTTTTCACTTCTTGAATTTCAATAATATATCTACCTTATGCCATAAAATTTATCTTATACCTTTTAGGATAAATTATTTTGTTATAAAAAAGAATAAAATTGTAGAAAGTGAAATAAAAAAATCTAAAATAAAATGCTAAAATCAATGAATCCAAAGCAGTTTTAGTTTTTATTTTTATTTTTATAATGTATATTTTTTTTGGGACCATAATGTATATATTTCATAATACTATATTTAAAGTAGTATAATATTTTGAACTATAAAATTTTGGTTGTCTATTTATTATATATTGATATTTTTCATAACTTTTTTAACTCTTAAAAATATAAAATATATTTTGTATATGTGCCCGCAGTTTAAAAAGTTTTTAACTTTCTACATCTGCCACTGATTTTTGTATATATAAATGTTAATTTTTTTTTTGATAAGGGTATTCTATTGAAAATACTGAATGTACATCACAAAATAAGAAAATAAGAACAATAATAACATGCTCAAAATTAAGAAAAAAAAGCTTAATTGCAGAATAAAAAGATATTAAAGGCATATATGAAGCTTGAAGTGGAAACAACCACACACCAAGCGACCAAATGAAGTCATAGCACAACCTTGTCGCGCCGAAAACCGAGTCTCCAATTGCTAACCAACCTGAAGCTTCGAGTAGCTAACATTGTGCATGTAACAGATTTGACGAAGGAGACTTTTGCGAATCCCAAACAAACAAGGAAGAAACATAACAATCCAAACAAAAGCCGAAAGGACCAATGATCATGCACAAGGGAGGAGGAGAATCACAGGAGCTTCAATACAATTGCTCAGATATTTGCGGCCCATATTAGGAAGAATCACAGGAACATGAGCGTAGCACACCAAACCGAAAACCTCTTAAGCAACAAGATCCACAACCAAATGACACAATCAGAGCTCAATGTGGAGAGCTAAAAGGAGCAAAACCCGATGATAAAAGGTGTTAACGGCGAGAAAGGAGAAAGGAGAATATGAGGGAGAAGTAGAAGTCCTTGCAGCGGCCACCGTTCAACCACAAGAGCCACAAACTTGTTTCACTAAACACACTTCGCCGGTACACAGACATTAGAGCCACCAACAGACGCAGGAGACCGAACCTCAACTCAAAAAGGCAATCTCTGATCTCCAAGTGAATAAATCATCACATTGTGCCTTTAGTTTCATCAATGGTGAGTTGCGCAGAAACTGGTTGTTGGTGACGATAAAGATGTTAAGCTACATATTCTGAGATGGTTGCATGATTCAGCGGTTGGTGGTCATTCTGGTAGAGATGCTACATTACACAGGGTCAAATCTTTGTTCTTTTGGCCTAAGATGAGTCTGGAAGTGTAGAACTATGTCCGGAACTGTTTATAAGAGTATTGAGAATTATATGTATTGTATTGACATATAATGTGAGATATATACAATGTAATGCTAGGGCTTTTCCATAGTCATTACTGCAGTATCATACAAGTAAGGTAAGTGTATATTGAGTATATCTCTTGACATTCCCCCTCAAGATGGAGGGGACTTGTGCACTCCGATCTTGGATGAGAGGTTGTTGAATGGCGCTCGCGATAGCGGTTTGTTTAAAGCGTCCGCGAGCTGATCTTTGCTTGAGACATGTGAGACCCTAAGCTGTCCAGCAGTAATCTGATTCCTGATGAAGTGATAATCCAGCGCTAAGTGCTTCATTCTTGAGTGGAAAACCGGATTGGCACATAGGTAGGTTGCGCCCACGTTGTCGCAGTAAATCACAGGTGTGGAGCGTATCTTGATGCCAATTTCCTGGAGCAGAGAGCAAAGCCATCTAATCTCTGCTGAGGTGTTTGCAACTGATCTGTATTCTGCTTCCGTGGAGGATCGTGCTACGCCTTTTTGCTTCTTGGAGGACCACGAGATAGGATTCTTGCCAATGTACACAATGTGTGCTTGTGTGGAGATGTAGTCGTCCTGGTCTCCTGCCCAATCGGCGTCCGAGAAGGCGTGCAATGTTTCTGCGTTCTGCCTGTGCAGGAATATGCCATGAGCTGCTGTGCCGGCAAGATATCGTAATAGTCGTTTGACTGCTTGCCAGTGGTCGGAAGTGGGCTTGTGCATGAACTGAGAGAGCCGGTTAACGGCGAAGGAGATATCTGGGCGAGTGAAGGCCAGATACTGTAGGCTGCCTACTACCGTTCGATACATCGTAGCGTCGGGACGGGGAGTTCCTGCATGAAGCGTTAACCGTGGCGATGTGGCCATTGGCGTTGTTACCGGCTTGGCATCCTGCATTTTGCACTTGGTGAGTAGGTCAAGGGTGTACCTTTTCTGAGTGAGATGGAGGCCATTGCGTGTCCGTTGAGCTTCAAGTCCGAGGAAGTAATGAAGATCCTCAGGGTCTTTGATTGAAAAACGTGTTGCAAGAGCGCTTAGTGTCTGTTGGAGATGGGAATGGGAGCTTCCGGTGACGACTATGTCGTCAACGTAAACAAGGATGTATGTGCGGTGAGATCCTTGTTTGTAGATGAACAGTGAGACATCAGACAGTGAGTTGGAGAAGCCGAGTGTGAGTAGATAGTTCCGCAGCTCATGGTACCACGCTCGTGGTGCTTGTTTGAGCCCGTACAGGGCTTTGTGTAGGCGACATACATGGTTGGGATGGTTGACATCGACAAATCCCTCCGGTTGGTTGATGTATACCTCCTCTGTTAATGTGCCTTGCAGGAATGCGTTGTTGACGTCCAACTGTTTAATTGGCCAGTCACGAGCTACTGCTACGCTGAGAATCAATCGGATTGTCGATGACTTTATAACCGGGCTGAAGGTCTCATCAAAATCGACTCCTCGCCTTTGATTATAGCCTTTGGCTACGAATCGCGATTTGTACCTGTGAATTGAGCCATCAGGAGAGTATTTAAGTTTGAAAATCCATTTCGTACCGACAATGTTTTGATGAGGTTCCCTTGGGCATTGAACAGTTGGGCAATAAATTCTGGTGCTTCAGCTGGGCATTGAATTCTTCCGACCATGTCTGGTGCTTCAGCTGGGCATTGAATTCTTCCGACATCGAATCGCGCCAACGTTGATCGGAAAGGGCTTGAATCACTGTTCTGGGTTCAGTTTCTTGGAGTTTGGACATGGTCAAGGCATAACGCGGATTGGGTTTGACGATCCCATGATGTGCGCGAGTTTGGATTCGTTGGGTCGGTACAGTAGTGGTGGTTTGATTTGGTGCGGGATTGGTGGTTTGATTTGGTGGTTCAATATTGGTTTGGGTTAGGTTCGGAGTGGGCTGAGATGTGTTTGGGCTTGAGAGGTCCATTGGAGTTGGCTGTGTTGTTTCTGGGTTGGGCTCAGTGGTGTTATCTTCTTCATTTTGGTTAGGTATTGGCATCGGAGAATTGGAAGAGAGAGGTAGTGTATCACCGGTGGTAATGGAGGTTGTCGGAGACTGATGTGTTGCCGGCGGATGTAACGGTGTTTGAGCTTCCGTTGAATTTTACGGTGAGAGATCCGAGCCTGGAGGCGCCGCAGGAGGAGACTCTATGAGTGGTAATCGAATTGGCGTGGCTGGTGGCGACCAATTTGGCGATTCATACGCAACGGTCAATCGGTTTGGTTGTAGTCGTTGATAGGGAAAACTGGTCTCGTCGAACTGGACATGTCGGGATATGTAAATCCGACCAGTAGTTGGTTCTAAGCAGATGTAGGCACTCTGGATCAGAGAGTACTCCAGAAAGACACACGGGCTGGAACGTGGTTCGAGTTTTTTGGATCGACATGGCCGAAGCCAAGGGAAGCAGAGGCAGCCGAAGATTTTGAGTTTTGAGTAGTTCGGGTCAGATTGAAAGAGGAGAGAATATGGCGAGGAAAGCTTGAGAACTGGTGTGGGAAGTCTGTTTATTAGGTATACTGCTGTGGAAAAAGCATACGACCAATAGGAACAAGGAATATTGGCGTGATGGAGCAACGATAAACCGGTCTCGACGATGTGTCTGTGACGACGTTCGGCGAGACCGTTGTGTTCAGGAGTGTGAGGAGGAGAGGTGAGGTGTGAAATACCAGAAGTGGACAGGAAGTCGCGTAAAGCAACGAATTCGCCGCCGTTATCTGAGAACAAGGTTTCAATCTTGGTCTGAAACTTGTTTTCGGATAACGCTTTGAAGCGAACGAAAGTTTCTTTGGCATGGGAAGTTTGAGTGGGAAGAACCAGGTGTAGCGAATGAAGTGATCGACGATGATCATGTAATATTTTAATTGATCAATTGAGACAATATGTGAGATCCATACATCTGTGAATAGGATTTGAAGAGGACAAGAAGATGAGATGGATGTTTGAGAAAAAGCTAGTTTGTGACTTTTATTGGAGAAGCAGTCAATGCAAGACAAAGGTTTTGATAGAGAATCTGAAAGCGGTAAAGAAAAACTGGAGATAATAGATTTTAAGACAGAAATAGAGGGATGTCCCAGCCGTGAGTGCCAATCTGCTGTCGTAGTCTTCACCGTTGGCGTTGCAAAATAGGAGGATGCCATTTCCTTTGTGATTGGCCACTCATAGAGTTCTTCCCTAGTGCGACCTTGGAGTAACGGGGCCCCCGAGCTGAGATCTTTCACCTGAAAGTAAGAAGGAAAAAATTCAACAGAAACTTTGTTAGCGTTACATAGCCGGTAGACATATATGAGATTCTTTTTGATCTCTGGGACATAGAGCACATCAGTCAATGATAACGGTTTTGAGTTTGAGGGAAGAGAAGCCAAACCAATTTCGGAGATGTTGAGACCAGTGCCATATCCGATGATCACTTCCTCGCTGCCTGCATATGGTTGATGCAATGAGAGATTGGCAAGGTCTGAAGTGAGATGGTGCGTTGCGCCAGAATCAAGTATCCACGGACTTGTGTGTGACGCAGTAGCGAGATTGGCCCGAGGATTCCATGAAGTCGTTGATCTTGGAGGAGTCGGAAGAAGTCCCTGCGACATGGAGGAGCTACCTTGCATCTGCGGGCACCTCCTTGCTGAGTGACCTTGAGTGCCGCACAGTTAGCATTTACCGAGGTAAGGACAGAAGGTACGTTGCTGGTCCGTACTACGGTTGTTGTTCCATGATTGATTGGTGATATATCATAGTTTTTACCGGTTTTATGCCATGATATAATTGTGTTTTAGTGTCTTTTTGTGTTCTTTTAGAGTCTATTGCAGGTATAATCAGGTTTGGAGCAGAATTGGAGATATTGGAGAATTTTGGGGATTTTTGGAGTGTTTGGCCGAGAGATAGAGCTCACTGTCCGATTTTGAGATCATGCATCGATCGACACACCTTTGGTGTCGATCGACACACTAACGAGATGGGCCAAGTTCGGCGGTTTAATGAAGATTGAAGATTTTGCACTTTGGCCCAGAAGTTTCCAATATTTACAAAGAAGCCCCAGCCGAGATTAAGCCTATATAATTAGGATTTTGGTGTTTATTTTACTTACGCTTTTATAATTAAGAGCATAGAGTTTTTAGAGCTGATCTAATCCTGTACTACATCATATTTTTTTAGAAGATTTCGAACCCTTTTGTTTATTTATTCTCTTTTATGATTTCTATTAATTCATTGATTATGTTTTCATTATCTATGTCTGAGTAGATTCATAGTTAGGTTTAGGGTTTCTCATTAAGGATTTCATGACTTGCTAGACTTGTTTAAATCAGTTAAGGATTCACATGAATAGAATGTTCTTCGATCTAAATTGTGCTTAATGCTAGTTCTAACCTGATCAATTAGAATCTAGATCTTAGGTTGCTAAATACGACACGAGAGTGTGGTTTAGAATCTGAACTATTTAGGTTGAGCAATTGAATTATTCGCAAAGAGATTTGGTTTAGTTTAATTGTGAACATATCGAACTCGAAATTAATGCTGGTTTAATCTGTTAGTAATTGCAAAGAGATTTGGATTGCTGCACTTAGACTTAGAGAATTCTCGCAAAGAGATTTGGTTAATTCTATATCCGTGATTTGAGTTCTAGAACTATGCTTAATTAGATCCTGATTGATTGATTTGTCTGCTTGTCTGATTTCTTGAGAATACCCTAGACTTAGCGTCTTTAATTACTTGCTTTCACCACCGATAATCTGCTACTGATTTACTTTCTTGCTTTGCTATTTAATTTATCACATCTGCTTTCTTCTTAGTTTAAATTCCTACAGTTCTAATCTATCGAGACCAGAGTCTCTGTGGATTCGATACCCTATATACTACAATCACTTAACTGTGCACTTGCAGTAGAATAGGATTAAAACTTAGACCCTATCAAGTTTTTGGCGCCGTTGCCGGGGACTCTTAGAGTCTTCGATAGGATCGAACTTAGGGTTTCTGCTAGGATTTTTATTTTCTTTGTTTTTTGTTTTCGTTTTTTTAATTTAGTTACTAAACTTTTTCTCTGTTTTCTCTCTGTCGCAGGTACCGATTTCGCTTTGCGTCGATCGTTGCACCCTTGTGTCGATCGTTACTAGGCGATTCTGAGATTGAATGGATCGTTGCACTGATAGCATCGATCGTTGCTTGACGATTACAAACAGTTTATGCAGATGCGTGAAACTCGAAGTAATCAGAACCTGAACCTCGTTAATCTCGGACTTGACGAACTTGGACGTTTAGAGAGAACCAACAGAAGAGAAAGAAGAGAAAGGATGGTGGTACAAAAGCTAATCATTATGCCTGATGCTCAAGGTACCCTGAGGGACCGAGAAAACAATCCTTACAATGCTGCTGGGCAGAGGATTGATGCTGAGGTACGTGTGATCCCAGAGGTTGAAGAACCTGAACCGCAACAGGAGCAGAACCAAAGTCAAAGACAGGCCCAAAACAGACAGATGGTTGTCCATGAGAGGACTTTAGCTGACTACAACAGACCGGATGAGTTTCATGCAAACCGGTCAGCTTTAGTGATTCCTGGATTTGAGAGGAATGATTTTGAAATCAAGACCATCTACTACTCGCTGATGAGACAGAATGCCTTCCGTGGTTACCCTACGGAGCAGCCTATGGATCACATTGATCAGTTTGAGGATATAATCACTGGCATGAAGTATGATGGAGTTTGCCAGGATTATCTGTTCCTTAAGCTCTTTCCACACAGTCTCGCTGGAGACGCTGCTGCATGGCTGAAGCAACTGCCACCTGGGCAGTTTGATACTTGTGCAGCCCTGAAGAGTGAGTTCCTGCGTCACTTCTATGATGATGCACGTTCAGATCAGTCCAGACAGGACATACTCGCATTTTCCCAAAGCACTGTGGAGCCTTTGAAAGCTGCTTGGATGAGATTCAAGAAGTACCAGCGTGACTGCCTACACCATAGATTCACTGAGGTCACATTGCTAGGTATTTTCTTCAGAGGAATAGATCTTCCTTATCAGTCTGCGCTGGATAACTCCAGCAATGCAAACTTCAACACCAGGACTCCTGCGCAAGCTAAGCAGTTGATTGAGAACTTAGTAAGCAGCAACAACTGCAAGACTATGGATGATAGGAGGAAGAAATATGGTGGGAGTGTAGAGAACTCGGAGATGGCTGATATAAGATCTAGACTGGACACTGTCTGCAATCTTCTGGCTGAGAAGAAGGGAGTGCACTTTGCTCAGGAATTAGAGATTTTGGGAGCTGATGAAGAGAACAAGGAGGAAGATGTGAACTACATAGGTGGTTCCGGTTTTCAAGGTAACATATTTAGGTATCAGTCTGAGAACAAATTCTTCAATGGAGGACAAAAGAGTGCCTTCACAGGCAATCAGAACTCTTCTAGATTTGGACAGACTAGTGGTTTTCAGAAACCTTTTGGACAAGGTACTCAGAGAACCTATGGATCTTCATCTTATCAGACTCCTCCTACAGCCACTGCTCATGGGAGTAAGATGGAGGCAATGATGAAACAGCTGCTGGAGAGTCAGACTAAGAGTGCTGCAGACTTCGACAAGAAAATAGATACAGTCTATAAGGAGCTGAATGGGAAGTTTGAATACCTGAGGGCACATATGAAGGAGCTTGATGCTAAGGTTGCAAGAACTGCTGGATATGCTCAGAGGGAAGATGGATATCTCCCAGGACGAACTGATGCTAATCCCAAGTACCAATGCAATGCAGTAACTTTGAGAAGTGGTAAAGAGTTGTTACATGGCCATAAAAGGCAGTTGAGCGTGGAAGAACTCGTGGAAATTGAAGAATTGGAAGACGGGATCCGTGACATTCGCGATGCATCGATCGACGCCACCAAGCAACGGTCGATGCAAAGTGATAGGTTCTAAGTTTTACCCTATACTAAACTGCAAGTGAACAGCAATGTCAAAGTAGTATATAGTTATCGAATCCACAGGGACACTTGGTCTCAATAGAATCAAACTGTAGAGATAAATACTAGAAATAAGAAGATGGTGAAGTATATAAATTGCGAAGCCAGAAAGTAAACAATAGCAAGTTCGTTTTAAAGCAATAGACTAAAAGCGCTAAGTCTAGGGCGTTCTCAGGAAATCAGACAAGCAGACAAGTTAATCAGTCAGGATCAAATTAAACTCAGTTCTAGAACTCGAATCACGGATATAGAATTAACCAAATCTCTTTGCGAGAATTCTCTAAGTCTAAGTGCAATAACCCAAATCTCTTTGCAATTACTAACAGATTAAACTAGCATTAAGTTCAATTTCGATATGTTCACAATTAAACTAAACCAAATCTCTTTGCGAATAGTTTAATTGCTCAACCTAAATAGTTCAGATTCTAAAACACACTCTCGTGTCGAATTTAGCAACCTAAGATCTAGATTCTAATTGATCAGGTTAGAACTAGCATTAAGCACAATTTAGCTTGAAGAACATTCTAATCATGTGAATCCTTAACTGAATTAAACAAGTCTAGCAAGTCATCAATTCTTTGTGAGAAACCCTAAACCTAACTATGAAACTACTCAGACATGATTAATGAAAACATAATCAATGTATAAATAAATTGCATATAAGAAATTAAATAGATAAAGGGGTTCGAAATCTTCTCCAAAATAACTGAAGTACAAGATTAGATCAGCCCCAAAAGCTCTAAAAATCTCTTAGCTCTGAGTATGAAAGTGTATCTAAAATAAACACCAAAAACCTAATTATATAGGCATAATCTCGGATGGGGCTTCTGTGTAAATATTGGAACTATCTTGGGCTTTTCTGCAAATCTTCATATCTTCATTAAACCGCCGAGACTTGGCCCATTCGCTAGTGTGTCGACCGATGCACGAGGTGTGTCGGTCGATGCAAGATCAATAAATCGGACAGTGAGTTAAGCTATCGGCCAAAACGCTCCAAAAGTCCCAAAATGCTCCAATTATCTCCAATTAGCTCCAAACTTGATTAAACCTGTAAAAGACTCTAAAATAACACAAAAGACACTAAAAACACAACTATATCATGGCATAAAACAGGTAAAAACCATGATATATCAACTCCCCCACACTTAGCCTTTGCTTGCCCTCAAGCAAAACAGAGAACTAAAATGCAGTGAAGAGGTTTGAAAACTCTTCAGAAACTCATTTCATCCTAGAAGCAGCAGCATTCAGATTCCCCTTAGTAATCCACATGAAAGAGTCAATCTACAGACATCAAGACCAACATGTACTTCCCCCACACTTAGCAACTGTCCTAAGTAAACGCCACAATCACATTCATGCATTCAAATTCTCCCTACTGACTTCTGCAAGTATTTAAGTGCGGTCTCACCTAAGGAGTATCGATCTTAAGGCACATGGATTCTTACCTTATCAGCTCTAGACCACCATACTATCTTTCTCTAGTCCCTTTCTTCTCTTTTCCCTTCATTAACAACTGATTTTTCCCACATTGGGTATCATTTTATTTTATTTTTTATCAGTGTTCTTCCCGTTATGGGGTGTAGTTTGGACACATTCCATGGATCGCACATGAGATAATAGGGGTCTCTACCACTCCCGTGACCACTTCGGAGTTACTAACTCATCCTCAGTTTACTATCTTTTTTTTTTTTTTTTTTTTTTTTTTTTTTTATAGAAGGGTAGAAGGGAACTAAATATGACAGGTTAACAGACTGTGTCAGAACTAACAAGGGAATCCGACGTAAAGTATACCAAGCCCTTAGGTGAGAAATCTAAAGTCAGTATTAAGTTGAAGTCAGTAAAAGGATCCTCTGATACCTGAAGCGATGTGGGTGTTCCCAGTAGGCTGATCCGTGTCTGGGTTTTCTAATAGTCATAGATAATCTGCAGCTTCATCCCAATGGTTACTTAAGTTCCTGCAAATGCTGCTAATCTCCTCAAAAAGTCATTGTTTCTTACTTAAACAAATTTTGACTCGAAAAACACAATTTTTTTTTTTTAAATTTAACTAAGAAAACAAAAGAAAGTAATTAGTAGAACCTCCCCCACACTTAAGACACACTGTCCCCAGTAGTGTCAAGCAAGGGATTGGTTAAAAGAAAGAAAATAAAAATTTGTTAATGGAATGGTTAGTTCTCTCGGGTTTTTACCTCTGTCGCAGTCAGGCATCGATCGTTGCACTAGGTGCACCGACCGTTGCTGTGCGATTTTCGTTGTAACGATCGACACAATGGTGTGTCGATCGACGCACTGCGATTTCACGAACAGTCAGCAAGTTAGCAGGTTAGTCCGTCGGTTTTTGTCAATTTTTAGTCCTGCAAGCTGAAAACACTAGAAACAGAGTAAAACCGAAGCAACAAATGTATCAAGTCATGTATAACCATCCAAATATAATAAATCCTAAGAAAAATAAGAAATGCAAAACAAAAGTGCAAGGAAAAATCAGAATACAGAACCGATAATCAAGAGATGACACTAAGCTCACTCGCTATCATCAATACCAGCATATCTCTCGGCATCACTGGCATCCTCTGGAGATCGCTGTCGACGACGTCGGTCAGGTACGGGCTGATGGATCTGTGGCTGCCTCCTGCAGCTGTAAGTGCGCATGAAGTTCCAAACAACTCGAAAAATACCATCTGATCTCTCTCTCCACTCGGCCTCAGAATATGCACCGTAAGCCATCGTAGGCTCTGGAAAGGGACCCACATCGTCAACTGGGGCAGGCGCTGGCGCAGGAGTAGGGGCAGGGGCAGCAGAAGTCGAAGCTCGTGAGGAAGGCTCTCCCAGCGGATGAGCCATAGAAGGAATCCCACGCTGCGCAGACTCAGGAGGCTGAAATCTCAGGGCCTCTAATGTGTCAATCTGTGTCCATCTGGCAGCAGGAAGCTCTATACCAGTCCTCCCAGTGGTCGGATCAGTGTAAACCCAAACGCGCCCCTCCTTGAGCCAAGTAGAGCTCTGCAAATGGCTGAGATCCAGGAACTCGCGGGCTGTATCACGCTCTGTGCCCTGTAGAGGAATCCCACAATACTCAAAAATGGGAGTAAGCAAACTCCCGACCGTCTCAGTACGGACTCCATCAAAAGGCTTCAGCTGGATATCACACAAATGCTCAGCGAAGACAGCTCCTAAGTTGAGACCCGTAGTAGGATCTCTCACGCCAGAACCTGTAAACTGGTCTCTCAGGCCCATAAATAGCAGCTCCATCTCATATTTGTGCATCTTGTTGGCCTCATACTTGCAAAGCAAGCTCCAACACAAGATACGCGAGACATATCGCAGCACCGGATGTCTCATCTGCACTACTGGTGTGGTTCTGGAGTTGTATCGACCACTGCCAATACACTTCCAGAATAGTCTAGCCTCATCTGGATCCCACTCGAGTGGCATGGCTATGCGCCTCGGCTCAGTACTGAACCCGTAAATCCTGCAAAGATCAAGTAGAGGGATCCGATACCTGACTCCCCAGCTCATGAAGGTAAATACACCTCCTGAAGCGCTCCTGCTATCGGGATCTGCGTAAACCACTCTGCAAGTGGCTAATAGCTGCCTGACCAGCTCAGGATAGAGATCATAAGGTCGCATTGGCATTGTCCCTAGACCAATGCCTCTGCATACAACGAGTACCTGCTCATCAATCCCCAGAGTCTTGCAGGTGGAGTAGTCAGCGAACTTTGTTGACTTAATGGTCATCCCACACCAACCACCGTAGAGAAGCGAGTCATGCTCATCCCAATGGTTGAGCAATGGTCTCTCTGTGAAATCAGCGGACTTGAGGAATCGTAGGATGTCCTGTGGCCACTGTCTGGTCATCGGAATTTCTGTCGCGTCTGTTCTGGGCCAAGGCAAAACGACAGGCGGTCCATTTCTCACGTACGGTGCGGGTGGTTCTGACTCTCTGCTAAACCACTCAGGCGGTGGAATGTATTGTCGCGTTGCTGTAGAAGCTGTGGCCCGTCTTTTGCGGGGTTGCCTTTGAGACGCCATCTGCAAAACATCATTCAATTAATATAAGTCTCGGCAAAAATTCTCTGTGAAATCGCAAAGCAACGACCGTTGCTCGAAAGCAACGACCGTTGCTCGAAAGCAACGACCGTTGCAAGGCGATTTCGCCGCAAACAAACTCTACAAAATCAGCTCAAATCCAAGCCACATTGCCTCAAATCAGTTCAAAATCATAACCTATCACCCTAAATCGGTCTAATTACGCATGCAACATCAATTTTCAGTTCAAAAATCTCAAACCCTAAAACCCTAAAATTGAATCCGAAAATTTGAGAAATAGAAGTTCATTACCTTGGATTCTTGAGATATGAGCTAAAGACACAGGTTTAGAGTGGGAAATGGGAAGTATTAGCAATTGAAACGAAGAAAAACGATGAGAAATCGAGATTTTTGGGTGTGGAGGTTCAGTCGTACGGACAATCGGAAATGAGAAAGAAAGGAGAAGAGAAAGGGTTTAAGGTACTTACCTGGTCGTGGGTGCAACGATCGTTGCTTAAGGGGCAACGATCGTTGCTGGACAAATCGAAATCGATTTCCGGTTAAGCACATACCTTAAATTTTGCAATTAAACCAATTGCAACGACCGTTGCTTAGAAGCAACAATCGTCACAATGCGATTACCCTTCTTCGTCAAATCTCCTTGCAACGATCGGTGCACAAGTGCATCGATCGTCACACATCTCCAGACTCGAATTCTGTATCTGAAAGCAAAAAACAAAAACAAGAACGTGAAATCCTAACAAAAACACCAAAAATAAGAAAGAAAAACAACTAAACCTAACAGTGGGTTGCCTCCCACTCAACGTTTGTTTAAGGTCATTAGCTTGACCGGACGCACAAGGTCTTTCAGGCACCAAGAGATCCTGACAGAGACTTTTTCTGTCTCTGTTCAAGTCTCCTCATCCAAGGTGGAGAATAGGCTGTTGCAGAATGCTTCAGTCCAAGAAAAGTAGGAGTAAAATGTGCTCCAGGATCTAGAATCACAGTCTCATCCGGCTGCTCATCATCTGCTTCCATGATTGTGAAAGTCTGCCCATCTATCAGTGGCTTTCGCAGCTTCTCCATCTCATATCGCAGCGGCTCATCTCCCAGATGGAGGTCTATTAGACTTTGTCTAACATCTATTACAGCTCCCGCTGTAGCCAAAAATGGTCTTCCCAGCAGCAATGCTTCATCCGGATCGCAGTCGTATTTCAGCACAAGGAAGTCTGTTGGAACCAAGTAGTTTCCAACTCTCACTGGGATGTCCTTTAAGAGTCCTTCCGGAACTCGTATAAACTGATCAGCTAGGACAAGAGAGGTCATAGTGGGAGAAAAATCTAGCATTCCCAGTTTCTCTGCCACAAAATATGGCATCATACTTCCAGCAGCTCCTAGATCGCAAAGAGAGCGTCTAAAACTATCTTCAAAGATAGAACAATCAAGCACAAAGACTCCAGGGTCAGGTAGCTTCTTCGGAATCTTGTTCAGCAGAACATCACTGATATGTTGGGGAACTATAATCACCCATTCTAGCAGCTCCTCATCTAAAGGCAGCATCCTGTTTAAGTACCTCTGCACACAGGGATGATAAGGCGGATCATCAGACGGTGGAATTTCTTCCAAGTCTTCACCACTCTCTTCTAGCTTTTTCAGCTCTTCAATCTCCTGTTTAATCACTTCAGACACTGAGGAGTGCTGTTTAATGATTTGTGCATAGACCTCCTGTTGAGTAATTTCAGAAGCTCCAGGGAATAAGCGATCAAGCTCCAAGTCAGCATCTATCCCATTATCATCCGACAGTTCTGTTTCTTCACGACCTGCAACGACCGACACCAAGGGTGTGTCGATCGTTGCAACACTGTGTTCACAGTTTTCATCCGAGAGTTTTTCTCTAACATCCGAAAATTCAACTTCCTCCACTAACTCAGCTGTACTTAGCTCAAATCTCTCACCTAGATGAGATCCATCATTAATGTGCACAGACCAGGCCTTAATATGAGTCTCTGCAACTCCTTTTCCTTTCATAGAACCAGAAATCTGATTCACCTGAGTATCCAGCTGCTTCATGTGAGTGTTCATAGATTCAAACTTCCCATTGAGATCCTCATATAAAGCATCAATCTTCTTGTTGCAGTCCACAGAAGTCTTGATCTGACTCTCTAGCAGCTGTTCCATCATTGTCTCCATCTTTGTCTCGAAAGCAGTGGGTGTAGGAGGTGTCTGATAAGATGAAGATCCGTAGGTTCTCTGAGTACCTTGTCCAACGGGCTTCTGAAAACCACTAGTCTGTCCAAAAGAGTTCTGATTGCCTGTGAAGGCACTCTTTTGTCCTTGGTTGAAGAACCGGTTTCCCTGCTGATTCCCAAATCTGTTTCCTTGGAAACCAGATCCTCCGATGTAATTCACATCTTCTTCCTGAGTGTCCTCCTCAGTCTGAATTACTTCTACTTCTTGAGCAAAGTGGACAACCTTCTTTTCACCCAGAAGAGTGCAGATTTTGTCCATCCTGGATTTCAATTCAGCCATCTCTGAGTTATCAACACTTCCACCAGATTTCTTCCTCCTTTCATCCATAGTCTTGCAACTGTTGCTGCTAACTAGATTCTCTATCAACTGCTTAGCTTGTGCAGGAGTTCTGGTGTTGAAGTTGGCATTGCTGGAGTTATCTAATGCGGTCTGATAAGGAAGATCAATACCTCTGAAGAAGATACCTAGCAGTGTGACTTCAGTAAATCCATGGTGTGGACAGTCACGCTGGTACTTCTTGAATCTCATCCATGCAGCTTTCAGAGGCTCCACAGATCCTTGGGAGAAAGCGAGTATGTCCTGTCTGGACTGATCTGATCGTGCATCATCATAGAAGTGACAAAGGAACTCACTTTTCAGGGCTGCCCAAGTAGTAAACTGCCCATGTGGCAGTTGCTTCAGCCATGCAGCAGCGTCTCCAGCGAGACTGTGCGGGAAGAGCTTCAGAAACAGATAGTCCTGGCAGACTCCATCATATTTCATGCCAGTGACTATATCTTCAAACTGATCCAGGTGATCCATAGGCTGCTCTGTAGGGTAACCATGGAATGCATTCTGTCTCATCAGCGAGTAGTAGATGGTTTTGATTTCAAAATCATTCCTCTCAAATCCAGGCATCACCAAAGCTGACCGGTTTGCATGATACTCATCCGGTCTGTTGTAGTCAGCTAAGGTCCTCTCATGGACAACCATCTGTCGGTTTTGGGCCTGTCCTTGGTTCTGCTCCTGTTGCAGTTGCACAGGAGGATCAGGGATGACATTCCCTTCAGCATCAACCCTTTGCCAAGCAGCATTGTACGGGTTGTTATCTTGGTCTCTCAGAGTACCTTGAGCATCTCGTAACAGCATTAGTCTCTGAGCTGCCATTCTTCTTTCTCTCCTGATTGTCCTCTCTAGACGTCCAAGTTCTTCAAGATCGAGATTGACTAAGTTCGGGTCCTGATTACTTCGAGTTTCACGCTTCTGCATAAACTGTCTGTAATCGTCAAGCAACGATCGATGCTAACAGTGCAACGATCGATTCAATCTCAAATCGCTTAGTGTCGATCGACGCAAGGGATGCAACGATCGACGCAAGGCGAATTCTGTACCTGCGACAGAGAGAAAACAGAGAGAAATCAGTAGCCAAAAAAAAATAAAAATAAAAACGAAAACGAAAACAAAAAGGAAAAATTCCTAGTAAAAACCCTAAGTTCGGTCCTATCGAAGATTCAAAGAGTCCCCGGCAACGGTGCCAAAAAATTGATAGGTTCTAAGTTTTACCCTATACTAAACTGCAAGTGAACAGCAATGTCAAAGTAGTATATAGGGTTATCGAATCCACAGGGACACTTGGTCTCAATAGAATCAAACTGTAGAGATAAATACTAGAAATAAGAAGATGGTGAAGTAAATAAATTGCGAAGCAAGAACGTAAACAATAGCAAGTTGGTTTTAAAGCAATAGACTAAAAGCGCTAGGTCTAGGGCGTTCTCAGGAAATCAGACAAGCAGACAAGTTAATCAGTCAGGATCAAATTAAACTCAGTTCTAGAACTCGAATCACGGATATAGAATTAACCAAATCTCTTTGCGAGAATTCTCTAAATCTAAGTGCAGTAACCCAAATCTCTTTGCAATTACTAACAGATTAAACTAGCATTAAGTTCAAGTTCGATATGTTCACAATTAAACTAAACCAAATCTCTTTGCGAATAGTTTAATTGCTCAACCGAAATAGTTCAGATTCTAAAACACACTCCCGTGTCGAATTTAGCAACCTAAGATCTAGATTCTAATTGATCAGGTTAGAACTAGCATTAAACACAATTTAGCTTGAAGAACATTCTAATCATGTGAATCCTTAACTGAATTAAACAAGTCTAGCAAGTCATCAATCCTTTGTGAGAAACCCTAAACCTAACTATGAAACTACTCAGACATGATTAATGAAAACATAATCAATGTATAAATAAATTGCATATAAGAAATTAAATAGATAAAGGGGTTCGAAATCTTCTCCAAAATAACTGAAGTACAGGATTAGATCAGCCCCAAAAGCTCTAAAAATCTCTTAGCTCTGAGTATGAAAGCGTATCTAAAATAAACACCAAAAACCTAATTATATAGGCATTATCTCGGATGGGGCTTCTGTGTAAATATTGGAACTATCTTGGGCTTTTCTGCAAATCTTCATATCTTCATTAAACCGCCGAGACTTGGCCCATTCGCTAGTGTGTCGACCGATGCACGAGGTGTGTCGGTCGATGCAAGATCAATAAATCGGACAGTGAGTTAAGCTCTCGGCCAAAACGCTCCAAAAGTCCCAAAATGCTCCAATTATCTCCTATTAGTTCCAAACTTGATTAAAACTGTAAAAGACTCTAAAATAACACAAAAGACACTAAAAACACAACTATATCATGGCATAAAACAGGTAAAAACCATGATATATCACAAAGCGATAACGAAGAAACTGTCGTCACAAAGTCGCCCAACAACGATCGACACAACTCCAGTGACGGTCGATGCAAGGCGACTGCTGAGGGTTCAAAACCAGAGAAACCGAAACAGTCGACCGAGAGGGTTTACAAGCCTAAGGTACCTTATCCCAAGAATCCCAGAAAGGCTAAAAACGATAGGCAGTATGCCAAGTGCAAGGAGTTCATTAAAAAGGTGAAAGTTGAAGTACCTTTGCTTGACTCCATGGAAACCTCGCCTGTGATGAGGAGATGTCTTAAGGATATGATTGCTGGGAAGTGGTCTGATGAGGAGAGTGTAATGATGATCAATGAGGTGTGTAGTGCAGTGATTCAGGGCAGAATTCCTGAAAAGTTAAAGGTTCTAGGAAGCTTTGTATTAGATTGTGCTATCTACAGGGAGAGATTCGAAAGATCTCTATGTGATCTTGGTTCCAGTGTGAATCTTATGCCTCTCTCAGTTGCTAAGAGGCTCGGTATGACTGGTTTCAGACCCACTAGAATATCACTGGTTATGGCAGACAGAACGATCAGGATTCCCAAAGGAATATTGGAGGATGTGCCTATAATGATTGGCCAATGTGTGATTCCTACTGACTTTGTGGTTTTGCAGTATGGAGAGGAACCAAAAGATCCACTAATTTTAGGCAGGTCTTTCTTAGCTACAGCTGGTGCGATGATTGACTGTCAGGGAGGTAAAATAGTTCTGAATGTGGGTGATCTGAAGATGAGTTTTGATATGAACAAGCTGGTAAAGAGACCAACCATCGACAGACAGACCTTCTATGTGGACAAACTAGGTGATCTGGCTGCAGAGTACTTTCACAAGTCACATGCTGAAGATCCACTAGAAAGAGCTTTACTGAGCTCTATATTGGAGCTGGAGTACCTGCAGGACGAGCCAGCGATGTGCTATGCAAGACTGATGGATTCTGTTGAAGTAGCAATGCAGGTGGAAGTATCTGACGCGACGATGCAACGATCGACACCATCTAAGCATCGGTCGTTGCAAGTCGACAGGGACTGGGCCGAGGAAAAAGCTTCGAAAATAGAACTGAAACAACTTCCATCCGGGCTAAGGTACGCGTTTCTTGGACCGAATTTAACTTATCCAGTGATTGTTAACGCTAGTTTGAATAACACAGAGCTCACTTTACTGCTAAGCAAGCTGCGCAAGCATCGCAAAGCTCTTGGCTATTCTCTTGATGATATTTCAGGTATCTCACCGGAGCTGTGCATGCATCGGATACATCTTGAGGATGAGTTTAAGACATCTGTTGAGCATCAGAGAAGGCTTAATCCTAATCTACAGGAAGTGGTTAAGAAGGAGATTATGAAACTCCTGGATGCTGGGATTATCTATCCTATTTCAGCCAGTGATTGGGTGAGTCCAGTCCATGTAGTGCCTAAGAAGGGCGGAGTTACAGTTGTGAAGAATGAGAAGAATGAGCTGATACCTACTAGGACTGTAACGGGACACAGGATGTGCATAGATTACATGAAGCTGAATGCTGCAACAAGAAAGGATCACTTTCCCTTGCCATTCATCGATCAGATGCTGGAGAGGTTAGCTAATCATCCTTACTACTGCTTCCTCGATGGATACTCAGGATTCTTTCAGATTCCTATCCACCCAGAAGATCAGGGAAAGACCACTTTCACTTGTCCATATGGCACATTCGCTTACCGTAGGATGCCTTTTGGACTCTGTAATGCTCCTGCCACTTTCCAGAGATGCATGATGTCCATATTCACTGATATGATTGAGGACTTTATGGAGGTATTCATGGATGACTTCTCAATCTATGGATCATCTTATAATGAATGTTTAGATAATATGTGCAAGGTGCTGACTAGATGCGAAGAGAAGCACTTGGTCCTTAACTGGGAAAAATGCCATTCATGGTCAAAGATGGTATTGTTCTTGGACATAAAGTATCTGAAGAAGGGATCGAAGTGGACCGCGCTAAGATTGAGGTAATGACCAACCTTCAGGCGCCTGATTCTGTTAAGGCTATAAGAAGCTTTCTTGGACATGCTGGCTTCTATAGACGGTTCATCAAAGACTTCAGTAAAATTGCCAGGCCACTAACTGCTTTGCTGTGTAAGGATACCAAATTTGACTTCAATGCAGACTGTCAGACTGCATTTGAACAAATCAAGCAGGCATTAGTGAGTGCTCCAATAGTTCAGCCACCAGATTGGGATCTACCTTTTGAAGTCATGTGTGATGCAAGTGATTTTGCTGTAGGAGCTGTTCTAGGACAGAAAGCTTCATGCTATCTATTATGCTAGTAGGACACTAGATGATGCGCAGAAAAACTATGCAACCACAAAGAAAGAGCTGTTGGCTGTTGTCTTTGCTTTCGAGAAATTCCGCCCCTATCTTGTTGGCTCCAAGGTGATTGTTCACACTGATCATTCAGCCCTGAAGTATCTGATGCAGAAGAAGGATGCTAAGCCAAGATTATTGAGATGGATTATGTTGCTTCAGGAGTTTGATATTGAAGTGAGAGACAAGAAGGGAGTTGAGAATGGAGTTCCTGATCATCTTTCAAGGATGCTGGTTGAGGAAGACATGCCCATAAATGATTATTTGCCCAAGGAAAACGTCAACATGATTGGTACAGTTTTTCAGATGGATTTGGGAAGAGAGTTGCAGAACTGTCGGGACAATCGCACTGTGTCGATCGATGCCACATTGGCAACGGTCGATACAAGTATCGGGGAAGCAACGATCGACACATGCTGATATACCATGGATTTTAGGGTTTTTAACCATGGTATATGTGTTATTTATCGAGTCTTTTACTATGTTTTAGAGTCTTTTCAGGTGTTTATTAGGTACAAGCACATTTGGAGCATATTTGGTGATTATGGCACTTTCTGGAGCTAATTGGAGTATTTGGCCGAGAGATCAAGTTCACTGTTGATATTTCCGAGCTGCATCGATCGTTGCACTCTAGCAACGATCGATGCACCAGCGAGATGGGCCAAAAACTCGGCGGTTTAGAAGAATCAAGTTATTGCACTTTGATCCAGAAGTTCCTGATATTTACAAAGAAGCCCCTGGCCGAGATTATGCCTATATAATAGAGTTTTTAGAGTTTTTATTGGAGACGCTTTGACAACGCTTTACTTAAGTTTTATTCTCTTAGGAGATTTTAGGGGCTGGTTCTGTTCTCAAAAGAGACTTGATTTTGAACCCCAGTTCTTATTTGATTTTATGATATTTGGTTTTCTACTTATGATATCTTCTGTCTCGATGAACATGTCTGAGTAGATCACCTGTTAGGTTGAAGGATTCTCATTAGGGATTTCAGAGAATTATAGTTTAAATCAATCTGTAGAGATTTATATCTGCTAGTTCTTTATCTAAGTTGTTCTTAATGCTTAATCTGAAGTAGCTAATCAGAATTACGATATTAGGTTGATTAATTCAGCGGAAGTTGGTTAATTTAACTGGAAAGAACCTAGATAAGCAATTAAACTTCTCGCAAACGGAAGTTTGGTTTAGGATTAATTGTGAACATATCAAACTTGGAATTAATGCTAGTTTAATCTGTTAGTTCTCGCAAACGAAAGTTTGGTTTGCTGCACTTAGACTTAGAGAATTATCACAAAGGAATTTGGTTAATTCTATATCAGTGTTTGAGTTCTAGAATAGATATTGATTGGATCTAGATAGATTGATTGCTTGCGTTCTTGATTTCCTGAGAACTCCTGAAACCTAACGCTTTGCCCTCTTGCTTACAAACTCACTTGATTCGCTTTTTATTTCGCTTACTGCTTTCACATCTGCTTCGCTTAATTTAATCTGAATTACTAATAATCTATTGTATGACTGAGAGTCCTTGTGGGATTCGATACCTTATATACTACGATTGCATTAACTGTGCACTTGCAGTAGAATAGGGAAAACTAGACACCTATCAAGTTTTTGGCGCCGTTGCCGGGGACTCTTTGAGTTCACCGATATATTTAGTACTAGGATTTAGACTAAGCATTCTTTTTAATTTTCTTGTTTACTCACGTTTTTGATTTTTGGGATTGCAGGGATTCGCACAGCATCGATCGTTGCTCACCTTGCAACGATCGACACTAGGCGAAGACAGCGATGCTGAGATCTGAGACGTTCAATAGGTTCCGCGCCATGGAACCTGTGATTTTAATTCGCGGTGAAAACGGCGTTCTACGAGACCAAGAGGGTCACATATGCAACGCAAAAGGTCAGAAAATAGATGGGGAAGGAAACCCCATCTTACCAGATTACCATGTATTGGTTGGGCAAGTAGCTGAGATGCAACATAAGATAGATGACATCCACGACATCTTACTTAGGGAGAGACAGTTCCGAGCAGAGACAAAAACTGATAAGTTTGCAGAGGTACGCTACATGGCTGGAGCCGATTCTTATGGACACGCATTGGAACATCAGCAGAGACAGGGTTCTAGGCACGCTCTAGGATCAAGAGACCATAATTATACTCCCCATCTGGCATCTCCTACACAAAGGAGCAAACTAGAGATGATGTTAGAGCAATCAATTGAAAGGCAACAACAGAACACAGCTTCTTTCAGCTCGAAGCTAGAGAACCTGTACACTAATTTGAATGAGAAATTTGAATCCTTGAGCATTCGTATGAAGCAGCTGGACACACAGATAGATCAAGTTCCAAGTTCTACCCCAACAAAGGATTCTCAAGAAGCTCATGACAGCAACGTTCTCACTCAGGATAACACACAGATGGATCATGGATCATGTCTAGCAGTTAAGGCTGTGGAATTTGTGGAAGACAGAGGGGGATTTGATGTTGAATTACCTGAGCTCGAAAGCTTCGATGCACCTGACTCAACAGAGATTGACATGGATCTTTTGACTTGGATAGTCCAGATTGAAGCGGGACCAAGCCAAGGAGAGAAATTTGAGTCTGAGAAGGCTGGAATGGACCGAGAAACTGATAAACCCGAGACTGCAGTTGAAACCCGAGTTGAGACGACAACATCGATCGTTGCACCGCACGCACCGATCGTTGCACCCCGAGAGGAACCAGTTTCACTCATATCTCGGGAACCTGCTAAGAAAAGAGCCTACAAACCTCCGTTACCATTCCCGAAAGCTCCCGTTAAGTCTAAAGATGTGGCTCAGTGCACATTGGTGGTTGACAAGAAGATGGTGGTTCAACAAAAGCCTACTCTAACATCTTCAAGGCCTAAAACTACTCATAAACAGAAGGCTCCGAACATCAAATCTCTGCCAAAGGAAAAGCGCAGTTCCTCTAAGTTTAAACCTCCTGACTCCACTATTTTGAATGCAGGAAAGAGCGTTAAAACACCCAAGTGTCAATTTCACCCTACATTCCTCCCGACGTTCCTTGGACGACATCATGCTACTACTGCTTACACACCACCATGGATGATAAGGCATTCACAGAGACACTCAAAGTCTCTGTTGAAACCTCCATGATTCTGACCCCTTTCCAAAGGTCAAGCTAATGACTTAAAACAAGCGCTGAGTGGGAGGCAACCCACTGTTAGGTTTAGTTATTTTTCATTCTCATATTTTGTGTTTTTCTTAGGATCTCACGTTTTTGGTTGTTTTTGTTAGTTATTAGATACAGAACACAAGTCTGGAGATGTGTGACGACCGTTGCTCACATATACAACGGTCGTTGCAATTGGTTTAAATCGAAATTAAGGTACGTTGAGCTAAACCGGATTCAATCTGGTTCAACCAGCATCGATCGTTGCCCCTAAAGCAACGATCGTTGCACCCACGACCAGGTAAGTCACCTTAAACCCTATTTTCTCTTCTTCTTCCCCATTCCTTTCGGTCGACACACCGAGAACCCAAACCGAAAATCACCATTTCTTCATTGATTCCTTTGATTCTAAGCACTATTTCACTTATTTTTACATCCCCAATCTGTTTCTCATACCCAAATCTCACGAAATCAAGGTAATGTACTTCTATTTTTGATTTTTCGGATTTCACTTTTAGGGTTTTAGAAATTGGAGATTTTAGATGGAATTGATGAATGCATGTTGACATGATTATGCTTTAGGTTGTTTAGTGATGGATTGTTGTTGATTTTGTGGTTGATAACACAATTTTGAACTGATTTTGATGAATTGTTTGCGGCAAGATCCCCCTGCAACGGTCGTTGCTCTCGAGCAGCGGTCGTTGCACTGCGATTTTGGGAAATGTTCGATAACGCGAAATCGCCTTGCAACGATCGATGCCTTAGATGCAACGGTCGATGCTTCGCGATTTCACAGTGAAATTTTGCCGAGACTTATAAATATTTGAACTTTGTTTTTGCAGATGGCGTCTCAAAGGCAACCCCGCAAAAAGCGAGCCACAGCGTCCACAGCAACAAGACACTACACCCCACCGCCTCAATGGTTTAACAGGGAATCAGAGTCACCCGCGCCATACAACAGACATGGGCCACCAGTAGCTTTGCCTTGGCCCAGGGAGGACGCCACACCATTTCAGACGACCAGACAGTGGCCGGAGGACCTCACACGTTTCTTAAGGTCCGCTGAGTTCACAGAGCGGCCATTGCTCTCTTCATGGGACGAGTATGACTCGCTACTCTATAGTGGTTGGTGTGGGATGATCATCAAGCCGACCAAGTTCGCGGACTACTCCACCTGCAGGATTCTGGGGATCGATGAGCAGGTGATGGCTGTGTGCAGAGGCATTGGTCTAGGGACAATGCCGATGCGACACTATGACCTCTATCCTGAGCTGGTCAGGCAGCTATTGGCCACTTGCAGAGTGGTTTACTCGGATCCCGACCACAGGAGCGCTACAGGGGGTGCTTTCACCTTCATGAGTTGGGGAGTCAGGTATCGGATTCCTCTACTTGATCTTTGCAGGATCTACGGGTTCAGTACTGAGCCTAGGCGCATAGCCATGTCGCTTGAGTGGGATCCGGTGGAAGCTCGCACATTCTGGGAGAGTATTGGCAGCGGTCGATACAACTCCAGGACCACACCGGTAGTGCATATGAGACATCCAGTGCTGCGATATGTCTCGCGTATCTTGTGCTGGAGCTTGCTTTGCAAGTTTGAGGCCAACAAGATGCGCAAATACGAGATGGAGCTGTTATTTATGGGGCTGAGGGATCAGTTTAGAGATTCAGACGTGAGAGATCCTACCAAGGGTCTCAACTTGGGAGCTATTTTCGCGGAGCATTTAGTTGATCTGCAGACGAAGCCTTTCGATGGAGCTGGTACTGAGACGGTAGGGAGTCTGCTTACTCCCATTTTTGAGTATTGCGGGATACCTCTTCATGGCACAGAGCGTGATACATCCCGGGAGTTCCTGGATCTCAGCCATTTGCAGAGCGCTACCTGGCTCAAGGAGGGGCGCATTTGGGTTTACACTGATCCGACCACTGGGAGGACTGGTATCGAGCTTCCTGCTGCCAGATGGACACAGATTGACACATTAGAGGCACTGAGATTTCAGCCTCCTGAGTCTGCGCAGCGTGGGATTCCGACCATGGCTCATCCGCTGGGAGAGCCTTCCTCACGAGCTTCGACATCTTCTGCCCCTGCTCCTGCGCCCGCGCATGCCCCAGTCGACGATGTGGGTCCTTTTCCCGAGCCTACGATGCCTTACGGTGCATATTCTGAGGCCGAGTGGAGAGAGAGATCAGATGGCATTTTTCGAGTTGTTTGGAACTTCATGCGTACTTGCAGCTGCAGGAGGCCACCACAGATCCATCAGCCCGTACCTGACCGACGTCGTCGACAGCGATCTCCGACTGATACCGATCCCGCACCCGAGGCAGCCGATGATGATGCACTGTATGGTGGGATAGATGATGTGAGCGAGTGAGAGTGATCTCCATGTTCAGACTTTCGGTTCTGTATTCTGACTTTTTATCTTTTCTTGCACTTTTGTTTTTCATTTATTTTTAGGATTTGCTATGTTTGGATGGTTATGCTTGATCAGACATATTTGTTGTTTCGATTTTACTCTGTTTCTAGTATTTTCAGCTCGCAGGATTGAAAATTGACACAAACCGACGGACTAACCTGCTAACTTGCTGACTGATCGATGAAATCGCATTGCGTCGATCGACACACTATTGTGTCGATCGCTACAACAGAAATCGCACAGCAACGGTCGGTGCACCTAGTGCAACGATCGATGCCTGACTGCGACAGAGGTAAGACCCGAGAGAACTAACCATTCAATTCACTAACTTTCATTTTCTTTCTTTTAACCAATCCTTCGCTGGACACTACTGGGGACAGTGTGTCTTAAGTGTGGGGGAGGTGCTACTGACTTATATCTTTCTGTTTTCTTAAGAGTCAGTCCGTTTTTCAAAAAAAATTTTGTTTTATTGAGTCAAAACTGTTTAAGTAAGAAACTATGATTTTCTGAGAAGATTTACAAGACTTGCAGGAACTTAAGTAACCATTGGGATGAAGTTGCAGGATCTATCTATGACTATTAGAAAACCCAGACACGGATCAACCTACTGGGAACACCCACATCACTTCAGGTATCAGAGGATCCTTTACTGACTTCAACCTTAATACTGACTTAGATTTCTCACCTAAGGGCTTGGTATGCTTTATGTCGGATTCCCTGTTAGTTCTGACACAGCCTGTAAACCTGTCCTATTTAGTCCCCTTCTCCCCTTCTATAAAGTAAAAAAAAAAAAAAATATATATATAAACTGAGGATGAGTTAGTAACTCCGAAGTGGTCATGGGAATGGTAGCAAACACTATTTTCTCTCATGTGATCCATGGAATGTGTCCAAAGTACACCCCATAACGGGAAGAACACTGATAAAAAAAATAAAATGATACCCAATGGGGAAAAATCAGTTGTTAAAGAAGGAAAAGAGAAGAAAGGGACTAGAGAAAGATAGTATGGTGGTCTAGAGCTGATAAGGTAAGAATCCATGTGCCTTTAGATCGATACTCCTTAGGTGAGACCGCACTTAAATACTTGCAGAAGTCAGTAGGGAGAATTTGAATGCTTGAATGTGATTGTGGAGTTTACCTAGGACAGTTGCTAAGTGTGGGGGAAGTACATGTTGGTCTTGATATCCTGTGATTGATTCTTTCAGTGGTTTACTAAGGGGAATCTGAGTATTGTAGCTTCTAGGACGAAATGAGTTTCTGAAGAGTTTTCAAACCTCTTGACTACATTTAGTTCTTTGTCTTGCTTGAGGACAAGCAAGAGCTAAGTGTGGGGGAGTTGATATACCATGGATTTTAGGGTTTTTAACCATGGTATATGTGTTATTTATCGAGTCTTTTACTATGTTTTAGAGTCTTTTCAGGTGTTTATTAGGTACAAGCACATTTGGAGCATATTTGGTGATTATGGCACTTTCTGGAGCTAATTGGAGTATTTGGCCGAGAGATCAAGTTCACTGTTGATATTTCCGAGCTGCATCGATCGTTGCACTCTAGCAACGATCGATGCACCAGCGAGATGGGCCAAAAACTCGGCGGTTTAGAAGAATCAAGTTATTGCACTTTGATCCAGAAGTTCCTGATATTTACAAAGAAGCCCCTGGCCGAGATTATGCCTATATAATAGAGTTTTTAGAGTTTTTATTGGAGACGCTTTGAAAACGCTTTACTTAAGTTTTATTCTCTTAGGAGATTTTAGGGGCTGGTTCTGTTCTCAAAAGAGACTTGATTTTGAACCCCAGTTCTTATTTGATTTTATGATATTTGGTTTTCTACTTATGATATCTTCTGTCTCGATGAACATGTCTGAGTAGATCACCTGTTAGGTTGAAGGATTCTCATTAGGGATTTCAGAGAATTATAGTTTAAATCAATCTGTAGAGATTTATATCTGCTAGTTCTTTATCTAAGTTGTTCTTAATGCTTAATCTGAAGTAGCTAATCAGAATTACGATATTAGGTTGATTAATTCAGCGGAAGTTGGTTAATTTAACTGGAAAGAACCTAGATAAGCAATTAAACTTCTCGCAAACGGAAGTTTGGTTTAGGATTAATTGTGAACATATCAAACTTGGAATTAATGCTAGTTTAATCTGTTAGTTCTCGCAAACGAAAGTTTGGTTTGCTGCACTTAGACTTAGAGAATTATCACAAAGGAATTTGGTTAATTCTATATCAGTGTTTGAGTTCTAGAATAGATATTGATTGGATCTAGATAGATTGATTTCTTGCGTTCTTGATTTCCTGAGAACTCCTGAAACCTAACGCTTTGCCCTCTTGCTTACAAACTCACTTGATTCGCTTTTTATTTCGCTTACTGCTTTCACATCTGCTTCGCTTAATTTAATCTGAATTACTAATAATCTATTGTGTGACTGAGAGTCCTTGTGGGATTCGATACCTTATATACTACGATTGCATTAACTGTGCACTTGCAGTAGAATAGGGAAAACTAGACACCTATCACATGCACACGCAACGGTCGATGCATACCTGATACGAACCGAGAATCCTTCAGGATCAAAATTGGGAATTATGACTTCGAAATTGCTGCTGTAGCAACCTCTGATCGACCTTGGTATGCAGATATAGCTAATTACCTTGCTGCTGAGACTGAACCAGATGATTTAAAGGGTTATGCAAAGAAAAAGTTCTTTAGGGAGCTTAGAAGATACTACTGGGATGAGCCTTATCTCTATAAGCACTATTCAGATGGTCTTTACAGGAGGTGCATTGCTGAATCAGAAGTTCCAGACATCCTCTTCCACTGTCATGGATCAGATTATGCTGGACATTTTGCTACATTCAAGACTGTGTCTAAGGTTCTGCAAGCAGGTTTCTGGTGGCCTACAATGTTCAGAGACACTCATTCTTTCATCTCTCAGTGTGATGCCTGTCAGAGGAGAGGGAAAATCAGCAAGAAGCATGAGATGCCTCAGAATTTCATTCTGGAAGTTGAGGTTTTCGATTGCTGGGGAATAGATTTCATGGGTCCTTTTCCCTCATCCTATGGAAATAAGTTCATCTTGGTTGCTGTGGACTATGTGTCTAAATGGGTTGAAGCAATAGCTAGTCCAACCAATGATTCTTCGGTGGTCATTAAGCTGTTTAAGACCATCATATTCCCCAGATTTGGAGTGCCTCGTATAGTGATTAGTGATGGAGGATCTCATTTTATCAATAAGGTCTTCGAGAAGCTACTAAAAAAGCATGGAGTTCATCACCGAGTCGCTACTCCTTATCACCCTCAAACTAGTGGACAAGTCAAGGTTTCTAACAGGCAGATTAAAGAGATACTTGAGAAGACAGTTGGAAAGACAAGGAAAGATTGGGCAGCAAAGTTGGATGATGCATTATGGGCTTACCGGACAGCATTCAAGACACCACTTGGGACCACTCCATTCCATCTGTTATATGGAAAAGCATGTCATCTGCCAGTGGAGCTTGAGCACAAAGCAGCATGAGCTGTGAAACAGATGAACTTTGATCTTAAGTCTGCCGCAGAGAGGAGATTAGTGCAGCTTAATGAGTTAGATGAGATTAGACATTTTGCTTATGAGAACTCAAAGCTGTACAAGGAGAGGACTAAGGCATATCATGACAAGAAGATTGTCTCCAGACAATTTGAGCCTAATGATCAGGTACTTTTGTATAACTCTCGTTTGCATTTGTTTCCAGGTAAGCTGAAATCAAGGTGGTCTGGTCCTTTCACAATCAAAGAGGTGCGTCCATATGGAGCTGTGGTTCTAACTGGCAAGGACGGTATTGAATTCACTGTGAATGGACAGAGGGTGAAACATTATTGGGCTAAGGCCGAGATTCCAGAAGGTCAGATTTTGCCTCTGGATGATGCACCCTCTACCTAAATCAGCTGAAGCGTCAAGCTATTGACGTTAAACAAGCGCTGAGTGGGAGGCAACCCACTGTTTTCGTTTTTGCATTTTGATTTTAGTATTTTTTATAGGATTTTACGTTTTGTTTCTGGTTTTGGTGAGTTTTTGTTTGCAGGTATCGGACAAATCGCAGTGCGTCGATCGACACACCATTTGTGTCGATCGTTACAATGAAAATCGCACAGCAACGGTCGATGCACCTAGTGCAACGATCGATGCCTGAGCGACAAAGGTAAAACCCGACAGAACTCAACCATTCCTTAAACAAATTTTTCTTTCTTTTTGCCAATCCTTCGCTTGACACTACTGGGGACAGTGTGTCTTAAGTGTGGGGGAGGTTCTACTAACTTCTTTCTTTTTGTTTTCTTAGAGTCAGTTAAATTTTTCAAAATTTGTTTTATTGAGCCAAAATTGTTTAAGTAAGAAACAATGATTTTTTGAGAAGATTAGCAGCATTTGCAGGAACTTAAGTAACCATTGGGATGAAGCTGCAGATTATCTCTGACTATTAGAAAACCCAGACACAGATCAGCCTACTGAGAACACCCACATCACTTCAGGTATCAGAGGATCCTTTTACTGACTTCAAATTAATTCTGACTTTAATTTCTCACCTAAGGGCTTGGTATACTTTGAGTCGGACTCCCTTGTTAGTTCTGACACAACATGTTAACCTGTCCTATTTGGTTCCCTTCTCCCCTTCCATATAAAAAGAGTAATAAAAACTGAGGATAAGCTAGGAACTTTAAAGTAGTCACGGGAGTGGTAGAGACCCCTATTACCTCCTGTGTACCTATGGAAAAGAACCAACTAATAGCTTCGAAGTGGTCACGGGAGTGGTAGCTACCACTATTACCTCCTGTGCGATCCATGGAAAGATCCAAAGTATACCCCAAAACGGGAAGAACACTGATAAAATAAAATAAAATGATACCCAATGTGGGAAAAATCAGTTGTTAAGGAAGGGAAAAGAGAAGAAAGGGACTAAAGAAAGACAGTTTGGTGGTCTAGAGCTGGCAAGGTAAGAATCCATGTGCCTTTAGATCAATACTCCTTAGGTGAGACCGCACTTAAATACTTGCAGAAGTCAGTAGGGAGAATTTGAATGCGTGAATGTGATTGTGGCGTTTACTTAGGACAATTGCTAAGTGTGGGGGAAGTATATGTTGGTCTTGATGTCTGCAGGTTGATTCTTTCATGTGGATTACTAAGGGGAATCTAAGTGTTGCTGCTTCTAAAATGAAAAGAGTTTCTGAAGAGTTTTCAAACCTCTTCACTACATTCTAGTTCTCTGTTTTGCTTGAGGGCAAGCAAAGGCTAAGTGCGGGGGAGTTGATATATCATGGTTTTTACCGGTTTTATGCCATGATATAATTGTGTTTTAGTGTCTTTTTGTGTTCTTTTAGAGTCTATTGCAGGTATAATCAGGTTTGGAGCAGAATTGGAGATGTTGGAGCATTTTGAGGATTTTTGGAGTGTTTGGCCGAGAGATAGAGCTCACTGTCCGATTTTGAGATCATGCATCGATCGACACACCTTTGGTATCGATCGACACACTAGCGAGATGGGCCAATTTCGGCGGTTTAATGAAGATTGAAGATTTTGCACTTTGGCCCAGAAGTTTCCAGTATTTACAAAGAAGCCCCAGCCGAGATTAAGCCTATATAATTAGGATTTTGGTGTTTATTTTACTTACGCTTTCATAATTAAGAGCAGAGAGTTTTTAGAGCTGATCTAATCCTGTACTACATCATATTTTTTTAGAAGATTTCGAACCCTTTTGTTTATTTATTCTCTTTTATGATTTCTATTAATTCATTGATTATGTTTTCATTATCTATGTCTGAGTAGATTCATAGTTAGGTTTAGGGTTTCTCATTAAGGATTTCATGACTTGCTAGACTTGTTTAAATCAGTTAAGGATTCACATGAATAGAATGTTCTTCGATCTAAATTGTGCTTAATGCTAGTTCTAACCTGATCAATTAGAATCTAGATCTTAGGTTGCTAAATACGACACGAGAGTGTGGTTTAGAATCTGAACTATTTAGGTTGAGCAATTGAATTATTCGCAAAGAGATTTGGTTTAGTTTAATTGTGAACATATCGAACTCGAAATTAATGCTGGTTTAATCTGTTAGTAATTGCAAAGAGATTTGGATTGCTGCACTTAGACTTAGAGAATTCTCGCAAAGAGATTTGGTTAATTCTATATCCGTGATTTGAGTTCTAGAACTATGCTTAATTAGATCCTGACTGATTGATTTGTCTGCTTGTCTGATTTTTGAGAATACCCTAGACTTAGCGCCTTTAATTACTTGCTTTCACCACCGATAATCTGCTACTGATTTACTTTCTTGCTTTGCTATTTAATTTATCACATCTGCTTTCTTCTTAGTTTAAATTCCTACAGTTCTAATCTATCGAGACCAGAGTCTCTGTGGATTCGATACCCTATATACTACAATCACTTAACTGTGCACTTGCAGTAGAATAGGATTAAAACTTAGACCCTATCAATTGGGTCGGTTGTTTCCTCATGGCTGTTGTGATTTGTTTCGACTGTTTGTGTAATTCGCAGTGATCGGAAAGACAGCAGGTTGAGATGTCTGTGACGCAGACAGTAGCTTGACTTCCTGGTTAATGAGTTTCTCGTGCAGCTCCGGGATGGAAGGAGGAGAGTCTCGGCTCTCGGTCTGATCAACAATTGTCTTATACTCTTCAGGAAGCCCTTGGAGTATGTAATCAATTTGGTCTTCATGATCAACAACTTTACCAAGGATTGCAAGTTGATCAAACCTTGTCACCAGACCTTGGACGTATTCGTCAATGGACTGTGTTCGTTTGGTCCATTGCTTGAGTTGTTGGGTGATTTGCTTGACGTGACCGCGGCTTGGCTTGGCGTAGATTGAAGCGAGAGTTGTCCAGATCTCAGCCGCAGTGACAGCGCGAGAGAGGAGCGGCTGGATCGTCGAGGAGATTGCCCCGAGTAGAGCACTGTAGTGGAGCTTGTTCTGTCTCTTCCACAGAGTGTAAGCCGGGTTGTCTGTGGTAACATCCGCCACGCTTGTAGTTGCTGGCTGTATTGGTGTCGAGCCATCAAGATGAGATGCCAAGTCGTAGCCGTCAACCAAGGCGTGCACCTGCCTGCTCCACATGAGGTAATTGGAGGAGGTGAGCTTGGTGACGTTAGACATGTTAATGTTGAGCAGAGCCGTTGGAGTGAGAGGAACGAGCTCGCTGTTGTTGGTGAAGGTGGGATTCGCAAATCCATTAGCGGCCATTGAGGTAAGTGAAAGAAGAAAGGAAAAGTTTGAAGAGAAGAAGGTTGAGTTTGGCGGCTAGAAGAAGAAGAATTTAGGTAACCCGCTCTGATACCATATAAGAGTATTGAGAATTATATGTATTGTATTGACATAGAGCGTGAGATATATACAATGTAATCCTAGGGCTTTTCCATAGTCATTACTGCAATATCATACAAGTAAGGTAAGTGTATATTGAGTATATCTCTTGACACTGTTCAATCTGTCAGAGGAATAAGAATGATCTCGCTGCTAAACCAGGGTTATTACAGCCTTTGGAAGTTCTTATAGAGGTTTGGGAAGCTATTAGTATGGATTTTATCGAAGATTTACCTCCTTTTTCTGGGAAACACTATATTATGGTGGTGATCGACAAATTAAGAAAAAATGCCCATTTCATTGCTCTCTCACATCCATACACAGCCTTGGAAGTCGTCAAGCTTACTTGGATAATATATTTAAGCTTCATGGAATGCCAAAGATTGCTGTCAGTGATCGGGATCCAACTTTTCTGAGTGAAGTTTGGCAAGAACTGTTTCGCGTACAAGGGGTTGATCTGAAACACTCTACTGCCTATCACCTCCAAATCGATGGACAGACTGAAGCTACTAATAAGAACTTGAAGACATACCTGAGATGTATGACATATGAGACACCACAGTCTTGGAGTAAGTGGTTACCACTCGCGGAATGGTACTACAACACTACTTTCCACACTGCCATTTATAGTACTTATGAAATTGTGTATGGGAAACCTCCTCCTACTCACCTTCCTTATCTACCGGGTGAGAGTTTTTCATCGCGGAATGTTGGTACAACACTACTTGGCAGCTGGGACAACTCAGGAAAATGAGGTACTAATGCCTTGGTTTCAGTTTTTCTCTTCACTTTATTTCTATTTCGCTTATTGGTTGGTCTTTCTGTTACTTCTTTGTTGTAGATTGTTACGAATTGTATGGAGAATATCAAGGTAAGTTATTATTTCAATATGTATTGTCTCCTTAATACATACTTAACCTTTAGTTTAGTTCTTACATCTGGAATACTGAAACATTTTGTTTAAATTAGACCGATAATGTTTAGCATAGGACTATTGGAAAGTAACTTGTAAATCAATCCTATCATAAAGTCATTGTGTATGTGCCTCATACACACTGACGTGACTACATGCATCATATACATGCATCATATTAAGATATATGGCTTCCAACCTAAAACCAATTGGTGATAAGTGAAGGGGCTCATATCTTTTATATATTAAGTGAGATCCTTTCCAACTACCGATGTGAGACTTATGTCCCTAATACGCCCCCTCGAGATAATGGTCTTTTGGCCATTAATCTCAGAATTTTTGGGCTAGGATCGACGGCACCATTTTTGGGCCTGGGTTGTCGATGAATGGACCAACTTTGGGTCGGATCGGGTTGGAATGCATGAATCGGGCTCTGATACCATATTAAGATATATGGGCTTCCAACCTAAAACCAATTGGTGATAAGTGGAGGGGCCCATCTTTATATTAATTGAGAAGTGCTTTTGGCCTTATATTCACTCTCAAAATGGCTGATTACTAATTTGCCATTAATGAAATTAGAATTTTTACAATATTAACCTTTGTTTATATTTATAATTTTCTTATTAATTATATTAGTTTTAAAATTAGTTTATTATTTTATTTTAGATATATACATCATCTTTATAAAAAAATAAAAAAAGATAAGACGATAAATATAAAAAATACGAAAAATATTTTTAAATTATAAGTTTTTAGTATTGATAACTATGACCTTTGTGGATAATACAAATTTATATAGTAAATATGTACTAATTATATAATTTTTAAATTTGGATAAATATAAACGATAAAATAGTTTAATAAAAGTTATAAAAAATAAGATGATAAATATAAAAATATTTATGAAGATCTTTAAATATTAATAAATATGATTGTTATAAATAATACGACAAAATTGTATTATCTATATAAATTTTAAAAATATATATAAAAGATAAAATATTTTTAATAAAAAATTATATATTGATGTTAATACATAGAAATATATAATTATAATTTATTTTATTACTATTAAGTTTATTTTAGAATATCTATAAGAGGTTAAGTCTAATAATGTTTATATCTATATTTAATTACAAATATTCTGATATATTTTTTTAGAATATTATTATTGTTAAATTAAATTGATAATTTTTATTTTATTTTAAATTATGTGTTAATAATGTTTGTGCTCGCACATGATGCGAGCGAATCATACTAGTATCTTTTATATATTAAGTGAGATCACTTTCAACTAGCAATGTGAGACTTATGTCTTTAATACATTATTTTTTTTTGTATTAAATTTCTTTAGCACGTGCTTTTTATAATGGTTAGAAAACCAGAATTGAAGAAAGAGAAAGGTCATAATAAAAAGATGTGAGTGCGTCTGCAAAAGGAAAAAGAGCTTAATAATGTTGAGATTCGCAAGCTGAAGCAAGAACTCAAGCTGGTTAAAGAGGCGCATGAAAACCAGTGCTTGGAGTTAGAAGTAGAAGCACAAAATACTAAAGTTGAGTTGGAGAAGAAATTAAAGGATTACAAGTTGCCGATTCAATTAGGAAGGTCAGAGAACTTGAGAAGTTGTGCCAATCTAAATCTCGAAAATGGGAGAAAAGAGAGCGCACCTACCAAAGCTTCATAGACAACCAATATGGGGCTTTGCAGGTTTGACTTAAAATATAGTATTCTAAACATTAAATATCTATGGTAGTTTCATTAAATGACATAGTTTTTGTGAACTATACAAGATCTAAATGCTACTTCAGTGTCTATAAAGCATAAAGTCTTAAGGACGCAGAAGAAATACTTTGAGGATCTAAATTACTATGGTAAGATTCAATGTTGTCACTGTTGGGATTATGTCCTGAAATCATATTGTATTTACTCTATATGATAGTTGTATTGTCGAGATCGGACAATTCATGTAATACTAGGTGATCATAATGCTTTGCTAGAAGCCGCTTATGACAAATGAGTTGTAACTCATTACTAGTATTATGTGATCCTACAGGGTCACACACCTAAGCAAGCTGGATACACTTTGTATGGGATTGATCATTGGCATATGGTCCGATCAATGTGTATTGGATACACATTGATATCGAGTTTTAAGAGGTGTGTCGATCGACACCATTGGGTGTGTCGATCGACACAAGGCCGATACCGAAACTGATGTTTCGGTTTATGTCGAGGTCTATATATATATATAGGTTTATGTATATGACCTAACAAGAACGAGCCGTCACAGAGAGTTTTTCTTAACAGAAAAACGCAGTCACCTCGAAAAACACAGATTCCCAGGAGATCTGATTCCAGGCACTAGCATCCCGGCGGATTCCACTTTGTGTGCGTGTGGACTGCAGTAGAGGCGCAGCATCCTAGGCGCTCTCGATCTCAATTACCTGTTCATCATTCCGCTGCCAATCTCCAGGTAAACACGAGATCATCGGTAAGGATTCAATTACTTAAACCCAGATCCTAGGCTTCAGGAACTAGTTAGGATTCAGACTGAAGTTAGAATGGCAAAAGTTCCTTCAGTGGTATCAGAGCCTTAGGGTTTAATCATTGAATCTGAAGCATGGAATTCGAATAATGTTGTATTTGAATAAGTTGATGCTTGCTGATTTTCGTTTTGATAAATATAATCTCGGATTTTGTTTGTATCGAAAACGATGAACCTGTGTTTTCGCACAGTGTCGATCGACACAAGTTTGTGTCGGTCGACACACCGCGAAAACGATTATAAAATTTTAGGGTTTTCGCACAGTGTCGATCGACACTAAGCTTGTGTCGGTCGACGCACCGCGAATACGCTTATTAAAATTTTGGTATCGATCTTAGAGATCGCACTGTGTCGATCGACACACTGGGTGCATCGATCGACACAGGCTGTGCGAAAGGATAGATCTGTTCAATTGGATTGAACCGATTATCTCGCATGGTTAACATTTCCTGATACCCTACTGTGTCGATCGACTCAGGTTAAGTGTCGGTCGACACAGGCCTTGCGATTGGTTGATCGGTTCAATTGGATTGAACTGGTTATCATGCTTGGTTAAGGTAGATCAGATCGATTTAAATTGGATAAATTGGTTCAATTGGATTGGACTGGTTATCTCAATTAATATAAACCGATTTGATTGGATAAGATCAGTTTGATTGGATAAGTCGGTTCAATTGGATTGGACCGGTTATCGCGATTAGTTAAAACTGATTGAATTGGTTCAACTGGATGGACCGGTTGAATTAGATTTGACCGGTATCTCAATTGGTCTAAAACCGGTTCAGTTGGTCAATTACAGGTTCAATTGGATTGACCGGTTATCGGGTTTTTGTTAAGGTTGGATGCGAACCATAATCGTTTGGTTATTGAACCAAAATGATTGAGAAACCGAACCAAATGACCTAACCCACTTTTGTTAGAATAATTAAAACTCAATTAAAATTAAAAGATAAACGTGTTCTAAACCTATCGAATACACATTGGATGTGTATTAGATCAAAGTTTAGTTTTCAATATGGTCAACTGTCAAGACTCATTTCGTTGTTGTGATAGTCTTGCCAAGAGCTTGGTATCCACAATTACATGAGTAAGGCATGTAGTAGTGTTGATGGTATTGCAGTACTGGACATCAACAATTACGTGACCTAAGAGATTGAATTACTAACCTTTTAATGTTCCATTTCCTCAACTAAATATCAAGTGACCTTGATGTCTTGCCCAAATATTGTCTACTGTCAAGACTCATTTCGTTGTTGGATAATCTTGGAGTCCTTGGTATCCACAATTACATGAGTAAGGCAGGTGATCATTGATAGACTTGCAGTGCGACTGTCAATGATCACAAGACTGAAGAGATTGGTTTACTTGACTGGGTCATCAGAAGTTCTGGGCCCAGAGACGTCAGAATGGATGAGACATGGATTGTCTTATCTGCGACCAAGAGTTGTACTGGGTACAATTAGCAATGATTTGCTTACCTAGATGACTAAACTCTGGGTGATGACGAGTCGTCCACTCGGATTTTAGTGATGTATGGGTCTTGGAACATTATATTCATAGAGGAAACATTGTTTGATATAATGTGAGTTTTCTTATTAGATAAGATTTCTCATTTCCTGAACTTCATAACTAAAATCTTCTTTTCTTAGATTTCAGCCTATGTCTAAAACTACTTTCTCGTTGCGATCCGTCCTTGAGAAGGACAAGTTAAATGGATCAAATTTCCTGGATTGGTATCGTAATTTGAGATTTATTCTCAAGCAAGAGAGTAAGGACTATGTCCTTGAGAAAGCTCTCCCCGAAAGGCTTGGGACCAATGCCTCACATGCAGTATATGATGCTTGGAATAAGCATTATATTGATGTGGTAGATGTGTGTGGCCTGATGTTGGCTACCATGAACTCAGACTTAAAAATTCAATACGAGAACATGGAGTCGCCAATAGAGATGATCACCAACCTGAAACTGAAGTTTCAGGATCATGCACGAGTTGAGAGATACCAGATGGTTTAGTCTCTCATTAGGTGCAAGCTACCAAAGGATGCTCTAGTGAGTCCTCATGTCATTAAAATGATGGGTTACATTGATAACCTGGGGAAACTGGATTGTCCTGTTAGCCTAGAGTTGGCTACTGAAATCATCCTGCAGTCACTGCCGTCAAGTTATGATAAGTTTATCAAGAGCTATATCAAGAAAGGCTTGACGAAGACGTTGACTGAGCTGCATGGCATGCTCAAGACAGCTGAGCAAAACATCAAAAAGGTTAAAAGATTTGAGAAATCTTGTGTTGACAAGGGTAGAGGTAGGGCCGTCCAGATTTGGAATCAAGATAAGGCTGTGTCATCTTATAAGCCCAAGTCCGGCCCATCTGATGTTGGTAAGTGCTGCTACTGTGATGAGTTTGGGCATTGGAAGAGAGATTGCATTAAATTCTTGGAAGATTCACAAGAGATGAAGGAGATGTACGGTACTTCTTCTCCAGGTATTGTGTTATTACTTCAAGTTCTACGTATGTATTGGATACTAGTTGTGGTACTGTTATTTTGAAATATGCATGGCCTTAACAACAGTAGACCATTGAAGAAAGGACAAGTGGAACTGCGTGTATGGTATGGAGCAATGGTTGCTGCATGAGCCGTAGAGATTCTCCACTTGTAGGAGCCTTTCAAGCTTGGTTTTTGAATTAAGTAATTGCTACTATGTACCTGCTTTATGCAGAGATGTCTTTCATTTTCTTGTAAGAATTTGGATGTTTTTCATTCTGATAAAAGACAAGTTTTGCTCTTTTGATCTTAATGAAATATTATATGGTAGCACCCCTTTTTGATAATGGGTTTTATATCTTAAACCAATGTACGCTTGTATATATAACATAAATACCAAACGGTTTAAGTCTGAAGACTCGAAATCGATTTTCCTAAGCATAGTCGTTTCAATCACATAGAGTGAAGCGGATTCAGAAGTTCCATAGTTATGGGCTTTTAGGCTTATTTGATTATAAATCATATGAGGTATGAATTCTGCTTGCTGGGCCAAATGACTAATGCTTCATAAGGGCTAGAGGCTTATTGGGCTTTGCACATACTGATGTATGTAGCCCGATGAGCATAAGTGCCCGAGGAAATCTTCAATACTTCAGCACCCTTATTGATGACTTCAGTAAGTATGGCTGTGTTCATTTGATGAGACACAAGTCGGAATCCTTTGAAATGGTCAAAGGAGTTTTAGAATGAAGTATAGAACCGATATGAAAAAAGTATTAAGATCCTCGATTAGATCGCGGAGGAGAATACTTGAGTCAAGAATTGAGTGATCATCTAACTGAGTGTGAAATCGTATCACAGCTCAATTCCCCTAGAAAACCTGAATGGTGTTTCTGAGAGAGAATGAATCAGACCGACCTTATTGGATATGCTCTGATTAATGATGATTCACATGAATCTTCCATTATCCTTTTAGGAATACGCTCTAATAATGTATGAATTAACGCCAAATAGGTTTCTATCAGAATCAGTTGAAATACACCACATTGGATGTGGACTGGGAGTTTTCCAAGTATGTTTTCCTGATTAATTGGGATTGCAAGGTTTGTTAAGCAGTGGTTGACAGACAACCTTGAACCCAAATCTGATAAGTGCTGCTTCGCTGGTTGTCCTAGGGAAACCGAGGCTTACTACTTTTGCAACCAATCCGAGAACAGAGTTTTGTTGTTCGGAACTCTGTTCTTCTAGATAGAAAGTTTCTTTCCAAGAAGAACAGTGGGAGTAAAAGTACAGCTCGAAAAAATTCGAGAAACACAGGAGGCTGTTCAACCTGTTGAGGGAGAGCAGCGGTTAAATCTACAAAGTGCTGTAGGACCTACACCTGTGGAGCCTGAAGTTCACAGATCCGAAAGGATCCGTTACTAACCCGAGAGTGATTTCTCGTAACCGATTGTCGTGATCTGTTGATCATTGAAATGTGACGAGCCTGCGAAATTCAAAGGAGCGATGGTGAGCCCCAACTCCGAAAAAAATTTGCTGGGTATGCATGTTAACTTCACCGATCTATATATGGATTGAAGCAAACATCTTGGAGTTGGAATTTACGTTCTGTTAAAACGGTCAAAAATTTTGACTGGATCAGGAACGAATAGGAACCGTGCGTTTACAAGTAGACTAGTGGGAGCGTAGTTGCATTTCTCACACTGTGTGTATATAACATACTAATTCTCATGAACGACGTTCCGTCGCTTAAGTCTCATGTGACTTAGGTCGGAAGTCATTTTCAACGATAGACATGGGAGAAGCCGCGTGAGTTCTTGGAATAAGGATCTATTGAGATGGATAGGGAAGGCTATTTGGATTGTATCAGAATCCTTATGCTGATAAGGTATTGGACAGTTTCAATATGCATGATTCCAAGAATGGCTTCACATCAAAGGTTTTATGGCAATAATCTTAGCAAGATGAAGTGTCTTGGACACTGGCTGAGCTAGTACGTATGAGTGTGATTCCTTATGCTTCTGCAATAGAATCCATCATGAATGCCATGTTTTGCGCTCGTCTAGATGCAGCTTACGCATATAGCATGACGAGAAGATACCAATATGTTCCGGTAAAAGTCACTGGACGGTTGTAAGGAATATCCCCAAGTGTTTGAGAAACACTACGGTTGTAAGGAATATCCCCAAGTGTTTGAGAAACACTAAGGATAGGTTCTAGTTCAACTGAGGAAGTGACGAATATGTTAAGAGTAGTTAGATGGACAAAGACGATTCCCGGTTCCCACCTGGTTATGTCTCTTTATCTGTGTAGTGGTGCTATCTGTTGGAAGGGCTCCAAGCAGGGGACCGGAGAATATTGCTTATTAAAGAACAGCGGTGTGGTTTGTTGGAATAATTCCAAGCAAGAACACCACAGCCTCTCTCACAACCTAAGCACGAGTTTTATACTGTTGCTATAGGTACTAGATATCTGAAGACGTGGTCTTGATTATAGTGGGAGTTTTGTTATTTATGATGTTCACATAGACATGCTATGGTTATGTTTATGAAAAACTGACATCAGCATTATTTGATTATTGGATAATTAAATAATGGTCCCTGAGTATTTTATGTTCATTTTATAGGTCATCAAGTTGAGGACTTGATCATGAAACCCTATAAGTGAGAGATGACATAAAATTATGTTTGTCCCTGGTCGTAGGTTGTTGAAGTAGGGACACTAACAACCGTTAATACCAGTATGTGAGGTGACGTATGACTAAGTTTCATGGAGTGATTGATATGAGTATCAACGTCAATCATATAGATATATGTTGGTGAACATATGATCGGACATGACCCGCTAATGAGAACTCTACATGATAGTTATATCAGTGTCATGAGAGGTTCTCATTACGACTATAGAGTATAGTCCTTAGACCTGAGTTCATCATGCTTTCTAGCATATGAATTGGTACGTTTTGACCTTGTCAAACATCGTCCCGTAACTGGCGACTATAAAGGCATTGCTTAGGCATATCATGGAGTGTGTGTAGAAACAGGGATGGAACAAGAAGGGATTTGTCCCTCATGTATAACAGGAGATAAATTTCTCAGGGCCCATCGAAGATTTGATACTGAGAAAATGCATGGCCGTGCTCAAACGAGGTGATTGTCAGTCGTTTGTTTTATCAGTATAAATCAGGAGATCGATGAACATGATGTTGGCTATAATAAGGATGACACAGTTTCTTGCCTTATGCCATATCGAGATATAGCGATAAAGGGATTATGGGAATAGATGATTCCAGTACAAGTGGGAGATTGTTGGGATTATGTCCTGAAATAATATTGTATTTACTCTATATGATAGTTGTATTGTCGAGATCGGACAATTCATGTAATACTAGGTGGTCATAATGCTTTGCTAGAAGCTGCTTATGACAAATGAGTTGTAACTCATTGCTAGTATTATGTGAACCTACAGGGTCACACACCTAAGCAAGCTGGATACACTTTGTATGGGATTGATCATTGGCATATGGTCCAATCAATGTGTATTGGATACACATTGATATCGAGTTTTAAGAGGTGTGTCAATCGACACCATTGGGTGTGTCGATCGACACAAGGCCGATACCAAAACTGATGTTTCGGTTTATGTCGAGGTCTATATATATAGGTTTATGTATATGACCTAACAAGAACGAGCCGTCACAGAGAGTTTTTCTTAACAGAAAAACGCAGCCACCTCGAAAAACACAGATTCCCAAGAGATCTGATTCCCGGCACTAGCATCCCGGCGGATTCCACTTTGTGTGCGTGTGGACTGCAGTAGAGGCGCAGCATCTGAGGCGCTCTCGATCTCAATTACCTGTTCATCATTCCGCTGCCAATCTCCAGGTAAACACGAGATCATCGGTAAGGATTCAATTACTTAAACCCAGATCCTAGGCTTCAGGAACTAGTTAGGATTCAGACTGAAGTTAGAATGGCAAAAGTTCCTTCAGTCACCAATTGTGTATGGTTGCTTGGTAAGTTTTTCTATTCTGGAGTACATGACTTGACATTTATAATCCTTTTTCCTAGGTTTAAAGCTCAAAGGATTGGCTGATGCAGCGAAAAATTACCATGTGGTCCTTGATGAAAACCGAAGACTGTACACAGAACTAGTTCTGAACCAAAATCTGAGAAACATTGGTATAGGGCCCCAGAATTTTGAAAAAAATTAGGGCCCATTTTTAATTAGATTTCTATTATGATTATAACTTCTTAAACCACGTAAATTGGAGATGACACTAAAAATCTAAATTTAATTGTAAAAGATTAACAATATGGGCCCACATAATCTCTACAAAAGGAATATATGGAGATAGTTGCCTAAAAAAAGAATACGTAGAGAATTCTTTTGACAAAAAAAATACATGAAAAATCATAATTAAAGAAATTTGACATTAGTTATTAGGTTGAGTTGTATGATAAAAACACAACTTACGCCGTCACCAAGAGACTTGCAAATAAATCGAGAGTGGTTTATATCAAGGTATGCAATTTTTTAAATTTTATGTTTTGTTAATGTACTGTTTTTGATTGTCACCAATTTTAAGTTTTTTAAAAAGAAAATTGTGTTCTTATATCTTTCAGTATTACCAGAATGAATTCAAGATATGAAAGTGGAGCTAAGAAAAGGAACAAGAAGAAAAGAGAAGAAGAATTGACAAAATCTATGTCTGGTTCTATGTTAAGGTACATAAAAAACTAAAATTCTCTGAGACTGATAATGATAATGAAATTGATAAGGTTATTGGGATAGAAGATGAACATTGTGAGACTTCTAATAAAGGAGAAGAGGATATATTTAGCAAAGAGCAGGAAGTAAATGATATTAGGGTTGAGGAAGATGAAGAGGATGTCCATGAGAATACAGATGGTGTGAATTTAAAAGAACATGATTCTTTCGTTGATGTTTTGGATCCTGCAAACTGGGGAAAAGTTGATCACACGTTGAGGGATTTTTTTGTTAGGAAAGGTCCTTTAGCAAGACCATCTCATGATTACAATTTTCCCAAAAACATCACTGGAAGACATTTTTCTCATAAACATTACAAAAGGCGTATGAAGAATGGGGATACACAAGAAAGACAATGGTTTCTATTCAAAAAAATCAGAGAAAATATTTTTCTTTTGCTGTAAGTTGTTCGGAGGAGATAAAGACACTATCCAATTAGCTAGCACCGGATTCAGGGATTGAAACAATGTTCTGATAAGGCTTAGCCAACATGAAAGTAGTCAGTGTCACATTATGTGCATGAGCCAATGGATGAAATTAGAGTTGAGATTGCAGAAAATCTAACAATTGATAAGCATGTTCGGGAAGAAATCAAGAAAGAGAAACAGGTTTTGAAGAAGCAAAAGCTGAAGCAAAGAAAATTGCAGTTGCTATGGATATCGAACCCATTTTCGTATGAAAAAGAAGCGCTTTAATAGGAAAAAAACACATTTTGATGAGGAGCCAAGACAAGTTGTTGATGATAATGTGGTTGTGAGCGAGGAAGAGAGTTTCAGGATAGACTATTTCATCAAAATCATGGATCAAGCTTTAGTTTCTCTTCAAGCAAGGTTAGACGAATTCCAAGAGTATGAGAAAAGGTTTGGTTTTTTGTTCGATCTGAGAAAGCTCAACTCAACAAGCGATGATAAATTGAAGGCATCATGTACCAACCTTGAAGTTTCTCTTAGGCATAGAGAACGTTCAGATGTCGATGGAAACGATTTATTTTCTGAAATCAAGATTCTTCGAAAAGTTCTACCGAAAGATATCTAGAAGAGTGTGGAAGTACTAGACTTTCTGAGGAGATACAAGAAGTGTTATCCGAATATATGGATTGCCTATGTAATAATGCTCACAATTCCAGTTTCAGTTGCATCGGCCGAAAGAAGTTTCTCAAAACTGAAGTTGATAAAATCTTACTTACGGTCAACTATGTCACAGGAAAGGTTAAACGGTTTGGCCATGTTATCGATTGAAAAAGATATGGTCAAAAACCTTGATTATGAAAGTTTGATGGATGATTTTGCAGGAAAAAATGCAAAAAAATCTATTTTCAAGAACTAATAGATTTTTTATTAGTTTCGAGGATATTGTAATTTTTTAATTACAAACTTGAGTTTTTTTTTAATAATTTAATATTTTATTTTATATTATTTAGGCCCCAAATTTTAGTTTCGTATTGGACCTCATATATTTCAGGACCGGCACTGAAGTGCAGGAATTGAAATGTAAAACACTTTGGGTCATTGTACTTTGTTTGCATTCGAACATTCAAGATATGACTTTTGTTCTTTACCTTGCTTTTTTTTCTCCAGGAAATAACAGTAGACAAACTTCTATAGACCAAAGAAGTTTCTTGGTCCTAATAAATTTGGATTGACTTACTACACCCCCATGTGTATTCAACTCCACACTCAATACCCCCAAACTTTTATTCTCATCATTAAACCCCAATCTTCAAAATCTCATCACTAAACCGTTTACAATATTCAATTTCTTATTAATTTCAAAAATACTATTAAACCGTTGATGAAGCGGGCATGATTAATTACTAAATCTGTTTTTTTATCAGTTTTATTGCAACCAAATATAAACTTTTTCTCTAAGTAAATTTAATGGTTTTTTAGAAGTAATGAAAAATCTCACATAGGATCTTTAGTGTCAATTTGCTCGTGAGTCATCTAACCTTCATGATTGGCCTCAGATGCAGCGAAACCACTCAACAGAAGGCCGTGAAGACTCAAGAGTCATCCCTAGGGGTGGAGGAAGATTTGAGATGGATCTGAGCTGGTAGCTAACTGTGTAACTAATCATATGACTATGTAAACCTAACTAAGAAACACCAAGTGTTATTTTGTCTTAGTGTTAACGTAATGCTGTCCACGTAAGCTTTGAGGTTTTCTAAAAGATTCTGATGTATCTATATGGTGCCTGCTCTTCTAATTGAAGCAATGACAGTTAAAACGAAAAGAGATAGAGAGACGCCAAACCATCGTCTCTGCTCTTAAACAAGGGAAGATCTTGATTTTGAAGTCCAAGGAATATACGGGACGGTATTATACGGATTCACTCTTGATTTATGAGAAATTCCGAAGAAGTTTCTTTGCTACTTCTAAATTTCGGTACATGCCACTGCAAATGCCAAGAACCTTCTTCGGGTCTTTCTCATAAGTCAAGAGTGAATAGTAAACGACCTTTCTCGACCATATAATAGCTTATCCAGAGATATATTTGTGTATCTTATCTTGAAACCATCTCCCTACTCTAACTCATGGCTACTTCTTCTTCTCGCACTTGGAGGTACCTCGTCTTCATGAGTTTCCGTGTACCTGACGTCCGTAAATCGTTTCTCAGTCATTTACGCAAACTTTTTAACCGCTATGGGATTACCATGGCACCTGAACCCACACAAGGGATCAAAGAATCGATTATCTCCATCAAAGAATCGAGGATCTCGATCATCGTGCTCTCGAAGAACTTTGCTTCTTCCGCCTGGTGTTTGGATGAGCTATTGGAGATTTTGAAATGCAAGGAAGAGATGGGACATATAGTGATGACGATCTTCTATGGAGTAGATTCATCTGATGTTCGGAAACAGACAAGATATTTTGGGAGAACTTTCGAGAAATTTTGTGCTGGAACAACAGAGGAGAAGAGGCGAGGATGGAGCCAGGCTTTGGCAGAAGTTGGCAGCATAGCCAGAGAAGAATCGCTAAACAGGTTCGTGTATGATTAAATTTAGTTCGGTGTTTCTTATTATGTTCTAAGTGGTAACCCAAGAGTAACAAATCAAATATAGTTGCTTTCAACAATTTGAATATAGTACAATTGATATGATATGGTAATTTCTTGTTGGATAAATATTGTAAATACATATATTATTGAGAATTCTTATCTCTCTGTTTTTCCTCTCTCGTGACTATTTTATCCGAAACAATGTTTTTTCTTTTTTCTTTCTCTTTTGTCAGGGACACTGAAGCCGAAATGATTGAGAAGGTTGCTAAAGATGTTTTAGATAAAGTAAATGCAACACCCTATACGGATTTTGATGGCATGGTTGGACTTGAGGCTCATTTAAAGGAAATGGAGTCTTTGCTAGATTTAGATTCGGATGGAGTTAAGATGGTTGGAATCTATGGTCCTTCAGGCATTGGTAAGACTACGATTGCCAGAGCTTTGCATAGTCGATTCTCTAGTAGGTTTCAGCTTACTTGTTTTGTGGACAACCTGAGGGAAAACTATCATAGTGGTTTTGATGAGTATGGTCTAAAGCTGCGTTTGCAAGAACAATTTCTTTCAAAGGTTTTTAACCACAATGGTACGAGGATATCCCATTTAGGTGCAGTAAAAGAAAATCTGTGTGACCAGAAAGTGCTGATTATTCTTGATGATGTGAACGCTCTAAATCAATTAGAGGCGTTGGCTAATGAAACTACATGGTTTGGTCCTGGAAGTAGGATTGTAGTGACCACAAAAAATCAGGAGCTTTTGCAGCAACATGATATCGATAATGTATACCCTGTGGGTTATCCATCTAGAGAAGAAGCTCTTGAGATGTTATGTAGATATGCTTTTAGACAAAGCTATCCACAAAATGGATTTCAGGAGCTTGCAGAAAGCGTAGTAGAACTATGTGGTAAGCTTCCATTGGGTCTGCGCGTGGTGGGTTCATCTTTACGTGGGAAGAAGAAAGGAGAGTGGGAAAATTTAATGCGCAGATTAGAAACTATTGACAGTCGAGATATCGAGCGAGTACAAAGAGCCATAAATGAACTAGCACCGTCTAACAGGCCAGCCGGAAAAAGTAAAAGCCTGTATTCCACTGGAATGGCTTTCCTCGTCGTCATCAATTTGCTCATGGAGATTGCATCAGCGGTTTCAGACCAGCTCTTTTCTACTCGCAAGCCTTATTTTGCAAGAATCTCCTTACTACTCTCATTTCTCTCTGTTGTCCTCTCCATCCTTGAGATCAGGTATAAAATCCGAGTCAGTAAAGCTCGTTTCCGATGCAAGTGGCCTATACCTTGGTTCTACTACAATGGCGGCAAAACAATCTTTGGAAGATTCACAGATATGGTTGTATTGTTCTGTGCTGTTGGTCAGTTAATAGTGTCCACCATCAACTTTAGCTTTATCGAAAGAAGTCGAGACGGTCCCATCAAAGTATCAGTGTGGCCTCTCTTCTTTGCTATCGGTATGGTAATCTCCAAGTTCATGGAGAATCCAGCCAATTCCAAGGACATTTTACCTATAACCAACAAAAAGGATTGGTGAACTTCAAAGAGTAAAGGGCTGCTCAGGAGATGGACCTCAATGGCTTTTCGAGTAATTTTATATGAAGCAAATGCAAGTACTTGATTCCTCTCTTAATTTTGTTTCTCATTATAGCTTTTGCTTCTGTTAAGCAGCCTGCTGGCTGGCTATTATTGTAATCACCTACCGGTGATCTGTCTTTCTTTACATTATCAAAGACTACCATCAATGATTCAATGCTATATTTTTTTTTAAAAAAATGGGGCCTATTTTCTGCAATTAATTGGCTTTCAAATTTAGTAATTTACGGTGAATTGATTGATTGTTTTCCTTTTTTATTTTGTCAACTAATTTTTTTTTCACTTCTTAAATTTCAATAATATATATATTTTTTTTAAAGCTGATCCAGATTTTATGAGAACTATTACAAGGACAATTTTACGGATAATACTATCTCTGTTCTACGAGAATTCATCAACGGTCACAATCAACGGCTCCACTTGCTCCTGAAAACTTCCTTATAAGCTTGTCTGCACTAATCTTGTAAAACTGTGTTTTTGGGATTCGAACATAGTACCTGCCCGTGTAAAGCTTTAACCATTTGACTACTAGGCCACGGTTGCTTCACAATAATATATACCTTATGCCATAAAATTTATCTTATACCTTTTAGGATAAATTGTTTTGTTATAAAAAAGAATAAAATAGTAGAAGGTGAAATAAAAAAATCTAAAATAAAATGCTAAAATCAATGAATCCACAGCAGTTTTAGTTTTTTTTTTATAATGTATATTTTTTTTTGGTACCATAATGTATATATTTCATAATACTATATTTAAAGTTGTATAATATTTTGGTTGTCTCTTTATTATATATTGATATTTTTCATAACTTTTTTTAACTAAAATATAAAATATATTTTGTATATGTGCCCGCAGTTTAAAAAGTTTCTACCTTTCTACATCTGCCACTGATTTTTGTATATATAAATGTTAATTATTTTTTGACAAGGGTATTCTATTGAAAATGCTTAATGTGCATCACAAAATAAGAAAATAAGAACGCTCAAAATTAGGAAAAAAAGCTTAATTGCAGAATAAAAGGATATTAAAGGCCTATATGAAACTTGAAGTGGAAACAAACACACACCAAGCGACCGAATGAAGTCATAGCACAACCTTGTCGCGCCAAAAACCAAGTCTCCAATTACTAACCAACTTGAAGCTTCGAGTAGCTAACATTGTGCCTGTAACAAATTTGACGGAGGAGACTTTTGCGAATCCCAAACAAACAAGGAAGAAACATAACAATCCAAACAAAAGCCGAAAGGACCAATGATCATGCACAAGGGAGGATGAGAATCACATGAGCTTCAATACAATTTCTTAGATATTTGCGGCCCATATTAGAATGTAAATATCGGTTTAGATCATCATGTACCTTGGTTAAGTATTAAACCAACTAAACCAGAACACTCGAGATATATAAGTGTATTCAGTTGTAACGAACACACTTAATGAAAAGTTTCAGTTAGCTCACTCTCACTCTCTCTACTCAAATTTCTCCATTGTTGATCTTTTGAAGCTTTTCTAATATGGTATCAGAGCGATGGAGCTGAACCTCCATCATCGTTGATCATTTCCGCTACTCGATTCGCACTCATCATCTCGTCCGTCGTCGATCGAATCCGGCAACGCTGCTTTTGATTAATCCGTCAATCGCACCGATCAATTGCTATTCTTCTCCGATTCAACGATGGTAACAGCAAGAAGAGTCGTTACCAGACGAACAACAAAAATCGCAGCTGGATCTGCAAAGAAACCTTCTAATCCCGAAGGATCATCATCTTCAACCAAAGACAAATCATCGAATGAGACTTCGCCACCATTCGATATTTCACCAATCAATCCGCTCGATAGTATTCATTCACCATTCTATCTCACAAACAGTGATAATCCAGGTATTTCACTGGTCTCAGAGATCTTCGATGGGAATAACTATGATGATTGGCGGATAGCTATGATGACTGCTTTAGATGCGAAAAATAAGACTGCTTTTATAGACGGATCTCTTCCAAGACCATTGCAATCAGATCGATTCTTCAAGATTTGGTCTCGATGTAATTCCATGGTAAAATCTTGGATTATGAATTCCGTCAACAAACAGATATATAAAAGCATTCTTCGATTCTCGGATGCATCAGCTATTTGGGATGATCTTACAACTCGGTTTCACATCACTAGTCTTCCAAGATCATACCAATTATCTCAGAGGATGAGTTGGTAACTCCGAAGTGGTCACGGGAGTGGTAGAGACCCCTATTATCTCTTGTGCGATCCATGGAATGTGTCCAAAGTACACCCCATAACGGGAAGAACACTGATAAAAAAATAAAATGATACCCAATGTGGGAAAAATCAGTTGTTAAGGAAGGGAAAGAGAAGAAAGGGACTAGAGAAAGATAATATGGTGGTCTAGAGCTGATAAGGTAAGAATCCATGTGCCTTTGATCGATACTCCTTAGGTGAGACCGCACTTAAATACTTGCAGAAGTCAGTAGGGTGAATTTGAATGCTTGAATGTGATTGTGGAGTTTACTTGGGACAGTTGCTAAGTGTGGGGGAAGTACATTGTGGTCTTGAGTTCTGTAGGAAAGTTTTCAGTGGATTACTAAGTGAATGTGAATGCAAAAGTTCCTAGGACGAAATGAGTTTCTGTGTTTTCAAACTACTTCTCTTATACTTTGGTTCTTTACTTGCTTGAGGACAAGCAAGAGCTAAGTGTGGGGGAGTTGATATACCATGGATTTTACCGGTTTTAACCATGGTATATGCCTTATTTATCGAGTCTTATGTTATGTTTTGGAGTCTTTTAGTATGTTTACAGGTTTAGACACGTTTGGAGCATAATTGGAGTTATTGGAGCATTCTGGAGCATTTTGGAGATTTTACCCGAGAGACAGAGTTCACTGCCCATATTTGACACTTGCAACGATCGACACACCATTGGCATCGATCGTTGCATAGCGTGACCAAGCATTCTCGCGAGCGTTAATGAAGAATGAGGATTATTTCAGTAAAGCCCAGAAAGCCCAGATATTTACACAGAAGCCCAAAACGTGTTTTAGCTATTATATAAGGGTTTTTAAGCCATTGTTTAGGCTACACTTTTCTTAAGTCTTATTTTATTTTCAGAGAGCCTTAGGGGCTGATCTAGTTCTCGAAAGAGACTGGATTTCGAACCCCTTTTGATTATTCTGTTTTATGATATTTGGTTTTCTACTTATGATATCTTCTGTTTCGATGAACATGTCTGAGTAGTTTACCTGTTAGGTTGAAGGATTCTCATTAGGGATTTCATGGAACTATAGTTTAAATCGATCTGTAGGGATTCATATCTGCTAGTTCTTTGTTTAGGTTGTTCTTAATGCTTAATCTGAAGTAGCTAATCAGAATTATGATGTTAGGTTGATTGATACAACGAGAGTTGGTTAATTAGCTAGAAAGAACCTAGATGAGCAATTTGATCTACTCGCAAAGAGATTTGGTTTAGGGGAATTGTGAACGTATCAAACCTGATAATTAATGCTGGTTTAATCTGTTAGTAATTGCAAAGAGATTTGGATTGCTGCACTTAGACTTAGAGAATTCTCGCAACGAGAGTTGGTGAATTCTATATCCGTGTTTGAGTTCTAGAACAGTTATTGATTAGATCCTTATTGATTGTTTACTTGCGTTCCTGATATCCTGAGAACTCCTGAAACCTAACGCTTCGCTTCCTTGCTCACAACTCGCCTGATTTACTTTTATGCTTTCCATATTGTTTTCTCCTAGTTTTTATCTGATCGTTCTTAATCTATCGTTGACCGGAGTCCCTGTGGATTCGATACCCTAAGTACTACAACTACATCACTGTGCACTTGCAGTTAGAATAGGGTTAAAACTAGACCTATCAAGTTTTTGGCGCCGTTGCCGGGGACTCTTTTGAGTCCTCGATAGATTTGAACTTAGGGTTTAGACTAGTTTTTTTTGTTTTTAATTTTTGCTACTAATTTTTTTTGTCTCTCTTTTCTGTTTTTGCGTTTCAGGTACGCCTAGAATCGCCCTGCATCGATCGACACGGTCCTGTGTGTCGATCGTTACATCCTCGAGCCTGCATCGATCGACGCTACTATGCATCGATCGTCACATTACGAAAGAATGATGGGAATGATGGAACAGATGTTGGAAAATCAGCAAAATAACTCGTTCTGCAGAGGCTATGATTCCTATTCATTCACCAGAGATTATGAATCTCCATCATATCAGCCTTTTCCTCCTCAAAATACACAGTCTGATAAGCTGATAGGCATGATGGAGCAGTTATTGAAAAATCAGGAAGAAAATTTGAACTACATCAATAGCTCTGGATTCCAAGGAAACATGTTTGGTAATCAGCAAGGTAATTCTTATCAGAGAGCCTATGGATCATCCTCATATCAGACACCTCCTGCTGCTAATGCTTATAAGAGCAAGATGGAATCTATGATGGAGCAGTTACTAGAGGATCAGACCAAGTTTGTTGCAAACTTCGACATGAAGCTGGAAGCTATACATGAAAATCTGAATGGGAAGTTGGAATACTTGAGCACACATTTGAAGAAGCTAGATGTCCAAGTTCAACAAACAGCTGGAGCAATACAAAGGCATAATGAAGCTAGAAGAGCTGAACATCACAGATCCATCAAAGCTGTGACCTTAAGGGATGAGATTGAGTTGCTAGGTGAAGAAGAGAGCATAATCTCGGATTTTCTAGATGAATATTGTATGTCTGATACATGCATCGATCGACACCCCCTTAGTATCGGTCGACACGCCGTTCTGACGGCAATTTCGAGTTCTTTCGAGAAACAGAAACGCCTTGCATCGATCGACACACATCATGCAACGATCGACACAGAACGCACACATGACCAGAAACCTGCAACAGTACCAGAACGAGCCTATAAGCCCCCTGTGCCATATCCTAAGGTTCCTAAACCTTCCAAACAAGAGCTAGAAGTGGCTAACTGCATGAAAGTGATAGATAAGAAGGTGAATAATACTCTACCAGCTGAAGCTTCGCGAGTTCATGCAAAGAAGCTGATCTCCACTGATGGTGCTCTGAAAGAAGAAGTTCAGATTGGTGGAACTACAGTATCTGATAGTGGAAAGAAGAAGATGGCAGCGCCTCTTGAACCTGCTCTAACATCTTCAGTACCTGCAACTGCTCATAAGCAGAAAGCTCCAGATATCAGACCTGCACCAAAGGTAAACTATAAATCACCTAAGCTTAAATCTCCTGACCGCATTTTTTTGAATGCATGAAAACGCTGTAGACCGCCCAAGCTTCGCTCCCGCCCTGATTCTGATTTCTCTTTCCTTTGGAAACCTCATGATCTGAAAGCATATACACCTCCTTGGATGAAGAGATATTCACAGAGACATTCAAAGTCTCTGTTGAAGCCGCCATGAGTCAAATCTCTGTGCCATAGTCAAGCTAATGACTAAAAACAAGCGCTGAGTGGGAGGCAACCCACTATAGAGTCAGTTTTCGTTTTTGTTTTTCATTTTTCAGTCTTTGTTGTTTTGATTTTTCCTTTTAGTGTTTTCAGCCAAGAGAACAGGTTCAAAATCGCCCAGCATCGATCGACACAACTGTGTGTCGATCGACACAACTGTGTGTCGATCGACACAACTGTGTGTCGATCGACACAATGCGATTATATAAATGAATCGAGCAAATGCGCCTTGCATCGATCGATGCGGTCCTGTGCATCGATTGACACAGTGCGACGAGAGGTACGTAACTCTGATTTTCAACTCTTTTCAATTTGATTATCTGTTCTCACCGAGCTCATGCTTTGATTACACTGGGGACAGTGTAGTTTAAGTGTGGGGGAGGAGCTACTGACGCACGCTTTTGTTTTCTTAGTTTTTCAAAAACATTGTTTTATTGAGTCAAAATTTGTATGAAACTATGATTTTTCGAGACTATTAGAAAACCCAGACACAGATCAGCCTACTGAGGACACCCACAACACTTCAGGTATCAGAGGATCCTTTTACTGACTTCAACCTTAATACTGACTTAGATTTCTCACCTAAGGGCTTGGTATACTTAGTGTCGGATTCCCTGTTAGTTCTGACACAGCCTGTAAACATGTCCTATTTAGTTCCCTTCTCCCCTTCTATAAAGTAAAAAAAAAAAAAGATAATAAACTGAGGATGAGTTGGTAACTCCGAAGTGGTCACGGGAGTGGTAGATACCCCTATTATCTCTTGTGCGATCCATGGAATGTGTCCAAAGTACACCCCATAACGGGAAGAACACTGATAAAAAAAATAAAATGATACCCAATGTGGGAAAAATCAGTTGTTAAGGAAGGGAAAGAGAAGAAAGGGACTAGAGAAAGATAGTATGGTGGTCTAGAGATGATAAGGTAAGAATCCATGTGCCTTTGATCGATACTCCTTAGGTGAGACCGCACTTAAATACTTGCAGAAGTCAGTAGGGTGAATTTGAATGCTTGAATGTGATTGTGGAGTTTACTTGGGACAGTTGCTAAGTGTGGGGGAAGTACATTGTGTTCTTGAGTTCTGTAGGAAAGTTTTCAGTGGATTACTAAGTGAATGTGAATGCAAAAGTTCCTAGGAAGAAATGAGTTTCTGTGTTTTCAAACTACTTCTCTTATACTTTGGTTCTTTACTTGCTTGAGGACAAGCAAGAGCTAAGTGTGGGGGAGTTGATATACCATGGATTTTACCGGTTTTAACCATGGTATATGCCTTATTTATCGAGTCTTATGTTATGTTTTGGAGTCTTTTAGTATGTTTACAGGTTTATACACGTTTGGAGCATAATTGGAGTTATTGGAGCATTCTGGAGCATTTTGGAGATTTTACCCGAGAGACAGAGTTCACTGCCCATATTTGACACTTGCAACGATCGACACACCATTGGCATCGATCGTTGCATAGCGTGACCAAGCATTCTCGCGAGCGTTAATGAAGAATGAGGATTATTTCACTAAAGCCCAGAAAGCCCAGATATTTACACAGAAGCCCAAAACGTGTTTTAGCTATTATATAAGGGTTTTTAAGCCATTATTTAGGCTACGCTTTTCTTAAGTCTTATTTTATTTTCAGAGAGCCTTAGGGGCTGATCTAGTTCTCGAAAGAGACTGGATTTCGAACCCCTGTTGATTATTCTGTTTTATGATATTTGGTTTTCTACTTATGATATCTTCTGTTTCGATGAACATGTCTGAGTAGTTTACCTGTTAGGTTGAAGGATTCTCATTAGGGATTTCATGGAACTATAGTTTAAATCAATCTGTAGGGATTCATATCTGCTAGTTCTTTGTTTAGGTTGTTCTTAATGCTTAATCTGAAGTAGCTAATCAGAATTATGATGTTAGGTTGATTGATACAACGAGAGTTGGTTAATTAGCTAGAAAGAACCTAGATGAGCAATTTGATCTACTCGCAAAGAGATTTGGTTTAGGGGAATTGTGAACGTATCAAACCTGATAATTAATGCTGGTTTAATCTGTTAGTAATTGCAAAGAGATTTGGATTGCTGCACTTAGACTTAGAGAATTCTCGCAACGAGAGTTGGTGAATTCTATATCCGTGTTTGAGTTCTATAACAGTTATTGATTAGATCCTTATTGATTGATTACTTGCGTTCATGATATCCTGAGAACTCCTGAAACCTAACGCTTCGCTTCCTTGCTCACAACTCGCCTGATTTACTTTTCTGCTGTTTGATTTACTGCTTTTCCATATTGTTTTCTCCTAGTTTTTATCTGATCGTTCTTAATCTATCGTTGACCGGAGTCCCTGTGGATTCGATACCCTAAGTACTACAACTACATCACTGTGCACTTGCAGTTAGAATAGGGTTATAACTAGACCTATCACTAAGCCACCTGATTACTCTGAGCTCAAAGTGTTTGGTTGTCTGGCTTACACCTCTACATCTACTAAAGGCCGTCATAAATTTCAACCGAGAGCTAGACCATGCATATTTCTTGGTTATCCTACAAGATACAGAGGTTATAAACTCATGGATTTGGAAACCAATGCTATACACATTTCCAGAAATGTTGTATTTCATGAAGATGTTTTTCCACTTGCCACAGATCAGTCTCAATCATTGGTTGATCTCTTTTCTCTTTTACCTGATAATGCTTCTGCTTCTAGTTCTCAGGTTGATGCAGAGCCATTGGTGCAGTCGGAACCTCCCAATGTCTCTATTCCATCATCTGAGGATCTCTTTAGAACAGATGACTCTATAATGGTGCAGTCGGAAACTCCCATTATGGATGCTCAGTTGTCAAAAGAGAAAAGTGGGATTGTTGAGTTGGAACCTCCTTCCCTAGCTGATCAATCATTGGAGAATAGACCAAAACGTTCAGTCAAAGAACCAGCTCGTTTCAAAGACTTCTTCTGCAACATGGTTGACACTTCCATTCCATATCCAATGGTGAACTATCTATCCTATGATCATCTCTCAAGATCATATAAAGACTACATCTGTGCTTTGTCACTACATGTAGAACCGGCTTCCTTCAAACAAGCTAAAACTTTTCCAGAGTGGTTGGAAGCAATGAATGCTGAGTTGTTTGCTTTGGAAAGTACCTCTACTTGGGAAATTTGTACACTTCCAAAAGGAAAACACACCATTGGATGTAAATGGGTGTATAAAGTAAAACTAAACGCAGATGGAAGTCTAGAGCGTTACAAGGCGCGATTGGTAGCCAAAGGCTACACTCAACAAGAGGGTCTAGACTTTGTAGATACATTCTCTCCAGTAGCAAAGATGACTACTGTCAAAACTCTCTTAGTTGTAGCTGCAGCAAAAGGCTGGTATTTACATCAATTAGACATCTCCAATGCATTCCTCAATGGAGACCTTGATGAAGAGATATTCATGACTTTGCCACCTGGTTATACACCAAGAGAGGGGGCAATTTTACCTAAAAATCCAGTTTGCCGCCTAAAGAAATCCATCTATGGCCTCAAACAGGCGTCAAGACAATGGTTTCTCAAGCTGAGTTCTGCTCTTCTTCTTCTTGGATTTCGAAAATCTCATACTGATCACACTCTATTCATTAAGAATGATGCAGGAATATACTTGGCTATTCTTGTGTACGTGGATGACATCATAGTGGCCAGTAATGATGAGCAAATCATCAGCAAGGTCATCATTGACCTACAACAAGTCTTCAAACTCAGGGATTTAGGTGATTTGAAGTATTTTCTCGGTCTGGAAATTGCGAGATCTAAGGAAGGTATATCAGTGAGTCAAAGAAAGTACACACTAGAAATTCTGGAGGAAAGTGGTTTTCTGGCTTCTAAACCGTCTTCAATCCCTATGGATCCCAGTATAAAGCTTTGCTCAGATTCTGCTGAACCTCTCTTAGAAGATGCTAGTGCATATCGTCGTCTGGTTGGCAGGTTAATGTACTTAACCATCACACGTCCAGACATCAGCTATGCAGTAAACAAGCTTTGTCAGTTCACTTATGCTCCTGAAGGGTCTCATTTAAAGGCAGCTCAGAAAGTATTGCAGTATCTTAAAGGATCAGTGGGACTTGGTTTATTCTTCTCGGCTTCTAACGACTTGATACTTAAGGCACACAGTGATGCAGACTGGGCATCATGCCCTGATACACGAAGATCCACGTCTGGTTACTGCATGTTTTTAAGCAATTCTTTGATAAGCTGGAAGTCGAAGAAACAACAAATCGCAAGTCATTCCTCAGCTGAATCCGAATACAGGGCCATGGCATTTGCTGTCAAAGAAATTGTCTGGCTGGTTTACTTAATGGGAGAACTTCAAGCTCCTCAATCCAAAGCAATAGCTTTCTTTTGTGATTCCATGGCCGCCATTCACATTGCCAATAACCCTGTTTTTCATGAGAGAACAAAGCAAGTGGAGTTGGATTGTCATGAGGTCAGAGATCGCATCTGCAGTGGCTTGATCAAAACCTTACATGTACCTTCTGATCAAGAGATTGCCGATGTCATGACAAAACCTCTCTATCCAGCTCTCTTCAATTCCTTGGTGCGCAAGATGGCATTAAAATCCATCTACATGCCATCTTGAGGGGGCATATTAGAATGTAAATATCGGTTTAGATCATCATGTACCTTGGTTAAGTATTAAACCAACTAAACCAGAACACTCGAGATATATAAGTGTATTCAGTTGTAACGAACACACTTAATGAAAAGTTCCAGTTAGCTCACTCTCACTCTCTCTACTCAAATCTCTCCATTGTTGATCTTTTGAAGCTTTTCTAATAGCCCAGATTAGAAAGAATCACAGGAACATGAGCGTAGCACACCAAATCAGAGCTCAATGTGGAGAGCTAAAAGGAGGAGCAAAACCCGATGATAAAAGATGTTAACGGCGAGGAAGGAGGAAGGAGAATATGAGGGAGAAGTAGAAGTCCCTGCAGCGGCCACCGTTCAACCACAAGAGCCACAAACTTGTTTCACTAAGCACACTTCGTCGGTACGCAGGCACTAGAGCCATCAACATACGCAAGAGACCGAACCTCACCTCAAAAAGGTTATCTCTGATCTCCAAGTGAATAAATCATCACATCGTGCCTTTAGTTTCATCAATGGTGATTTGCGCAGAAAGGGTAAACTGGTTGTTGGTGACGATAGATGCTAAGCTACATATTCTGAGATGGTTGCATGATTCTGCGGTTGGTGGTCATTTTGATAGAGATGCTACATTACACAGGGTCAAATCTTTGTTCTTTTGGCCTAAGATGAGTCTGGAAGTGTAGAACTATGTCCGGAACTGTTCAATCTGTCAGAGGAATAAGAATGATCTCGCTGCTAAACCAGGGTTATTACAGCCTTTGGAAGTTCCTACAGGGGTTTGGGAAGCTATTAGTATGGATTTCATCGAGGATTTACCTCATTCTTCTGGGAAACACTGTATTATGGTGGTGATCGACAAATTAAGCAAAAATGCCCATTTCATTGCTCTCACATCCATACACAGCCTTGGAAGTCGTTCACGCTTACCTGGATAACATCTTTAAGCTACATGGAATGCCAAAGATTGCTGTCAGTGATCGGGATCCAACTTTTCTGAGTGAAGTTTGGCAAGAACTGTTTCGCGTACAAGGGGTTGATCTGAAACACTCTACTGCCGATCACCCCCAAACCGATGGACAGACTGAAGCTACTAATAAGAACTTGGAGACATACCTGAGATGTATGACATATGAGACACCAGTCTTGGAGTAAGTGGTTATGAGAAACCTCCTCCTACTCACCTTCCTTATCTACCGGGTGAGAGTTCTTCATCGCGGAATGTTGGTACAACACTACTTGGCAGCTGGGACAACTCAGGAAAATGAGGTACTAATGCCTTGGTTTCAGTTTTTCTCTTCACTTTATTTCTATTTCGCTTATTGGTTGGTCTTTCTGTTACTTCTTTGTTGTAGACTGTTACGAATTGTATGGAGAATATAAAGGTATGTTATTATTTCAATATGTATCGTCTCCTTAATACATACTTAACCTTTAGTTTAGTTCGTACATCTGGAATACTGAAACATTTTGTTTAAATTAGACCGATAATGTTTAGCATAGGACTATTGGAAAGTAACTTGTAAACCAATCCTATCATAAAGTCATTGTGTATGTGCCCCATACACACTGACGTGACTACATGCATCATTTTTATTTGGCTTGTGTATTAAATTTCTTTAGCACGTGCTTTTTATAATGGTTCTGTTGTGCTCTTTAGCTTGAGAAAACCAGAATTGAAGAAAGAGAAAGGTCATAATAGAAAGATGTGGTGCCTCTGCAAAAGGAAAAAGAGCTTAATAATGTTGAGATTCGCAAGCTGAAGCAAGAACTCAAGCTGGTTAAAGAGGCGCATGAAAACCAGTGCTTGGAGTTAGAAGTAGAAGCACAAAATACTAAAGTTGAGTTGGAGAAGAAATTAAAGGATTACAAGTTGCCGATTCAATTAGGAAGGTCAAAGAACTTGAGAAGTTGTGCCAATCTAAATCTCGAAAATGGGAGAAAAGAGAGTGCACCTACCAAAGCTTCATAGACAACCAATATGGGGCTTTGCAGGTTTGACTTAAAATATAGTATTCTAAACATTAAACATCTATGGTAGTTTCATTAAATGACATAGTTTTTGTGAACTATACATGATCTAAATGCTACTTCAGTGTCTATAAAGCATAAAGTCTTAAGGACGCTGAAGAAATACTTTGAGGATTTAAATTACTATGGTAAGATTCAATGTTGTCACCAATTGTGTATGGTTGCTTGGTAAATTTTTCTATTCTGGAGTACATGACTTGACATTTATAATCTTTTTTCCTAGGTTTAAAGCTCAAAGGACTGGCTGATGCAGCGAAAAATTACCATGTGGTCCTTGAAGAAAACCGAAGACTGTACACATGACTGGTCCTGAACCAAAACCTGAGAAACATTGGTGTAGGGCCCCAGAATTTTGAAAAAAATTAGGGCCCATTTTTAATTAGATTTCTATTATGATTATAACTTCTTAAACCACGTAAATTGGAGATGACACTAAAAATCTAAATTTAATTGTAAAAGATTAACAATATGGGCCCACATAATCTCTACAAAAGGAATATATGGAGATAGTTGCCTAAAAAAAGAATACGTAGAGAATTCTTTTGACAAAAAAAAAATACATGAAAAATCATAATTAAAGAAATTTGACATTAGTTATTAGGTTGAGTTGTATGATAAAAACACAACTTACGCCGTCACCAAGAGACTTGCAAATAAATCGAGAGTGGTTTATATCAAGGTATGCAACTTTTTTAATTTTTATGTTTTGTTAATGTACTGTTTTTGATTGTCACCAATTTTAAGTTTTAAAAAAAAAATTGTGATCTTATATCTTTCAATTTTACCAGAATGAATTCAAGATATGAAAGTGGAGCTAAGAAAAGGAACAAGAAGAAAAGAGAAGAAGAATTGACAAAATCTATGTTTGGTTCTATGTTAAGGTACATAAAAAAACCAAAATCCTCTGAGACTGATAATGGTAATGAAATTGATAAGGTTATTGGGATAGAAGATGAACATTGTAAGACTTCTAATAAAGGAGAAGAGGATATATTTAGCAAAGAGCAGGAAGTAAATGATAATAGGGTTGAGGAAGATGAAGAGGATGTCCATGAGAATACAGATGGTGTGAATTTAAAAGAACATGATTCTTTCGTCGATGTTTTGGATCCTGCAAACTGGGGAAAAGTTGATCACACGTTAAGCATTACAAAAGGCGTATGAAGAATGGGGATACACAAGAAAGACAATGGTTTCTATTCAAAAAAATCAGAGAAAATATTTTTCTTTTGCTGTAAGTTGTTCGGAGGAGATAAAGACACTATCCAATTAGCTAGCACCGGAATCAGGGATTGAAACAATGTTCTGATAAGGCTTAGCCAACATGAAAGTAGTCAGTGTCACATTATGTGCATGAGCCAATGGATGAAATTAGAGTTGAGATTGCAGAAAATCTAACAATTGATAAGCATGTTCGGGAAGAAATCAAGAAAGAGAAACAGGTTTTGAAGAAGCAAAAGCTGAAGCAAAGAAAATTGCAGTTGCTATGGATATCGAACCCATTTTCGTATGAAAAAGAAGCGCTTTAATAGGAAAAAAACACATTTTGATGAGGAGCCAAGACAAGTTGTTGATGATAATGTGGTTGTGAGCGAGGAAGAGAGTTTCAGGATATACTATTTCATCAAAATCATGGATCAAGCTTTAGTTTCTCTTCAAGCAAGGTTAGACGAATTCCAAGAGTATGAGAAAAGGTTTGTTTTTTTGTTCGATTTAAGAAAGCTCAACTCAACAAGCGATGATAAATTGAAGGCATCGTGTACCAACCTTGAAGTTTCTCTTAGGCATAGAGAACGTTCAGATGTCGATGGAAACAATTTATTTTCTGAAATCAAAATTCTTCGACAAGTTCTACCGAAGGATATCAAGAAGAGTGTGGAAGTACTAGACTTTCTGAGGAGATACAAGAAGTGTTATCCGAATATATGGATTGCCGATGTAATAATGCTCACAATTCCAGTTTCTGTTGCATCGGCCGAAAGAAGTTTCTCAAAACTGAAGTTGATAAAATCTTACTTACGGTCAACTATGTCACAGGAAAGGCTAAACGGTTTGGCCATGTTATCGATTGAAAAAGATATAGTCAAAAACCTTGATTATGAAAGTTTGATGGATGATTTTGCAAGAAAAAATGCAAGAAAATTTATTTTCAAGAACTAATAGATTTTTTATTAGTTTCGAGGATATTGTAATTTTTTAATTGCAAACTTAAGTTTTTTTATATTAATTTAATATTTTATTTTATATTATTTAGAACCCCAAATTTTAGTTTTGTATTGGACCTCATATATTTCAGCACCGGCGCTGACTTTACAATGAAGTGCAGGAATTGAAATGTAAAACACTTTGGGTCATTGTACTTTGTTTGCATTCGAACATTCAAGATATGACTTTTGTTCTTTACCTTGCTTTTTTTTTTTTCCTCCAGGAAATAACAGTAGACAAACTTCTATAGACCAAAGAAGTTTCTTGGTCCTAATAAATTTGGATTGACTTACTACACCCCCCATGTGTATTCAACTCCACACTCAATACCCCCAAACTTTTATTCTCATCATTAAACCCCAATCTTCAAAATCTCATCACTAAACCGTTTACAATATTCAATTTCTTATTAATTTCAAAAATACTATTAAACCGTTGATGAAGCGGGCATGATTAATTACTAAATCTGTTTTTTATCAGTTTTATTGCAACCAAATATAAACTTTTTCTCTAAGTAAATTTAATGGTTTTTTAGAAGTAATGAAAAATCTCACATAGGATCTTTAGTGTCAATTTGCTCGTGAGTCATCTAACCTTCTTGATTGACCTCAGGTGCTAAAAGGCCGACAATTAGCACTTCATGTTCAGCGAAACCACTCAACAGAAAGCGGTGAAGACTCAAGAGTTATCCCTAGGGGTGGAGGGAGATTTGAGATGGATCTGAGCTGGTAGCTAACTGTGTAACTAATCATATGACTATGTAAACCTAATTAAGAAACACCAAGTGTTATTTTGTCTTAGTGTTAACTTAATGCTGTCCACGTAAGCTTTGAGGTTTTCTAAAAGCTTTAATGCTGTCCAAACCATCGTCTCTGCTCTTAAACAAGCCATTGGGGAATCGAAGATCTTGATTTTGAAGTCCAAGGAAGTATACGGATTCACTCTTGATTTATGAGAAATTCGGAAGAAGTTTCAAATGCCACTGCAAATGCCAAGAACCTTCTTGGGTCTTTCTCATAAGTCAAGAGTGAATAGTAAACGACCTTTCTCGACCATATATAGCTTATCCAGAGACATATTTGTGTATCTGTAAATGTGAATCTCTGTGTCTCTTATTCATCTCGGATGCAAGAGTATATATACAACAGTCAAGTTCCGAAGAATAGGAAAGCTGAATATACGAGTATCTAAACCTACTATATTCGAGTATATCAACAAGATATGACCAATATACGATCCTATCTCTAACACTCCCCCTAAAGATGGAGCGTAAAGATCTTGAACGCCCATCTTGTCTAATAATTATTGGAACTGAGGTCGGCCAAGTGACTTAGTAAGTAGGTCTGCAAGTTGTTTTGTTGTTGATATGTGTGGAGTCACAATCGTACCATCTGTAACACCGTCTCGGATGAAATGGCAGTCGATTTCGACATGTTTCGTCCTTTCGTGAAAAACCGGGTTAGCAGCAATGTGTAACGCTGCCTGATTATCACAATAGAGAGGTATAGGCGCCTTATGATGAACCCCAAGCGAGTCAAGAATAGCCTTTACCCATTTAACTTCAGCATACGTCATCGCCATTGCTCGGTACTCGGCTTCGGCTGATGAGCGTGATACAGTGTGTTGTTTCTTCGTTTTCCAAGACACGAGAGAGTCACCGAGCAAGATCAAATAACCAGTGATTGAACGACGAGTTAAGGGACATGCCGCCCAATCGGAATCAGAGTAAGCTGAGAGCGACAGCACATTATCCGCACGCAACAGTATACCTTGTCCGGGAGATTTCTTCAAGTACCTGACCAAGCGGATGGCTGCTTCCCAGTGCTTTTGCCGAGGAGCTTGCAGGAATTGAGCCAAAATGTGGACCGCATAGCTCAAGTCCGGTCGGGTAACGGACAGGTACACCAGTCTGCCGACTAAGCGGCGGTACTATAGTGGATCAATGTAGAATGCACCATCATCTTTGGCTAAACCATGATACTGTTCCATAGGTGAATCAACAGGCTTGGAGCCAAGCAAGCCACATTCCGAGATTATGTCCATTGCATATTTATTCTGAGAAAGATAAATACCATCCTTGGCTCGCGACACTTCAATGCCCAGAAAATATTTAAGAACACCAAGATCTTTCATGTGGAAACAACGACTCAAATATTCCTTGAAACTTGAGATCAAAGTGGAGTTGTTGCCGCCAATAATGAGATCATCTACATATACCAGAACATAGAGAAGTTTCGTTCCTCGTGTCAATGTGAACAATGAATAATCCGCATAGTTCTGGTGAAAACCGAATTCTCGCAAAGCAGTAGACAATTTTGCAAACCAACAGCGAGGAGCTTGTTTAAGTCCATAAAGCGATTTTCGTAAGCGACACACTTTACCAGGCTTGTCGGTTGAGTACCCAGGAGGAAGCTTCATATACACTTCTTCGTCCAAATCCCCATGTAAGAATGCATTGTGTACATCCATTTGATGAAGTTCCCACCCCTTAGCAGCAGAAATTCCGAGTAAAATTCGCATTGTGGTCATCTTAACAACCGGAGCGAACGTCTCTTTGTAATCTATACCTTCTTCCTGGCGATTACCCATGACCACCAGCCTCGCTTTATATCGTTCCACGTTACCATCAGAGCGCAATTTAGTCTTGTAAATCCACTTACAAGCTATAGCTGTTTTGCCTGAAGGAAGATCTGTGATGTCCCATGTGTGTTGGTTTTCCAGAGCTCCAACTTCTGCTCCCATTGCATCTCTCCAAATTTGTAACACAACTGCATCTTTGTAATGTACCGGATCGGTTTGTGCCATGAGATTGGCCAAGAACATCTGCTGGGAATTGGAAATACGATGGCAGGACATATAGTTAGTTAAGGGATAAGGACTTTTACCGTAAGACTTTGAAGTCACAGGGAGAGCGTGAGGAGTAGAACTGTTGAGGCAAGCAGCATATGTGACATACGGTTCAAGCATGACGGATCTTTTCTTCTCGCGTAACCCTCGACCGAGTTCAATGGTTTCCGTAGGCGGTTCTGAAGAACCCGATGCTACTTCCTCTGTTTCATGAATTGGACCAGTGGAAACAGGTACATCAACTCCCCCTGTCGCTAGCGTTGGTTCTGCGTCTACCACCAGTGATGCATCATCAAAACACGCCGGATGGGTTGGTAACGATGGTGCTGGTTCCTGAGTCGTAGACTGTTTAGGAACCTCAGTGAGCAAAGGAAATTTGTCCTCATGGAATATAACGTCACGTGAGACAAATGACTTTCGAGTTGTAAGATCAAGAACGAGCCAACCCTTCTGACCCATTGGATATCCAAGAAACAAGCAGCGTATGCTTCGGTCTCGAAACTTGTCTTTGTCGCGAGATGTTCTTCTTGCAAAACAGAGTGTCCCAAATATACGCAGGTTCTCATACGACGGTAATGAGCCGTAGATCAGTTCATAAGGAGTGCGATTCTGAAGTAGAGGCGTAGGCGTTCTATTAATGAGATAGGTGGCTGTCATAACGCTTTCTCCCCAGTATCGTGTTGGCAAATGAGCTTGAAAGAGAAGTGCTCGAGCCATGTTCAGAATGTGCCTATGCTTCCTTTCCACACGACCATTTTGTTGTGGTGTTTCCACACACGAGCGTTGATGGAGAATGCCGTGATCCGCAAAATAAGAACGAAGACACATGAACTCCGAGCCATTATCGCTTCGCACAATTTTCACCTTTGTGTTGAATTGTCGTTCCACAAAGAGTAGGAAGCGTTTTAATGCCGTGGGAGCCTCACTTTTTTCGAGAAGAAGTACTGTCCACACAGCACGTGAATAGTCATCAAGAATCGTCAGAAAGTATCTAGCACCAGAGGTGGAAGGAGTTCGATACGGACCCCATAAGTCAACATGAATCAATGAAAAAGAACATGATGCTTTATTAGAACTTGTTGAAAACACATCTCGAGTCTGTTTAGCTCGTACACAAATGTCACAAGACTTTTCTGACTCATTAAAACTACTAGAAAAACCACCAATCTTCGATAAAACTGAAAGCACTTGCGAAGATGGATGTCCTAATCTGCGATGCCACAATTCCCGTGTCTGAAGCCTTCTAACATACCCTGCTTGAACCGTAAGTGCACCAGTGTAGTGGTAGACTCCATCACATTCTTTACCCGCTCCAATCAAAGTCTTCGAAGCTAGGTCCTGTATCACACAAAACTTCTTCGTAAAGAGAACAAATCCAGAAATATCACGCAGAAGATTAGCAACAGAGATAAGCGTAATAGACAAGTTCGGAGCATAAAAAACATTATCCAAGATAAACCGAGTGCCCAGTCGGAGACGACCACATTGTGTGGCCCAAGTGGTCGCGCCATTAGGTAATGTAATCGGACAGGGAGATATATTCGTCAAATCAGTAAGAAGCTGCTTGTCTCCCGTCATATGGTGCGATGCACCGGAGTCAATAATTATATCGTGTCTCCTATTGTTTCCAAAAAGAAATAGTTTATCTCTGTTACCTGCGAGTTTTTCAGACCCAATTTGTTTCTGAGAATTCAGAAAATTAGCAAGAGAGTGCCACTGCTCCTGAGAGAAGTTCGGGATTCCTGAGTTTTGATGTTCTGTCGAGGAAGTGATTTCCGAGGCTTGAGTATTATACGCTCGAAATCCCGAGCCTCGACCACCACGACCTCTCCCACTGTCGAATCCTCCACGTCCCCGAGAAGAACCTGCTCCTCGTCCAGCCGGGGCTTTGGATTTTTCTGGCCACCACTCCGGGAAGCCGATCAACTGAAAACAGTTTCCACTGTCGTGTCCCTGTTTCCCACAGTGACTGCACGTCACAGAAGGGCGAGAGAACTTAGCTGCAGATGCCTGAACTCCGGATGGACGAGAGCTCAACACAGCTGGAACTTCCGCAGAGAAAGCCACGGTCGTACTCCGCTCTTCATTTTTTTTCATTGCATTAAGATGCCTCTCTTCTTGAATGATCTGAGAATAGACCATATCGAGACTCAACGTCGAGCCTCTGCTCAACAGGTTCGATCGCGAGGTGCCAAATCGCGAGTTGTCTAAGCCCATCAAAAATTGATGAACTCTGATTTTCTCTTGAGTTTCTTCGTATTTCACCATCGCCGAGCACGACGCATCACCACAGCAACACTTGAATCCCTTCTCCAAGTCTGCTAGGTCATCCCACATAACCTTAAGCTTGCTGAAGTAAGCCTCAACGTTATCACCGTCTTGTTTGCAGGAAGAGATATCAGAGTGTATCTGGTGAATGCGAGTATCATCGCTAATCGAGTAACGCCTCTTGATGCTTGCCCACATAGCTTTCGCGCTATCAACGATGGAGACAGATGAACGCATTTTTGGTTCGATGCTGCTGTAGATCCAACCAATAACCATCGAGTTCACCATATCCCACTTTTCTGCCTCCTCCGAATCATCCGAAGGTCTCTTGAGAGTTCCATCTATGAAACCCAGTTTCCGTTTCTTTCTGAGCAAATTGGTCATCAGTTTCGCCCACTTCTCATAGTTCGATCCGTTGAAGAGGATCGCGGTCAACACTTGCCCTGTGTTCTCTGACGGATGCAAGAAGTATGGAGAGATCATCTTCTCCTTTGTTTGCGAGCCGTCAGTCATGCTTTATTGGCTAGGTATTTTCGAAAGAAAAAAATTAGGTTTCAGAAAATAGGCTCTGATACCATGTAAATGTGAATCTCTGTGTCTCTTATTCATCTCGGATGCAAGAGTATATATACAACAGCCAAGTTCCGAAGAATAGGAAAGCTGAATATACGAGTATCTAAACCTACTATATTCGAGTATATCAACAAGATATGACCAATATACGATCCTATCTCTAACAGTATCTTATCTTGAAACCATCTCCCTACTCTAACTCATGGCTACTTCTTCTTCTCGCACTTGGAAGTACCGCGTCTACATAAGTTTCCGTGTACCTGACGTCCGTAAATCGTTTCTCAGTCATTTACAGGCACAGTTTAGCCGCAATGGGATTACCATGTCACCTGTACCCTCGCAAGGGATCACATAATCGATTATCTGCATCAGAGAATCGAGGATCTCGGTCATCGTGGTCTCGAAGAATTTTGCTTCTTCCGCCTGGTGTTTGGATGAGCTGTTGGAGATTTTGAAGTGCAAGGAAGAGATGGGACAAATAGTGACGCCGATCTTCTATGGAGTAGATCCAACTCATGTTCAGAAACAGACAGGATATTTTGGGAAAACTTTCGAGCAATTTTGTGCTGGAATAACAGAGGACAAAGAGGAGAAGAGGCGAAGATGGAGCCAGGCTTTGACAAACGTTGGTAACATAATCGGAGAAAGCTTCCAAAACTGGTTCGTCTATGATTAAATTTAGTTCGGTGTTTCTTATTATGTTCTATTTGGTAACCCAAGAGTAACAAATCAAATAATGTTGCTTTCTACAATTTGAATATAGTACAATTGATACGGTAATTTCTTGTTGGATGAATATTGTAAATACATATATTATTGAGAATTGTTTTTTTTTTTTTTTTTTTTTTTTTTTTTTTTTTTGTCACAAAACTTTTTCCATTACTCTTACTCGTTTGAATTACATGGAAAGAGAGAGTTAAACATAACTCTTTGATTACAACCATAAAGCTTAACAACAGAGGAAATTAAAGCATGATAAACTAGAGGATAATGAGACTGCGAATTCAAGACCAAGCTCGAATGCGTCCACACAAGCTTCACGACAGAGCCGGAAGTTTTGAACATGGTCACTTTGAATTGTGACTTTAAAGACCAATCCATACCTTCGGAGTCAGTAAGGAAGTTGGAAAGTTCTCCGGGTTTTGACTCCAGAGAAAAATTGTTCCTCAAAAAGAGGAAACAAGGTGGAAAAGTTCTCTCCCTAAAAAGGGATGATGATGAAATAGATCTCTCCCAATGGGAGGAAGGTATTGAACAATAGTCGAGCATACGTAATGGATTGAAGAAGATCGCAACTGAGCTCGCTGATTGAATATCATGGGCCAAGCCAAGAAAGTGTGAAACTCGGAAGTGAGTGAAGACTAACACGAAGACGGCGAGTCTTTGTACCGGTGGAAGAGCGTCGACGAGAGCTCCGACTAACAATGAGAAACCACGGTTGGAGACAGGAGCTGGCGGATGGAGATGGAGGGGGCGGCACCTAGAAACTTGAAACAACAAACTTCGAGGGCAAGCTGAGAGTATACCAGATCTGGTGCCGTATAGATCCAGAAAGGAGTGCGGCGAGGGGAGACGAGGGAGCACCTTCGATATGGTGAACTGTAGCTGCGGTTGAGAGTCTACATCCGGTGGATCCGGTGGATCTGGTGGCTTTGGCGGGGAAGGAGGGTTCGGCTGCGCCATATAGGTCACCAAGCGGCGGTGAAGCAACAAATCAAATGGCAATGACATACCAGACATTGAAGCCATGAGCGGAAAAACAGTCTCGACCTCACAAGCCATGAAGAGCAAATCAGGATGGAAGAGATCGGAAGAGGTCTCGTCGGCGGAGAACACCGACGGAAAGAGGTGACAGTTCTTCGGGTCGCGCTTTGGAGGGCCCGAGAAGAGGAGCGCCGCACAGATCAGATGGAGGCTAGGTCGGAGGAGAGACACCGGAGGCGGAGATTCATGATGAAATTTCGTTCAGCGGCTGCCTCGTAACCTGGGCCTGAGAGAGAATAGAAGCTAGGGCGTCCGTTATTTATTGAGAATTGTTATCTCTCTGTTTTTCCTCTCTTATGACTAATTGATCCTAAACAATGCTTTTTTTTTTTTCTCTCTTTTGTAAGGAACAATGAAGCAGAAATGATTGAGAAGGTTGCTGAAGATGTTTTAGATAAACTAAATGCCACACCATCTAAGGATTTTGATGACATGGTTGGACTTGAAGCTCATTTAAAGGAAATGGAGTCTTTGCTAGATTTAGATTCGGATGGAGTTAAGATGGTTGGAATCTATGGTCCTTCAGGCATTGGTAAGACTACGATTGCCAGAGCTTTGCATAGTCGATTCTCTAGTAGATTTCAGCTTACTTGTTTTGTGGACAACCTGAGGGAAAACTATCATAGTGGTTTTGATGAATATGGTGTAAAGCTGCGTTTGCAAGAACAATTTCTTTCAAAGGTTTTAAACCATAATGGTATGAGGATATCCCATTTAGGTGCAGTAAAAGAAAATCTGTGTGACCAGAAAGTGCTGATTATTCTTGATGATGTGAGCGCTCTAAATCAATTAGAGGCGTTGGCTAATGAAGCTACATGGTTTGGTTCTGTAAGTAGGATTGTAGTGACCACAAAAAATCAGGAGCTTTTGCAGCAACATGGTATCGATAATATATACCATGTGGGTTCTGCATCTAAAGAAGAAGCTCTTGGGATCTTATGTACATATGCTTTTAGACAAAGCTATCCTCATAATGAATTTAAAGAGCTGGCAGAAAGGGTAGTAGACCTATGTGGTAACCTTCCAATGGGTCTCCGCGAGGTGGGTTCATCTTTACGTGGGAAGAAGAAAGAAGAGTGGGAAAAATTAATGAGCAGAATAGCAAAAAGTAAAAGCCTGTATTCCACTGGAATGGCCTTCCTCGTCCTCATCAATTTGCTCCTGGAGATTGCATCAGCGGTTTCAGACCAGCTCTTTTCCATTCGCAAGCCTTATTTTGCAAGAATCTCCTTACTACTCTCAGTTCTATCTGTTGTCCTCTCCATCCTTGACATCAGGTACAAAATCCGAGCCCATAAAGCTTGTTTCCTATGCAAGTGGCCTATACCTTGGTTCTACTACGATGGCGGCAACAAAATCTTTGGAAGTTTTACGGATACGGTCGTATTGTTCTGTGCGGTTGGTCAGTTAATAGTGTCCACCATAAATTGTAGCTTTATCGAAAGAAGTCGAGACGGTCCCATCAAAGTATCAGTGTGGCCTCTCTTCTTTGCTATCGGTATGGTAATCTCCAAGTTCATGGAGAATCCAGCCAATTCCAAGGACATTTTACCTATAACCAACAAAAAGGATTGGTGAACTTCAAAGAGTAAAGGGCTGCTCAGGAGATGGACCTCAATGGCTTTTCGAGTAATTTTATATGAAGCAAATGCAAGTACTTGATTCCTCTCTTAATTTTGTTTCTCATTATAGCTTTTGCTTCTGTTAAGCAGCCTGCTGGCTGGCTATTATTGTAATCACCTACCGGTGATCTGTCTTTCTTTACATTATCAAAGACTACCATCAATGATTCAATGCTATATTTTTTTTTAAAAAAATGGGGCCTATTTTCTGCAATTAATTGGCTTTCAAATTTAGTAATTTACGGTGAATTGATTGATTGTTTTCCTTTTTTATTTTGTCAACTAATTTTTTTTTCACTTCTTAAATTTCAATAATATATATATTTTTTTTAAAGCTGATCCAGATTTTATGAGAACTATTACAAGGACAATTTTACGGATAATACTATCTCTGTTCTACGAGAATTCATCAACGGTCACAATCAACGGCTCCACTTGCTCCTGAAAACTTCCTTATAAGCTTGTCTGCACTAATCTTGTAAAACTGTGTTTTTGGGATTCGAACGTAGTACCTGCCCGTGTAAAGCTTTAACCATTTGACTACTAGGCCACGGTTGCTTCACAATAATATATACCTTATGCCATAAAATTTATCTTATACCTTTTAGGATAAATTGTTTTGTTATAAAAAAGAATAAAATAGTAGAAGGTGAAATAAAAAAATCTAAAATAAAATGCTAAAATCAATGAATCCACAGCAGTTTTAGTTTTTTTTTTATAATGTATATTTTTTTTTGGTACCATAATGTATATATTTCATAATACTATATTTAAAGTTGTATAATATTTTGGTTGTCTCTTTATTATATATTGATATTTTTCATAACTTTTTTAACTAAAATATAAAATATATTTTGTATATGTGCCCGCAGTTTAAAAAGTTTCTACCTTTCTACATCTGCCACTGATTTTTGTATATATAAATGTTAATTATTTTTTGACAAGTTCATGGAGAATCCAACCAATTCCAAGGACATTTTACCTATAACCAAAAAGGATTGATGAATTTCAAAGTGTAAAGGGCTGCTGACGAGATGGACCTCAATGGCTTCACGAGAATTTTATATGAAGCAAATGGAAGTACTTGATTCCTCTCTTATCTGTTTTTTTTTTTTTTTTTGTTTCTCATTATAGCTTTTGCATCTGTTAAGCAGCCTGCTGGCTGGCTATTATTGTAATCACCTACTGGTGATTTTTGACTTTCTTTACATTATCAAAGACTACCATCAATGATTCAATGCTATATATTTTTTTAGTGGGGCCTATTTTCTGCAATTAATTGGCTATCAAATTTAGTAATTTACGGTGAATTGAGTGATTGTTTTCCTTTTTTATTTTGTCAACTATTTTTTTTTCTTTTCTCTTTTGAATTTCAATAATATATCTACATTATGCCATAAAATTTATCTTATACCTTTTAGGATAAATTATTTTGTTATAAAAAGAATAAAATAGTAGAAAGTGAAAAAAAATATCTAAAATAAAATGCTAAAATGAATGACTCCAAAGCAATTTTTTTTATAATGTATATTTTTTTGGGACCATAATGTATATATTTCATAACACTATTTAAAGTAGTATAATATTTTGAACGATAAAATTTTGGTTGTTTATTTATTATATATTGATATTTTTCATATTTTTTTTCAACTCTTAAAAATATATAATATATTTTGTATATGTGTTCCAGTTTAAAAAGTTTCTACATCGTTGTTCTTGTATATATAAATGTTAATCTTTAGTTGACAAAAATTGTTAATCTTTATTGTTTCTTCAATATTTAAATTAGGTGTGAAACTAAGAAGAGAAATTAGGTCGGGTGACCACAAACCGGTCCATAATTAAATCGATGACCATATTTCTTTTTTTCATTTTCATAATATCCATAGTGCCCCTACTCCCCTACCGATGCTACTGTCTTAGAAAAGATTTTCCTGTCTAAGTAATTCACATTGCGTGGCCTATATTACGTGCATCACTGTTCATAATTTTTGGGTTCTGCGTTTCGATGATTAATGCTCCGAAAAACTATTCAATTTTTCAACCGTTATTTCTTCATTTCTTCATTGTTCTTATCGTCAAAGTTCTCTCTCACTTCATATCTTAGCTGTTTTTGTCTGAAACTGTAAGTGTTCATCTAATTTTTTGTTTTCAATCGTCTCTTGTTTCAATTTTTGAGTGTCCGTTCTTGTATATTTGTTTAAGTTTTCTTCTTTATTTCTCAGAAGCATGGATTTTGAAGATATTCCCGAGCTTCCTCCTCGAATCTTCGCCGCCGGCCAAGAACCAAGCGGCTAGAGAGTGAATTCTTATGTCAAACCCGGCCGGATTCGGTCGATTTTGAACGCTTTCGAGGTTGACGAAGCCAATTAAATCAAAGAATCTTCCTTCGGTAAACTCTTGGCCACTGCGGATAAACCTACCTTCTCCGGTGCATTTGGCCAGTTCATGATAACGCTTATGCTTTTTGTTAAGAAGAAGCATGAAATCTGGTTTTTATTCGCGGGTCGGCTTATTCGTGTATCTTTGAGTGAATTTGCAATCGTTAAGGGTCTTCCATGTGGTAAATATCCAAAGATGAACAAGAAGAAGAAACGTAATTTGGTCAAGGACCAAAAATATTTTGGAGCGCTGTTTGGATGTCTGGATCCTCATACCCTAACTATTGACAAATTTATAAAGCTGCTTAAGAAGATTGTTCGTGATAGAGACATGAGGATAAAATATGCTTACCTAGCGTTGACTACCTTTGTTCTCTGCTCGACAAGTCATTTTTCCAAAATCATTGACGATCATATGGAGTTGATTAGAGACCTTGATTACATCCTTGCATACCCTTGGGGTCGGGTTTCTTTCGAAATGATTGTTGGATGCATAAAGTCGAAAGATGAAGTTGATGGATCGCCTAAGGATCAAGGGTCTAGGTGATTGAAGCTAAGAACTTACCTCGTGGTTACCTGGAGATTGGCAGCGGAACGAAGATCAGGTAATCGAGATCAAGAGCGCCTCAGATGCTGCGCCTCTACCGTAGTCCACACGCACACAAGCTGGAATCCGCCGGGTTGCTAGTTCCGGTGATCGGATCTCCTGGGATGCTATGAGTTTCCATGTCTCTGCTTTCTCTCTGAGAAGCAACGACGATGGCTAGGGTCCAGGTCGATCATATAAGACTTTATATATCGACCTGGGATGACGGAAAACGACCGTCGGATCAAACCCGACTCATTTAAGTCATTAACTCGAAACGTCAGTCTCGAGGCCCAATGTGCATCGATCGACACACTTACTGTATCGATCGACACACCCTTTCGAAAACTTGCGTCGATCGACACACTCATTGCATCGATCGACACCCCTCTTCAAAACTCAATTCAATGTGTATCCAATATACATTGATCGGATCATATGCCAATGATCAATCCCATACAAAGTGTATCCAGCTTGCTTAGGTGTGTGACCCTGTAGGTTCACACGATACTAGAAATGAGTTACAACTCATTTGTCATAAGCGGTTTCTAGCAAAACATTACGACTACCCAGTATCACATGAATTGTCCGATCTCGACAATACAACTATCTTTAGAGTAAGTACAATGTGATTTCAGGACACAATCCCAACAATCTCCCACTTGTACTGGAATCATCTATTCCCATAATCCCTTTGTCGCTATATCTCGATATGGCATAAGGCAAGAAACTGTGTCATCCTTATTATAGCCAACATCATGTTCATCGAACTCCTGATCTATACTGATAAAACAAACGACTGACAATCACCTCGTTTGAGCACGGCCATGCATTTTCTCAGTATCAAATCTTCGATGAGCCCTGAGATATTTATCTCCTGTTATATAGGAGGGGAAAATCCCTTCTTGTTCCATCCCTGTTTCTACACATACTTCATGATACGCCTAAGCAATGCCTTTATAGCCGCCAGTTACGGAACGACGTTTGACAAGGTCAAAATGCACCAATTCATATGCTAGAAAGCATGATGAACTCAGGTCTAAGGACTATACTCTATAGTCGTAATGAGAACCTCTTATGACACATATATAACTATCATGTAGAGTTCTCATTAGCGGGTCATGTCCGATCATATGTTCACCAACATATAACCATGTGACTGACGTTGATACTCATATCAATGACTCCATGAAATATAGTCATACGTCACCTCACATACTAGTCTTAACGGTTGTTAGTGTCCCATTTTAACAACCTATGACCAGGGACAAACATAATTTTATGTCATCTTTCACTTACAGGGATTCATGATCAAGTCCTCAACTTGATGACCTATAAAATGAACATAAAATACTTGGGACCATTATTCAATTATCCAATAATCAAATAATGCTGATGTCAGTTTTTCATAAACCTGACCATATCATGTCTATCTGAACATCATAACTAACATAACTCCCACTGGAATCAAGACCACGTCTTCAGATATCTAGTACCTACAGCAACAGTACGAAACTCATGCTTAGGTTGTGAGAGATGCTGCGGTGTTCTTGCTTGGAACCATTCCAACAAACCACACCGCTATTCTTTAATAAGCACTATTCTACGGTCCACTGCTTGGAGACCTTTCCAACAGATAGCGCCGCGCCGCTACACAGACAAAGAGACATAACCAGGTGGGAACCGAGAATCATCTTTGTCCGTCTAACTACTCATAACATATTCGTCATTTTTCTCAGTTAAACAAGAACTATCCTTAGTGTTTCTCAAACACTTGGGGATATTCCTTACAACTGTCCAGTGACTTTTACCGGAATAAATTGGTATCTTCTCGTCATTCTTTATGCGTCAGCTGCATCTAGACGAGTGCAAAATATGGCATTCATGATAGATTCTATTGCATAAGCAAAGGAATCACACTCATAGATACTAGCTCAGCCAGTGTCAAAGACACTCTATCTTGCTAAGATTATTGCCATAAGACCTTTGGTGTGAAGCCATTCTTGGAATCAAGCACATTTGAACTGTCCAATACCTTATCAACATAAGGATTCTGACACGATCCAATTAGCCTTTCCAATCCATTTCAATGGATCCTTATTCCAAGAACTTTCGCGGCTTATGAGATTAAGTATGTTATAAACATACGGTGTGAGAATTGCAACTACGCTCCCATTAGTTTACTTGTAAACGCACGGTTTCTATACATTCCTGATCAAGTCAAAACCTTTGACCGTTTTAACAGAACATAGATTCCAACTCTTAGATGTTTGCTTCAATCCAGAAATGGATCGGTGAAGCTAACATACATTCCTAGTTAATTTTTGGAGTTGGGACTCACCTTCGCTTCTTTGAATTTCGCAGGCTCGCCACCTTTTAATGATCAACAGATCACGGCAATCGGTCATGAGAAATCACCCTCGGTTTAGTGACGGATCCATTAGGATCAGCGAACTTTAGGCTCCACAAGTGTAGATCCTACAACACTCTGTAGATCCAACCGCTGGTCTCCCTCAACAGGTTGAACAGCCTCCTGTGTTTCTCGAATTTCTTCGAGCTGTACTTTTACTCCCACTGTTCTTCTTGGAAAAACAGAGTTCCGAACAACAAAACTTTGTTCTCGGATTGGTTGCAAAATTACTAAGCCTCGGTTTCCCTAGGACAACCGGCGAAGCAGCCCTTATCAGATTTGGGTTCAAGTTTGTTTGTTGACAATTGCCTTACACAAACCTTGCAATCCCAATTAATCAGGAAGACATACTTGGAAAACTTCCAGTCCACATCCAATGTGGTGTCTTTCAACTGATTCTGATAGAAAACTATTTGGCGTAAACACATACATTTTAGAGCGTATTCCTAAAAGGATAATGGAAGATTCATATGAATCATCATTAATCGGAGCATATCCAATAAAGTCCGATTCATTGTCTCTCAGAAACACCATTCAGGTTTTCTAGGAGAAATGAGCTGTGATACGATTTCACACTCAGTTAGATGATCACTCAATTCTTGACTCAAGTATTCTCCTCTGCGATCTAATCGAGGATCTTAATACTTCTGTCATATCGGTTCTATACTTCATTCTGAAACTCCTTTGACCATTTCAAAGGATTCCGACTCGTGTCTCATCAAATGAACACAACCATACTTACTGAAGTCATCAAGAAGGGTGCTGAGGTATTGAAGATTTCCTCTGGCACTTATGCTCATCGGGCTACATACATCCGTATGTGCAAGGTCCAATAAGCCTCTGGCCTTTTCTTTAGCACCGCTAAAAAGCCTTAGTCATTTGGCCCAGTGAGCAGAATTCATATCTCATATGATTTATAATCAAATGAGCCCAAAAGCCCATAACTATGGAACTCCTGAATCCGCTTCACTCTATGTGGTTAAAACGACTACGCTGAGGAAAAATCGAGTTTAAGTCATCAGACTTAAACCGTTTGGTATTTATGTTATATATACAAGCGTACATAAGCGTATTAAGATATAAAACCCATTATCCAAAGGGGTGCTACCATATAATATTTCATTAAGATCAAAAGAGCAAAACTTGTCTTTTATCAGAATGAAAAGCATCCAAATTCTTACAAGAAAATGAAAGACATCTCTGCATAAAGCAGGTACATATTAGCAATTATTTAATTCAAAAACCAAGCTTAAAGGCTCCTACAAGTGGAGAATCTCTACGGCTCATGCAGCAACCATTGCTCCATACCAGACACGCAGTTCCACTTGTCCTTTCTTCAACGTTCTACTGTTGTTTAGGCCCTGCATATTTCAAAAATATCAGTGCCAAAACTAGTATCCAATACATACGTAGAACTTGAAGTAATAACACAATACATGAAGAAGAAGTACCGTACATCTCCTTCATCTCTTGTGAATCTTCCAAGAATTTAATGCAATCTCTCTTCCAATGCCCAAACTCATCACAGTAGCAGCACTTACCAACATCAGATGGGCCGGACTTGAGCTTATAAGATGACACATGCTTATCCTGATTCCAAATCTGGACGGCCCTGCCTGTACCCTTGTCAACACAAGATTTCTCAAATCTTTTACCCTTTATGATGTTTTGCTCAGATGTCTTGAGCATGCCATGCAGCTCAATCAACGTCTTCGTCAAGTCTTTCTTGATATAGCTCTTGATAAACTTATCATAACTTGACGGCAGTGACTGCAGGATGATTTCAGTAGCCAACTCTAGGCTAACAGGACAATCCAGTTTCCCCAGGTTATCAATGTAACCCATCATTTTAATGACATGAGGACTCACTGGAGCATCCTTTGGTAGCTTGCACCCAATGAGAGACTTAACCATCTGGTATCTCTCAACTCGTGCCTGATCCTGAAACTTCAGTTTCAGGCTGGTGATCATCTCTATTGGCGACTCCATGTTCTCGTATTGACTCTTCAAGTCCGAGTTCATGGTAGCCAACATCAGCCCACGCACATCTACCACATCAATATAATGCTTATTCCAAGCATCATATACTGCATGCGAGGCATTGGTCCCAAGCCTTTCGGGGAGAGATTTCTCAAGGACATAGTCTTTACTCTCTTGCTTGAGAATAATCTCAAATTACGATACCAATCCAGGAAATTTGATCCATTTAACTTGTCCTTCTCAAGGACGGATCGCAACGAGAAAGTAGTTTTAGACATAGGCTGAAATCTAAGAAAAGAAAATTTTTAGTTATGAAGTTCAGGAAATGAGAAATCTTATCTAATAAGAAAAATCGCATTATATTCAAACAATGTTTCCTCTATGAATATAATGTTCCAAGACCCATACATCACTAAGATCTGAGTGGACGACTCGTCATCACCCAAAGTTTAGTCATCTAGGTAAGCAAATCATTGCTAATTGTACCCAGTACAACTCTTGGTCGCAGATAAGACAATCCATGTCTCATCCACTCTGACGTCTCTGGGCCCAGAACTTCTGATGACCCAGTCAAGTAAACCAATCTCTTCAGTCTTGTGATCATTGACAGTCGCACTGCAAGTCTATCAATGATCACCTGCCTTACTCATGTAATTGTGGATACCAAGGACTCCAAGACTATCCAACAACGAAATGAGTCTTGACAGTAGACAAGATTGGGCAAGACATCAAGATCACTTGATATTTAGTTGAGGAAACGAAACTCTAAAAGGTTAGCAAATCTCTTAGGTCATGTAATTGTTGATGTCAAGCACTGCAAGACCATCAACACAACTACCTGCCTTACTCATGTAATTGTGGACACCAAGCTCTTGGCAAGACTGTCACAACAACGAAATTAGTCTTGACAGTTGACCATATTGAAAACTAAGCTTTGATCTAATACACATCCAATGTGTATTCGATAGGTTCAGAACACGTTTAAATTCTAATTTCAATTGAGTTTTAATTGTTCTAATAAAAGTGGGTTAGGTCATTTGGTTCGGTTTCTCAATCATTTAGTTCAATAACCAAACGATTACGGTTTACATCGACACAATATGCGTCGACCGACACTCTTGGTTGACACATGATATGCAACCTTAACCAACCCGATAACCGGTCAATCCAATTGAACCGGTAAATGACCAAATGAACCGGTTTTAGACCAATTGAGATACCAGTCAAATCCAATTCAACCGGTCCATCCAATTGAACCGATTCAACCAATTTTACCTAATCGCGATAACCGGTCCAATCCAATTGAACCGACTTATCCAATCAAACTGATCTTATCCAATCAAATCGGTTTATACTAATTGAAATAACCAGTTCAATCCAATTGAATCAATTCATCCAATTTAAACCGCTCTGATCTACCTTAACCAAGCCTGATAACCATTTCAATCCAATTGAACCGATTAACCAATCGCAAGGCCTGTGTCGACCGAACACTAAACCTGTGTCGATCGATACAGTAGGGTATTAGGGAATTTTTAATCGAATTAAACCGACATAACCATGCGAGATAACCGGTTCAATCCAATTGAACCGATCTATCCTTTGGCACAACCTGTGTCGATCGATGCACCCAGTGTGTCGATCGACACAGTGCGATTTCTAAATCGAAACCCAAATTTTCAATAGGTGAATTCGCGGTGCATCGACCGACACAATGCGAAAACACAAGTTCTTTTGCATTTTCGCGGTGCATCGACCGACACACCCAGTGTATCGATCGATAATGTGCGAAAACCCTAAAATAATTTTGCCGTTTTCGCGGTGTGTCGACCGTCACAAACTTGTGTCGATCGACACAGTGCAAAAACATACTTCTTCGTTTTCGATACTAACACATCCGAGATTCTTTTACCAAAACAAAAACTAACTAACATCAATTCAATCAAATACTACATTAATCGAATTCCATGCTACTGATTCAACGGATTAAACCCTATGGCTCTGATACCACTGATGGATCGCCTAAGGATCAAGGGTCTAGGTGATTGAATCTAAGAACTGACCTCGTGGTTACCTGGATATTGGCAGCGGAACGAAGATCAGGTAATCGAGATCAAGAGCGCCTCAGATGCTGCGCCTCTACCGTAGTCCACACGCACACAAGCTGGAATCCTCCGGGTTGCTAGTTCCGGTGATCGGATCTCCTGGGATGCTATGAGTTTCTGTGTCTCTGCTTTCTCTCTGAGAAGAAACGACGACGGCTATGGTCCAGGTCGATCATATAAGACTTTATATATCGACCAGGGTTGACGGAAAACGACCGTCGGATCAAACTTGACTCATTTAAGTCATTAACTCGAAACATCAGTCTCGAGGCCCAATGTGCATCGATCGACACACTTACTGTATCGATCGACACACCCTTTCGAAAACCTGCGTCGATCGACACACTCATTGCATCGATCAACAACCCTCTTCAAAACTCAATTCATTGTGTATCCAATACACATTGATCGGATCATATGCCAATGATCAATCCCAAACAAAGTGTATCCAGCTTGCTTAGGTGTGTGACCCTGTAGGTTCACACGATACTAGAAATGAGTTATAACTCATTTGTCATAAGCGGTTTCTAGCAAAACATTACGGCTACCCAGTATCACATGAATTGTCTGATCTCGACAATACAACTATCTTTAGAGTAAGTACAATGTGATTTCAGGACACAATCCCAACAGAAGTCGCTCTGGCGCCGAGATCTGTAGCTGTCCAGGGATTTTTCCATACCTTCCAGCTTGTATTGGTCGAAGCTTTTCCGGCCTTACTTGAAGTTGTTGAAGTTGGACAATCTTCTTCATCGTCTGAATCTGACAGTGATATGAAAGATGAGACCAAGAACCAATTTGTTTCGTCATTGGGTGAACATAGTGACGAGCCCGAAGGTGAAACTAATACATGCCAATTAACTAAAAACATATCCAAGGCCACAACCCACAAAGAGTCTCTCAGTCCTGGTCATGCTCGAGACGTTGATGAGAAGTGCGAGGTATGTTCAATGGCGTTTGTTCATATTAGATTTAACATTGTTATATCTTGGTTATGCTTGATGTAAACATGTTTAAGTTAAGAGTGCTCTAGTCTAATATCAACCTCTATTCTTTTACTTCCTTAGCTTATTGTATTGTTTCCTAATAATGTTCTTTATTTTAAGCTAATTTTCTGGTTGGTTAGCTAAGTGGTTGTAAGTGGTTGTACAGTCAATAATGTCTTCTTGTGATAGTTTTTTTGTGTGTTTATTTCAGGCTTCTGTTAAATGCATAATCCCTGGTGATCCTTTGACCATATTATTGGATGATGATCTGTTTCATTGGTCTGATGATGAAGAAGATCTGAAGGTTGATAATATGGTGAAACTTATAGCTGAAGGTTTCTCTTTCGAGAAAATGTTTTTTTAAGGGTGGTGTCACTGCTCTTGATCTTCAAAGGATCAGGAGCGAGAAGAAAGTAGGAAAGGAGAAAAAAGATAAGCAAAAACTACCCAACTTCCTCTAGCCGGCGATTCTCTTGACGCAATCCAAGTTTATGAGATTGTCGCACAAAGAGTGAGGCTTGAACTGAGTGGTGTTGAAGCATAAGTCTCATCATGCCTACGTGAGATTGAGAAGGTTGGATCTGCTGTAAAGGCCTCCGACGAGTGCTTTGATTTAGCAGTTAATGATGTGAAGGAGTCTCTGCTTGAGGCAATAACCAAGTTACTAGAGAAACCCCCAATACTCCAACCAATGTTAGCCTAACGAGACAACAACACAATAATTTTATATTGGTAGTAGACGTAATTCTTTGAGGTCGGAGCATAGGAACAATGGAGGTGGGGTGCTGAATGGACAAACAACCCCTGATGCGGTTCTTGTAAGGTGCTGGATGACCTTAGAAAATCTGCCCAAGAGGTATGCTACAGAAGGTTATTATATTTGCTAGACGTTAACATTTCTGTTATACAGTAAGTATATGTTTATAATGCTAACATTATATTTAGGATAACCAAGACAAAGATAACACTGGTCCACCTGCTGAAAAATCTGGAACCAGAGTAAATTTGGAGACCGGTCAACCTTCGGTTAATATTGTAGTTCAGCCGGTTAGTCTACTTTGTTATTTTCATGGTATTTATCTTGTATTCTTGATATAAGCTCCGGGGTGGATAGTTGTTTGGATCGTCCAGCTGGTCGGAGACGCTCTCTGGTTGATCCGGGGTCGATGATCGAATGGAAAAAGCTTACTGGCCGAAGGCGCTCTCAAGGCTTCTCAATGGATAGAATTGGAATAAATGATGGATCGAAGAACGCCACTCAAAGGTGTGAAAGCCTTTGTGATAAGCTCAAGAATCTAAGCTTTAGTGAATCCACACATAAGACATAAATTCATAATGTTTTCTAAGAAGGGGAATCCACACAACTTAGAGAAACAAAGAACAAAGCATAAATGCTTTAGAAGAGAGAACTCTTTTATTTTCCAAAAATTTCTATATTATTTACAATAGAACAATGAACTTTTTATAGCTCTTACAAGGTGATCTTTACAATAAAATACATTAAAAGAAATGATTTACATTTATACAAAAAAGGAAAATTAACTAAATCAAATATTAGTCTTCTTGCCACCAATTTAGCAATTGCCATTGAATGAGAATCCTTGATTTTTTTTTTATGAAGTTATGAGCTTGAGATTCTCATAATAAACTCATGTATTGAAGACTTTGATTCACTTTACTTTTTGATATTGCATCAATTCTTCTTGCCATCTGTCTCTATAATTGTAACCTTGTATTTCTTACACAAGGTTGAGGAGCAGAAGAATGACAATGTTGCTAATAGTCATTTGAATGAGGTTGAAGTGATTGGTGTGGGTGTTGATGCTGAGCAACGGCATAGGAAGAGCAAGCGCATGAAAACACAATTTCGTGCCCTTCAAGGATTTGAATGCCCTAAGTTAGGTACCATGCGCATGGCTGCCTTACCCCTCATCCCGGGCACATCTCCTGATGTAGACTATGAATTGAAGTACACCAAGCTTGTAAAGAAGATTAAAACGAATAGGTACTTGTTTTCTGATATACGTTTATATGTATAATTTTTCGTGTTAGCATCTGCAACTTGTATGTTAGTTGTCCTACATATTTTTATCAACTATATCTTTTGTGTGCAGGCTAATAAATATAAACAATGGTAGCCAAGTGTCTAGCAAAGACGTTCTTGAGATTTCAGAGAGGACCAAGGTTATGACCCCCAAGGGTTTGTTACAATTAACTTCTTGTTGTACAAGTTTAACATACATTTTGTGAACTTTTGACTTATTACCCTTCCAAATAGGTTGTGGATGCCCTTACACATTTCTCTCGGATCCTTATCATGAGGGCTGTTCCTGGCTCTGATTCCTTCATATATCATTTTTTTTACACCAAGTTATCACAGTAGACAATGGATGCAAACATAATCGGGCGATGAATTTCGAGCATAAGATTCCATATCCATGAGAGTTTTGCCATTGTGTTTGCAACTTCCTTGTATTTAGCCTCTGAACTTGAGCGAGATGGTGTCGGTTGTCTCTTTTCTGACCATGAGATAATATTTGGACCAAGGAAAATTCAGTAGCCGGAAGTGGAGAGACTTGTGTCCGAACAACCGGCCCAATCAGCATCGGAATATGCAGTAAGAGTATCAAGCTTGCTTTTGGTAATTTGTATAACGTAACCAAATGTTCCTTGTAAGTAGCGGAGGATTCTCTTGAGTGCTTGAAGATGAGGCTGGCGAGGTCAGTGCATATAAAGGCACACTTGATGCACAACATAAGAGATATCGGGTCCCATGAGTGTAAGATACTGTAGAGCACCAGCTAGACTGCGATAGTATGTGGGATTATCGAGTGGATTACCATCATGTATTGAGAGCTTGGACTTGAGATCAACAGGCGTAGCAAGTGGCTTGCAATCGATCATACCAGCACGAGTAAGAATATCTTGAGCATATATCGATTGTGTACGGAAGAGACCTGAAGCATTGAAATCGGCTTTGATTCCGAGGAAATGACGAAGCTTTCCCATATCAGTCATTGGGAATTCGGTCTTCAACATGTTTATGATCTTCTGAAGAAGAACCATGGATGAATCAGTGAGCAAAATTCCGTCGACATAAATGAGTAGATATGAACAATCACGACCCCTTTTGAAAATAAAGAGAGACGAATCCGCTTTGCTTTGGATAAACCCATGACCTTCAAAAAATTTGAAACTTAGAATTCCAAGCTCGCGGGGCTTGCTTCAAACCGTAAATGGCTTTATTGAGCTTGCACACATGAGATGGAAATTCCTTGCTTACAAATCCCGGTGGCTGATGCATGTACACCGTCTCCTCTAATTGGCCTTGGAGAAAAGCATTTTTCACATCTAATTGATGTATCGGCCATTCCATAGCAACACCAACATTGAGAATGATGCGTATCGTTTCCGGCTTTACCATGGGGCTCAACGTTTCTGTAAAATCAACACCCTCTTGCTGTGACTTACCATTCGCTACCAGCCTTTATTTGTGGCGATTGAGAACACCATCTGCATCAAATTTATGCTTGAACAGCCACATAGAACGAACAATATTAACGTTAGGTGGTCTAGGTACCAAATCCCAAGTTCTAGTCTTAATCATAGCACCATGTTCATCATACATTGCGGGTTCCAGTTCGGATCATCTAAGGCATGAATAGGCTTTTAGGAAGTGGTGATTTGGTGGTTGCAACAAGAGAGAATCTGTTTTGGTTTGGAAATTCCGGATTTAGAGCGAGTGGTGATAGTGGATGGTGGTCGGGCTGAAGGAGAGGCTCGAGCTCTTTTTGTTTGAGGTCTCGGGTCAGCAGTTGATTGAGATGGGACCGAAGGAAAAGGATCTTAACGAATCGATTTGAACAGTGGAGAAGTCGCATCGATATCGTCGAGACTGATAGTTTTGTTTGGGAAGGGAAGGAACGGCAGCAAGGAATTTATCCTCATCAAAATGAACATGATGAGAGATTATGATTTTATTGGTTTTCAAGTCCATACAGCGATAACCGCGATATTGAGATGTATAACCAAGGAAGACACATGGGGTTGCTCTTGGAGATAGTTTGGTAAAGTTGGCATGATTTAGGTTTGGGAAATTTAAACAACAGAAAACACGAAGGTGATCATATTTTGGTTGTTTATTGAAGAGAAGAGTGAAGGGTATTTTGTTTTGGATGGCTTTGGACGGAGTAATATTCAGAACGTGAGCAACATCATAAAGTGCCTCAACCCAATATGAAGGTGGGAGACGAGCTTGAAATAAGAGAGTGCGAATGGCGTTGTTAATTGTTCGAATCATCCTCTCAGATTTCCAATTTTGTTGAGAGGTGTGAGGACAAGAGAAACGAACATGGATCCCATTTTTAGCGAAGAAGCTATGAAATTCATCATTGTTGTATTCACCACCATTGTAACAGTGAAAATTCTTGATCTTTGTTTGAAATTGGGTCTCGACATAAGCAGAAAAGTGTAGGAATTTGGAGAACATCGCTTTTGCGTCGCAAAGGATAGACCAAATAAAATGAGAGTAATGATCAAGAAACATAACATAGTATTGAATTCCACTTATGAGTGTTTGAAGCAACAAAAGGCAACTTTATTGATTTTCCTAAGTAGCAAGGCTCACAAGAGAAAGACTCTCGGCCATGATTACAAAGAGATGGATTTGCTGAAAAAATAGAACTAAGAGATCAATGAGATGTATGGCCGAGTCTCTTGTGCCATAGAGCTGGTGTTGAAGCTAACAAAGCAGTGGAAACAACTGGTGATTTATTGAAGTAGGCAGGAAATGAGTAAAGATCACCAAAACTTTCACATCGGAGCAGAGCTTTCCGAGTTTGAAGATCCTTCACAGAGAAACCAAAAGGATCAAATTCCACAGAACACCAATATTCATTTGTGAATTTACGAACAAATATCAAGTTTTTGTCAATTTGAGGAGTGACAAGCACATGATTAAGAGCTAAGGGTCGGGTTTTGGTGTGGATAGAGGTCGAGCCTATTGAGGAAACAAGGATTGGTGAATGATAGGTCAAGAATTATCCCTATTCTAACTGCAAGTGCACAGTGATGTAGTTGTAGTACTTAGGGTATCGAATCCACAAGGACTCCGATCACACGATAGATTATAAGTAATTCGGATTAAGCTAAGTGAAACGGTAGAAAGCAGTAAATCAAACAGCAGAAAGTAAATCAAGCGAGTTTGTAAGCAAGAAGGCGAATGCGTTAAGTCTAGGGAGTTCTCAGGAAATCAGGAACACAAGCAATCAATCAATCGGGATCTAATCAGAAACTGTTCTAGAACTCAAAACACAGATATATAATTAACCAACTGTCGTTGCGAGAATTCTCTAAGTCTAAGTGCAGCAATCCAAATTCCTTTGCAATTACTAACAGATTAAACTAGCTTTAAGATCAAGTTTGATATGTTCACAATTCCCCTAAACCAAATTCCTTTGCGAGTAGATCAAATTGCTCATCTAGGTTTTTTCTATCTAATTAACCAACTGTCGTTGTATCAATCAACCTAACATCATAAATCTGAATAGTTACTTCAGATTAAGCATTAAGAACAATCCTAGATGAAGAACTAGCAAGTATGAATCCCTAACAGATCGATCAACCTATAATTCCATGAAATACCTAATGAGAATCCCTAAACCTAACAGGTAATCTACTCAGACATGTTCATCGAAACAGAAACATCATGAATAGAAAACCAAATATCATAAAACAGAATAAAGAACTGGGGTTCGAAATCAAGTCTCTTTCGAGAACAAGATCAGCCCCTAAAACTCTCTCTGAACAGAATAAAGCGTATGTAAAGCATTGCCTAAACAAGTGGCTAAAAACCCTAATATATAGTCTAAAACACGTCTGGGGGCCTTTTTGCAAGTCTGGGAAGTTTCTGGGCAAAAACTGTAATTTCTCCAAAATGCAGATTTTTGTGCGCAGAACTGCAACGACTGTTGCAGAACTGCAACGACCGTTCCAAGGCGAAAACGCAGCCAGTGAACTCTGTGAAGTCTCTAAATAGTGCAGAATTGCTCCAAATGCTCCCAAAACGTCCAATTAAGCTCCAGATGTCATTAAACCTATAAAACACCTGAAAAGACTCCAAAACATAATAAAAGACTCGATAACAAAGATATATACCATGGTTAAAAGCCCTAAAGTCCATGGTATATCAGTGAACCATTACCCACAATGACGGACTATTTGGTATTATGATTAAGAGAAGAACTGAGGATACATGCGTTTGTGGCAAGGTGAGCGGTTGCCCCGGAGTCCATATACCAGTCGGAGCCAGATGGATTGGGAAGAGTCTATGTGGTGTATGCCTGTGAGTGAGGGAACTTAATCAGGTTTGCTTGCGGCGCGGATATGGTCCTCGGAGCAGGCTGTGGCCAGGCTGGATACTGCTGCATCTAAAACAGAGGATATGGTTGAGATGGCTGATAGGTCAAGATTATTCCCTATTCTACTGCAAGTGCACAGTTATGCTATTGTAGTATATAGAGTATCGTATCCACAAGGACTCACGTTTCACGCAATAGACTATATGTCTTCAAACTTAGCTAAATAAATCAAATGAGAAAGTAGAAGAAATATAAAGGCGTGTTTCGATTGGAGAAAGACGCTAGACAGAGGTGTTCTCAGGAAATCATGCAATGCCAGACACTTAGCTATCAGGATTCAAGTTAAGCTCAGGTTCAAGAACTAGAATCACAATGTAAAATAATTCAACTCTCGCTGCAACTGTTATCTTTGTCTAGCAACCTAACGATTCAAATCTCTTTGCAATCTTAGAGTTCTAGACAAGCATTTTAAGCAAGTTCATAAGTTCACAATTTTCCTAGACCAAATCTCTTTGCATCTAATCAAATTGCTAACACTAAGTTCTTTCAGATTATATCTCACACTCTCGTGCCAAATTAACAATCTCAGATCTAAACCCTAGGTGATCAGTCCAGAATTCAGTATTAGTCTCAACTTGGGTGATGAACAGATAGATTTAGAATCTTAATCATTTAGTGATCTAACAAGGCATGAAATCATATTGAGAATCCCTAAATCTAAAAAGGGTTACTACTTAGACATGATATCGAATAAACAACACATGAATGAATAGAAAAAGACTAAATAGATAGAAACAGGGGTTCGAAATCCTTCTCTCAAAGGTTACAAATAGCAAGAATCAGCCCCAACTCAAATCTCTCAGTCTCCAGAAGCAAGAACAAAAGTCAGAACCAAGATATGAGATAAAACTCTCAAAACCTAATTAAAACACCTAAACACGTTCTGGGGCTAAATTAGAATTAGGGAAACTTTTGGGGCCACTTTGAAATTTTCAAAAGATGTCTTCAACCAGCGCATAAGTCTTCTATCGTGCTCAGTGTCGGCCGACACCAAAGTGAGTGTCGGTCGACATCACCTCGTGGTCGAGACTCCAACTTCATCTCCTTGCAAAAATCACCAGAAATGTCCCCAAACTGCGCTCTTTGCTCCAAACGCAAGCTGACCTGTAAAAGACTCGATAGAATTGAAAAACCAGGTCAACTTGCGTTTGGAGCAAAGAGCGGAGCTTTGGGACATTTCTGGTGATTTTTGCAAGGAGCTGAAGTTGGAGTCTCGACCACGAGGTGATGTCGACCGACACTCACTTTGGTGTCGGCCGACACTGAGCACGATAGAAGACTTATGCGCTGGTTGAAGACATCTTTTAAAAATTTCAAAGTGGCCCCAAAAGTTTCCCTAATTCTAATTTAGCCCCAGAACGTGTTTAGGTGTTTTAATTAGGTTTTTGAGAGTTTTATCTCATATCTTGGTTCTGACTTTTGTTCTTGCTTCTGGAGACTGAGAGATTTGAGTTGGGGCTGATTCTTGCTACTTGTAACCTTTGAGAGAAGGATTTCGAACCCCTGTTTCTATCTATTTAGTCTTTTTTCTATTCATTCATGTGTTGTTTATTCGATATCATGTGTGAGTAGTAACCCTTGTTAGATTTAGGGATTCTCAATATGATTTCATGCCTTGTTAGATCACTAAATGATTAAGATTCTAAATCTATCTGTTCATCACCCAAGTTGAGACTAATACTGAATTCTGGACTGATCACCTAGGGTTTAGATCTGAGATTGTTAATTTGGCACGAGAGTGTGAGATATAATCTGAAAGAACTTAGTGTCAGCAATTTGATTAGATGCAAAGAGATTTGGTCTAGGAAAATTGTGAACTTATGAACTTGCTTAAAATGCTTGTCTAGAACTCTAAGATTGTAAAGAGATTTGAATCGTTAGGTTGCTAGACAAAGATAACAGTTGCAGCGAGAGTTGAATTATTTTACATTGTGATTCTAGTTCTTGAACCTGAGCTTAACCTGAATCCTGATAGCTAAGTGTTTGGCTTTGCATGATTTCCTGAGAACACCCTGAGTCTAGCGTCTTTCTCCAATCGAAGCACACCTTTATATTTCTGCATTGCTTTCTACTTTCTTATTTGATTTATTTAGCTAAGTTTGAAGACATATAGTCTATTGCGTGAAACTTGAGTCCTTGTGGATACGATACTCTATATACTACAATAGCATAACTGTGCACTTGTAGTAGAATAGGGAATAATCTTGACCTATCAGCTGTGTGCTGTGACAGGAAGTGCCCATGGCGAATGTGTGGAACCATAAACATCACTTCTACTCGGTGTGTTGTAAGATCTCTACAAGACGAACACAATTGCACATGGAAAGGTAAAGTAAGCTTGCATAACAATGCATATATTGCCGAACTTTACATTGAAGAGTTTAACGTCAATCCGGATTTCTCGGCAAATAAATTTCATGCCAAGTTGCAGAAGCGGAATATAAACGTACCGTGGACTGTTTGAGATACAACTAGATTGAGATGTTTGCATTCCTTTGACGATGAACAAGCCGACTCATTTGCAATTTTTTTTAGTATGTGCGTAAGTTGAGAAGATCAAACCCGGGTACAACAGCTGAATGCGAGATTCGCCAATGTGTTTTCCCTCGGTTTTATTTATTTTTTGGTGCTCTTAATTGGAAGGCGGCCTGTGTAATACCCTGCCTCTCAAAATTGGTAAACGGGAGCAGAAAAGTCAACATGGGCAAAATTGTAACTTTCAGAAGTTGGAGGGCATTTGGTAATTTTACCAAAATGTGAGTCGGAAACTAAAACGGGCCAAATTTTGTTCTTTTTAAATAAATAAAACATTTAGAAGACTAGAAATGGAAAGAACGGGTTCTAAACGATTTTTTCGGACTATCGGGAATGGAAACCGATATAACCGAAGAAACTTATAAAATCCGTAAAAAGAGCTGTGGGTGTCCGATTTAGGTGAAACGAATTTCTAAATAATTTTAAAAGAGTCTGGTATTTTTAAAAGAAGCTTGAAGTTTATGTCAGAAGTTATGGGGTAGTTGGAGTTATTCAAAGCTTAATTAGAATAATTAAGCTATTTTTCACATAGAGATAAAAGGAAGAAAAGAAGAAGTTCATTGGATCTTTTGGTTTGATGATTCACGTGATAAAAAAAGGAATAAATAGATGAGGTGTAGTCTGCATGAAAGGAAGAGGAAGATTCATTATATGTAGTTTTATTGCATGTGAGAAGACTTGCTCATCAAGCAAAACAATGAACCTTGACTGATTTTTGGTGCAATGGCGTGGCTTATTCAGATGGAGAGGCAATGATAGCTGTCAAAATCTTGTGTAATCAGTTTGTGTATATAAGGGAGCTAAATCTTCCTCATTTCTCATCACCGAGAAGAAGAGAAGAAGAGAAGAGGAGAAGAAGAAGCGTGAGAGGAAGAAAAGGAGAAGAGAGAAGGAGAAGAGGAGAGAAAGAAGAAGACAGAGAGAGTGAGAAAGAAAAATAAGAAAAAAATAAAACAAAGAAAGATGGGGAAAGGAACATTATTACGCCCAAATATTTTCAAGAATATTCTCCGGAAAAGAATTTTTCCGAAGTAATAATCTTCCCGATAAACCGGATTTATTTAATTTAGAAAAGGTTAGATGGAGTTAGGTTCTTTAGTAGCGGAAATTTCAGGATCGGTTCGGGGGAGGGTTCAGGGTAGCACCGAGTTTAGTTCGGGTCTCGTGGGTTCCGTCAATCAGCCCATCCGTCGTCATGATAAAACTATGACTCGGCTAAATTGTGTGTTGCACATAGATTAGGACATATATACCTTGGATTCATTAACCGTAGATTTAGGTTGCATAACTTGATGGTTGAATTGGTTAGAACGGATAGGTTGATTAATAACTCGGTTAACTAATTAAATGGTTAGGTTAAGAGATGCATGCTAGTTAGCTTATATCGGTATATGATTGATAGTTTCCTTGATTGGTTGATTGGGTGTTGCATACATTTAGAACGGCATGCTAGGACGTATATGCATATATAAGTATTTAAGAAGTATCAATATATGGAGAATTATGAGTTGATTAAAATACGGTTAAAACACATAACACAGTTATAATATAATAACGAGGTGGGTTAATTAGTCATTAGTCGGGGTTATCGGGTTAAATGAATTTAATTTAATAATATTATGAAGTCAGAATATTAGTAAGTTTACTAATCTCAAGCTGACAGATAGAATAGATTAAGGATAAGAATTTAAGAAAATAAGAATTAATAATTAGAAAATGAATTAAGAGCTCTACGGGATTAGTACTCCACTAATTCCAATGTAGCGGATCGAATGAGTTAAGGTTAAGAAAATATTGAAAGACTAATAAACCTAACTAATTGTTTGTGTGGTGTTGTGATTATTTTTTGTGTGATTGTTTATCTACTTCGGTGTTGGGCCGAGTAGACTGTTGATTGCTTGATTGTTTATCTACTTCGATGTTGGGCCGAGTAGACTATACCGGTAGATACTTACTCTGGTGCAGGACTGGGTAATTTTGGATAGATGCATAATCCTGTATGAAACCGGATAAGGCCGGGTGACGTGGAGGTTGGTGATAGGACTTGCGGGATAGATTGGGAGTTGTGACTAGATTTATTTATGTTGACCTTGTCGGTATTGCGTGATAGATTTCCAGTGAGTCTGGTTGTTTACATTACTGTTATTAGGACTATATAGGGTGCGCTAGATCCCGCAAGTCTAGAGATGGATTTCTGGTACTTCCGACCCGATTGGATCCTCGAGTAGTTACTTGATCGGTTCACGTGCCTTCGGGTGATGATTCTGGTTATGTTGTTAACCTACTGAGTGATGCCAGTATGTGTGTGGTCCGGAGAATACGGGGTCGCGTCCTAGGGCCAAACTGCACGGAAGCTTTGGTTATCTAGGGGTAGGCCGAGTCACCGCGTATCGATGGACATAGAACGGTGTCATAGTCGTAGGACTTCGTGTTTTCGTCTAAGAGTCGTGGGAAGTTTTAGTTACCGTGGGCTAGCTAAGTGTTCCCGTGGAAGTTACCGAGTTCGCGTTTGGGGCCCATGGTGTGGGGATTTCATTAGAGATGCGTTTAGTATAGATCGAGTCTAATCGAGCATGTGCTGCAGTGTTCTCGATTTCCTTCGTTGATAAAATGTGTTGTTATTTGAATGCTTGTGTGTTGTGGAGCTCATTACTTCGTGGTAGCACGTAATCAGCTATTGTACTTGATTGTTATTTTGGGTTTGGATGGGATTATTAGATTTTTAGCAGCATTTTAGTTGGGAGCCGTCTCACTGGGTAATCTTAAATTGCTCATTAGACTCTTTTGTGCTTTTCAGGTTTGGAATAGCTCGGTGGACGCGTAGTACACTCGGAGTAGTCGCGGGTTGGCATTTGGCATCTGTTTGTTTACGCAATTTGACTTTATTTTCGGTTTCAAATTTTATTGGGATCCCGTTAAATGATTTGTATAAAACCGTAAATTGTTATTATAAGATTTATAATTTTTAAGTAATAAAACAAAATAATTTCCTGATATATGGTTTTTTTCGAACCGAACACAACTCGTGTAAACGAGGTAAACAGAGTCAAGGACGGTTTTGTTCGAGCCATTGACTCAAATCGGACTGTTTCTGGCTTCATATTGCGACAAACTCTTCTTGTATGGCTGCTCGGGTTCGATCGGTCATGTTCTTGTTTGATTGTTGGCCGATCAACTCGTCGGTCAGCGGAAAATGGGAAGGGGCGTTACAAAAGGTGGTACCAGGTATGGTTTGTCATGGTTTCGAAAATTCTGATTTTTCAAAGTTTTCAATGTTTTATCGAGTCAAAATGCGTCGTCAGTGCAACCATTAGGAATCCGAGTCGCGTCCGTCAAACCGGGGAAATGGGTAAATTAGGAAATTTGCTAGAATTGTACTAACCTTTTTGTGTTTTGATGCAGTCTTACATCATAGTTTTCCTAAGAGGATTGATGTGTGTTTGTGGTTGAAACGATAGTATAAGCAAAATCAGTATGGAAGATCGTGAGTCTGTTGCTAGTCCTAACCCATACTACTAGCATGCGGAGTGTTCACGTATTTTGCGACCTATCTCGGATCAGTAGTGAGCAGACATGATTTTTTCGATCACTTAGGAGTTCGAGGTCACTTAGATGCATCCTACTTCACCAGCTATTTGTCGACCACTACCATTTCGTTTGGTGTCAATCTTACCAGTCCAATCAGGCCCCAGTCTCAGCATATCAACCGTCACCACCGATGCAGCTTCCTCCTTGCCTCATTTGTGGCCGAGTAGGACCCTATGCTACATCTTGACCTGCTGTACCTTTCTATCGAGACCGCGTCGCACTACCACCGCCACCACCGCACTCATTCAATTCTCTTGGCGCACCTTCCAATCGTGATCCACATGAGCTGTATTGTACTCAGCGCGGGGCATACGACTCATGTTGGAGATATTAGGAAGTAGATTAGGCCCTTGTAAGTAAGGGTTCTAACTCAATTTTTGATGTGTGTATATCGGCTTGCATTCGTCTATGACAATTCGGTTGTGTGTAGCGGTGTTCCTTTTGGGACGGATTGGTAACCGCTAGTATGTAGACTCTGACAGACCTATGTATTTGAAACTCTATGTGGAGTATTTCGGTTTGTCGTTTTTAGTAACATGGTAGTTATGTTGCATGCATATGATGGATGTGGATGCAATGTAGTTACAATGTGAAAATAAATGATGGTCCAAACAAACGGTTTCCATCAGAACCCTGAGAGACAACTGCAATCGCCGATTTGCTTGATTGGTTGATTGTGTATGATTGATTGCCTTGCTAGGGTGTTAGAATGTTGAATTGATTGATGCTTTGATTGCTCACTAGGTTGTTAGTCGTTGATTTTGAATCATTGCATGTGTTTGCTCGTTAGGTTGCTAGAACGTTTGATTAGAATCATTGCATTGCTCAACAGATATGTTGATTTGAATAACATTGCATCTGGAGATTGTTTTTTTGCTAGCATTGCATTTGTTTGATCACTAGGTTGATAGGTGGTTAATTGAGATTTGTTGCATTAATCATCTTGTTAAGTTGTTAGTTGAATGTTGAGAATCATCGCATTGTTTGATTCACTAGGATGTTAGATGGTAGCTTTTGATCTTGGGATAGCTAATCGTTAGATCAATAGGGTTGGATAATAGATGTTTGGTGGATAGTTAGACCGGTAGATTGTTGTGTTATAAAGTTAAGTTATCGGTTAGACTTGTGGATAATTGGGAAGGTAGAGAACCTCTTAGGTAGAACTAAGCTCGGAATTGATAAAACGGTCTTTATAGGAAGCTTATTTGAGATTGAGCGTAATGATAAGATATTGGTTATTAGCCACGTGTGACCGTTGGGTAAGTGACTAAATACCAATATCTCTATAAGGAAGTGATATCGAGAAGTAAGTTAGAAAGGTCTAACCATTCCAGTGTTGTTGAGGTTGTTTATGCAGGACGTGATGGACGATTAACGTGAACACGAGACCGAATCCGGACCCGAGAGAGAAAAAAAGTTCAAACAAGCAATTTTACCCGAGCCGTGTACAAGGTAGTGTGGGTTCAGAAAAGTGTGGGTATCAGTGATAGATGGAATCAAAGACAGATGGGTATGATAAGTTAGCAAAGGGATTTGGAAGCATCAATGTCAGTAAAAGATCAGTTCAAGGTTACCACTAGGAATAAAAATTATGGAGTCAGTGAAGCTTGGAGTTCAGTAATTGAGGGAAGTTTGAGGCATGTGTGGGCGTGATGAATCAATTAGATGGAAGAAAAGACATCAGTATTAGCAGAATATCGATTGGGAGCAGTAAGCATTGGAGGCAAAGCAAGAAAAAAAATGGAGGACGAGTAAGTGTTACGCGATTTGGGAAAGTCAAGGCAAAGTGGGGAAGCCTTGAGTATGAGTTAAGAAGTTTATCAAATGGCAAAAACGGAACCAGGGTGGAGCAGTCCAGATGGAATCAGTGGACAATCAGTGAAGCAATCAAGATGGAGAACCAAGAACCGATCAGGAATCAAGCAGTTCAGTGTCAAGAGTTCAAGACGACACCGAGTTGGGGTTTTTGTGCAAGACTGTGTAGCAAGAAGTCAGGTGGGCATCTGAAGCATGAGTTTAGTTTGGGATCAGAATGTAAGCAGCAAATCAGAGTTGGATTGGATTAATAGATGAAGACTTACAGGGTTCAGACTCCGATTCAAAGTTGTCAGTAACGGAGAATTCGGAGACCAAATTCCTGTAAGTGGGGAAGAATGTAAATCCCTGTCTCTCAAAATTGGTCAACAGGCAGCATAAAAGTTAACATGGAAAAATTTGTAATTTTCAGAAGTTAGAGGGCATTTTGGTAATTTTACCAAAATATGAGCCGAAAGCTAAGACGGGCCAAATATTCTTCTTTTTAAATAAAGAAAATATTTATAAGACTAGAAATGGAAAGAACGGGTTTCAAACGAGTTTTTTTTTGGACTATCGGGAATGAAAACCGATAGAACCGAAGTAACTTGTGAAATCCGTAACAGGAGTTGCGGGTGTCCGATTGAGGTGAAACGAATTTCTAAATGCTTCTAAACGAGTTTAGTATTTATAAAAGAAGCTTAAAATTTTATGTCAGAAGGTATGGGGTATTTGGAGAATTAAAAGCTTAATTAGAATAATTAAGCTATTTTTTCACATAGGGCTAAAAGGAAGAAAAGAAGAAGTTCATAGGTTCTTTTGGTTTGATGATTCATGTGATAAATAAAGGAATAAAGAGATGAGGTGTCGTCTGCATAGAAAGGAATAGGAAGATTCATTGTATGTAGTTTTATTGCATGTGAGAGGACTTGCTCATCAAGCAAAACAATGAACCTTAGGCAATGACAGCTGTCAAGATCTTGTGTAATCAGTTTGTGTATATAAGGAAGCTAAATCTTCCTCATTTCTCATCACCGAGAAGAAGAGAAGAAGAGAAGATGAGAAGAAGAAGAAGCGTGATAGGAAGAGAAGGAGAAGAGGAGAGAGAGAGAGAGAGAGAGAGAGAGAGAGAGAGAGAGAGAGAGAGAGAGAGAGAGAGAGAGAGAGAGAGAGAGAGAGAGAGAGAGAGAGAGAGAGAGAGAGAGAGAGAGAGAGAGAGAGAGAGAGAGAGAGAGAGAGAGAGAGAGAGAGAGAGAGAGAGAGAGAGAGAGATAAGAAAAACGAAAAAATAAATAAAGGAAAGATGGGGAAAGTAAAATACTACGCCGGAATATTCTCAAGAATATTCTCCGGAAAAGAATTTTTCCGACGTAATAATCTTTCCGATAAACCGGATTTCTTTTATTTAGAAAAGGATAGACGCAGTTAGGTTCTTTAGTAGCGTCGAGCTCAGGATCGGTGAAGCTCAAGTTAAGGCGATTTTTGTTGGATCGGTTCGGGAAAGGGTTCGGGGTAGCACCAGGTTTAGTTCGTGTCTCGTGGTTTCCGTCAATCAGCCCATCAATCTTCATGATAACACTGTGAGTCAGCTAAATTGTGTGTTGCACATAGATTAGGACATATATACCTTGGATTCATTAACCGTAGATTTAGGTTTCATACCTCGATGGTTGAATTGGTTAGAACGGCTAGGTTGATTAATAATTCGGTAACTAATTAAATGGTCAGGTTAAGAGATGCATGCTAGTTAGCTTATATCGGTAATTGATTGATAGTTTCCTTGATTTCTTGATTGGGTGTTGCATACATATAGAACGACATGCTAGGACGTATATGTATATAAGTATTTAAGAATGTATCTAAATGAATCTATATATGGGGAATTAGAAATTGATTAAAATACGGTTAAAACACATAACACAATTAGAATATAATAGCGGGATGGGTTAATTAGTCAATAGTCGGGGTTACGGGTTAAATGAATTTAATTTAATAATAATGTGAAGTCAGGAGATTAGAAAGTTTACTAATCTAAAGCTGACGGATCAAATAGATTAAGGATAAGAATTTAAGGAAATAAGAATTAATAATTAGAATATGAATTAAGCCTTCTACGGGATTAGTAATCCACTAATCCCAATGTAGCGAATCAAATGAGTTAAGGTTAAGAAAATATTGAAAGACTAATAAACCTAACTAGTTGTTTGTGTGGTGTTGTGATTGTTTATCTACTTCGGTGTTGGGACGAGTAGACTGTACTGGTAGATACTTACTCTGGTGCGGGACCGGGTAAGTTTGAATAGATGCCTAATCTGGTATGAAATCGGATAAGGTCGGGTGATGTGGAGGTTGGTGATAGGACTTGCGGGATAGATTGGGAGTTGTGACTGGATTTATTTATGTTGACCTTGTCGGTCTTGCGTGATAGAGTCCCAGTGAGTCTGCTTGTTTATATTACTGTTATTAGAACCCTATAGGGTGCTTTAGATCCCGCAAGTCTAGAGATGGCGTTCCGGTACTTCCGATTCCGATTGGATCCTCGGGTAGTTACCAGATCGGTTCACGTGCCTTCGGGTGGTGATTATGGTCATGGTGTTAGCCTACTGAGTGACGCTTGTAGGTGTGTGGTCCGAACAATACGGGGTCGCATCCTAGGCCAGAATGCATGGAAGCTTTGGTTATCTAGGGGTAGCCCAAGTCACCGCGTATCGATGGATAGAGAACAATGTCCTAGTTGTAGGATTTCGTGTTTCCGTCTAGGAGTCGTTGGAAGTTTTAGTTACCGTGGGGTAGCTAAGTGTTCCCGTGGAAGTTACCAAGTTCTCGTTTGGGGCCCATGGTGTGGAGATTGCGTTAGAGATGCATTTAGTATAGATCGAGTGTAACCGAGGACATGTGCCGCAATGTTATCGATTTCCCTCGTTGATAATATGTGTTGTTATTTGAATGCTTATTTGTTGTGGAGCTCATTACCTCGTGGTAGCACGTAATCAGCTATTGTACTTGATTGTTATTTTGGGTTTGGATGGGATTATTAGATTTTTAGCAGCCTTTTAGTTGGGAGCCGTCTCACTGGGTAATCTTAGATTGCTCATTAGACTCTTTTGTGTGTTTTCAGGTTTGGAATAGCTCGGCGGACACGTAGGACACTCGGAGTAGTCTCGGGTTGGCATTTGGCATCGGTTTGTTTACGCAATTTGATTTTATTTTCGGTTTTGGATTTTATTGGGATCCCGCTAAATGATTTGTATAAACCCGTAAATTGTTATGTATAAGATTTATAATTTTTATGTAATAAAACATAATAATTCCCTGATATACGGTTTAGTCCGAACCGAACACAACTCGTCGAAGCGGTACAAGTTGAAAAGCTTTGTATCGTGGAAACGAGGTAAACAGAGTCAAGGACAGTTTGGTTCGAGCCATTGACTCAAACCGGACAGTCTCTAGCTTCGTATTGTGACAAACTCTTCTCGTATGGATGTTCGTGTTCGATCGGTCATGTTCTTGTTTGATTGTTGGCCGGTCAGCTCGTCGGTCAGCAGAAAACGGGAAAGGGGCGTTACAGCCTGCAGAAGAATAATTCATGTGGATGGTACTTTCTTGAAATGAAGAATGACTGGTATGTTATTAGTTTCTTGTGGAAGAGATCTGAATGATCAGATGTTCCCTTTAACTTGGGGTATTGTTGATTCTGAAACAAAAGAAAATTGGTTGTGGTTTTTTGAACATCTGATAGACGATTTAGGTTTGGAACAAGGAAATGGACTAACTCTTATGAGCGATCAGTGAAAGGGTTTGATAGGAGCTGTCACACTTGTTCTTCCTTTTTCCCAGCATTGGGTGTGTGCCAGACATGTGTATCATAACTGGAAGAAAATATATAGTGGAGCAGAGTTTGAGGACCTGTTTTGGAGAGGAAAATGGATGAACTGAAGACGATATCTCAAGCTGCATTTGATCACTTGAAGATCAACAATTCTTGCGCCTAGTCTAAGTAATTATCCTAACTTCACTTTAGTTGTTCTCTGAAATCATGCGATTTCTGGTTATAGAACTGTGTAAATGTTTTCTTTGCAGGGTTTTTTCTGACATATCGACATGTGATGCTGTTGAGAACAACTTAGGAGAGTCGTTTAATGCAGCCATTCGAACCGCAAGAGCAAAACTTGTTGTTGAAATGTTGGAAGAGATTAGGATGTGTGAGTAATGAGTTAAAAAGGAAAGGAGCAGAGAATGCTAAAGGTGTTTACACGCCTAGAGCAAAGGCCTTACTCGACCATCATATAAATTTGGCTAAGAATTGCAGGCAATTACAATGTGGTTTGGGAAAATATGAAGTAGGATACTTCAACGATAGATTCGTTGTGCATATGAGAAGAGAGGTTAAATGTTCTTGTAGACTGTAAAACAATGGTGGAATTCCCTGCTATCACATTGTTTCAGCTCTTGATTTGAAAGAGCAGCAGATCAAGACCTGAGCACGTTGATATCTAAGTGATTCAAATTAGAGAAGCTGCGTAGTTGTTATGAAACTCCAATGGAATCGGTTAACGGGATGAATATGTGGACCAAAACCACTGATGTGAGAGTTCTCCTACCACCATATAAGAATCCGCCAAGTCAACCACCGAGAAAGAAAAGAAAAAGAGAGAAAGGTGAAGCTAGAGAAAAGGGGAAAATGTCGAAAGTGGGATGGAGAATGGTACTTCAATTATAATAGTAGTTTGATAATTCAATTATAATAAATTGTTCACTTGTGGGCTAATTGATTTCTTCTTTTTTTACAGCATTGTAGAAATTGCGGACAAGAAGGACATAACAAAAGCAAATGTAAAAATCCTCAGGTTCCTAAAACTAAGTAGCCAAATGGGATACCAAGAAAAAATGTTACAATTACTCTTGCACAACAAGTATCACATGCTTCTCAGATTGGGATGCCGCCGCAAGCATCACATGCTTCTCAGGTTGAGACGCCGCCGCAAGCATCACAGGCTTCTCAGCCATCTCAGATGCGCACTAGAGGCCTTTCATCAGATCTCCCTAGAGCTAAACGTGGAAGGCCTCCTCGAAACTGGTTCGATACATCTTCAACATCTCAAGAAGCTCCTCTTGTCCATCATTCGCAACCAAACTACGATACTGGTCCCATCCAAATGTTGGGATTCATACTGGTTCAAAAAAACTATTTTATAAATCAACCTATGAATTTACTAGCCAGGAACTCATGCAAATACTGAATTAAATCTAGATCTAAGGTTTTTGAATATACCTGAATATTATACAGCGGAAAAACTAACAAAACAAATGAAGGTTGTTTCAGCACTCCAAGCTTTGTGCCGCTACTGGTATACACACGTACACAAACTGGATCGAAACGGGATGCTAGTGCCGTAAAGATCATATCTCAGAATAAAACAAACGATTTGTCCTTTTCTTAGTTTAGGTTTAGCCGTCCTCGTGTTCATATCTCTAACCATAATTGCATCATGTTATATCTTTATATAACACTGGCGTTAGGTTAATACACATCTAATGGGCTGAGCTCAACTTGGAAGAGAATGTAATTATTCTCTTACACTACGTGCATGTGATGCGCTATATATATAACTTATATTATTTATTTAACATATCATATGTGTACTAAACTCAAAATAAACATTGATCCAATTTGTTTAAGTGTGACCCTATAGGATCATATAACATTAATAATAGATTTGAAATCTATAAATTATAAGCGGTTTCTAGCAAAACATTATAACCCCTTAATATTATATGATTGTCGAACCTTGATATATCATGGTTTTTCTAGGTTTTCAACCATAATATAGTTGTATATATTGATTCTTTAACCTGGCTTTTCGAGTCTTCTACATGTAGGCTTGCGTTTGGAGCAAAGAGTGGAATTATAGGACGTTTCTAGTGATTTGTGCAACGAGCTGAAGTTGCTGTCTCGGACACGAGTGGATGTCGACCGACACCCACCTTGGTGTCGGTCGACACTGAGCGCGACAGAGTCATATGCGCGAGTTGAAGACAAGATTTGAAGAATTTCAAAAAGACCTAGAAGTTTTCCCTAATTCTAATCTAGCCCCAAAACGTGTTTAGGAGTTTTAATTAGGTTTTCAGACTCATTATCTTCTATTTAGTTTTGCTTTTGGTTTTTGCTCTGAGATTATTTTTCTAAGGGGCTGATTCTTGCTACTTGTAACCTTTGAGAGAAGGATTTCGAACCCCTTTACATCTATCTATTCAGTCTTTTATTTTCTATCCATGATGTGTTGTTATTCTGATAATATATCTGAGTAGTAACCTAGTTAGATTTAGGATTCACAATATGTTCGTTCATTACTTGAGTTGTGCTTAATACTAAATTTTGGACTGATCACCTAGGGTTTAGATATGAGATAATTAACTTAGCACGAGAGTGTGAGTCATAATCTGAATATACTTAGTGTGAGCAATTTTACTAGATACAAAGAGATTTGGTTTAGGAGAATTTTGAACCAAAAGAACATGTTCTTAATGCTTGTTTAGAACTCTAGGATCACAAAGAGATTTGGATCACTAGGTTGCTAGATATAGAAACAATCTCAGCGAGAGTTGGATTGTTTAGCATTGTGTTTCTAGTTCTTGAACCCGTGTTTAATCTTAATCCAGTTAGTTAAGTATCTGACATTGCATAATTCCCGAGAACTTCCTAAGTCTGACGCCTTTCTCCTATTTAAAAACACTTCCTTGTTTACTTGCTTTTGTCTACTGTTTTCTTCTGATTGATTTAGCTTAGCTTGAAAACATATAATATATCGTGTGAGACGTGAGTCTTTGTGGATACGATACCCTGAGATACTACATTCGCATAACTGTGCACTTGCAGTAGAAGAGGAATATTTCTTGGCCTATCAAGTTTTTGGCGCCGTTGCCAGAGACTCATTTGAGTTCGCTGATAGATTTTGTTTTAAAGTTGAGTCTAAGTTGTTTTTACTTCTTTGTTACTGATTTTTCTCGGTTTGGCTTGTTTTGTTGCTGCAAGAATCGACTTACGATCTTAGTGTCGATCGACACCTATCTAGTGTTGCCCGATACCATTCACGGTTTTCACATCTGAAATCTGTGTATGCCAAGTCGACACACCCGAAGCAACCCGGACGAAGAACTTGTGAACCTCAGACTTGAGGAGCTTGCTAAACTCGAGAGAACAAAAAGAAAGGCTCAGAGATCTTCGAAAATGATGAACAATCGTTTGATTCTGAGACCAGATGCTGAAGGAGTTCTGAGAGACCAACAGAACAACCCGTTCAATGATGAGGGGCAAAGGATTGATGCCCAAGGGAATGTGATCCCTGAACCTGATCAGCCTCAAGGTGAGAGGCAGATTTCCCATCCTGGAGCTAATGGACAGCCACCTAATCCCCCTGCTGCTGAGAGAACTCTTGCTGACTACAACCGTCCCGATGAGTTTTATGCTAAACTGTCAGCAATTGTTCCTCCTTCTTTTGAGAGGAATGACTTTGAGATCAAGACTGTTTATTACTCTATTCTGAGGCAGCATCCTTTCCATGGTCTCCCACATGAGCAACCCATGGACCACATTGGCCGCGTGTTTTTATTTTGTCCCGCTCAAGCCATAGATAGCGTTTCTATATTACCAAACGCTATGTTTAATTCCAGGTTCAATCAAAGATAGCATAAACATCAAAAACGCTATCGGTTTATGCTATCAATAGTCAAATTTCTTGTAGTGAGCTTTTCCCATATTCTCTCGCTGGAGAGGCTGCAGCTTGGTGATATATCATGGTTTTTACTAGTTTTAGATCATGATATAAGTATGTTTTAGAGTCTATTTGTGTCTTTTTAGAGTCTTTTACAGGTTTTATTAGGATTACGCACGTTTGGAGCTAATGTGGTGATTATGGAGCTATTTGGAGTGTTTTGGAGATTTGGTCCGAGAGAATGAACTCACTGTCCAGAATTGGGATCATGCATCGATCGACACACATCTGCATCGGTCGATGCACAACGCGAATGGGCCAGAATCTCGGCGGTTTATGAAGTTATCAAATATTGCAGAAGAGCCCAGAAAGGTTCCAGATATTACACAGAAGCCCCAGACGTGATTAGTTATATATATATTAGGATTTAGACATTGTTTTACATACAAAATTCATAATTCAGAGCAGAGAGTTTTTAGAGCTTATTGGGGCTGATCTGATCCTGTACTTCACGTTATTTTGGAGATGATTTCGAACCCCTTTATTTATTTAATCTCTTTTATGATTTCTATTAATTCATTGATTATGTCGACATCATCTATGTCTGAGTAGATTCATAGTTAGGTTTAGGGTTTCTCATTAAGGATTTCATGACTTGCTAGATTTAATTAATCCAGTTAAGGATTCATAACTTATCTGTTCTTCGATCTAAACTGTGCTTAATGCTAGTTCTAACTTGATCACTTAGACTCTAGATCTTAGGTTGCTAAATACGACACGAAAGTGTGGTTTAGAATCTGAACTATTTAGGTTGAGCAATTAAACTTCTCGCAAAGGAATTTGGTTTAGTTTAATTGTGAACATATCGAACTTGGAATTAAAGCTGGTTTAATCTGTTAGTAATTGCAAAGGAATTTGGATTGCTGCACTTAGACTTAGAGAATTCTCGCAACGACAGTTGGTTAATTCTATACCCGTGTTTTGAGTTCTAGAACTGTGCTTAATTAGATCCTTACTGAATGATTTGTCTGCTTGTCTGATTTCCTGAGAACACCCAAGACTTAGCGCTCTTAATTAACTGCTTTCACAACCAATCTTGCTACTTGTTTACTTTCTTGCACCGCTATTTAATTTACATCAAATTGCTTTGTTCTTAGTATTAATCTCTTTCGTTCTGAATCTATTGAAAACCACTCCCTGTGGATTCGATAACCCTAAGAACTACATTGACATTACTGTGCACTTGCAGTTAGAATAGGGATAAAACTAGACACCTATCAAGTTTTTGGCGCCGTTGCCGGGGACTCTGATTGAGTCTTCGATAGATTCGAACCTAGTGTTTATACTAGGATTTTTATTTTTATTTTATTTTATTTACTAACTTTTTCTTTGTTTTCTTTTTGTCGCAGGTACCGATTTCGCATAGCGTCGACCGTTGCACCCTTGTGTCGGTTGTTGCTTGACGATTCTGAGATTGAATTGATCGTTGCACTGATAGCATCGATCGTTGCTTGACGATTACAAACAGTTTATGCAGACGAAGAAAACTAGAAGTAATCAGAACTTGAACCTAGTTAATCTCGGACTTGAAGAACTTGGACGTCTAGAAAGGACTAACGGAAGAGAAAGAAGAGCAAGGATGGTACGTAAACGTTTGATATTGATTCCTGATGCTAACGGAACCCTCAGGGATCCGCAAAATAATCCTTACAATGCTGCTGGGCAGAGGATTGATGCTGAGGGACGTGTGATCCCTGATATTGAGGAACCTGAACCATAGCCGCAGGCGCAAGGCCAAGGACAGGCCCAATGTAGACAGATGGTGGTCCATGAAAGGACTTTGGCTGACTACAATCGACCGGATGAGTTTCATGCAAACCGGTCAGCTCTAGTACCTCCTGGTTTTGAGAGGAACGATTTTGAGATCAAAACCATATATTACTCGCTGATGAGACAGAACGCTTTCCATGGTCACCCATCGGAACAGCCTATGGATCATATTGATCAGTTCGAGGATATAATCACTGGCATGAAGTATGATGGAGTCTGCCAGGATTATCTGTTTCTTAAGCTCTTTCCGCACAGTCTCGCTGGAGACGCTGCTGCGTGGCTGAAGCAACTGCCAGCTGGGCATTTTACTACATGGGATGCTCTTAAGAGCGAGTTTCTGAGGCACTTCTACGACGATGCGCGCTTCGATCAGTCCAGACAGAACATTCTGACATTCTCCCAAGGTCCTGTGGAGCCTTTAAAAGCTGCCTGGATGAGATTCAAGAAGTATCAGCGTGACTGCCTGCACCATGGGTTTACTGAGGTCACATTGCTAGGTATCTTCTTCAGAGGCATAGATCTGCCATATCAGACTGCACTGGATAACTCCAGTAATGCGAACTTCAACACCAGGACTCCTGCACAAGCTAAGCAGTTGATTGAGAACTTAGTGAGCAGCAATAGCTGCAAGTCTACTGATGAGAGAAGGAAGAGATCCGGTGGAAAGGTAGAGAATGTGGAGATGGCTGATATTAGATCTAGGCTGGACACTGTTTGCAATCTCTTGGCTGAGAAAAAGGGAGTGCATTTTGCTCAGGATGTTGAGATTTTAGGGGCTGAGAAAGAGAACCAAGAGGAAGATGTGAACTACATAGGTGGTTCCGGTTTTCAAGGTAACAGATTTGGGTATCAGTCTGGGAACAAATTCTTAGGTGGAGGACAGAAGAGTGCTTTTAACAGCAATCAAAACTCTTCTGGCTTTGGACAGACTAGTGGATTCCAGAAACCTTTTGGACAAGGTCCTCAAAGAACTTATGGCTCTTCTTCTTACCAAGCACCTCCTGTTACAAGCGCTAATGAGAGTAAGATAGAGGCAATGTTAGAGCAGCTTCTGGAGGGACAGACAAAGATTGCTTTGGACTGCAATAAGAAGTTAGATGCTATCTACGAGGACCTCAGTGGTAAGTTTGAGTCTCTAAGTACTCACGTTAGACAATTGGACACTCAGGTGAGCCAAATCTCAAGTTCTGTTAAGGGAAAAGGAGTAGCAGAAACTCATATCAAGGCCTGGTCAGTATACATTGATGATGGATCAACCCAAGGTGAAAATTTTGAGTTGAAAACAGCTGAATTGGTGGAAGAGGCCGAGATTTCGGATTTCAGGAAAATCTCTCGGGTGGAAACTGTGAAATCTGTGTTGCGTCGATCGATGCACCTCAAGCATCGGTCGTTGCAGGGCGTGAACAGACAGATTCGCAGGATTTTGATGGCATTGATGTAGATTTGGAACTTGATCGCTTATTCCTTGGAGTCTCTGAGATTACTCAGCAGGAGATCTATGCACATGCCATTAGACTATATCCTTCAGTGTCTGAAGTGATTAAGCAAGAGATTGAAGAGATTAAGCAGTTGGAGGAGATTGGTGAAGAGTTGGAAGAAATTCCATCATCTGATGATCCACCTTATCATCCTTGTGTGCAAAGGTACTTAAGAAAGATGCTGCCCATGGATGAAGAGCTGAAAGATTGGGTGATTGTGGTTCCCCAACAGATAAGTGATGTGCTGATAACCAAGATCCCGAAGAAGCTGCCTGACCCTGGAGTCTTTGTGCTGAACTGTTCTATCTTCGAAGATAGTTTTAGGCGCTCTCTTTGTGATCTGGGAGCTGCTGAAAGTCTTATGCCATACTCTGTGGCAGAGAAGCTGGGTATGCTGGATTTTTCTCCTACTAGGACCTCTCTTGTCCTAGCTGATCAGTCTATAAGAGTTCCAGAAGGACTTCTTGAGGACATCCCGATGAGAGTTGGAAACTACTTGGTTCCAACCGACTTCTTAGTGCTGAAATATGATAGTGATCATGATGACGCATTAATACTTGGGAGACCCTTCTTGGCTACAGCAGGAGCGGTAATAGATGTTAGAAACAGTCTGATTGACCTCCATCTGGGAGATGAGCCGCTGCATTACGAGATGGATAAGCTGCGCAGACCACTGATAGATGGGCAGACATTCATCATCATGGATGCAGATCATAAGCAGCCGAGTGATACTGTGATTTTGGATCCTGGAGCACATTTTACTCCTTCTTATCTTGGACGAGAGCATTCTGCAATAGCTTACTCACCGCCTTGGATGAGGAGACTTGAACGGAGACAATCAAAGTCTTTGTCAAGATCTCTTGGTGCCTAAAAGATCTTGTTCGTCCGGTCAAGCTAATGACCTTAAACAGGCGCTGAGTGGGAGGCAACCCACTGTTAGGTTCTAGTGTTTTTCTTTTTGATTTTTGGTGTTTTTCTTAGGAATTTACGTTTTTGATTTGTTTTTACACAGATACATAACTCGAGTCTGGAGATGTGCAACGATCGTTGCTTCATTGTGACGGTCTTTGCAGGGTGATTTTGACGAAGAGGGGTGATCGCATTGTGACGATCGTTGCAGTCCTGTGCAACGGTCGTTGCAATTGATTCAATTGCAAAATTAAGGTATGCGCTAAACTGGAATCGATTTTGGTTCAACCAGCAACGGTCGTTACTTGTATGCAACGGTCGTTGCACCCACGACCGAGGTAAGTGCCTTAAACCCTTCTCTTCTCTTTTCTTCTCCATTCCCGCCGTCCGTACAACCGAGAATCTCTACTCCTAAATCTATCATTTCTTCATCATTTCTTGTGATTCAAAGCTTGATGCTACTTGTTTTAACACCCTCTAGCTATTTCTATTACCCATTTGCAAAGATTCCAAGGTATGAGCTCTAATTTTCATGATTTTCGGAATTGATTTTAGGGTTTAGAAATTAGGGGTTTTTAGCTTGAGATTGATGATTCTATACTGATATGAACATGATTTAGGTTGTTTAGTGATGGGTTCTAGTTGATTTTGTGGTTCTTGAACTAATTTGGAAACGATTTTAGGATTTGATCGTCGGCTGTGTTTTCGCCTAGCAACGATCGTTGCACCTGGTGCAACGGTCGATGCTATGCGATTTCACAGGGAGTTTCTGCATAGAACTTATATGTTTAATTTTATTTTGCAGATGCCTCCACGACCGTCCCGTAAACACAGAGCCACCGCTTCAGCTACTACCGTACATCACGCTCCACCCCCAGAGTGGTTCCACCGAGAATCACCGCATCCCGAGCCTTACGTGAGAGTTGGACAGGCAATAGCACCGCCTTGGCCTAGAGCAGATCAGACAGATATCCCATCAGCCAGAGTGTGGCCAGAGGACATTGCTGAGTTCCTCAAGACCGCTGAATTCACAGAGAGACCACTGCTTGATCACTGGAACGATTATGACACGTTGTTGTACAACGGTTGGTGCGGTATGACACTTAAACCAACCAAGTTCGCAGATTTCTCTACTTGCAAGAAACTGGGCATTGATGATCAGGTTCTTGAGCTATGTAAGGGCATTGGTCTAGGGACAATGCCTATACAGCACTACGACTTGTACCCGGAGTTAGTGAGACAGCTGCTAGCCACTTGCAGAGTGGTCTATCTGGACTTAGACAGCAGGACTGCTTCAGGAGGTATTTTTACCTTCATGTGCTTAGGAGCCAGATATCGGATTCCTCTTCTTGATATCTGCAGGATCTATGGATTCAGTACTGAGCCTAGACGTATTGGCATGAGTCTTGAGTGGGATGTGGATGAGGGTCAGTCTTTCTGGGAGTACATCGGCAATGGTCGGTACAACTCGAGGCAGGCATCGGTGAAACAGGTAAGGCATCCGGTTCTGAGATATGTTCTGCGCATCTTAGGATGGACCTTGTTGTGCAAGTATGAAGCCAACAAGATGCGCAAGCTTGAGATGGAGATGCTATTTATTGGGCTGCGAGATCAGTTTGAGGGGACTCAGGTGAGAGATCCGACTAAGGGATTCAACCTGGGAGCTATTTTCACTCAGCACTTGTGCGACCTGCAGAAGAAGCCATTTTATGGCGTGGACACTGAGACAGTAGGGAGTGTTCTTACTCCTATCTTCATGCACTGTAGGATTCCCTTACAGGGTACAGAGTGTAACGCTGCCAAGGAGTTCTTAGATATCAGCCACCTGCAGAGCGCTACATGGCTGAAGGAGGGGCGCGTGTGGGTCTACTACGAGCCTGCTTCCGCGAAGCATGGTATAGATATTCCTGCTGCAGCTCATACACAGATAGATACGCTGGATGCATTGACATTCAGACCACCTTCGGGAGATAGGCGCAGGGTACTTTCTATGACTCATCCGCTGGGAGAGCCTTCTACGAGAGCATCATCGTCCTCTGCACCTCCTGCGCCCGCGCCTGCGCCTGCTGCTGCTCCTGCTGATGATATCGGCCCTTATCCTGAGATTACAGTGCCCTATGGTGATATATCCGAGGCAGATTGAAGAGAGCGCGAGGATGGGATTCTGAGAGGCATCTGGAACTTCATGCGCACCTGCACCTGCAGGAGACAGCCTCAGATTCACCATCCGGCACCGTCACGACGTAGACAACGTTCCCCGACTCCCGGTCCCTCGAGTAGTTATGATCCTCATGCTGGGATAGATGACGAGTGAGAGTGATCTCCATATTTCCGACTACGGTTCTATATTCTGTTATCTTTTCTGTTTTTCTTTGCACTTTTTCTTTTGCTTTCCTTAGGATGTTATTGTTTCTGGATGTTGTGCTTGATTTGGTACACTAGTTGCTTTGATTCTACTTGTTTTTCAGTGTTTTCAGCTTGCAGGATTTGAAATTTGACAAAATCCAACGGACTAACCTGCTAACTTGCTGACTGATCCGATATACGCAGTGCGTCGATCGACACACCACTGTGTCGATCGTTACAACACGAAAATCGCCCAGCAACGTTCGATGCACTATGTGCAACGGTCGATGCAGGTGTGACAGAGGTAAAATCAGACAGAACTTAAACGTCCATTAACATAACTTTTATTTTTCTTTCTTTTACCGATCCTTCGCTTGACACTACTGGGGACAGTGTGTCTTAATTGTGGGGGAGGTGCTACTGACATCTATCTTTCTGTTTTCTTCAAGTCATTATGTTTTTCAAAATTTTGTTTTATCGAGTCAAAATAGTTTAAGTAGGAAACGATGAACTTTTGAGAAGTTTTATAGCACTTGCAGGAACTTAAGTAACCATTGGGACTAGTTTGCAGATGATCTCTGACTATTAGAAAACTCAGACACGGATCAGCCTACTGAGAACACCCACATCGTTTCAGGTATCAGAGGATCCTTTTACTGACTTCAAACTTAATACTGACTTTAATTTCTCACCTAAAGGCTTGGTATAACTTGAGTCGGTTTCCTTTGTTAGTTCTGACACAGCCTGTTAACTTGTCCTATTTGGTTCCCTTCTCCCCTTCCATAAAGTAAAAAAAAAAAGAGTAATAAACTCAGGATGAGTTAGTAACTCCGAAGTGGTCACGGGAGTGGTAGCTACCACTATTACCTCCCGTGCGATCCATGGAATGTGTCCAAAGTGCACCCCAAAACGGGAAGAACACTGATAAAATAAAATAAAATGATACCCAGTGGGGAAAAATCAGTTGTTAAGGAAAGGAAAACAGAAGAAAGGTACTAAAGAAAGACAGTATGGTGGTCTAGAGTTGGCAAGGTAAGAGTCCATGTGCCCTTAGATCGATACTCCTTAGGTGATACCGCACTTAAATACTTGCAGAAGTCAGTAGGGAGAATTTGAATGCGTGAATGTGATTATGGCGTTTACTTAGGACAGTTGCTAAGTGTGGGGGAAGTATATGTTGGTCTTGATGTCTGCAGGTGAAATATTTCATGTGGATTACTAAGGGGAATCTGAGTGTTATTGCTTCAACGATGAAAAGAGTTTCTGAAGAGTTTTCAAACCTCTTCACCATTCTAGTTCTTTGTTTTGCTTGAGGACAAGCAAAGGCTAAGTGTGGGGGAGTTGATATATCATGGTTTTTACTAGTTTTAGACCATGATATAAGTATGTTTTAGAGTCTATTTGTGTCTTTTTAGAGTCTTTTACAGGTTTTATTCGGATTACGCATGTTTGGAGCTAATGTGGTGATTATGGAGCTATTTGGAGTGTTTTGGAGATTTGGTCCGAGAGAATGAACTCACTGTCTGCATCGGTCGATGCACAACGCGAATGGGCCAGAATCTCGGCGGTTTATGAAGTTATCAAATATTGCAGAAGAGCCCAGAAAAGTTCCAGATATTACACAGAAGCCCCAGACGTGATTAGTTATATATATATATTAGGATTTAGACATTGTTTTACATACACAATTCATAATTTAGAGCAGAGAGTTTTTAGAGCTTATTGGGGCTGATCTGATCCTGTACTTCACTTTATTTTGGAGAAGATTTCGAACCCCTTTATTTATTTAATCTCTTTTATGATTTCTATTAACTCATTGATTATGTCTACATCACCTATGTCTGAGTAGATTCATAGTTAGGTTTAGGGTTTCTCATTAAGGATTTCATGACTTGCTAGATTTAATTAATTCAGTTAAGGATTCATAACTTATCTGTTCTTCGATCTAAATTGTGCTTAATGCTAGTTCTAACTTGATCACTTAGATTCTAGATCTTAGGTTGCTAAATACGACACGAAAATGTGGTTTAGAATCTGAACTATTTAGGTTGAGCAATTAAACTTCTCGCAAAGGAATTTGGTTTAGTTTAATTGTGAACATATCGAACTTGGAATTAAAGCTGGTTTAATCTGTTAGTAATTGCAAAGGAATTTGGATTGCTGCACTTAGACTTAGAGAATTCTCGCAACGACAGTTGGTTAAATCTATACCCGTGTTTTGAGTTCTAGAACTGTGCTTAATTAGATCCTTACTGAATGATTTGTCTGCTTGTCTGATTTCCTGAGAACACATTAGACTTAGCGCCCTTAATTAACTGCTTTCACAACCAATCTTGCTACTTGTTTACTTTCTTGCACTGCTATTTAATTTACATCAATTGCTTTCTTCTTAGTATTAATCTCTTTCGTTCTGAATCTATTGAAAACCGGAGTCCCTGTGGATTCGATAACCCTAACTACTACATTGACATTACTGTGCACTTGCAGTTAGAATAGAGATAAAACTAGACACCTATCAGTTGGCTTAAGCTACTTCCACCTGGGAAGTTAACCACTTGGGATGTAGTGAAGAGGGAGTTCTTGAGGCATTTATGTGATGATGCTCGCTCCGATCAGCTCAGACATGATCTTCTGACATTCACTCAGGGACCTACAGAGCCACTTAAGTCTGCATGGGTGAGGTTCAAGATGTACCAACGAGACTGTCCTCATCATGGATTCTCTGAAGTTCAGCTGCTGGGAATATTCTTCAGAGGAGTTGATCTCTGTACCAGTCTGCGTTAGATGCTGCCAGTAATGGTAATTTCAACACAAAGGAAGAAGGAGTCTGGTGGAAAGGTTGATCATCTGCAGATTGCTGAGATGACTAACAAGCTGGATACTGTTCACAGCTTGTTGACTGGTAAGAAGCATGTCCACTTTGCTCAGGAAGTTGAAGAGTTTGGAGCTGAAGAAGGCTGCACTGAAAAAGATGTGAACTACATTGGTGGTTCTGGATTCCAAGGAAAAAGGTTTGGAAATCAGCAAGGGAACAAGTTCTTTAATGGTGGACAGAAGAGTGCTTTCACGAGTAATCATAACTCTTCTGGATATGGTCAGAATGTTGGATACCAAAAGCCTTTTCAGCAGAACAACTCTTATCAGAGAACCTATGGATCATCTTCCTATCAAGCACCTCCTGCTGCTAATGCTCATGAGAGCAAGCTGGAAGATATGATGGAGCAATTGCTGGAGGGTTAGAAAAAGACCACTGTGGATTTCAACAAGAAGCTTGATGCTGTGTATGAAGATCTGAATGGGAAGTTTGAATCCTTAAGTACTCACATGAAGCAACTGGACACACAAGTGAATCAGATTTCAAGCTCAGTTAAAGGAAAGGGTGTTCAGAATACCCATATCAACGCTTGGACAATCCAGATTGAGGATGGGATTGACCAAGGAGAAGGATTTGAGGTCAAGACAGCTGAAATTGTGAAAAACAGAAAAAACCCAAGACAAAATCCCAGTGTCGACCAACACTGACTCTGATGTCGGTCGACACTCCAGTCGTTCCAGCAATGTCTCACCAATGGTTCATGTTGCTACTGAAGAGAGGATCTACAAACCTCTGATACCCTTCCCCATGTTTGCTATGAAGTCTAAGCAAGAGCTTGATGAGGTTAACCACTTGGAAGTGATGGATATAAAGCTGATTGAGGATCCAAAGACTAATGCTTTGCCAGTTCATCCATGCTTACAGAGATACGTGAAGAAGATGATCCCCATGGATGAAGACTTAAGAGATTGGGTAATGGTGCTCCCTTAGCAAATCAGTGATGTTCTGCATAATAAGATTCCAGAGAAGCTAGATGATCCTGGTGTCTTTGTGTTAGATTGCTTAGTATTCAAGGATAGCTTCAAGCATTCTTTATGTGATTTGGGAGCTGCTGGAAATCTCATGGCATACTCAGTGGCTGAGAGGTTGGGGCTGACGGACTTCAAACAGACTAGGATTTATCTAATCCTAGCTGATCATTCAAAAAGGGTTCATGAAGGAGTCTTAGAGGACATCCCGGTCAGAGCTGGAGACCATTTGATTCCAACTGACTTTGTGGTGCTGAAGTATGATAGTGAACCAGATGATCTTCTTATACTGGGAAGACCCTTTTTAGCTACTGCTGGAGCGAGGATCGATGTGAGGCATAGTGTGATTGATCTCCACCTGGGAGATGAGCCTCTGCACTTCAAGATGGATAAGCTGCGAAGGTCTATTATTGACAGTCAGGCCTTTAGCATTGTGATGGAGCAAGAAGCTCAGACTAGTGAGGCTTCAGTTTCTGATACTGGACAAGAGAAGATGGTGGTTTCGCAAAACTCCACTCTAACATCTTCGGAACCTGCAACTGCTCATAAGCATAAAGCTCCACACCTCAGAGCTCCACCCAAGCAAAGGTTTGCATTTCCTAAACTCAAACCTGCTAACTCTATTTCTATGATTGCATGTAAACGCTCGAATGCACCTAAGCTTCATTCTCACTCTGGAGCTATCCCTTCGTTCCTTAGACGATCTCACACTGATACTGCTTACTCTCCACCTTGGATGAGGAGACTTTCGCAGAGGCATTCACAGCCTCTGTCGAAACCACCGGGAGTCTAATCTCCCATCAAAGTCAAGCTATTGACATTAAACGAGCGATGAGTGGGAGGCAACCCACCGTAGGTTAGTTTCTTTTCTTTTTGGTCTTCGTCCATGTGTCTTTTTATTTTTATGGTTTTTGTGTGTCAGAGCCGTACAGAACAGAGTTGCAGACACCGGTGTCGGTCGACACTACTTAGTGTCGGTCGACGCCAAACTCGAAAACACGGATGGAAATCAATCATGCTCGATTAGGAGCAAAGCGATGTCGACCAAAGCCTTATGTCGCCCGACATTGGCTGGGTGTTCGTCGACATCGACTACGACCACATGTAAGGTTTTTGTTTTCCAAGTTCTCGTTTACTTATGCCTTATTCTACCAATCTCATGCTACGATTGCACTGGAGACAGTGCAGTCTAAGTGTGGGGGAGGTGGCTACTGACATTGTGTTTTATTTTCTTAGAGTTAGTCCCTTGTTTTCACTTGTTTTCAAATTGTTTTATTGAGTAAAAATGTGTATGAAACTATGATTTTTCGAGGAAATTTTTCGCTGGAACAGGAACTAAGTGACCATTGGACAGACTTGCAGGAGCTCTATGACTATTAAAAAACCCCACACAGATCAATTTACCAAGGACATCATATCTAACCAGGTATTCAGAGGATCCATCACTAGCCTCATCTCTAATCTTGAATCTAATTTCTTGCTTAGGGGCTTGGTATCTCTGGATCGGATTCCTCTGATGTACTTGGCACAGCCTGTGATCCTGTTTGAGTATGGTTTCTGATTTTCCCCTCCTTTGAAAGTAAAAAAAAAAAAGATAAGAACTGAGGATAAGCTAGTAGCTTCGAAGTGGTCACGGGAGTGGTAGAGACCCCTATTACCTCTTGTGCATCCATGGAAAGATCCAAAGTTAAACCCTGAGTTAAAAGGGAAGAGCAATGATAGAAAAAATAAAATGATACCTAGTGGGGAAAAATCAGTGCTAAGGGAGAAAGGAAAAATAAAGAAACCAGAAACCGACAGTTTGGTGGTCCGGAACTGAATGAGTTGAGTCCATGTGTCCTCTGATCGATACTCCCTCTGTGAGACCGCACTTAATTGTATACAGAGGTTACTGTGGTGAACTTGAATGTCCTAATCTGATTGTGTAATTTACTTGGGACAGTTGCTAAGTGTGGGGGAAGTATATTGTGGTCTTGAGCTCTGCAGGAAAGTTTTCATTGGTTTACTAAGTGAATGTGAATGCGAAAGTTCCTAGGACGAAATGAGTTTCTCTGTTTTCAAACCTCTTTCTTATGCTTTGGTTCTTTACTTGCTTGAGGGCAAACAAGAGCTAAGTGTGGGGGAGTTGATATATCATGGTTTTTCTAGGTTTTCAACCATGATATAGTTGTATATATTGAGTCTTCACTACAAGAAATATGTACATTCTTAGCGCGAAAATAATGCTATTATAGGTGTTTCATAGCGAATTCGTAAATGCTATGTCATCGGCAGCCATCATAGGCACCCCTCCTACGATAGCATTCTTTCTGTATGCTACGATAGGTCGAGATACAATAGCAATACTTAGATGATGTTCTTTACTTTACTATAGCACCTCTTTTAAAAAAAATTGATTACAATTCATATTTTGTGCTATGATAGGTCTTTCTAAAATAGCATTTGGATATTGCTTTAATTCTATTATTTAGCCTAGCCCAGCCGAGGCGTATTAAATTATTGTTATTACATATATTTCTATATCAATTGGATTTATTAAAAAATAATATCTGATTTATAAGGAAAAATTATGTTTTACATCAAAGTTTTAAGTAAACATTCTGAGATTGAACACGCTTCTCTAGTTCTTCAGACTTGCCTATATTTTCTTCTCGCTCATTCTCCATTCCCTTAGTGAATCTTGGAGACTTCCTCGTTTTTTTATTGCTGTTGAAACTCTTGCCCAAATGCTTGATGTTTGACTATAATGTATCACTGTCAACTTTCCTCTTGCAGAAACTTGCGATCTACCTTAAGCATTGTTGTTCTAACCCTGGCACTCAGAAACGATTTCTATCTCCAGGCTCTTAGCCATTGTAGCTATCACTCTGCATCCAAGTTTGTTTGACGCTTAAAATGTTTATCTCAAAATACCAAACACAAATTATTCATAAATAATAAGGATTTCAGCCATTAAAATCCAGTCTTTTAACTCTATCAAATGCTTTGAAGCTTTTACTTACTTGAATGTCAATCCTTCAGATTCTAAGCTTTCATTCTGCATCAATACATTAGAAAACAACACTCATCAATTAAAAATCAGCAAGTTTTCTTTCAAAGAGTCAAAAACACCGAGAGAGTGTTAAATATTGTCCACAGAGAGAGTGTTACTAAAATGTTAACTAATAAAGACTAGCTCAGTATTACGACCTCAGTAGATGCACAAAGACAAAGAATTGGATCCTCATGAGTTTTGGTTAGTAAATGAAACTTACTGGTACCCGGACCCAGCTTATACTCCCGAAGTCTCTCCAGAATTTGTCGGCATTCTTAGCTTCGTTTATGTAGTCAATCTCTTGATAAAAAATTCTGAAACCAAAGGGAAGATCAATAGCACATGGTTTAGACTTTAGAGTCACAACTCGCAACCTATAACACTACAAGATACTGTCGATATAGCTGCAGATTTTTTCGCGGCTATCGTCTAAAAGTCGTAGCTATTCGAGTTATAGCTGCGGATAGCCACGGATAATATCCGCGTCTATGGGCTCGTGGATATTGTTTGTTCGTGGCTATCCGCAGTCCCATAGCCACGACGTAGCCGCGATTATTTTCGTAGCTAATAACTACGAATAGAGACGACATAAACCGTAGCTAATATAGCTACGAATAGCTGCAATCTTTGTTCGTAGCTTTAGTTACGAATAGCGACGACCATGGTCGTAGCTATATATCTTCGTATAGCCACGAAGAATACCGTAGCTACAATAGCTACAACTAGCTGCCATCTTGGTTGGTAGTAGGAACTACGACTAGCGGCGACTTTTGGCGTAGCTATAAGTCTACGTATTGCCACGATATATATTGTAGCTAATATATATCCATGACTTGAGACGTGGCTTGTCGTAGCTAAAGTTGCTACGACTTGCTACAGATTATTCGTGGCTAGGTCTATGAAACACGGACTTCATCGTAGCATGCCGTAGCTATATATTATCAAAGCCAAAAAAATTAATTGCTAATGCATTTGAAATTCTGTTATAAACCTGTTTTGTTTTTACTAATTGGAACATAAAACTGAATCATTAGAAAGGAAACCTAAATATTTTACATTGCAAAAGAGTTATATAATTCATCCATAGTTAGTGCATAAGAAAGACAAATACCATGTTCTTTCATAACCAAAAAGACTTATACAACAATATTACACAATCTAAGCTCTCTCTTGCACCTACTGAGGCTGGTTCTGGGCAACTGGGGGCATGTCTGAGATCATGTTAGGCTGCTGACTTGCTTCAGAATGTGGACTTGGAGCAGAGGCTGCACTCTCACGAGCAATTGGCTGGTACGTGACAGGATCATATCCATTATGCTTCAGCAACAGCTCCATGCCAGTCTTCAATTCTTTGACACAGTTCTTCATTTGCTCCTTTTCCTCAGCTTCGCTTGACTGCCTTAGAATTGATGCGGCTGCTGTCTCATCTGGGTGGCAGCTGAGGTACTGGATTGATCCCATGCCATAAATTCGCCCCTTGGTGTTAGTTGATGTCTGCAAAATAGAAACATACATAATTAAGCTGAAATCCTAAGCAATAACAGATAAGAGTTAACCAGCTAAACAACAACCATAATCAATAAATAACTCCTTCATAAATCATAAGTTTTACCTCAATATATGCGGCAGTAAGGTCATGGTTGGAGGGTGTGGAGACTGTTGCCTCGGTGAGAGAGGAGGACTGTGATCGCTCAAGGGCCAGAGCCTCAGCAGCAGCAACAAGAGCCAGTGCTCTTTTGTCAATGCAGGTTCCAGACTTGTTTGTGTGCGTATTAAGCACTACAGCCGTAGCAGCCGGGTTCTGTCCAGTCTCTTGCTCCTAGCAGAAAAAAACAATATTAATGACATATAAAAAACTTTCATTACCAAAATCATAGACAAAATAATACTAACCATGTCATAAGCAATCCGCAAGTGACCTCTTGCTCCTGAGGTATGACGGTTCGTCCCTAAGCCATCTGGATTAGAAGATGCATTCTCTGAATTCGTCTTGCACCTCTTCTGGTGTTCAGCCTCTTCCCATGTCTCCAGCATTGAACCCCAATCGGCCAAGCCTATGAATTCAGGCTTTTTCCCTGACCTCTTCCTCTTGCTTACAGTGCCGGAGATTGATTTCCTCAGAATCGTTCTGTAACGGTCCACCACCATGTTGTGAAACCTTTCTTCCCAGTAATACTTTTGCTACAAACCAAAAAAGAAATTTAGGTTAGTATCAATTCACATTTCAAATAAATATGAAGTATTAAACAGAAACTATAGAAGGCTTACCACAAAACTTATCCACCACTCATCCTTCTTATCATGTGGGACCATTGAATAGTTCCACCATGGTCCCCAGAAGTTCGATTGATACCCAGCAACTATGTCCCTCCTTATACAATCATCAATGCCAAACCTGCGAGAAGGGAAAGTAAGTATTTAGGCAACAGACCAACAACAAACAACAAGCAACATAAAATTTTCCTTCTTTCTTTACACAGTTATTCATCCTCAGTTTTAACCAATGCAATCAACAGAAGTGTTCAAACGCATAGCTACTCAACCTCATCCTTCCAATACAAACAGAAGCAGAAAGATATATGCAATACGCACTACAAGACCTTATCTATACCAAGATTTCAAACTATTCAAGACTTTAAACTCAACAAGACTACACAACATCAAACGCTACTGAAACAGAATATAGGCTCAACAAAGCAGACATAACAGATTGATGTACAACCAATACTGTCCAAAGCAAATAGAATCAAGCAAAGTCAAACATAAACTCACCATAAACCTCCATTGCGCTTCTCTGGATGCAGATGCGGCATGTTAATCCGGTCTGGTGAACCCATCACAGCCGTTAAGCTGGGGAGAGGATGTCGAGAAGCACCTGAGTTGGCTTGTCTAGTTGCTCCATGAGGAATCCTTGTCTGAGATAGACGCCTCCTGCCTGAAATTCCTGATGGAGTCCTTACCGCATTCGACTGCAAACAGAGAAGAAGCAAGTCACTGAACACCGCAAATATTCAAACCAAGACAGAAAAGATGAGAAAAAAAGAAATTATTCAGAGAAAAAAACTAGAACTGATAAGACAAATTCGAACCGACACAACCAAAACCCTAGAATCAAAACAGAAACAAACAAAACCCTCTAAGTTATCGCGAGAGAACTCACAAAATCAAACATATACAAAAAACCGAAGCAGTTTTCAGGTTCAAGACGAGATACAATTCGCGAAATTAAACCTAGAGATTAAACAAAATCAAACAAAAACAAAACCCTAGAATCGCAGAAGAAACCCAAGAATCGAAAGCATATTTAGTGATTAAACCCACAAAAACTAGTAGATTCATGCTAAAAACAGACATGCATGTCGAAGGGAGATGAAACTAGAAGAAACTAAGCAAAACCCTAAATCAAACCGACACAATCGATGACAAAGGATAGATAGAGAGAGAGAGAGATGAGTCTACTTACCATCATGGTCGCGGAGTTGAGACAGATTTCGATCGATTGAACAGAGAAGAGAGAAGGAAGACGAGTGAGATTCGGGAGAGATCGAGAGGTTTTTTAAAGAGAGCAAGAATGAAAAAAATTCTTAAGTGTCGGTTATATAGTCTGGGGAATTAGGGTTATTCGGTTAGGTTTGGTTAATTGTAAATCGGCTTTAATTTCCAAATAACCGGCCAAATCACGAGTTAACCATTAAACAACTCGAAAATCAATTGGCGGCAAACCAACAAACCAAAAAATAATTTCGCGGTTTACCGCGAAATTGATTTCATTTGGCGGTTAACCCGCGAAACCCAAAATCGTTTGGCGGTTTTTTATTTCGCATAGCTATGGCTAGAGTCGTAGCTATCCGTAGCTATGGCGAATTAATACAAACCCTAAACGTGAAACCCTATACCCTAAACACTATACCCATTAACCAATACCCTAAAATAAATCATTATTAGATTAGTCAAACAAAAATATATCTAATAAATACAAACAATAACCCTAAAGTCTATACCCTAAACCCTAAATTTCATACCCTAAACCCTAAATGTCATACCATAAACCATAGACTATATCATTAGTATATTAATCCAACATTAATAGATTAATCAAAAAATAATAACTAAAGAGTAATTATACTTAATTATCTATCTAGATTATGTAAAATATATACTTAAAATTTATGTAGATACATATGAACTTATAAGTAGTAAAATAACTAAAATTTGATTTATGGATCGGATTAGTGATTTATTAATATATTTTTATGTGTTAAGTTATGGTTATATAATATAAGATTTAGTTATGGATGAAACATGAAAATACCATATGGTTCACATTTATTCAACAAGACATAGCTTAGGGTAACGATACATAGCAAATTATTAATCTGAATCCGATTCTGAATATTCGCTGTAGTTGTCTTCGAAACCATCTTCAGAGTTATATTCGTCATATGGATTAACCATAGGCATGGGTTCATAATCTGCAACATTTTGAATTGCATGTGTCTCCACTCTCACAACTGCAGTAGGTGGTATCACATAATCAACAACGTCGTTTTGTACTGCAGTCTGGGCAGTTTCTTGAGTCTCCGAAAATACTCTCGGCATAACCTTTGTTGTTGCCCACCATTCTTCTCTGGTTGGCCGCAGTCTCGGATAAGGTATATAACATACTTGATCACACTGCTCCGGTAATATGAAAGGATCGTACTTGTCGTAGTGCATTGTCGGGCAAATATCCACTATACCAGATGGATGTGTTCGTATTCCTCGACCAGTATTGAACCAATGGCATTTGAATATCATCGATTTTAGCTTAACTGCACGTGATACTCAATCATGAATATTTCTTCAATCAATCCAAAATACTCTGTTTCAGCGGATCCCGGAACACAAACACCATAATTCATCGTCTTTTTGTTTTGTATGTGGCTTTCGGTATGGTAATGATATCCCCTCGAATAATACATATGCCATGACGTGATTTGATGATTTGGACCTTGTACAAATTCTAGCATCCACAATGGAAAATCGAATGACCCACTTTCGTTGTTAATCTGCACATGTATATTTTGAAAATGAGTTTAACCATTTATATATATACAAGATAATTTATTTAAATTTAAAAACTTACATAGTTTTTACACCAAGTTGCAAACTTTTTATCTTTTAGTTTCGTCATTGCGTCTGCAGTAATGTTCGGGTAATCTTCCGTCATTTCTTCCTTAAACATCCTGTACAAAATGTAATGTTCGGTAATCTTGTCTCATTTATCCATTATAGTAAAAAATAAAAATGTAATATCATACCTTTCATACGGTTCAAACATTTCATAGTTGAGCAATAAGAATGTTTGAAGAACATTGTAGTCCTCATCATTTAACCACAAGCTTGATGATTTTCCACTGACTCTTCCTACTTGGTGGAACATATTCGGGACATCATGATAGTTGTAGGTGAAATGAATTTCCCTCACATCATCTTCGGAGTCTAACTCTTGTGGGGGTGTAATGTAGTTTGCTGTCACGTATGAAATCTCTTCGTTTACACACTGAGCTACTATCGATCCCGCAATTCGAGCCTTGTTTCTAACTTTCTTCTTCAAGTGATACATGTACCGTTCGAAAGGATACATCCACCTGTATTGAACCGGATCGCCCAAAGCAGCTTCGTCTGGAAGATGCACCGGGAGATGTTCCATCACATCGAAAAAAGCCGGTGGGAAGATTTTTTCTAAGTTGCAAAGTTTCATAGCAATGTTTTCTTTAAGTGAAGCAACATCTTCTGTCCGTAACATTTTGGTAGATATATCGCGGAAGAATATTGCAATATCTACATAAAAAAAGATATTTAAGACATCACACTTATATTAGTAAATATAACATAAATATTATAACAATTAATCATTACCTGAAATTGATGTATGAACAGCATTTGAAAGAAGTTCCGTAAATGCAATTGGGAGAAGTCGTTGCATGATGACATGACAATCGTGACTTTTTAGGCCCGAGATCTTTCCCGTCTCCACGTTAACACAACGTGAAAACTTCGATACATACCCATCTGGAAACTTAATCTCCGTCTTCAGCCAAGTAAGAAATTTTTCTTTACCTTCCTTCGACAAGCGGAAGATTGGTATAGGCACTCTTCCATCCGAGGTTATTTCCAAATCGGGTCTTCTGCAAAATGAAGGGAGATCCAATCTTGATTTTATACTATCTTTTGTCTTTTCTGGAACATTTAGCACCGTGTTAATGAGATTATCGAAGAAATTTTTCTCGATATGCATAAAATCAAGATTGTGTCGGAGAAGTAGGTCTTCCCAGTATGGCAACTCCCAAAAGATACTCTTTTTCACCCAATTATGGTCGACACCATATCCTTCTATTGTTCGAGAAGGCTTGTCATGTCCTTTTCCTCCGCAATCAGCTGTCTTAAACAGCCCACAAATATTATTAATCCTCTCGTGTAAAATTTCTTCCCCGTTTAGCCATGGTGGAGGATCATCTTGGACTGTTTTGCTCTTCGTGAAAGCTCTAACGTTTCGCCTATAAGGATGTCCTCCAGGCAAAAACATCCTGTGACAATCAAACCAACTGTGCTTCCTTCCATTGGGCAGCCAAAAAGATTTTGTATCGTCCATACAATATGGACAAGCCAACCTCCATGTGTCGTCCATCCCGATAGCATACCGTACGGGGGGAAATCGCTGATTGTCCACATCAAAGGAGCTCGCATCGTGAAAATTTCATTCCGTGAAATGTCATAAGTCTCCACACCGTCGCTCCATAAATTCTTTAACTCTTCAATCAACGGTTGTAAATAAATATCCAAGCTCTTTTTCGGATGGTTTGGCCCCGGCACTAATATAGAGAGAAAGAAATATTCCCTCTTCATGTACATCCCAGGAGGTAAATTATATGGTGTCACTATGACAGGCCAAACAGAGTATGATTGCCCGTTCTGGCCAATTGGGTTAAATCCATCAGTTGATAAACCCAGATAAACATTACGAGTCTCAGAAGCAAATGTAGGATATACCGCCTTAAAATGTTTCCACGCTCTTCCGTCTGAGGGATGATGCATTTCTCCTTCGGGGGACACATGTTCAGCATGCCATCTCATCTGCGATGCGGTAGTCTTTGATTGATATAGTCGCTTTAGCCGATCACCAATGGGCAAATAAAACATCCTCTGCTTCGGTATCTTCTTTCCTGACCGACCCACCTTTGATTCATAGCGATCTTTTCCACAAAACCGACAATGGGATAACTCACGATCTTCTCCCTTCCAAAACAACATACAGTTATCCTCGCAGACGTCAATTTTATGATGCGGCAACCCAAGAGACCGCGTCAACTTCTTTGTCTCGTAATATGATGTCGGGGCTTTATTTGGCGATGGAAGAACATAATTAAATGTTTGAGCGATATCGTCTAGGCATTCCTCCGGTATATTGAAATTGGTCTTCCAATTCATCACCTTTGATGTCAGATACAATTGAGTTCTCCCATCAGATCATCCATCGTATAAGGTTGATTTGCGGATTCTAAAGCTTGGTAAACGGAATCATGGTAGATTGGTTCTTGGATATTTTTGGCACCGTCAGGTAACATGTTAAAATCTTCGTTGGGATCATGAAACTCTTCTATCGGAACTTGTATAGGATCTCCAGTCCCTGTTTCACTGCCATCCACGTGATGACTTGTTGAAGCTTCACCGTGATAATGACTTGTAGATGCTTCGCCGCCATAGTAACCTTGTTCTCCGTGGTGCGTCCACACATAAAAGTTTTCCGTAAAGCCTTTTGATAGAATATGAGCCGCCACAGTATAAGCATCATGTTGCTTTTGATTTTTGCACCTCCTACACGGACAAAACAAGACTCGGTGTTGAAGATAATAACCTTGATTACAAGCAAATGAAATAAAATAGTTTACTCCCTCTTCAAACTTCTTAGACATAGATTGAGTAGAACGTTTTATACGTTTATACATCCATTCCCTCGATAAAAAGAAATCACTCATAATGTTAAATATGTAAAAGAAGGAAAATCACTCAATTTTTTCCACAAATGAGAATATGAAAGTTTTCTTTAAGTTTCCGAATGTGTGAAAAGAGGATGAGCTAGCGTGTAATTTATAAAAGAAAATAAGCTACGGATAGCTGCGACTCGCAGCTAACCAGATTTTTTTTTCAAAAAGGTGGTGGTTGTAATAGTAAAAAAACGTGAGGTAACTACTTAGCTGCGGATAGTCGCGACCGTGGCCGTAGCTAAATCGAATATATTCTCTGCACACAGACAAGAATTGATTGACATACAATGCGATTTGACGATACACACTGACAGCCCGTGACCTCAATTATTTATCGATATAGCTACGGATAGCCGTGACCATAGTCGTAGCCATATCCACGAATTGCCGCGACCATATCCGCAGCTCTATTTCCACGAACGGATGCGCAGCTAATCCTAGCTATTGATTTCTGCGACATTTTTGTCTCTAACCGTAGCTACTTATCCACGACTAGCGTCAATGGAAGTTCGTAGCTATAAAGCTACGAACTGTGTCATAGCTTATCGTGGCTAATTATTTCCGCGATGTTGTGGCTGCTATTCGTAGCTATTTAGCTACGAATTGCCACATGTCCATTCCGTGGCTAAATAGCTACGAATAGCTGCGAAATTGCCGCGACACTAGCTACGACCATAAATCGTGGCTATCTGCGGCTCAAAAAAATTAGCTGCGAAAATTTCGCTGCTAATCCGCGGCTATGACACAAATTTCTTGTAGTGTAACTACTATCTGTAATGAGGACTTACGTAGCACATTCTTCGTAGATACCAACCCAATCGTTTATACCAAATGATTCCCTTTTCTGGAAATACTCAGCAATCAACTTCAAATTTCCTGATAAGAAAAGTTTACTATTTTCAGCATATATCAAGTATCCATGTTCAGAAGTTGTATAACTCAAAAGTTGTTACATACTTAGATCAATATGGAAAAGTTTCTTCAGACCAGGTCTTTGTACTTTCACTACCACTTTCTCTCCATTGTGCAACACAGCTCCGTGTACCTAAACGAATAAACTTTGAAAAAAATAAAATACAAACATCAATATGTAGATGAAATGCAGAAAAAATAAGTAAGCAAGTAAGTGTGTTCAAAGGTGGCTAAGTATCACATACCTGGCCAAGGCTAGCTGCTGCTATGGGTTCGTCATTAAATTCTTTGTACATTACACTAATAGGAGCCCCAAGCTCGGTCTCGATGAAGCGCCTTGCTTTCTCAGGACAAAAAGCAGGGACTCTATCATGAAACAAGTTTTAACAGAAGAGTAAAGCCCATGAAGAATCTAAACTTATACTTAGATTCAAAAACCATGAGAAACGAAATAGCAACAATGTATGTACCTGCAACTTGGACAGCTCATCCACGAATTCGTGTGGAAACAAATCCGATTTAGTTGAAGACAATTGTCCCTGTTTGATAAACGTCGGACCAAGCTGCAGTACACTCTCACTCAACCATGAAGTTGTTTCTCTTCTTCGGCTTTTCTGATTACATAACAACAGGTAAAACTCATAAGAACGAAGACCAAACATAATCAACCTTGTACGATAACAATGATTTAATTACCTGTTTTTCTTCTAAATATTGAAAGACAAAGAATTGTCCACAGAGAGTGTTAATTAACCAGCGTCACCAAGTCTAGAAGCTACATACCATCACCACGATTGTTGGTACGGCCAAGCTTGAAACTGAGATAACCAGTGTCTCCAAGTCTCTTCTCGTACAATTTAACGAGCTCTTCGTTGCCTACCCAAAACTCCTAAACCAATAATCAAACATTAGAACACAGAAACAATAACAAAAGAAGAGGGGAGGAGATTTGTTGAACAAACCTGCAAACATATAATGGAAGACTTTGCGGACAATAACCAATCAATGGTTCTATGATTCCTTCCTAGCCAATACGCTCGATTATAGCGGATACCTTGATTCTGAATTTCATCATATCCCCACGCATAAACAAAAGAAAACCAGAAACACATAGGAGGAAGAGGAAGAAGACGAACTTCGAAGAAACGTGCTTCTTATCGTTGAAAAACATAGTAAGAAAGAAGAGAAATGGGTCTAGGGTTTGACCGTGTTTGAGCTATCGCTGAGAAGGATATCCCCAAATGGGTTTCTAAGAGAAAGGGGAAAAGCTGATTTCGGGGCTGAGAGAATTGGGGGGAAAATTAGAGTTTTAATTTGGGTTGAGATGGGGACAACTTCTCGTGTAGCCTTATGGCTCTAAAAAAAATCTACACTACCCCCAACTAATTTCCCATACCCTTCCCACTTTAATGAAATATGGTTTGACGCTTTTTCCCTTGGTTTATTATGAAATTGGTTGTTTAGAAATCAGAAATTGGAATGGGAAAATTGGTTCCGAAATTGTTTAGGATTGGATTGGGTTGGAATTGGGTTTAAGAGAATTGGATCGGGATTTGGGTTTCTAGAAAAAAAAATAGAATCCCGAGCTTCCCCTCCGGGATCCCCTCCCCCAGCTCCGTCCTCCGTTTATCTGAACTGGTTTTGCTCGTCGGCGCCGTTGCGTCGCGTCTCCGATCGCCAACCACCGCCTCCGTCGTGCTCCGTCAACCCACCGAGGTTTGTGGCTCCCCCTCGATCTGCATTCAGCTCCATTTGATTGGGTTTGGGATCCGTTTGGGATGATTTGGATTGTTTTTTGGTAGATTCAGCTGATGAGTTGCTACATTGTTGTTTAGCCATTGATTCTTGGTTGATTTGGACTAAGAATTAAGTATATTATTGTTGTAATTGGATGATCTTGAAATCGATTCAAATTTGTGTTCATGTTGTTGTAGAACTGGGACAACTAGTATAACCGATGTATGTTTAACTGATAACTAGTATAACTGGTATAACTAGTAAAACTGGTATAACTGAGGACAACTTCTGTAAAACTGATAACAAACTTTGTACAACTACAAGTATATACTGAGTTTTTTGCTTTTGTTTTGGCAGGATAGAATGAGTGAGAGTGTGTGCATCCATTATAAATATCAGGGGCGCATGTGTAGCCTAGTGTTTAAAGAGGAGGTAACTTTGGAGATGGTAATCCATAGGCTTTACAAGAAGCATGCGTTAGATGAGAATAAGGTTAGATTGAAATTGTGTTACATTCCATTGGTGGTTGGCTGTGAGGAACATATGAGTATTTCTGATGACGAAGATCTTTGTGGTTATCTAATGACCGTTGATAAAGAGAACCGTAGAAGTCTTTTGTGTGTGGAGGTCATGACTGGACTGAAGCTGCCCACGCAACAGTCGAGAGCGGGGAAAAGCTCTGCTGGTTTAAACTATGACCATGATGAAATCAGAGAAGTAGGACCCAATGCCTTAACATTTTTTGTTGAAAATGGAGAAATAGTAGATAATGTTGTGCCGTTGTTTGTTGAAAACGGTCAAGCAAGTCAAAAAGAACAAGTGAGGGAGGAAGAGCAAGTGAGAGAGGAAGAGCAAGTGATAGAGGAAGAGCATGTGAGAGAGGAAGAGCAAGTGAGAGAGGAAGATCAAGTGAGCGAGGAAGAGAAGGTGAGAGAGGAAGAGCAGGTGAGAGAGGATGATACGTCTGGTAGGCATGATGAATATCGTGAGGTACCACCTGTTGTTGAAAGTAGTCAGTTTGTCGTGCCATGGGAAGACGGTTTAGGGTTGATTGTGCATCAAGAATTCCGAGATAAGAAGGCGGTTATAGAGTTTGTAGAGAGTTTGGCATTTAAAACTCTTTTGAGTATGTTACGCAACATTCTGATACAATGCGATGGGTAGTTAAATGTTCTATTGAGAGATGTAAATGGGGTCTACGAGCAGCAAGGATCTCGAGCTCGGATATGTTCTCTATTAGAACGTACACGAAGATGCACACATGCAACCGTGTTGATCAAACTGGAAGCGCTGATTGTATGAAAGGCTCATTACAGCTAGTTGCATCGTATTTGAGTGAGGAATATCCTGGGAACTTCGAAACTCCAAAGCTTAGAACCATCATTGATCTAGTCAGACGAAAATATTGCGTATACATATCTTACTCTACGGCTTTAAGAGGGAAAATTCAAGCAGTTTGTGATTTGTGTGGTAGCCCGGAAGATAGCTACAAGATGTTGTATCGTTACCTGTACGTGTTAGAACAGGTTAATCCTGGAACGGTAACTGCTGTGGAAGTGGATGAGGGAAACAAATTCAAGTATCTATTCATAGCATTGGGAGCTAGTATTGAAAGGTTTGCATGCATGAGGAAAGTGATAATTGTTGATGCAACTTTCCTCAAGACCGGATATGGTGGTGTACTAGTTTTCGCCATTTGTCAGGATCCTAATCGTCACATTTATCCCATAGCGTTCGGTGTTCTTGATGGTGAGAATATACCTAGTTGGACATGGTTTTTCGAGAAGTTGAAAAGCGTTATAGGCGACTTGTCCGAATTGGTATTTGTGAGTGATAGAAATCAAAGCCTCATCAATGCAATAGAAAACATGTTTCCACAAGCTCATCATGGGTACTGTTTATGACATTTGTCCCAAAACGTGAAAGCACATGCTGGGAATGCAAACAAAAAAGTAGTCGATGATAGGTTTTAGGAGATAGGTTGGTCTCACACAGCGGCTTAGTTCTACAGTCGTTACGAGACATTTAAGAGGAGATATCCTTCAGCCGCGAAGTATGTGGAGGAAACTACCGTCAAGGAAAAATGGGTTAGATGTTTTTTCCAGGTAAACGATACAACTTGGACACGAGTAACTCTGCGGAATGTCTGAACAAGACTTTTCTTGATGCGAGGAGGTACTCCTTAATGCCACTGCTTGATACTATCATTCGCAAATTTTCGGATTGGTTTAACAAGCATAGGAAAGAGGCCGTAGCTGGAGATGCTAAAGACAATCTCGTGCCTTTGGTCCAGATCTTCGTACATACAAATTGACCAATTGCTAAGACATTAGCTGTGAGGGAGGTAAACACTTTCGAGCTCGAGTACGAAGTCGATGATATTGATGGAAAGGTTTATTTGGTGAACTTGGAATCAAAAACTTGCTCCTGTGGTTTCTTCAATATTCAGAAGTATACTTGTCTCCATGCCCTAGCAGCATACAGAACATACAAAAGGAGCGATAGAGCTCGTGCAAGTGCTAACAAAAATAAGACTCCTTGATTTGATTTCGAAATACTATTTGACGGAGATGTGGGCATTGGCTTATTATAGGTCCATATATGTTGTCCCTGATATTTCTGCATGGAACGTCCCGGATTACATCAAAGATATGCAAATCCTACCTCCGGTTTACTGATATATCATGGTTTTTACCGGTTTTATGCCATGATATAATTGTGTTTTAGTGTCTTTTTATGTCTTTTTAGAGTCATTTACAGGTATTATTAGGATTATGCACGTTTGGAGCTAATGTGGCAATTTTGGAGCATTTTGGAGCGTTTTGGCGATTTGGTCCGAGAAGAAGAACTCACCGTCCAGAATTGACATCTTGCATCGACCGACACACATTGTGCATCGGTCGACACACTAGCGAATGGGCCAAAAGTCTCGGCGGTTTAAATGAAGTTTGAAGATTTGCAATTTTGCCCAGAAAGTTTCAGAGTTTACACAGAAGCCCCAGACGTGATTAGCTATATATATTAGGATTTTTACTTACGTTAGACGAACGCTTTCATAATTATTAGCAGAGAGTTTTTATAGCTATTGGGGCTGATCTAATCGTGGACTTCAGTTATTTTGGAGAAGATTTCGAACCCCTTTGATTATTTATTCTCTTTTATGCAATCTATTTATTCATTGATTATGTTTTCATTATCTATGTCTGAGTAGATCCATAGTTAGGTTTAGGGTTTCTCATTAAGGATTTTATGACTTGCTAGACTTGTTTATATCAGTTAAGGATTCACATGATTAGAATGTTCTTCGATCTAAATTGTGCTTAATGCTAGTTCTAACCTGATCAATTAGAATATAGATCTTAGGTTGCTAAATTCGACACGAGAGTGTGTTTTAGAATCTGAACTATTTAGGTTGAGCAATTAAATTATTCGCAAAGAGATTTGGCTTAGTTTAATTGTGAACATATCGAACTTGAACTTAATGCTAGTTTAATCTGTTAGTAATTGCAAAGAGATTTGGGTTACTGCACTTAGACTTAGAGAATTCTCGCAAAGAGATTTAGTTAATTCTATTTCCGTGATTTGAGTACTAGAACTGTGTTTAATTAGATCCTGACTGATTAACTTGTCTGCTTGTCTGATTTCCTGAGAACGCCCTAGACTTAGCGCTTTTAATTACTTGCTTTCACAACCAATCTGCTACTTGTTTTTTTTCTTGCATTGCTTATTTATTTACTTCACATCTGCTCTATTCCTAGTTTAAATTCCTACGGTTCTAATCTATCGAGACCAGAGTCTCTGTGGATTCGATACCCTTTATACTACAATCACTGAACTGTGCACTTGCAGTAGAATAGGGATTAATTCTTGACCTATCAAGTTTTTGGCGCCGTTGCCGGGGACTCTTAGAGTCTTCGAGAGAATCGAACTTAGGGTTTTACTAGGATTTTTATTTTTGCTTTTTATTTTGGCTTTTAGGTTACTACTTCTTTCTTTTTGTTTCTTGCGTTTCAGGTACGCCTGATCGCCCTGCATCGATCGACACAGTCCTGAGTGTCGGTCGACACATCTTCGAGCTTGCATCGATCGACGCTTCTCTTGCATCGGTCGACACAAAGCGAAATCAGTGATACCGTGAGCTTGAGCATTTGGCAGGGTATTTCTTGATGGAGCCTGTGATTCTGATTCACGGCGAGAATGGCATTCTACGAGACCAAGAGGGTCATATATGCAACGCGAAGGGTCAGAAACTGGATGGGGAAGGATACCCCATCATACCAGATGTTTCCGTGGGCGCGGAACATCGATGAGAGGATGGTCACAAGAAGACACTTGCTGATTATAACAGACCAGATATATTCTATGCTAATCGATCTGCGATTCGACCACCTCCGTTCACTAGAGCTGAGTTCAGACTGAAACCAGAATACTACGCACTGGTTGGACAGTATCAGTTCCAGGGCCTTTCTGGCGAGCATCCTATGGATCATATAGACACATTTGAGGAATTGGCTAGCAGCATCAAGGCTGAGGGAGTTTCTTCTGATTATCTTTTCTGTAAGCTCTTCCCATTCTCTCTTAAAGGAGATGCAGCTTACTGGCTGAGACAGCTAGCACCAGGATCTTTGACCACTTGGGATGCAGTCAAAAAGGAGTTCCTTAGACATTTTTATGACGATGCGTTATCCGAGCAGCTTAGACATGACATCTTGACATTTAAGCAACAACCTACAGAGCCTCTTAAGGCAGCTTGGATGAGATTCAAGAGGTACCAGAGAGACTGTCCACACCATGGTTTCTCTGAGGTGCAGCTTTTATGTGCCTTTTTCAGGGGTTTGGACTTTTGGTATCAGAGAGCTATGGACACAGCAAGTGATGGGAACTTCTATACCAAAACTCCAGAGGAAGCTAAAGAGCTTATTGAGAACTTGATAACTAGCAATAGCGTCAAGAATGCTCACAAGGAAAGGCAGAGATCTAGTAGCAAAGATGATAGCTTGCAGATAGCTGATTTAAGGGACAAGGTGGATTCTGTCCACAACATGGTAGTTGGGAAGAGGCAAATCCGATCTGATGCAGTAGCTGAAGAATCTGCAGAGGTGAATTATATAGATGAAGATGATTTTCATGAACATACATCTAAAATTCAACAAAGACAAGCTCCGAGATCGAATGATTATGGCTATTCACCTCACCAAGTTCCCCCCCCACTAAGGAACGAACAAAGATTGAGTCTATGCTTGAGCAGCTACTTCTTGGACAGAACAAGATGACGCAAGATCTGAATGGAAAGATGGACTTCATGTATCAGGATCTGAGTGAAAAATTGAAATCTTTGACAAGCAGAGTTGACAATCTGGATGCTAGAATGAAGCAAGTGGAAACCGGTATACAGACAGGATCTGTTAAAACAGCTTTGGCAGAAGAAGAGGCTGAGCAGAAGACTGAAGTTTTGGAACTGAAAAACCCGAGAGGAATTCAGAATGTTCACCTTGCATCGATCGACACAGATGTGTGTCGGTCGACACAACCTGCGAGTGTAAATGTCGATCGTCACCACTTTAGCATCGATCGACACCATGGGCGTGAGCAGCCAGTTTGCCCAGAGAAGCCGAATGCTGATACAGAGAGAGCCTACAAACCGAAGATTCCTTTCCCTAGGAAGTCCAAGCGAGAGATTCAGTTCGAAAAATACATGACGATAGTGAGAGAAAAGCTAACTGAAACTCCATTGATTGATGCCGCTAAAACCAATCCCATGATGGAAACATGTGTTACACACATCCTCTCTAGCGACATGACTGAAGAAGAAGGATGTTTGATGATCTCAGAAGTGTGTGATGCTGTTGTTAGTGGTAGGATTCCTGAGAAGCTAAAGGATCCAGGAGGTTTTATGATAGACTGCTCTATCTATAGAGACAGATTTCAGAGGGCGCTGTGTGATCTCGGGTCAAGTATAAATCTCATGCCATACTCTGTGGCTATGAGATTGGGACTACAGAACTTCCAGCCGACTAGGATCTCTTTAGTCCTAGCTGATCGGTCAAGGAGACACCCAGAAGGAGTTATTGAGAACATCCCTCTTAGAGTTGGAAATTACTTTATTCCAACGTACTTTGTGGTACTGAAGTATGAGATTGAGCCTGGCGATCCTCTATTGCTTGGTAGATCCTTTTTAGCCACTGCTGGGGCTGTGATTAATGTACGACATGGATTAATTGATCTCCACCTGGGAGATAAGCCTCTGCAGTTCAAGATGGATAAATTGAAGAAACCCACCATTGATGGACAGAGTTTCAGCATTGATATAGAACTAGAAGCTGAGATTGGAGAGAAGAAGATGGCGGTTTCTCTTGAACCTGCTCTAACATCTTCAGTGCCTGCAACTGCTCATAAGCAGAAAGCTCCAGACATCTTATTTTCACCAAAGGTAAGGCATAAATCATCTAAGCTTAAACATCCTAACCGCATTACTTTGAATGCAGGACAACGCAATAAACCACCCAAGCTTCGCTTCCGCCCAGATTCTGTTGGTTTCTTCCTTGGGAGATCCCACGATCCGAATGCTTATACGCCACCTTGGATGAGGAGACTGTCAAGTTCTCCTGGAGCCTAAAAATCTTGTTCGTCCGGTCAAGCTATTGACCTTAAACAAGCGCTGAGTGGGAGGCTACCCACTGTTAGGTTCGTTTTTATTTTCATTTTTCGTTTTGATTGGTATTTTTATTTTTCTGTTTAAGTGTGTTCAGAGGCGTGAGAAACAGGCAGAATCGCCTTGCATCGATCGACACACCTAGTGCATCGGTTGATGCAGTTGCGATTTACGGTTTACCGAATCAATTGCGGTCCAGACATCGGTTATTTCATTAACCGCGAGCAAAATTCGCCTTGCATCGATCGACACCCTTGTGGCATCGATCGACGCAAGGCGACGACAGGTACATGTTCTGCAACTTTTCGGATTGTTTCGATTTTATTATTTATTCTCACCGACCCTAAGCTTGACACTACTGGGGACAGTGTGTCTTAAGTGTGGGAGAGGAGCTACTGACGCACGCTTTTGTTTTCTTAGAGTCAGTCCAATTTTCAAAAATTTGTTTTCGAGTCAAAATTTGTTTAAGTAGGAAACAATGATTTTTTGAGAAGATTAGCAGCATTTGCAAGAACTTAAGTAACCATTGAGATGAAGCTGCAGATTATCTCTGACTATTAGAAAACCCAGACACAGATCAACCTACTAAGAACACCCACATCGCTTCAGGTATCAGAGGATCATTTTACTGACTTCAAATTAATCCTGACTTTAGATTTCTCACTTAAGGGCTTGGTATACTTTATGTCGGACTCCCTTGTTGGTTCTGACACAGCCTGTTAACCTGTCCTATTTGGTTCCCTTCTCCCCTTCCATATAAAAAAAAAGAGTAACAAAAACTGAGGATAAGCTAGGAACTTTGAAGTAGTCACGGGAGTGGTAGAGACCCCTATTACCTCCTGTGTACCTATGGAAAATAACCAACTAATAGCTTCGAAGTGGTCTCTGGGAGTGGTAGCTAAAACTATTATCTCCTGTGCATCCATGGAAAGATCCAAGGTACACCCCAAAACGGGAAGAACACTGATAAAAAAAAATATAAAGATACCCAATGTGGGAGAAATCAGTTGTTAAGGAAGGGAAAAGAGAAGAAAGGATTAGAGAAAGACAGTTTGGTGGTCTAGAGCTGGCAAGGTAAGAATCCATGTGCCTTTATATCGATACTCCTTAGGTGAGCCGCACTTAAATACTAGCAGAAGTCAGTAGGGAGAATTTGAATGCGTGAATGTGATTGTGGCGTTTACTTGGGACAGTTGCTAAGTGTGGGGGAAGTATATGTTGGTCTTGATGTCTGCAGGTTGATTCTTTCATGTGGATTACTAAGGGGAATCTGAATGCTGCTGCTTCTAAGACGAAAAGAGTTTCTGAAGAGTTTTCAAACCTCTTCACTGCATTTTAGTTCTCTGTTTTGCTTGAGGGCAAGCAAAGGCTAAGTGTGGGGGAGTTGATATATCATGGTTTTTACCGGTTTTATGCCATGATATAATTTTGTTTTAGTGTCTTTTATGTCTTTTTAGAGTCATTTACAGGTATTATTAGGATTATGCACGTTTGGAGCTAATGTGGCAATTTTGGAGCATTTTGGAGCGTTTTGGCGATTTGGTCCGAGAAGAAGAACTCACTGTCCAGAATTGACATCTTGCATCGACCGACACACATTGTGCATCGGTCGACACACTAGCGAATGGGCCAAAAGTCTCGGCGGTTTAAATGAAGTTTGAAGATTTGCAATTTTGCCCAGAAAGTTTCAGAGTTTACACAGAAGCCCCAGACGTGATTAGCTATATATATTAGGATTTTTACTTACGTTAGACGAACGCTTTCATAATTATTAGCAGAGAGTTTTTATAGCTATTGGGGCTGATCTAATCCTGGACTTCAGTTATTTTGGAGAAGATTTCGAACCCCTTTGATTATTTATTCTCTTTTATGCAATCTATTTATTCATTGATTATGTTTTCATTATCTATGTCTGAGTAGATCCATAGTTAGGTTTAGGGTTTCTCATTAAGGATTTTATGACTTGCTAGACTTGTTTATATCAGTTAAGGATTCACATGATTAGAATGTTCTTCGATCTAAATTGTGCTTAATGCTAGTTCTAACCTGATCAATTAGAATATAGATCTTAGGTTGCTAAATTCGACACGAGAGTGAGTTTTAGAATCTGAACTATTTAGGTTGAGCAATTAAATTATTCGCAAAGAGATTTGGCTTAGTTTAATTGTGAACATATCGAACTTGAACTTAATGCTAGTTTAATCTGTTAGTAATTGCAAAGAGATTTGGGTTACTGCACTTAGACTTAGAGAATTCTCGCAAAGATATTTGGTTAATTCTATTTCTGTGATTTGAGTACTAGAACTGTGTTTAATTAGATCCTGACTGATTAACTTGTCTGCTTGTCTGATTTCCTGAGAACGCCCTAGACTTAGCGCTTTTAATTACTTGCTTTCACAACCAATCTGCTACTTGTTTACTTTCTTGCATTGCTTATTTATTTACTTCACATCTGCTCTATTCCTAGTTTAAATTCCTACGGTTCTAATCTATCGAGACCAGAGTCTCTGTGGATTCGATACCCTTTATACTACAATCACTGAACTGTGCACTTGTAGTAGAATATGGATTAATTCTTGACCTATCATTTACAGGATAACTAGGGGTCGGAAGAGAGTACATAGATATCCATCAGCTGGAGAAGGAGAGAGACGGCGAAGGACACAAAATTAAAGAGATAGACTATCAAGGCTGTTATTTGGAAATGACTCAAACTCTGATTGTGAGTGATTTTGTGTGTAAGCTTTGGTTCTGTAATGTACTTTGGTTCTGTAATGTACTTTTGTTTCACTCTTTATAACTTTGTGTTTTCTATTTGGTGAACACCTGCATTGAGTTTTCTATGTCAATACTCTGGTGAAACTGTGTAAAACTATGTAAAACTGTGAAATACTAAGTGATTATCGTAATTATAATGAATATCATTAGAGAAAATAATTAACATATAGCTATAAGAGATTTTAACTTGTAGGATCACATTTTATCCTAACAGTGGACAATGGGTTATATTACGTCGAATGAAAATCAATCAACGTAGTTTTACACAGGTTGGAAATCACCAACAATGTTCATATACTCTCAAGAATATTTTTCGACCAATGGACACGTTAGGAGGATACATTTTCATAAGTTGAGGAATGATACATATTATTACGCAGATATACTAGATTTGTAGATCAATTGTGTAAAATAATCTGTAAAACTATAAAATCAAATTTAAAGTTCCAGTAAAACTGAATACATTGAAAACAGGCAAAGTAAAACTATTAAGAAACTTTGTACAACTACAAACTCCTGTAAAACTATGTGTAATTTTGTCGAGCGGGAAAATTCAAAGTTAACAAATTTTTCGGCGGCAAAATTCAGAATTGACCAATGTTTTTGGCGCCCAAACCCCAAAAATATACTTTTCCTCCTTTCTCTACTCACTTTTTCCCACTTCTCCTTCATCCCTTCTCCTTCTCTCTCCTTATCGTCCTCTCTCCTTTCACGAAATTTTCGATAACTCTTTTCCTCTCCCATTTCATTTTTTACTCTCTCAATTCAACTTCTTCCCTATTCTCTTGGACATGGACAAATTCGAAGCCGATCCTTACTACAGTGACATGAAGCAGAAGAAGAGGGAGTACGACATGATGTGTTTCATCGCAGATGGTGACAATGGCATACCGACAAGATGCCCGTGCGGTGGTCGAATCATTGTGGAGCCTGAACCTGACGTGGGAAAGAGACACTTTGTTTGTAATGCGTTTAGGGTAAGCTATGTTGATTTGGTCATTCGGTTGTTCTGTTCGGTGTTTATGGAGAGTTTTTTATGTACAGGATAATGGGCTACACATTCAGAAACTTTGGATTAGGGGCGTCGTGGAAGAAGCCACTAGCTTAAGGAATATTGTGGACTACAGGCCGTGAAGATTGAAAGCCACGAATATCGAATTGAGCAGTTGGGATTGGCGTTCAAGAAAAGAGGTGAAGAGATTGAAAAGCTTAAGGAATTGCTGGAAAAATGGGCTACAAGTGTTTAATGTTATTAGAATGTTTCCGAATGTTATCCTGTTGGTTGGGATCCATTCGGATCCGTTCCCATGTTGGTTGGATGTTGGTTTCCTTTCGGTTTTAAGACTTGTTTAAGAGTTTATCTTATTGCTTAAATGTACTATCTACTTCTACCAATTTTACATAGTTCTACCAGCTTTACATTGTTCTACCAGTTTTACATTGTTCTACCGGGTCTTACATAGTTTTACATAGTTTAACAAGTTATACCAGTTTTACTTAGTTCGACCAGTTTTAAATAGTTTTAAATTGTTTTATGTAGTTTTATCGTGTTATACCTATTTTTACACAGCAACATTACCAACATAGTATAATAAAAAAACAACTTCAAAACAACTTAAATCCAAAACAAGTTTCAAAAACAATTTCATACGAACATTAACTTAACATCAAGTTCTAATCCTTGTTCGACCTTGTGTTGCGCTTCTGAAGAGCATTGGATGTATCCCCCACCATTCGTTTAACAAGAGCCTTCTTCTCTGCCTTAGCCTTCTGGATCTCTTTTTGGACCTGCAATCAGATGATACAATTATAATACCCAGTTTTTCAGGAATTTCCATTAGTATTAACAACTATTTTTACCATTTGTGTTTCTAGATCTTTCATATGATCCATGTATTCTTCAATGGGTCTTACTCTCTTATCCATCTCGTCAAACTTCCCATGCAACAGCTTAAATCTGTTGGAATTGTGTCCAGTAATCTCGGTACTGTCTCTAGAAAGTAAGAGTATGTCAATGATCAGACATAAGTCATATAATACCGGGGGTCATGATGGCTTGCTAGAGTCCGCTCATGATCTATAAGTCTTGGACTTATTGCCTTTATTATATGATCCCATATGGGTCACACGCCTAAGCTAACAGAAAAAGTATAGGAACGGCTTAGCAGAAGTACGGTAAAAGTGCTAGGCATTTACTGTACTTAGACAGAATAAAAGGGTTTGGCCACTGTGTGTCGATCGATGCACAAGGTGTGTCGATCGACACAGTGCGCGAACGCCTTCGAGTTATTTGGTATTTGGGCCAAATGGCCCAAGAGAAACCGGACGAGTTTTATAAATAAAACTCGAGTCTGTTTTCTTCTCTAACCCTAACCCAGCGCCGAAAACTCTCTCTCCCTGCGCCTCCCATCAGCTCGGTCTAGCAGCCGTTTTCCTGTGATCGCGTGTGTGAGCCTTTGGAGGATTCATCTCTCGGTGTTTCTCTGATCTCTGACCTGTTCTCCCTTTCCGCTGCATAAACAGGTAAAAGGTGAGATCTATCATTGTTTCTAATCAAGAAGAACCTAGATCAGCATGTTTAGGATAATCTGAATCTGAGAATTGAATCAGGATTGACTAAACATTCCTTCAGTGGTATCAGAGCTTTTGGTTCTGGTTTTTCTTGTTTAGATTCAAGTTTAGGATTGTTTTCTTGTTTAAGAAGTGTTTTGAATCAACTACTGATAAGAGAAATCACTTAAGCAACAAGGAATTGAAACCTAAACACATATGAAATCGCAAAAACCAAACTATATTGATTTGGAATGCGATTTTTCAAAAGCAAGTATCGATTGCGATCGCATGGATCGATCGATACGATCGCATGGATCGGTCGACACAATCCGAGAATATCTCGGCCAAACCTGATAACCGTCCGTGCATGCGTGAGAGCATCGATCGATACAGGATCGATGCACGATCGATGCAGGATCGATGCCAAGAGCATCGACCGATGCGGTTGATGGATCGATCGATGCGGTTGGTTCATCGACCGATATGGTTGGTTTAAGGCTCGGTTTAATAATTTTATTAAAATTATAAACGTCGCGGTTTAATAAACAGACTTAATAAATTTATTAAGTTCTGGTTAAACCTGGATAAGAAATCCAATGTCGAAAAATTATTGGATTTAGTGCCTAAACCAGGATTTTCTAATTTGATTTGGTTGGACCAAATAAATTGAGAAAATCCGGTTTAGTAAATAACCGGTTGACAATTGTGGTCGTCGTAGTAATTAATTTTGGTTAGACCAATTTTAATGAACCAGACCGGTTATGTCATCTAATTGGACGATCGGGTTATGTCTCGGACATAGACCAATTCTTCGGCCTCGGGCCAAGAAGTTAAAATGATTGGGCCAATTATTTGAGTCTTTCTTCAGATTTAATTTAAAATTTATTTTATAAAGAATATAAATCGATTTTAAATTAAAGTTTCCGATATTTTGAAATTAGAAAGTTTCTTAAATTAGAAGTTTCTAGATTTGCATGATTCGGATTTTAAGAAATTTCTAAAGTTAGAAAGTTTCCGGTTTTAGAAAGTTTCCAATTTTAGAAAGTTTCTAAAAATAGTAGGTTTTCTAAAATGGAAAGTTTCCCGAAATAGTAATCTTCTATTTTGGGAATGAGATTTTAAAATAAACCTACGAACCTCAAATAATATCAAGCGTTGGATGTCTTGTCCAGGCTATGTCAGCTGTCGAAGCCCATTCAATTGTATTCATGTCCTTCGTGATCCTCTCCCCGAGAGGCCTCCTGCCAATGCCGCCAGGACTCTGCATAATGCTTGGGAAAAGCATTCGTCAGATGAAAATGATGCCTATTGCCTAATGTTGGCGACAATGACTGCTGAGCTGCAAATGCAGTTCGAGAGTGTGTTGTCACCCATCGAGATAATGGCAAGCCTGAAATCGCTTTTTCAGGAGCAGGCTAGGACTGAGAGGTTCCAGACAGTTAAGAACCTCTTGGACTGCAAGTTGGCTGCGAATGCGGCAGTGAGTCCTCATGTCTTGAAGATGATGGGTTATCTCGATCATCTTCAGAAACTCGACTGCCCTATCAGCCAGGAACTTGCCTGCGACATCATTCTGCAGTCATTACCTGCAAGCTATGATCAGTTCATTCTGAACTTTAACATGCATGGCTTGAGTAAGACATTGCCTGAGCTTCACGGAATGCTCAAGACTGCAGAGCCCAATTTGAGGAAAACCGCCAAGGACCCCAATGTGCTTATGGTGCAGAAGGGCAAGGGGTTTAAGAAATCCTCTGCTAAGGATAAGGGAAAGGCCAAGGCTGTCCAAGTCGCGGACAAGGACACGCCAAAGCCCAAGCCCAAGTCCAAGGCTGGGCCAACTGACATATGCAGGTTCTGTAAAGAACCAGGGCATTGGAGGAGAGAATGTAAGAAATTCCAGGAAGGTCTAAAGGAATTGAAGAAGAAGACTTTTGAGACTTCTTCAACAGGTATTTTTGTTATAGAAGTTAATACAACTACTTCTGATAATACCTCATGGGTTATGGATACTGGTTGTGGGGCTCATATTTGTACTAATATGCAGGCACTCAGCAACAGTAGAAGGCTGAAGCAAGGACAAGTGGAGCTACGAGTTGGGAATGGAGCGAAAGTTCCAGCACTAGCTGTAGGCACTTACTTGTTGTCTTTACCTTCGGGATTGATTTTAGAACTCAATAATTGTTATTTTGTACCTGCTATAAGCAGAAATATTATTTCAATTTCTTTGTTGGATTTGGAAGGTTATGATTTTTCAGTTAAGAATAAATTATGTTCCTTCAATCGCAACAATTTGTTCTATGGTTCTGCCCCTCTTTCGAATGGGCTTTACATACTCGATCAATCCGCGCCAATTTATAACATTAATACCAAACGGTTCAAACCTAATGAGGAGAACCAAACGTTTCTATGGCATTGTCGTTTAGGACACATCAGCGAGAAACGCATTAAGAGGCTCCATACGAATGGACTTCTTGGCTCTTTTGACTTTGAGTCATGTGAGAAATGCGAATCCTGCATGATGGGCAAAATGACACGGGCCCCCTTTAATAAACCTAACGAGAGGGCCAGTGACTTATTGGGCCTGATACACACTGACGTGTGTGGCCCAATGTCCACAAATGCAAGAGGAAACTATCAGTACTTCATTACCTTCACTGATGATTTCAGTAGGTATGGATATGTTTATTTAATGAAACATAAGTCTGAATCTTTTGAGAAGTTCAGAGAATTCCAAAATGAAGTACAGAACCAACTTGGCAAAAGCATTAAGGCTCTTCGGTCCGACCGAGGAGGAGAATACTTAAGCCAAGAATTCAGTGATCATCTAAGAGAGTGTGGGATCGTATCCCAACTCACTCCTCCCGGAACACCTCAATGGAATGGTGTGTCTGAGAGGAGAAATCGGACCTTATTGGATATGGTTCGATCCATGATGAGTCACACAGACCTTCCAATATCCCTTTGGGGATATGCTCTGCTAACAGCAGTGTTCACTCTAAATAGAGCGCCATCAAAAGCAGTAGCAAAGACACCATATGAATTATGGACTGGAGAAGCTCCAGTGCTGTCTTATCTCAGAATTTGGGGTTGTGAAGCCTATGTCAAGAGATTGATCTCAGACAAGCTTACACCAAAATCTGACAAATGCTACTTCATTGGTTATCCACGGGAAACCAAGGCTTATTACTTCTATCTACGTTCCGAGAACAAGATCTTTGTTGCCCGGGATTGTAACTTTCTTGAGAGGGAGTTTCTCTCTAAGAAAGACAGTGGGAGTAAGGTACTGCTTGAAGAAATTCAAGATGAACAGGATACTGCTCAACCTGAAGAGGAAAAGCAGCAGGAGGACCTACAAGAAATTGTAGTGCCTGAACCTGTAGTACCTGAAGTTCGAAGATCCGGGAGGATCCGTCACGAACCCGAGAGATATCAAGGATTCCTCGTGACTGACTGTCATGATCTTCTGATCATTGATGGTGATGAACCAACGAACTTCAATCAAGCCATGATGGGCCCAGATTCCTCGAAGTGGCGCAAGGCCACTGATTCCGAAATGGACTCCATGTCGGTCAACCAAGTATTTTCGTTGGTTGACTTACCCGCTGGTGTAAAAGCCATCGAGTGCAAATGGATCTTCAAGAAGAAGATTGGCGTGGATGGAAATGTCCAGATTTATAAAGCCAGGTTGGTGGCAAAAGGTTTCAGACAAGTTCACGGTGTGGATTACGATGAAACCTATTCACCAGTGGCTATGATGAAATCTATTCGGATTCTACTAGCAACTGCAGCTTTTCATGATTATGAAATTTGGCAGATGGACGTGAAAACCGCCTTCCTGAATGGAATTCTGGAAGAGGATGTGTATATGACACAACCTGACGGGTACATAGATCCAAAGAATGCTGGGAAAGTATGCAAACTTCACAAATCCATTTATGGATTGAAGCAAGCATCGAGGAGCTGGAATCTTCGTTTTGATGAAGCGATCAAGCAATTTGACTTCATCAGAAATGAAGAAGAACAATGCGTGTATAAGAAAACTAGTGGGAGCAAGATAGTATTTCTTATTCTGTATGTCGATGACATACTGCTTCTCGGAAACGACGTTCCAATGCTAAAGTCGGTAAAGGACTGGCTTGGAAGTTGTTTTTCCATGAAAGACATGGGTGAAGCCGCATACGTTCTTGGAATTAGGATCTATCGAGATAGATCTAAAAGGCTGATAGGCTTGTGTCAAGACTCATACATTGACAAAGTCCTGCAAAGATTCAGCATGAAAGATTCCAAGAAGGGCTTCACGCCAATGGTACATGGCACAACGCTAAGCAAGAAGAAGAGCCCTATGTTGGCTGCTGAGCTTGAGCGCATGAAGAATATTCCTTATGCATCTGTAATAGGATCTATCATGTATGCCATGATCTGTACTCGTCCTGATGTTGCTTATGCATTGAGCATGACGAGTAGATACCAGTCAAATCCAGGTGAAAACCATTGGATTGCCGTAAAGAATATCTTGAAGTATCTAAGACATACTAAGGATAAGTTCTTGGTGTACGGTGGAAGTGATGTGCTTAAAGTCAGTGGATTCACGGGCGCAAGTTTCCAGACAGACCAAGATGATTTCCGGTCACAGTCCGGTTATATCTTTAGTTTGAATGGCGGTGCAATCAGTTGGAGAAGCTCCAAGCAAGACACCGTTGCTGATTCCACTACAGAAGCTGAATATATCGCCGCTTCAGAAGCTGCGAAGGAAGCTGTTTGGATACGAAAGTTCATCATTGAACTAGGTGTGATACCAGATGCGGCTGAGCCTCTGGCACTGTTTTGTGATAACAATGGTGCTATTGCTCAGGCAAAGGAACCAAGATCACACCAGAAATCCAAGCATGTTCTAAGAAGATTTCACTTGATACGTGACATCATTAATAGAAAGGAAGTCAAGATCAGCCGAGTCCCGACGGATGAAAATGTCGCTGATCCGTTGACGAAGCCACTCCCAAGGCCTAAGCTCGAGTTCCTGACTGAAGCTGTAGGCATTAGAGACATTGAAATGTAATCTAAATTTGAGTGGGAGTTTGTGGGCTTTATTTAGTTATTTGATATGTTCTTGTAAAACATTTTATGTTTAATGAAATTATTATTTCAAGATTATTTTAACTGTGATGAAATAATCGTTCCAAAATGATATGAACCATTTTATAGGTCATCGAAGTAAATGACTTGATCTTGAGTCATCGAAGTCATTTAGCTTGATCATGAGACCCTATATTTGATAGATGTTTTATATCATCCCGTCCCTAGTCGAAGGTTGTTGAAGTTGGAACACCAACAACCGTGTGAGACTGGATTGGTACGTGACTTATGACAAAGTCTCATTGTGTCATAGATGCGCGGCATCAAAGTCAGTACATAGGTGTATGTTTGGGAACATACGACCGGACAAGACCCGCTTATAAGAACTCTTCAGGATATTTATATCTGTGTCATAAGAGATTCTCACTACGACTATAGAGTATAGTCCTTAGACCTGAGTTCGCATGCATGTAACTACACATGGACTAATGTACTTTGATCATTGTTTAACGCTATCGTTCTGCGATAGTTATAAGGACCTTGTTTGGGTACATTATGAAATGAGTAGTTTACAGTGATGGAACAAGACGGAATTTGTCCCTCCAATATAAATGGAGTGAATATCTCTAGGCCAATCGGAGATTTGAATACTGGAAAATGCATGGCCATGCTCAAACGGACTGTCCTGAGTCGTTTGGATTGTTAGTATCGAATCAGAGTCCGATGAACAAGATTAGGCTTTATAAGGATGACACCAATCTTGCCTTATGACTAATCGAGATATTGTGACAAAAGGATTATGAATACAGAGATTCCAGTACAAGTGGGAGATTGTTGGAATTGTGTCCAGTAATCTCGGTACTGTCTCTAGAAAGTAAGAGTATGTCAATGATCAGACATAAGTCATATAATACTGGGGGTCATGATGGCTTGCTAGAGTCCGCTCATGATCTATAAGTCTTGGACTTATTGCCTTTATTATATGATCCCATATGGGTCACACGCCTAAGCTAACAGAAAAAGTATAGGAACGGCTTAGCAGAAGTACGGTAAAAGTGCTAGGCATTTACTGTACTTAGAGAGAATAAAAGGGTTTGGCCACTGTGTGTCGATCGATGCACAAGGTGTGTCGATCGACACAGTGCGCGAACGCCTTCGAGTTATTTGGTATTTGGGCCAAATGGCCCAAGAGAAACCGGACGAGTTTTATAAATAAAACTCGAGTCTGTTTTCTTCTCTAACCCTAACCCAGCGCCGAAAACTCTCTCTCCCTGCGCCTCCCATCAGCTCGGTCTAGCAGCCGTTTTCCTGTGATCGCGTGTGTGAGCCTTTGGAGGATTCATCTCTCGGTGTTTCTCTGATCTCTGACCTGTTCTCCCTTTCCGCTGCATAAACAGGTAAAAGGTGAGATCTATCATTGTTTCTAATCAAGAAGAACCTAGATCAGCATGTTTAGGATAATCTGAATCTGAGAATTGAATCAGGATTGACTAAACATTCCTTCAAAATCCATCTTCCATAGTTGACTGTATCCCTTTCATGATGGCAATAAGTTCACTAATAGAAGTATTCGAAGTTCCAGGAGCATCAATGGCAGAAGGACTCTTTCCCTCACGTTTTTAGCTCTTATGCCTCCTCTACCTGTTGGAAAGCCTTCTCCTCATCGTACATCCCCTGAAAAAAAAACCTTCTTCCCAGCCGAAATTAGCTTCATCCAACTCTGAACAACATGATCGTCAAGGTCATGGACATCGCTTTCTTCATAGAAACGCTCAAGAAGAGCTTCTTCATGTCCATCTCGTGTTGGCAGGATGTTCTCAATGCCCTGAGGACACTTAGCCATAGCAAGTTCTTCATTTATCCTTGAAAGAGGAAACCCTCTCATTGAGTTACTCTTGAATTGCGACTTGCACATCATTGGACAGTTATGGTCTGCCCCTACAACCGGCTCGCGGAAACTTCTCTCTAGCTCAGGAATTGCCTCAAAGGCTAACAGCTTCACGACGACACAAATATGCTATATTAGTTAGAGATTAGCACAAGAACAATTATTCAAACCAAAAACTTAAAAGTACATACCTCCAAAGGGATACAGAAACCAGGAACCGGCCACAATTTGTTCTCCTTGAAAACCCCTTTAAAATGGTCCATTGTGTGAGAGATCTCACTGACCATATGATCGTAACAGAATCTGCCCCAAGGAAAACTACTACACAAGTCAAGATCATCGACAGCTATGAGAAAAAAATCTACCACCGGAGTAGAATCCTTTCCAGTCTTCGTCTGGCCGATGAGGACGCTGCAAAGGAAGTAAAGAACGATCATCTGCAGTCTATCTGGAAAGATTCCATTTTTTCAAGCTTATCTTTCACATCTTGAACTCTAACTACGGCGTTCCCAAAATGTTTCCTCACAAACTTAAGGCCTCCCAAACGCTTCAAGTCAACAGGGTAGTTGCGGCAGTCTAACCCGGAGCTAAGTGCATGCTCCCTCAGTCCATAACGTATCGGAACGCCGTAGACCACGAACCAGACTTCCATCCTCTTCTCGATGCAAGCGGTTCGCAGGAGTAGCATCCACATGCCCATCAGCTTGTGGTTTCCTTGTTTCGGCAGGTGAAAGATATGTTGGAACTGCGGATGCTCTACAAACCACTTCTTCTCGGTAGTCGTTAGCTTAGGCTTCAAAGAATCTAGAGTGGCCAGAAAATCAATATAGAAGCAATGCGTTGATATCTTTATTTTCTTCATGTACTCCGATGGGGGGAAGTACATTCTCAAAGGTTGCATGGCTGTCATTTCATCACCGGATTCCTGCGAAAATAAATAGTTTAACCAAGTTATTCCAGTAATACAATGTTAGTTTTACACAGTTATACTTGATTGTGCTTAGTTTTACTCAGTTTTACAAGTTTTACTACATTAGTTATACTTAGTTTTACCGGTTTCCTTGGTTATACTTGGTTTTACTAGTTTTACACGTATTTTTACACTTACCGATTGGGAATCGAAGCTGTTATCGGATTCCTCCTCGTCTTCTTCCGTAGATTCTGAAGGGATTATTGTCTCCTCTACTCTCGGCTGGGTTGGTTGCGGTTGCTTTTTTGGTTGTTGTGAATCGACCTCGTCTCCGTCTTCTAAATTCTCTGTCTCCTCGTCATCATCTTCTTCATCCTCTTCTACTTCACTCTCATCTCCTTCGCTTTGTTTCTCGAGATCAACTTCTCGTTCTTCGTAAGGGACCATAGAAAGATCATTAACGAGAGGAGGAGGGTTCCCCGGAACATTATCGACCGGATTCGTGGTCGTGGTACCAACAACATCGCTCACCGGAGGAGGAGGAGCATTTGTGGTAGTTGTAAGCCTTATTACACCATTCGCCGTCGCCGGAGGAGGAGGAGCATTCGTAGTCTTCTAAGGGCTTGCTACAACACTCTCCTTCGCCGGATGAGAAGGAGGATTGTCGGGATTATCCTCGATTTTCTTGGTGGCTAAACGAGTTTTGGGCGCCATGTTTTACGGAAGGGTTCGCGTGATTGAATTCGATTCGAAGGAGAAGGAATAATATGGGAAGTTAAGATTGAGAGAGATAATAGGGAGTGGGGAAGAATCGAAAGAGGGATTTCAAAGAGATGAATTGGGGGTTTTTGGGGTTTTTTTATAGGTCCCGTTTTTTGAATTAATCGGATCTAACCCGACTCTCTTGGTTACCCGACCCGGATAAATCGGGTAAACCACCTTTTTATGGTTCATTTGGTTCATTTAAGGTCCGAATTCGGATTTCGGTTTGTTCAGGTAGACCGTCTGGTTTACCATGTAATTAAACGAAAATCAGAAGGTCTTTTGGTAATTTCGTTTGTTTTCGATTAAAAGAAAATGTTAATAAAAATTCTAATAAATGGTGGGGCATATGAGATTTGTTTCTAGTACAGAGGGTCTCTGGAGACAATAATCCGTTGAGATAATTTCTACTCAAGAGAGGGAAAATGAAACTGGAAGGGAAAATGCAGAGGGAAAATGAAATAGAAGAGGGAAAATGAGCTGGGTTAATTTACAATCCTAAATTTTACTAAGTGTTTGGCGGTTCAGCTAAATTTGGCTTCCCGCTTATGAAAACTCTATTATAGCATTTATTGAATGCTATAATAGAGTTTAGAATTTTTAAAAACATCTACGATAGCAGTTCAGTAAAATGAGATATCGTAATCTGCTATGAATGAGGACTTTTTTGTAGTGCTTTAACCTGGTTTTTCGAATCTATTGAGTCTTCTATATGTAGATTTGCGTTTGGAGCAAAGAGTGGAATTATAGGACGTTTCTGGTGATTTGTGCAACGAGTTGAAGTTGCTGTCTCGGCCACGAGTGGATGTCGACCGACACCCACCTTGGTGTAGGTCGACACTGAGCGCGACAGAGTCATAGGCGCGAGTTGAAGACAAGTTTTGAAGAATTGTAAAAAGACCCAGAAGTTTTTCCTAATTCTAATCTAGCCCCAAAACGTATTTAGGAGTTTTAATTAGGTTTTCAGATTCATTATCTTCTATCTAGTTCTTATTTTTGGTTTTTGCTCTGAGATTGAGAGATTTTGCTAAGGGGCTGATTTTTGCTAGTTGTAACCTTTGAGAGAAGAATTTCGAACCCCTTTACATCTATATATTCAGTCTTTGATTTTCTATTCAGGATGTGTTGTTATTCTGATAATATGTCTGAGTAGTAACCTAGTTAGATTTAGGAATTCTCATAAGGGTTTTATTCATGTTTGATAACTGATTTATTAGGATCACAATATGTTCGTTTATAACGTGAGTTGTGCTGAATACTAAATTCTGGACTGATCACCTAGGGTTTAGATCTGAGATAATTAACTTAGGAATGGAGTGTGAGTTATAATCTGAATAAACTTAGTGTGAGCAATTTGACTAGATACAAAGAGATATGGTTTAGGAGAATTGTGAACCAATAGAACATGTTCTTAATGCTTGTTTAGAACTCTAGGATCACAAAGAGATTTGGATCATTAGGTTGCTAGATATAGAAACAATCTCAGCGAGAGTTGGATTGTTTAGCATTGTGTTTCTAGTTCTTGAACCTGTGTTTAATTTGAATCCGGTTAGTTAAGTATCTAACATTGCATAATTCCCGAGAACTTCCTAAGTCTGACGCCTTTCTCCTATTGAAAAACACTTCCTTGTTTACTTGCTTTTGTCTACTGTTTTCTTCTGATTGATTTAGCTTAGCTTGAGAACATATAATCTATCATGTGAGATGTGAGTCCTTGTGGATACGATACCCTGAGATACTACATTCGCATAACTGTGCACTTGCAGTAGAATAGGGATATTTCTTGACCTATCAAACCTCGAAATTACGACTTAACCAATGAGTAGGTACAACTGACTTCAGGATATTTCCAACAATATCCCACTTGTACTGGAATCATCTATTCCCATAATCCATTTGTCTCTTTATCTCGATCTTAGCATAAGGCAAGAAACGGTGTCATCCTTACTAAGCTAGATCACGTTTATCGAACTCCGATTTATACTGACTAAACAAACGACTGACATTCACCTCGTTTGAGCACGGCCATGCATTTCTCAGTATCAAATCTTCGATAGGCCCTGAGATATTTATCTCCCGTTATATAGGAGGGACAAATTTCATCTTGTTCCATCCATGTTCCTTACAAAATTCATAGTACACCCAATCAATGTCTTTGTAATCACCTATTACGGCTGACGTTTGACAAGGTCAAATTGAACTAATGCATAAGTAAGAAATCATGACGAACTCATGTAAAAGGGCTACACTCTATAGTCGTGATGAAAAACTCATATGACACTCATATAACAATCTTGTAGAGTTCTCATAGCGGGTTAATTCAATACTATGTTCCCCAACACATGTCTATGCGATTGGCTTTAATACAACATATTAAATGACTCCATGAAACTTAGTCCTCAGCCACCTCACATACTAGTCATCTTCAGTTATTAACGTTTTATTTTAATAACCTTGACTAGGGACCACAATAATTTATGTCATCTTTCACTTATAGGGTTTCATGATCAAGTCACATACTTGATGATCTATAAAATTATATATATTATTTTGAGACTTTATTTGTTATCCAATAACCAAATAAATCTGAAACAAATTAATTAATTTGAAAACATAACCAAATGTATGTAATCAAGAACATCATAAGAGAAAAATCCTCACACTAGAATCAAAATCACATCTTAAGACACTTAATGCCTACAACAACAATATGACGCTCATGCTTAAGCCGTGGAAGAGGCTTAGTCAATGGATCAACAACATTTGCATCCGTCGAGACTCTGCTAATTTTCACATCTCCTCTATCTGTTGGGATTGTGTCCTGAAATCACACATGTACTCACTCCTGATAATAGTTGTGTATCGAGATCAATCGTTTGTATAATACTGGTGATTGTAATGCTTTGCTAGAAGCCTCTTGTAATCTGTAAGTTATAGACTTACAGCCAGTATTATATGATCCTATAGGGTCACACACCTAAGCAATCTGGAAGCTAACATATGGGAATGATCATTTGATAATGATCACGTTGATGTGTATTGGATACACATTGACATAGAGTTTTATGATGTATGTGTCGATCGATACATGAGTGTATCGATCGATGCAGGCTTTTCGAGAAGGTGTGTCGATCGACACAATAAGTGTGTCGATCGATGCATATCGGGTTTGACGTAAACGAGTTGGGCTTTTCCGACGGTTTTGTCATTGTCAATTACAGGTCGATATATAAAGGCTTATATGGTCGACCTGAACCCTGGCCGTCACTAAGTTTCTGAGAGAGAAAAGCAGAGACATCGAAAACTCATCCCTGAATCCGGCACTAGCATCCCGGCGTTCCAGATTGTGTGCGTGTGTGCTTGGTAGAGGCGAAGCACTTGATTCGCTGCTGATCTCGTTCACCATTCTATTCTGCTGCCAGTTCTAGGTAAGAACGAGGTTAGTGATTCAATATAACAAACCCTAGATCTTCGGAAGGTCCTACACTGGTATCAGAGCATGGTAGGGTTTAGCTATTGAATCTGAAGCACTGAATTCGAATACTGATGTGATTGAATTGGTAGTTGCTTGCTAAATCGCGTTTTCATGTTGTTAATCTCGGATTAAAGCTTCTGTTGAAAATTCGATATCTGTGTTTTTCGTAGTGTATCGATCGTTGCAAGGATGCATCGATCGATGCAGAGCGAAAACACGTAAACTCTCATAGTTTGTCGCAGCGTGTCGATCGTTGCAAAGCGTGCATCGATCGACACAGAGCGAAAACTCGCAAATAATTTTAGGGTTTGTCGCATGGTGTCGATCGACACTAAGCTTGTGTCGGTCGATACATCGCGAAAACTCGTAAAAAGTATTAGGTTTTTCGCACAACATCGATCGACGCACTGGGTGTATCGATCGATGCATCGTGAGAACGCGAAAGATTTGAAATCGCACTGTGTCGATCGACACACTTGGTGTATCGATCGACACAGACTATGCGAATGGACAGATCGGTTCAATTGAATTGAGCTGGTTGTCTCGCATGGTTGTGTCGGTTTAATTAAAATCCCTAATACTCTGCTGTGTCGATCGACACAAGTTTAATGTCGATCGACACAAACCTTGCGATTGGTTGAATCGGTTCAATTGGATTGAACTGGTCATCATGCTTGGTTAATAAGGTTAAGATCAGTTTGATTGGATAAGTCGGCTCAATTGGATTGGACCGATTATCGCGATTAGTTAAAACTGATTGAATCGGTTCAAAGAGATAGAACTGGTTAAATTGGATTTGACCGGTTGTCTCGAATGATCTTGAGGTTGCATATCAAAAGTCGACCAAGTGTGTCAATCGACGCATATGGTGACGATGCGAACCGTAATCGTTTGGTTTTGAACCAAATGATTAAGAAACCGAACTGAATAACCTAACCCACTGAAATTAGAACGATTAAAACTTAATTAAAATTAGAAGTTAAAAATGTTCTAAAACCTGTCTAATACACATTGGATGTGTGTTAGATATAAGCTTAGTTTCAATAAGGTCAACTGTCAAGACTCGTTTCGTTGTTGGATAGTCTTGCCAAGAGCTTGGTGTCCACAATTACGTGAGTAAGGCAGATAGTAAAGTAGATGGTCTTGCAGTGCTTGACATCTACAATTACGTGACCTAAGAGATTGAATTACTAATCTTTTAGAGTTTCTTTTCCTCAACTAAATATCAAGTGACCTTGATGTCTTGCCCAATCTTGTCTACTGTCAAGACTTGTTTCGTTTGTTGGATAGCCTTGGAGTCCTTGGTATCCACTACTACATGAGTAAGGCAGGTGATCATTGATAGACTTGCAGTGCGACTGTCAATGATCACAAGACAGAAGAGATTGGTTTACTTGACTGGGCTATCAGAAGTTCTGGGCCCAGAGACGTCAGAGTGGATGAGACATGGAATGTCTCATCTACGACCGAGAGTTGTACTGAGTACAATTAGCAATGGTTTGCTTACCTAGATTACTAAACTTTGGGTGATGGCGAGTCGTCCACTCAGATTTTAGTGATGTATGGATCTTGGATCATTATATTCATAGAGGAAACATTGATTGAATATAATGCGAGTTTTCTTATTGAATAAGATTCCTCATTTCCTGAAATCGTAACTAAAATTTTCTTTGATTAAAATTTTCAGTCTATGTCTAAAACTACCTTCTCGTTACGACCCGTCCTTGAGAAGGACAAGTTAAATGGGTCAAATTTCCTGGATTGGTATCGCAATTTGAGATTAATCCTCAAGCAGGAGAGTAAGGACTATGTCCTTGAGAAAGCTCTTCCAGAAAGGCTTGGGGCCAATCGCTCGAATGCAGTATATAATGCTTGGAATAAGCATTATATTGATGTGGTAGATGTGCGTGGTCTGATGTTGGCTACCATGAACTCGGACTTGAAGAGTCAATACGAGAACATGGAGTCGCCAATAGAGATGATCACCAGCCTGAAACTGAAGTTTCAGGAGCTGGCACAAGTTGAGAGATTCCAGATGGTGAAGTCTCTGACTGGGTGCAGACTACCAGAGGATGTTCCAGTGAGTCCTCATGTCATTAAAATGATGGGTTACGTTGATAACCTGGGAAAACTGGATTGTCCTGTCATCTTAGAGTTGGCAACTGACATCATTCTGCAGTCACTGCCGTCAAGTTATGATAAGTTCATTAAGAATTATATCAAGAAAGGCTTGACGAAGACGTTGACTGAGCTGCATGGCATGCTCAAGACAGCAGAGCAAAACTTCAAAAAGGGTAAAAGATTTGAGAAATCTTTTGCGGACAAGGGTAGAGACAGGGCCATCCAGATTTGGAATCAGGATAAGCCCGTGTCATCTTATGAGCCCAAGTCCGGCCCGTCTGGTGTTAGAAATTGCTTCTACTGTGATGGGTATGGGCATTGGAAGAGAGATTGCATTAAATTCTTGGAAGATTCACAAGAGATGAGGAAGATGTATGGTACCTCTTCTTCAGGTATTGTGTTATTAATTCAAGTTCTACATATGTATTGGATACTAGTTGTGGTACTGATATTTTGGAAATATGCAGGGCCGAAGCAACAGTAGAACGTTGAAGAAAGGACAAGTGGAACTGCGTGTCTAGTATGAAGCAATGGTTGTTGCATAAGCTGTAGAGATTCTGCACTTGTAGGAACCTATCAAGTTTGGTTTTTGAATTAAGTAATTGCTACTATGTACCTGCTTCACGCAGAAATGTTTTTCAATTTCTTGTAAGAATTTGAATGTTTTTCATTCTGATAAAAGACAAATTTTGCTCTTTTGATCTTAATGAAATATTATATAGTAGCACCCTTTTTGAAAGGGTTTTATATCTTAAACCAACATACGCTTAAATATAACATAAATATCAAATAATTCAAGTCTGATGACTTGAACTCGATTTTCCTCAGCATAGTCAAGTTGACCAAATAGAGCGCAGCGATTCAGAAGTTCCATAAGTTATGGGCTTCAGGTTCATTTGATTGTAAATCAATTGAGACATGAATTCTGCTTGCTGGGCCAAATGACTAAGGCTCCTTTGGCAGAGCTAAAGAAACGGGCCAGAGGCTCGTTGGGCCTTACACATACTGATGTATGCGGCCCGATGAGCATTAGTGCAAAAGGAAAACTTCGATACTTCATTGACTTATTGATAGCTTCAACAAGTATGATTGTGTTCATTTGATGAGACACAAGTAGAAATCCTTTGAGGAGTTCTAAAATGAAGTATAGAACCGATTTGACAGAAGTATTGAGATCCTCGATTAGATCGCGGAGGAAAATACTAGAGTCAAGAATTGGGTGATCATCTAAGTGAGTGTGAAGTCGCTTCACAGCTCATCTTTCCTGAAAACCATGAATGGTATTTCTGAGAGAATGAATCGGATCTTATTGGATATACTCCGATTAATGATGAGTCACATGAATCTTCCATTATCCTTTTAAAATACGCTCTAAAATGAACATGTTTACGCTAAATAAGTTTTCTATCAGAATCAGTGAAAAACACCACATTGGATGTGGATTGGGTGATTTCCAAATCTGTTTTTCTGATTAATTGGGATTGCAAGGTTTGTGTAAGACAGTCGTCAACAAACAAACTTGAACCCAAATCTGATAAGTGCTGCTTCGCTGGTTGTCCTAGGGAAACCAAGGCTTAGTACTTTTGTAACCAATCGAAAACAAAGTTTTGTTGTTCGGAACTCTGTTTTTCCAAGAAGAACAGTGGGAGTAAAAGTACAGCTCGAAGAAATTCGAGAAACACAGGAGACTGTTCAACCTGTTGAGGGAGAGCAGCAGTTGGATCTACAGAGTGCTGTAGGATCGAATCCTGTGGAGCCTGGAATTCGCTGATCCCAAGAGGATTCGTCACTAAATCGAGGGTGATTCCTCATGACCGGTTTCCGTGATCTGTTGATCATTGAAAAGTGACGAACCTGCGAAATTCTAAGAAGCGAAGGTGAGCCCCAACTCCGAAAATTGGCTAGTTATGCATGTTAGCTTCACCAGTTGAAGCAAGCATCTTGGAGTTGGAATCTATGTTCTGTTAAAACGGTCAAAGGCTTTGACTCGATCAGGAACGGATAGAAACAATGCATCTGCAAGTAAACTAGTGGGAGCGAAATTGCAATTCTCAAACTGTATGTTAAAACATACTTAATCTCATAAACGACGTTCCGACGCTAAAGTCTTGTCAAGATTTGGGTCGGAAGTCAAATTTAACGATGGACATGGGAGTAGTCGCGTAAGTTCTCGGAATATGGATCCATTGAGATGGATCAGGAGAGCTAATTGGATCATGTCAAAATCCTTATGATTATAAGGTACTGGACAGTTCCAATGTGCATGATTCCAAGAATGACTTCACACCAAAGGTCTTATGGCAATGATCTTAGCAAGATGAAGTGTCTTGGACACTGGCTGAGCTAGTGACTATGAATGAGATTACTTTTGCTCATGCAATAGAATCCATCATGAATGGCATATTTTGCGCTCGTCTAAATGCAGCTGACGCATAAGGCATGACGAGAAGATACCAATTTGTTCCAGTAAGAGTCACTGGACAGTTGTAAAGGAATATCCCCAAGTGTTTGAGAAACACTAAGGATAGGTTCTTGTACAACTGAGAAATAGACGAATCAATTATGAGTAGTTAGACAGACAAAGATGATTCCCGGTTGTCACCTGGTTATGTCATTTTGCCTGCGTAACGGTACTGTCTGTTGGAAAGGTTTCCAAGCAGAAAACCGTAGAATAGTGCTCATTAAAGAATAGTGGTGTGGTTTGTTGGAATGGTTCCAAGCAAGAACGCCATAGCATCTCTCACAACCTAAGCACGAGTTGAATACTGTTGTTGTAGGTACTAGATATCTGAAGACTTGGTCTTGATTCTAGTGGGAGTTAGTTTAGTTATGATGTTCGGATAAATATGACATGGTCATGTTTATGAAAAACTGACATCAACATTATTTGACTATTGGATAATTAAATAATGGTCCCAAAAATAAGTTTATGTCATATTATAGGCCATCAAGTTGAGGACTTGATCATGAAACCCTATAAGTAACAAATGACATAAATTATAATGTGTCCCTAGTCGAGGTTGTTAAAGTGGGACAATAACAACCGCGAGAGACTAGCTTGTGAGGTGGCTGTTGACTAAGTTTCATGGAGTCAATGATATGAGTATCACAGTCAGTCACATAGATATATGTTGGTGAACATATGATCGGACGTGACCCGCTAATGAGAAGTCTCCAGGATAGTTATATCTGTGTCATGAGAGGTTCTCATTACGACTATCGAGTATAGTCCTTAAACCTGAGTTCATCATGCTTTCTTGCATATGAATTGGTACACTTTGACCTCGTCAAACGTCGACCCGTAACTGGCGGCTATAACGGCACTGTTCAGGTATATCATGAAGTGTGCGTTGAAACAGGGATGGAACAAGATGGAATTTGTCCCTCCTGAATAACGGGAGATAAATATCTCAGGGCCTATCGAAGATTTTATGCTGAGAAAATGTGTGGCCGCACTCAAACGAACTGTAGTTCAGTTGTTTGTATTGTTCAGTATAAGATCAGGAGTTCGATAAACACGATGTTGGCTTAATAAGGATGACGCCAATCTTGCCTTATGCCAAATCGAGATATAGAGACAAAAGAATTATAGGAATTGATGATTCCAGTACAAGTGGGAGATTGTTGGGATTGTGTCCTGAAATCACACATGTACTCACTCCTGATAATAGTTGTGGAAGCTAACATATGGGAATGATCATTTGATAATGATCACGTTGATGTGTATTGGATACACATTGACATAGAGTTTTATGATGTATGTGTCGATCGATACATGAGTGTATCGATCGATGCAGTCTTTTCGAGAAGGTGTGTCGATCGACATAATAAGTGTGTCAATCGATGCATATCGGGTTTGACGTAAACGAGTTGGGCTTTTCCGACGGTTTTGTCATTGTCAATTATAGGTCGATATATAAAGGCTTATATGGTCGACCTGAACCCTGGCCGTCACTAACTTTCTGAGAGAGAAAAGCAGAGACATCGAAAACTCATCCCTGAATCCGGCACTAGCATCCCGGCGTTCCAGGTTGTGTGAGTGTGTGCTTGGTAGAGGCGAAGCACTTGATTCGCTGCTGATCTCGTTCACCATTCTATTCCGCTGCCAGTTCTAGGTAAGAACGAGGTTAGTGATTCAATATAACAAACCCTAGATCTTCGGAAGGTCCTACACTATCAACAATCTCACGAATGAGATGATATCTCCTCTGAATGTGTTTGGATTTCTGGTGGGATAACTCCATTGTTGTCAAAATAAAGATCCACTAGGCTAGAAATACTAGGAACCACACCTAGTTCAATAATGAACTTCCGAACCCAAACAACTTCATTTGCTTCTTCTGAAGCAGGAATGTACTCAGCTTCGGTTTTAGAGTCTGCTACGGTGCTCTGCTTGGAACTCTTCCTGCTTACAGCTCCTCCGTTAAGACAAAAGATAAAACCAGTTTTTGATCGGTAATCATCTTTGTCCGTCTGGAAACTCGCATCGGTGTAACCACTCACAACAAGATCATCATTTTCTACGAAGACCAAGAACTTATCCTTAGTATTTCTCAAATATTTAAGGATGTTCTTGAATGCTGTCCAGTGACTCACCTGGATCAGATTGGTATCTACTCGTCCTGCTCAAAGCACATGCAACATCTGGACGAGTACAAAGCATGGCATACATGATAAATACTATAGCAGATGCATATGGGGATTCTACTCATCCGATCTCGCTCATGATGTGTTGAAGGACACTGAGTCTTGCTGAGAATTATGCCATGAGACACTCGTAGAAAACCTTTCTTGCAATCATGCATTTGGAACCTGTGTAAGACCTTATCTATATAAGTTCTTGACACAATCCAATAATCTTGTTTAATCTATCTCTATAGATTATTTTTCCAAGAATATAAGCGGCTTCTCCCATATCTTTCATTGAGAAGCAACTTCCTAGCCAAGCCTTTACAGAATTAAGCATAGGAATGTCATTCCCAATATGAAGTATGTCATCCACATACAATACTAAGAAAACTATTGCATTCCCGCTAGTTTTTTTGTAAACGCTAGGTTCTTCTTCGTTTCTAATGAAATCAAATTCTTTGATTGCCTCATTAAAACGAATATTCCAACTCCGAGATGCTTGCTTCAAACCATAAATGGAACGTTGAAGCTTGCATACTTTCCTAGCACTTTAATGGACTGTGAAAACCTTAGGTTGGGTCATGTACACATCCTCTTCGAGATTTCCATTAAGGAAAGCTGTTTTCACATCCATATGCTATATCTCATAATCATAATAAGCGGCAATTCCTAGGAGAACCCGAATGTACTTAAGCATTGCGACAGGGGAATAGGTTTCATCATAATCTATACCATGAATTTGCTTGTAACCTTTAGCCACCAATCTAGCTTTGTATATCTGTATATTACCATCCATGTCAGTTTTTTTCTTGAAAACCCATTTACACTCAATCGTTTTGACACCATCAGGTAAATCAACCAAAGTCAATACTTTGTTTACTGACATGGATTCCATTTCAGATTTTGCGGCTTCTAGCCACTTTTCGGAACCATGGCCTATCATTGCTTCCTCAAAGGATGTAGGTTCATCACTGTCTATTATCAATAGTTCATGATGATCGGTCACCAAAAACTAATATTTAACAGGTTCGTGACGTGTCCTTTCGGACCTACGTACCTCAGTTTCCACAGGTGCAGATTCTACGACTCTTCGTAAATCTAATCGGTCCTCTTCAGGAGGAGCCGGAACAATCGCCTGTGTTTCACAAACTTCTTCGAGTTGTACTTTACTCCCATTGTTTATCTTGGAAAGAAATTCTCTCTCTAGAAAAGCACCATTACGAGCAACAAACACTTTGTTCTCAGTAGGGTTGTAAAAGTAATGACCTTTGGTTTCCTTGGGATAACCAAAGAAGTAAAATTTATTAGATTTGGGTCCCAGCTTATTGGTAAACATACGTTTAACATAAGCATCACAACCCTAAATTTTCAGAAAAGACAAATTCGGAACACTTCTAGTCCATATCTCATATGGTGTCTTCTCAATTGATTTTGATAGACATCTGTTTAGCGTAAACGCATACGTTTCTAGGACGTATCCCCAAAAGGATAATGGAAGATCTTCATGACTCATCATTGATCTAACCATATATAAAAAAGTTTGATTTCTCTTTTCGGAAACACCATTCAACTTTGGTGTTCCTTGAGAAGTAAGTTGTGAAACAAATCCAGATTCTTTCAGATGATCATCGAATGTTTAACTCAAATATTCACCATCTCGATCTGATCGAAGAGCTTTGATTTTCTTGCCAAGCTGGTTTTGTACTTTATTCTGAAATTCTTTGAACTTTTCAAAAGATTCAGATTTATCTTTTATTAGATAAACATAACCATATCTATCGAAGTCATCAGTAAATGTGATGAAGTACTGATAGTTTCCTCTAGCATTTATGCTCGTTGGTCCACATACATCAGTATGTATAAGTTCCAACAAGTCTGGCTCTTTCACTGTATCCAGTAAAGGGAGTCTTAGTCATTTTTCCCAGTAAACAAGATTCACATTTCTCATATGATTCATAATCCAATGAGCTCAAAAGTCCATCACTATGAAGCTTTTGAATGCGCTTCTCATTTATGTGGCCCAAACGACAATACCAAAGAAAAGTTTGATTCGTGTCATTGGACTTGAATCTCTTGGTAATGATGTTATAGATAGGCACACTTTGGTTTAGAACATAAAGTACATTCTCTAATGGACCACTACCATAAAAGATATCGTAATAATTAAATAAACAACACTTGTTTTTAATTGAAAACTAATATCCTTCCATATCCAAACAAGGAATATAAATATTATTTCTGCTTATAGCAGGTACATAGTAGCAATTCTTAAGTTCTAAAACCATGCTAGAAGGCAAAGACAAATGAAATGTTCCTACGGCTGATGCAACAACTCTTGCTCCATTTCCCAGGCATAGGTCCATTTGTCCTTTCTCCAAAGTCCTATTTTTTCTTAGGCCCTGCATATTTGTACAAATATGAGCACCACAGCCGGTATCCAATACCCAAGAAGTAGAACCATAAGTAGTAACATTTACTTCTATAACATAAATCCCTGAAGATGAAGTCTCGAAAGTCTTCTTCTTCTTTTTCAGATCTTTCAGGAATTTATTGCAGTTTCTTTTCCAATGCCCATAACCATTACAATAATGGCACTTATCATCTTTAAAAGGACAAAGTTTGAACTTAGGAGCATGGTTAGACTCGCTTGGATTCACAATCGAGCTCGTCTTGCCATCACCTTTGTTCTTACCATGTTTCTTAAACTTTTTACCCTTTTGTGCCATAAAGGACATTTGGGATGTCCTTCTTGATGTTGGGTTCAACAGTTTTGAGCATGCCATGCAGCTCAGTCAAAGTCTTTATCAAGTTGTTCATGTTGTAGTTCATAACAAACTGATCATAGCTTGACGGCTGATAAGACAATCCAGTTTTGCCAGGTTATCAATATAACACATCATCTTAATGATATGTGGGCTAACTGGATCATCTTTCGGCAGCCTGCACTCAAAGAGAGTCTTAACTGTCTGGTATCTCTCAGTTCTTGCTTGCTTCTGAAACATTCCTTTCAGGCTAGTGATCATGTCAAATGGCGAATCCACGTTCTCCTATTGCTTCTGCAAGTCTGAGTTCATGGTAGTCAACATAAGAAAACACACATCGACCTTATCATTGACATGCTTGTCATAAGCATTTCTCTTTGCATGCTAATCATTGGTCTTAAGTTTTTCAAGAAGAACATTTTCAAGGACATTGTCCTTTTTCTCCTGTTTGAGAACAATTGTCAAGATTTGATACCATTCGAAAAAATCCGATCCATTGAGTTTATCCTTCTCAAAAACGAATCTCAATGAGAACGAGTTGTGAGGAGTTGACATTGTTGGAGATAAGGAATAGCAAATGTTAATATGATGTTCGAGAATTAGAAAAATCTCAACGATTAAGAAAACTCACGTTATATTCAAATAACAATCCTCGAATTGAATATAATGATCCAAAATCCTTATTTCACTAGAATCCGAGTGAGCTTTGGCTCAACCCCCGAATGCCTAGTTAATTAGGTAAACAACACCTTGATAATTATATCAAATATAAATTTTGGTGATTAGATGACATCTTATGTCTAATCCAACTTATGCCTCTGAGTCCAAAACCGTTTTGATAGCTTAGTCAGGTAAATCAATCTTATGTCACATGGTAACCATTACCATCTACATTACTTATGTAATTGCGTACACCTTGCTTTGCTTTGGCAAGCGCATCACAAAACGAAACAAGCTTTGATAGTTGATAAGATTGGGGAGACATCAAGATACTTGATATTAATTGAGAAACTGATTTTAATCTAATTTAATTTAAATTTGAATTTTATATCTTATATAAATAATTAAATATAAATAACACATATCTTATATATATTTAATTAGATTATTAAAAAATAAATTTAATCTAATTAATCATCAATTATTTGTTGACCAAAACAAATAAATCATTAATTATTTATTAGATAAACTCAATTTATTAAAATCTAATCGAATTAGATTTCTGTACAAAACTTTGTTGTACGTCGTAACCAAAAACCGGGTGGACATAAGAGCATCTCCAACCCCACACCAAATCCTACACCAAACTCTATTTTGGTGTAAAATCTTCTCCAACCCCACTCCATTTCCAACACCAAAATAGTGTAAATCCATTTTTTCCACCAAATTTGGTGCAATCTCATTTTTCACACCAAAATAGTGTTAAACTTTTTTATTTATAAAATAGTCCTTGAAATTTTAAATAATTTGATTTTAAGACTTATAATGATTTTTTTGACAAACAAATATGAAAATCTTATAATATCTATTTTGTTTTATTATTTTAATATGGGGTAATATGTATTGTTTATATTGTAATAGTTAAATTTAACTAGAATCATAATTTATGAACATTTTTAAAAACAATTAATGGGTCAATTTGTAAATTTTATAAGTAAATGTGTTATTAGAGATTAAAAATAAAATAGAAAGTAAAAATATAATTAAAATAATTTTTTGGTGTAGAAAATGGTGTAATAAATTGGAGAGAAATTTGACACCATTTTGAAGTTACACCATTTTGGAGTAAAAAATGGTGTAATACATTGGAGATGCTCTAAGGCACATATGGATATTATTTAATTTGAAGATCAGCAATCAATTATTACCATAATATTTTCAAATCAAACTAATAGCCATATGCACACGTAACTTAACAATATGCACAAAATATTAAACAATAAAATATTAATATTTTGACTGAACCAAACCAATTACATCTAACCAGTTTTACCGAGTAATTCAATCAAGCATACAAGTCTTGCATCATATTTTTTTATAAATTCTAAAATCAGGCAATCATGAAATGCAATAGTCCAAACTAATTTTAGACTAAAATATACACAATGCGACTGAACATCATAATCATATTACCGTTTATATCGTCATGGTGATGCAAATCATTATGTATATCAATTATATACTAATCCAGATTCGATTTTAGTATTAAGCAAGTAAGTTCTAATACCACTGTTGAGATTTATATCGGTTTATAAAAATAATTTTATAAATCAACCTATGAATTTATTAGCCAATAACTTATGCAAATACTAAATTAAATTTAGATCTAAAGTTTTTAAATATACCTGGATATTATGCAGGCGAAAGACTAACAAAACGAATAGAGATTGTTTTAGCACTCCAAGCGTTGTGCCTTTACTGGTATTCACACATACACAAACTGGATCGAAATAGGATGCTAATGGCCTCGAAATCAAATCTCAAAATAGGACAAACAATTTGTCCTTTTCTTAGTTTAGGTTTAGCCGTCCGTCCACGTCTTTAACCTTAATCGCATCATGTTATATCTTTATATAACACTGACGTTTGGTTAATACACGCAGTGGCGGAGGCTGAAACTTTTTATACCTGGGAAAGAATAAAATAATATCAAAAAATATTGTTTAAATTATCGAAAAAATTACAAATGTACTCTACGATCGCTCAGAGCTTAAAACCTTTTTATCACCCTAAACCCATTATCTCTAATTTTTAATTAATCCATTAGCTATGTATTAAGTTCTTATTAACATTTTGTTCTGATTATATTTTTGTGGGGTCAATTTTTTTTTTTAAGGGGTCACTTAATTTTTGTCAAAAAAAAAAACAAAAAAATATTAAAAAACAGTGGGGGCAGCTGACCCCCCCCCCACCTTTGGTCTTGCCTCCGCCACTGAATACCAGTGTTCTAAAAAGCGGTTTAGGCGGCTGCCTAGGCGGGGCCTAGGCGCTAGGCGGTTCTTGACCGTGGCGATTTTCTCCTAGGCGTTAGAATTATGCGTTTTATATTATTAAGTGGATTCAAGCGGATCTAGGCGGATCTATGCGGCTCTACACAATCTTTAACTAATTATCATTTTATTTTTAATTTTTGTGTTTATTTCAGTTTAATTTTAAAAATTTATTTCATATAACTAAATTTATAATTTTAATTCATAAATTAATGGTTATCAATATAAAAATATCGTAATTTTAACTGATTTTGATAGCAAATGTTGTGTGATGACAAATTTAACTGATTTTTGTTGTTATTTGGATGTAATTTGAGTTCTAAATCTATTTTTAAGATTACAATATTTGAATTATGTGATGTATATAGTTAAATATTTCTAAAATGTATGGTTTTCTTTTATAAACGTCTAAACCATCTAAAATCGCCTAGGTCTCGACTAGGCGTTCTAGGCGCTATGCGTTGGATCGCCGTCCGACTAGCGCCTAGCGCTTTCTTGAACACTGCTGAATACACGTCTAATGGGTTGAGCCCAACTTGGAAGAGAATGTAATTATTCTCTTACAATTACATTCTCTTACACTACAGTGCATGTGATACGCTGCATATATTTATATTATTTATTTAACATATCATATATGTATAAATAATATATTATATTATATTATTCTCTAAATCTAATATAACATTGATCTAATTTGCTTAAGTGTGTGACTCTATAGGATCATATAATATTAGTAATAAATTCACAATCTATAAATTATAAATGGTTTCTAACAAAATATTATATGATTGTCGAACCTCGACATTACGACTTAACCAATGAGTAGATACAATTGATTTCATGACATTCTCAACACCAAATACCGAGAATGCGTTTATTTGACTTAAGATTTGTGTGTAAAGTGAAATGTTGTGGGAAAATGTGTTTGAAGTAACACTGGTTTAATTGCAGGAAGGGTATGACATTTTCACTAGTCCATTAACCGAGGACGACTATGTATCCGTGGGTAGACGAGTGGTGAATACTGCAGATAACACCATTCTCCCTACTGATTTGTAGCATGCACGAGAGAGTAACACTAGTAAAAAATTACATATAGTCACGTTTTATTTCGTGACTATGGCTAATATTTCGTGGCTATAAGTGATTTTAGTCACGAATAGTCACGAAAAAAACGTAGTTATACGATCGTGACTATTTTTTTTTCGTGTCCAAATCTTGACTAAAAACCACGTTTTTGTCACGAATATTTCGTGACATACTTAGCCACGTTCTGTCACGTTATATTTCGTGACTTATATGTTTTTGTCACGTTTTGTCACATAATTAAACGTGGCTGAAGTTAAAAGTCTTTTTTTTTAAAATACAAAAAAATAATTTGATATAACAATAATTTAAAAAACAAATATAAAGAAATCGTTTTATTTATAATAAATTTATAATAAAATATAGGGATAAATCTAATTGGGTAAAATTAATTTAATTGGTAAAATTACATTAAATAATTAATCTAAAAAAGCAAAAAAAAATCAGAAAAGCTTCTTTCTCCCCGTCGTCTTCTATCTTCTCTCTATAGCCTTCGTCAGACATCGGCTCCGCTCGCCTCACCACGTCTTCGTCTCCGGCGACGAAAATCTTGACCCGAAGCCGTGTCCTCTCCGGCGACGACAAGCTTTTCCAGCGATTCGTCTTCCTCTGCCCAAACCTGAAACCGCGTTCTCCTCTGCCCAAACCCGACAGCTCCTCTGGTTCTCCGACGATTCATCACGGCGACGAGAATCTACCCAAACCCGACAGCTCCTTACGCAGGCTATGAGGAACCACGCTCCACCGCATCACGAATCCACCGCATCAACCACCGTCACACCTTCGTCCCTCCACCCGAGAAACCGCCGTCACAGATCTGTAGTGTCCACTAACACCACCACCAACCGAAACCGCGGCTACTCCTTCGCCGAGGACGAGAGGCGTGACCGGGTGATTCATCTTCCTCTGCTCGCCTTGGTCTCTCTCGTTGAAGCTCCAATGACGAGAGGAAGCTTGATTTGATACAAAAATAAAGTGAAGGAAGAAGAAGCAAATGAATCTGAAGGGAGAAGTGTGTGGCTCGTGGGTGAAGAAGATGAGACATTCACTTAATTAGGGTTAGTGACAATGGACGGCTATGATTGACAATTAGATGAAATCTGACGGCTTATAATGTGTTCCATGTGCTAAAATATCAGCCAATAAAAAATAGTTAGGTTTAATTCATGTATAATACTCTAAAATGAATTAAAACTAGTAAAAATTGTTAAAATAAAAAATTTTAAATTCAAATTATAATAGACTAAAATTTTAAAAATTTGAAATTTTATAAATGATATACAAATAATAATAAAATAAGTATATATAATAAATAAAAATGATTAAGTTGGATTAGTATTATAAATGAGTAGATTTTCAAAACAAAATCTTAAATTTATAATACAAATTGTTAATATTAATATTTTAAAAATCTTAAATTTATAATTGTGATAGATAAAAAAAGTGTTTGGGGTTTAAAGTTTAGGGGTTTGTTTAGGGTTTAGGGTTTTAGGGTTATTGATTTTATAGTTTATGATTGAGATTAATGTTTAGAGTATGATTATTTTTTAGGGTGTATGCTTTTAAGGGTTGTGTTTAAAGTTATAAGAATGTTTGAAAATGAAAGATTTGAAAAAATAATTAGTATAAGTGTTGAATTTTAGGTCTGAATATGTGATAGTAATCGAAAATTTGTTAGGGTATAGGGTTGGGACGGTAAAGTTTTAAATTAAAGTTTGAAATTTTAGATTTGGAAATAATAATTCATTTTATAATTAATGTTTATATTTTGATTTAATAGTTTATGATTACGAGTGTGATTTATAGTATGGTAATGGTTTAGAGTTTAGGGTTTGGAGAGTATGGTTTGAAAATTTTAGATATAAAAATAATAATTTATTTTATAATTAATGTTTATATTTTGATTTAATAGTTTATGATTAAGAGTATGATTTATAGTATGATAATGGTTTAGGGTTTGGAGGGTTAGGTTTGAAAATTTTAGATTTAGAAATAATAATTTTTATAATTAATTTTTATATTTTGATTTAATAGTTTATGATTAAGAATATGGTTTATAGTATGATAATGGTTTAGTGTTTAGGGTGTACGGTTTAGGGTTTGGAGGGTAAGGTTTGGAAATTTTAAATTTAGAAATAATAATTCTTTTTATAATTAATGTTAATATTTTGATTTAATAATTTATGTTTAAAAATAAGGGTTATAGTATGATTATGGTTTAGGGTATAGGACTTGGAGGGTAAGGTTTTAAATTAAGGTTTGAAAGTTTAGATTTAGAAATAATAATTCTTTTTATAATTAATATTTATATTTTGATTTAATAGTTTATGATTAATAGTATGGTTTATAGTATCATAATGGTTTAGGGTTTAGGGTTTGGAGGGTAAGGTTTGGAAATTTTAGATTGGACAGACCATGGCCACGAAATAAATGTGGCTAAATTGTGACTAATTAGTCACGATTTAGCCACGATATGTTACGTGGATAGATTAGCCATGTTTGGTTCGTGACAAAACGTGGCTATACTTAGTCACGGTTTATATCGTGACCAAAACGTGACTAAATGCCACGTTTTGGACACGATTTAGCCACGTTTGTTTGTCACGTGACAAATCGTGACTAATTCATGACTAATTAAAAAATAGCAACGATTTATCGTGACAAAAACGTGGCTATACGGTATTTTTTACTAGTGTAAGAAGACAGCTACACAAGGGAAGGGTCGTGGGAAAGGACGTGGGAAAGGAAGATGGAAATAATCTGCTTTTGTTATCTTATTTTCAAATGTTTTGTAAGACTTATGGGTCGTGTGTTTGTAATACCTTGTTATGAAACTTATGGGATTGTGTGTTTCTAAGACCTTGTTGTAATACTTATGGGATCGTATGTCTGTTAGACCTTTATCTTTCGTAAGTTAGCTTATCTACAAAATGTACGAAAACAACAAATTATAAATAGGAGCTCCTCATTGATATTGAAAATTGAGACTCAACCCGCATAAGTACCAACATTACTACAAGATACAAAGCTAAAGTCATAGTCTTAGCACAAACCATAAGACATTATTTTACATAAGCCAAGTCTAAGTTTCACTTAAACCATATGGCAAAAACCAAAATGAAGACAATGAAGAGGGTGCATAAAATCTTCATCTCAACTCCCATCACTTTAGCACGCTTCTTCAAGTTAGCTAATTTCACTTCAGTTTCTTTTTGGACCTCTTTCAGCTCGCGAATTTCAGTCCACGCCTTCTTTAAGCCATCCGCAACTTCTTGAGAATCCCCAATATTGAGAAAATGCATCTTCAACTGCATCTACGCGAAGCCGTTCTCAAGCTAGCCTCGTCTTCGGTTACTGCCTCGTCCCACCATTTTTAGACGTGCGAACCTCCATCATCATTATCTGAACGGCATGCATTAATTGCATACAAACGGCCGCAGAAACAAAATTTGGGAATTCCATTCTCGTCTGTGAAGTCTTCGCATAGTCTGTTCCTCAAGCTTTCATGAGAGCTAGAAAGCGAAGACTGACTCTAGCTGTAGCAACCCATGACTAAGATACATAAAACGAAAAAACAGTCAGATTTAAACTGCAAAAAATGTTTTGAGGAATCAACATTTTATCAACAAAGAGATGATAGGAAATACTCAAGATAGTCAATAACAAATGAAGAGATTAGTAACAGATGAAGAGATAAAGACACAGAACCCTAATTTCACCAAACAGATAACACATATTCGAATCTAAATAAGTGTTTAGGAAATTTGGGGAAATCAATTTCTAAAACAGGAATAGCAATCGAAATTCATCACCAACTTGATAGCAGAATGGCAAATCGTCTGAGGAAGAAGGACATGGAAGAATTTGGCAAGGGTAAGCTCGTTTCAATTTGGTTATGTGTTGAAGATTAAGGTCGACTGGCTTTTTAAGCTGGTTTCTCGTGAGCAAAAAATATCAGGTCGTGTTGTGGTTCAAAATGACGTCGGATTACAATCCGTTAATAAAATAACAGATGCCACGTAGGCAATACATGGAAATCCTATATTGCGGTTTGACCACGAGATTAATGGTCATTTAATTGAGGTTAAGAGTTGATCTGAAAGAACTGATCACGTGGAGGATGTTTTTTGGCAGGAAACCATTTAATTTAATGTATTCAAATATATAACGTCCTATACCAATTCAGACGTAGAACACATAATAATTCCCGTATCAGGTGAATAATCAGATGGTTTCATCAATAAGAGTTGAATCCAAATGTCTGAACATAGTACACCATCCTTTATTTACTTGTTCTTTAAACCATATGAAACTAAGACAAAAACATAAAAGTTGACAAAATATTTAGCTTTGTTAGCGTACTTGTTCTATACAATTTTGGAAGACAAGATGTGACACAAAGAAGAATTCAAGAGTCAACAAAAAATATGACCATAGTCATTCATCACGAAACCAATATCCAAATAAAATAATTGTAGTGGGATTTTTGTTAATATTTAGAGTTTTTTTTAGTTAAAACTGTTGAAGACCTAATTAATAGCCACAACTCTCTTAGTTAGAGAGATCTCAACAATATCATTGTTTAATGCTCCCTTTTATTTATTTTTATCTTAAAACAAATTTTCGCTCATATTATTTTCTTGAAATAACACATTTATTTTAGGGATAGTTGGGTGTAAAACCCCCAATACTATAATTATTAATTTTTTGGTTTCAATACTTCAAAACCTAAACTCTAATCCTAAAAACTAAACCCTAAACAAAAACTCAAACCCTAACCCAAACCTTAATCCCTAAACCCAAATCCTAAAAACTAAACTCTAAACCCTAAAAACTAAACTCTAAACCCTAAACCATGAACCCAAACCCTAAAAACTAAACACTAAACCCTGAACCCAAACCGTAAACCCTAAACCCTAAACCCTAAACCATAAACCCAAACACTAAAAAACTAAACCCTAAACCCTGAACCCAAACCCTAAAAACTAAACCCTAAACCCTAAACCATGAACCCAAACCCCAAAAAACTAAACCCTAATCCCTAAATCTTGAACTCCAACCCTAAAAAATTAAACCCTAAACCTTAAACCATGAACCCAAACCCCAAAAAAACTAAACCCTAAACTATGACACTAAACCCTAAAAAGTAAACCCTAAACCCTAAACCATGAACCCAAACCCTAAAAACTAAACTCTAAACCATGAAACCAAACCCTAAAAACTGAACCCTAAACCCTAAACCATGAACCCAAACCCAAAAATACTAAACTACAAACTCTAAACCCTGAACCCAAACCCTAAAAACTAAACCCTAAACCTTAAATCATGAACCCAAACCCCAAAAAACTAAACTCTAAACCCTAAACCATGAACCCAAACCCTAAAAAATAAACCCTTTACCCTAAACCTTGAACCCTAAAACTAAACCCTAAATCCTAAACCCTAAACCCAAATTCTAAATCCTAAATCCAAAACCTACAAACCCTAAACCCTAAAAACTACCCTAAAAAAGAAAACTAAACTCCAATTCCCATTTAAAAAAACTCCAAATTAAACATGTATAAAAATAATAATTATAAAAATATTTAATTGAATAGACTTCTATTAGTATACTTGGAACTGTAGCATTCCAATAGCTAATTATTAATTTAAGGGTATAAGGGATTTTTAGTATGTGTACAGGAAACATGTAACAGTGTGAAATCCACAAAACTTAATCAACCTTATTGAAGGTTATTCCTTCATAATTCCCTTTATTTTATTTTGTTTGGTGTTCTAGCCCTAATTTCAAAATAACTCAGAAATTAGGGATTCAGTAAAACCTTTTAGTAATTACTTTTACCATCTCTGCTGCTTTACATCTATACATGGTGACATTTGTTGAATTCTCCATGAAAGTGCTGTGCTCGTTTACCATACCATATTTGTGGTTGTTTATAAGAAATTTAATATATATATTTAACTTAAGTTAAATATTTATGTTATTTCATATAACTTTTACTAGTTTTAGTAATTCTATAACTCGTGTAGTTTGTATACTTGTACATGAAATAGTATTATTATGGGCTCTTTCCCATTACATCTTTGTTTGTTTCTTATGTCAGTAAGCAATGAAGTTAAATTGTTGTAAATGGAATTCCCCCAAAAAAGAGTAAGTCAAAGTGAAGCTCCTCATTTGCTTTGTATATCAACGGATTTTTCATCTGTTATGAATAACTATACTTGAACTCGTCAATTGGTTTCACATTTAAGGGGCATTTCTCAATAAACTTAAATATAGGTATAACTGTATAATTATAATTACATTGTAAATAAAATATTTAATAAAAAGACAAAGCAATTAAAGTTTTCGCTTCATTTTGTCTAGAAATTGATTTAGTTGTATATATAAGGGTTAAAGGAGTGAGAAACCCTAAACTCTGGGTTTCTCACAAAGCAAAAAAGAGTGAGAAACCCTAAACTCTCTCTCTCTCTCTCTCTCTCTCTCTCTCTCTCTCTCTCTCTCTCTCTCTCTCTCTCTCTCTCTCTCTCTCTCTCTCTCTCTCTCTCTCTCTCGTCTTCTAACCCAGCCGCCTCCGAGTCTCTTCCCTCTTCCATGTCTCTGTTTTGCTTTGCTCTGTTTTTGGTCTTCGTTGGGTGTCGGTGGATTAGGCGGAGGTTGGTGTTCGTCGGGGTCCTCTAGTGGTGACGGCGCAGCCACCACGGCGTCGTGGTGTCTACGGTGGAGGTGGGAAGCTCCACGTCTATGTGGTTTTTCTCTCGGCCTCTTCCGTCTGTCTTCTTCCGAGCTCCTCTCCCCCGTAAATCTCTGGCGTTTTCTCCTCCAGCGATGTCCTCGGCGTGTCTTCTCTCTCGGCTCGGCGTGCTCGTCGGCGGTTCGGTGTTGGGTGGTTCTCCCTTTTTCGGCTCGGTCTCTCTTCGTATGGGTCTTCCTTGCGGTGGAGGGGCAGAAAAGGCGGCTCGCTTCTCTTTAGATCTCGGCACCGGTTTAAGGACCTTGAGGACGGGAGTGGAGCTGGTCTGGTGGTAAGTCTCTTCGAGGTGGCTCGCGCTTCTCCGGCGAGAGTGGACCCACGGGCGGTGTTTCCTTGCGGTGGTCCCTCGGGTGGCTCGCCGGTAGTTGTTCCTTGGTGTGTGTGATACCCCGTATCCAAAAATATGGTCAACGGGCAAGAGAAAAGTCAACAGGGGCAAAACCGTAATTTTGCCAAACTCAGGGGCAAAATAGTAATTTTGTCGAAATTTGAGATGGAAGCCGAGATGGGCCAAATTTTCTCTTACTAAACCATAAAGAACATTTACAAGACCAGAATTCGAAGAAACGGAGCAGAAACGAGTTTTTCGGATTATCAGGTGGAAAACCGACTAAACTGAGAAAACTTCGAAAAATCATAACGGGAGCTAGGAACCTCCAATTGAGATGATTCAAGTTGCTAAATTTATATAAAATCAGGGAGAATCAGTTTATGGAGTTTTGGAGATTTATGGGAATTGTCTGGTATTTACTAAAATATTTATCGGAAAACGAGCAAACCGAGCAAGGATGATTAAGAGGAATTAAGAGGGGATTAGGGGCTTAATGATTGGATTATCTGGCTCAACCTCACCCAAGAGAGACAAGTGTCTTTCCCTGATGGCGCCACATAGAAAAAGATCCATCACCCTTTCTTGTTTATTCACATGGAAGAAAAGAAGAAGATTCATTGAACCTTCTCTAATTGCAACATGTGGCTAAAGGAGAGGACAAACAGAGATGTTCAAAGCATTATTCCAATTTTTTTGACAGCAACACGTGATATAAGAGGAGTGGGGAGCAAGCAAGTGATAAAAACACATGATGAAATGTATTCACCTCCTTTTTGGTTGTGGTGTCGTGTCATTAGAGCAAGGGAGGGACTGCCACTTGTCTCCATATTGTGAGCCTCAATCTTCCTATATAACCAGCCTTCCACCCTCTCATTTCATTCACAACAACAAAAATAATAAGAGAAGAAGAAGAAGAAGAAGAAGAAGAAGACCGGAGGAAGAGGAAAATAAGAAGAGAGAGAGAGGGAGGCGTGAAGGAGAGAGAGAAGATAGTCCGGAGACTCGATCAAAGTCAATGGTCAACGGTAAAAGTCAACGTCGTGGTCAACGCCGGTCAACGCGTTGACTCCAGCCGGTTTTGGTATTGCGGTTTGTGTACGGGTGTTCGGGAAGCCTCGGGGTTCGTGTTCATGAGTTCAGAAGGGTTGGGTTTAGTTCGGGGTCTCAGGAATCCGTATCCGCATCTGGGCTGTTCGTTCCGTCATATCACTGTGAGTCGGCTCAATCACCATAGCATGCATATAGATCGATAATGGGAAACCGTAAAATTAGGAATGCATACCCGACTAGAATTGAATTGAATTGAACATTGATTGATTGGATGAACGTTAAACCGGTTAGGGTTAAAGAAGCATGTTAGACTTAAAACGGATTAATCATGTTGAGTGCCGCTAGGTTGTTAGTAACGTTGCGTGATGCATTCATATAGTCGTTACGTGAGTAGGACCGTATATGCATATATATTAAAGTGAAGAACGGTATTAAATGAATCTATATACGGGAATTAAGACGAACTAAAATACGGAATTAACATGAACAAACGTATAGAGTATGGAACGATATCGGGTTACCGAGAAAGAAAGGAATTAAGTTAATGAAAGATGAGACGTCGGGGAGCCTAGTAAGCCACTAGCTCTAACCGACAGATCGGGGATTAATAAAAGATACTTAGGAAAGATTAAGAAATGAGAAGTGTGAGATTGGTGAACCGTCTACGGGTTAGCAAGCGGCTAATCCAAAGTAGCGGGCGTAAATTGATTAAAAGACGTTAGCAACCCTAATAGGCATGTTGTGTGTTGATTGTGTGTTGTTTGCGTGATTGTGTGTTGTTTGCGTGATTGTGTTGTTATGTGGATGTGGTTTACCTTTTGTGCAGGCCTTTAGATCGTCTCAGTGTTGGGCCGAGCGATCCCTGTTGTGATTTAACTTGGTCACGGGACCGGTTAAGTTATGGTGCTGACTCGGTACGGTACCAAGTCAGAGCGGTGGTGTGTGTGAGTAGACTTGTGGGATGCGTGGTTGAGTTGAATGTGGTTATTGATTGATATTGATTGCTAGAGTCCAAGCGAGTCTGCGTGTTTACATTTCTGTACTAGGACTCTAGTTAGATCCCGCAAGTCTAGGTATTTGATTACGTTCTGGTACTTCCGACCCGATTGGATCCTCGGGTAGTTGCCTAATCGGATCATGGTGATTCCGATTATGGCGTTAACCTATGGAGTGACGTCTGTAGGTGTGTAGTCCGGAGAACAGGGGGTCGCGTCCTAGGGCCGGACTGCATGGAAACTTGGGTTATCTAGGGGTAGCCTGAGTCACCGCGTATCTATGGACAGAGAATGGTGTCCTAGTCATTGGACGGCTAGGAGTCGTGGGTAAGTTACCATATCGGTAACGTTGAAAACCCGTGGAAGTTACCAAGATCGTAGTGGCCCAGCGTTGTGTTTGGTGTAGTTAGTGTTTTGCACGGTAGATAGATCGAGTCTCAATCGGGAACATGTGCCGCAGTGCTTCCGATTTCCTTTAATCGCCTTTTCTTTCTTCTGGCAATTGATTGTGTGTGGGCTCGACACGACGTGGTAGTGCGTGATCGGCTATTTTGTTATGCTTGATTGTTATTTTGGGGTTTCGGGCGGGGATCTATAGATGATAGATAGATTAGAAGCCATAGTGGGGAGCCAATTCAATGGGTGATCTTAGATCGCTCATTAGACTCTTTTTGTGTTTTCAGGTTAAGCAGCGACGGACGCGGGAGGTCCTCGGTGTAGTTTCGGGATTGCTTGTGGGAGGTTTTGATTCGATGGTTTTGGGATTTTTCTTTCGGTTCGGCTTGGCGCCACTTTTGTATTGATTTGCGTGTTGATTATTTATTGTTGAAAATGATTTGTAAACTTGACGATTAAACGTTATGCTGAACGTTTGATTTACTCAGATATGAACATGCTTTCCTGATATTGTGTTTTGTCCGAACCGACACAACTCGCAGAAGTAGTGCAGGACGGCCGACTTGTACTATGGAAGCGAGGATAGCGGAGTCAAGGATGGGTTGGTGCGAGCCTTCGTCTCAAACCGATCTGTCTCTGGCTTCGTCCTGTGACGAACTTTTCCTGTTCGACTTGCTCGGGTTCGATTGGTCATGTTCTTGTTTGATTGTTGGCCGGTCTGCTCGACGGTCAGCGGAAAACGGGAAAGGGGCGTTACAGTGTGGCTCCGGCGCCGGGGTCCATCGGCGTGGATTTGGTTTCCTGCTCGTGGTGTGTTCTCCAACAAGAGACGGGAGTGTGAGTGTGTTTAGGTTTGTGACTCGGGTTAGCTCCGGGTTTGGACCGGTGATGATTGTGGGACAAATCCAGACTTGAGATGAAGAGGCGTCGGGGTATTGTACCGGCTATTTTGTAATTGTGGGGGCTGGTTCTTGAGAAGTTTTCGATCTTGAATGGTTGCGGTGGTCCCTCGGGTGGCTCTCAAGGAAACACCGCCCTTGTCGACAATTGCAAGATAGTCCGTTACGTACTCCGGAGATCCCGTTAGTTTTCGGAGAAGCTGTAGGCATCTATCTTGAGGTTTGAGGGCTGGCCTTAGTGGATGCTCATGGCAACTATGATGTGAACTCTAGTTTTTAGGAACTATGACAAGAGCGGGATGGTCGACGTATAGGCGCTTGATTGCTGCGCTCTCGTTTGGATTTGTTTTGTTGTTATAGTTTGTTTACTTGAGCTTTATTCTAAGCCATGATATATGTCGTTCTCTTGTTGGTTTTTAGTTAGTTGTAGTCTTTATTTTCGGTTTTTCAACTTTCTTTGTTATCTCTGTAATTTTGTCAAAAATTTAAAACGGTAATAATTTAACATTTTTACCAAAAAAAAAAAGAGTTGAAGGAGTGTTCACACTAGAAACCCTTGTTCTTGGTTGAGAAGTACTTTAGATATAACTGCATGAAAGCAAATTACTATTTGTCACAAACGATATAGCTGTATACGTGCGAGACAGGAAAAAAGACCTGTTAATTAGCTAATCCTCATTATTCATAACCTTCAAAACCATTAATTATTATTTGGTTCTAACTTCGAAGATTACAGAAGTATCTAATCTCTACTTGCGACGCACGACTTGACTATAATTTCGTATGCGTCAGCGTACATAGGAGAAGTGTAACATACCTAAACTGGCCCAATTAAAAATTTTGAGAAAAGAAGAGGAAAGCCCATTAGCCCAAGCCCAAAAGCATCTTCCTTCTTAAAACCCTAGCATTTTCATTATAAATAAGAGCCACCTTTTTGGAGAAATCAAGAAGAAATGATCCTCGGCGAAGCCCTGCTCCCGTTCCGTCGCAGCCGCCACCTCCAGAGAGTAGATCTAGGGCTCCTCCATCGTTTGGTGTCGAAATAGATCCGGTAAGCCCTTTTTCAGATCTATTTCCCTTCAACCCGAGATCTAAAAGCCTCGTATCTTTCTAACCGTGAGGAATCTGGGAAATCCGAGACCACCATCGCATTCCTCTCGTCGAGACGAAGCCGTAGCCACCGACCTTGCCCCCGTAGCTGTCCGGACGCGCCCGCACTCGCCAGGAGAAGATCCGCCGCACGCGCCGCCGCTGCCGGAGCCACGCGCCGCCGCCATCCGCCGGGATCCGCCGCCGCCGCCGTCGCCGCCGTTGCCGCCGTCCGCCGCCGCCCGGAGCCACCGCCGGACCACCGCCGAGTCAACTCGGCCGGCGACCGAGTCAACTCGGTTGACCGGGTCGGGTCGGTTGACCGGGTCGGGTTGACCGGTTCGGGTCCGTTGACCGGGTCGGGTTGACCGTTGACCGGTCCGGTTTAGGTTAACCGGTTGAATTCCCAATTTCAATTCCAATTTCAATTTCAATTTCCGGTTTAAATCGGTTAAGCTGGTTTGAGCTGGGTATTTTCAATCGATCATATCTAGCTCATCCTAAGCCCGATTTAAGCGATTCAAAAGCCTATCTCACTCGATTTCGCGTCCTCTTTCCAGATCTGATGTCAGTTTGGGCTGAGGAAGCTTACAAATTATCGTTTTGCCCTCTTCTTTGGCTAAGATGAGGACCGGTCGTTATCTCTACCCCATTCTATCTCAATTCCAGGACATGAGTCCTTGTTTAATAGCGTCTTTCCTAGGTAGTATAGGTTCGGTAATGCGCGCTATGTGATTGATTGTTGAACATAGAAATGTTAGGATATCGCTTAAACAGAAAACGTTGATTGTGCTTGATGGCTTGTGTGCGTAGTTGCAAGTGTTGTGGTTGAGTCGGGTTGTGGCCCAAATCGGTTGTGGCCGAGTGAATGCCGGTTGGTGCCGGTAGAGTAGGGTTGTGGCCCAAGTGTTGTGGAGTAGGGTTGTGGCCCGAGTGTTGTGGAGTAGGGTTGTGGCCCGAGTCGGTTCATGGGTGCGTGCGTTGTGGTTGGGGCCCAGGCTCGCACTTATGGACAAGTTGTTAGTGTGTAGGTTGATTGTGTGCCTTCGGGCGTTGGGTGCAAGGTGTTATTAGCCTTGGACTTGTTTCTTGTTGTTGTGATAGCGTAGGATGAGATCGCGGATTCCTTGAGTTCGCCCTCACTGGGTAATTGTGTTTTGAAACAATTACTCAGGCCTCTTCCCTTTTCCATCCTTTTTCCCTCGCAGGTCCGGATTCAGGATTGACTGATCGAGTGACGTTATTGGTGGATTTGAATACGAAGGAAGCGCCGGGTCCTGGGATAAGTTGAGATGGCGTCCCGGTTGGACCATGTTCGGTTCAACGGGCGTCCTAATGCCGCGTCTCCGGTTATGCCGGGAGACGGGTGTTACAATTTGGTATCAGAGCCAGGTTAAAGGTCTCCCAGTCCTGCCCTGAGAGATCAGCTTTCGTTGTTTTCCCAAAAACCCAGTTTTCAATCTTTTCGAAAAGCGTTTGCGAAAGTTTATAAAATGGTTACTTTGCGAAAAGCTTTTTCAAGCACCAACTATATCATAGATTGTTCTCCACGCCGGTCCTAGTCTAGATAGAAATTATCCGTGCAGGTTGGCGTCATTGTCTTCAAACCTCGGTTGTGCTACTGCCGCTAGATGTGTGCCGAGATATATGTCGTGATGTGTGTCGTTGAGGTGTATGTTGGGATGTGTGTTGTGGTATGCGCCTACAGGGCAGTCGGTACTAGTGAGGTGGTGTTGGGGTCATCGTGGGTTAAGAGTATTGTTCAACCAAGTGTGCTAAAGTGTCAAGGATGCGAAGACGATCAGACGAGAGGCTAATGCGGGAATACTGCTAGGAGCATTGTAAGAGCTGCGAGGAGTGCTACAGGAGTTGCAAGAGGTCGATGGAAAGACCGGATTGCGAGGAGTGCTACAGGAGCTGCAAGAGGTCGATGGAAAGACCGGATTGCGAGGAGTGCTACAGGAGCTGCGAGGGGGTCGATGGAAAGACCGGATTGCAAGGAGTGCTACAGGAGCGGCAAGAGGTAAAGGGAAAGACTGAAATTGCAAGGAGGTCATTTGGAAGTGGCGGTGTTCCTACTGGATTAAGCGTCAGGAGTTGCTTGAGTTGCTTGGATCACAAAGAGCAGCGGGAGGCTACCCAAATCTGTTCCAAGTAGGGAATCTTGGGATCGGTTTGTGACATCAACTTCAATGAGTTATGGACGGCTCGTTGAAGATTGATCAAGCGGGAAGCTGGAGAAGATCTTCGTGGTACGACAGGCTCGAGATTCAACGGTGGGACCGGAAAGGAAACGGTCTGCCCTGGAGTTCTTTGTGGATTGCTGGAACAGATAATGGAGTTCCGCAAGACGGAAAGAAGATCGCAGAAGCGTTTTGGGAAGTGGCGTTGTGGCATTTGGAATTGCCTGGCAAGCCGGACTTCTGAAATTGCAAGCTCAAGTGGACAAAGCTGGTTATTGGAGATGGAAATCCAATGGGAGAGTGTTAGGAAAACACTATGGAGGATTGGCAAGGAGCTGCAAGGAATAGCAAATGAGCGCAAGTCTAATGGGGAAGGAAACCCAAAGGATGGTGTTTGGAAAGCACCACAACCGGATCACAAGGTAGGACACCTTGACCTGGAAGTCAGATTGGAAGCTGGCTTGGATATCAGAGTGCGCAGCGGAAGCGTGGCATTGGAGCATATAAGGAGTTAAGTGGGTCGTTCCCCACCAGCCAGATAGCCATAATGGACATGGTTAGCTGCATCGGTCACAAAGGTTAGCAAGGATGTTTGCTTGGGCAACAGTCAACGCCATAGTGCACGGTAATGGAAAACCGTCGTAGAGGATCCATTTGGAAGTGGATGATGCATTGTGGCACGGTAATGGAAACCGTTGAGGAGAATGGGATTGGAAGCGGGGCATCGAATTCAAGACTTGGAACCACTCAAGGGATGAGTGTTGTTCTAAACGTTGGAGACCGACCCTAATGGACATGGGCGGTAGCATGTGGCGTTTGTATTGCATTCTGGAAGCTATTGTTGGATCGGCACCAGGAAGAAGGACACTTCAGAGTGTGGTTGGAAATAAGGGGGGGAGGAACAGTCTGCAGGATTCAATCAAGTAAGCAATCAAGTCAGTTTTGGGTCAGCGAAGTTTGCGGAGTGTGGTTGGTAAAGAGTTGCAGTGGGGAAATTCCCGCCACGGAATTCGGGACAAATTCTTTTCAAGGGGGGGAGAATTGTAACATACCCAAACTGGCCCAATTAAAAATTTTGAGAAAAGAAGAGGAAAGCCCATTAGCCCAAGTCCAAAAGCATCTTCCTTCCCAAAACCCTAGCATTTTCATTATAAATAGGAGCCACCTTTTTGGAGAAACCAAGAAGAAATGATCCTCGGCGAAGCCCTGCTCCCGTTCCGTCGCAGCCACCACCTCCAGAGAGTAGATCTAGGGCTCCTCCATCGTTTGGTTTCGAAATAGATCCGGTAAGCCCTTTTTCAGATCTATTTCCCTTCAACCCGAGATCTAAAAGCCTCGTATCTTTCTAACCGTGAGGAATCTGGGAAATCAGAGACCACCATCGCGTTCCTCTCGTCGAGACGAAGCCGTAGCCACCGACCTTGCCCCCGTAGCTGTCCGGACGCGCCCGCACTCGCCAGGAGAAGATCCGCCTGTTCTCCAAGCGCCGCCGCACGCGCCGCCGCCGCCGGAGCCACGCGCCGCTGCCATCCGCCGGGATCCGCCGCCGCCGCCGTCGCCGCCGTTTCCGCCGTCCGCCGCCGCCCGGAGCCACCGCCGGACCACCGCCGAGTCAACTCGGCCGGCGACCGAGTCAACTCGGTTGACCGGGTCGGGTCGGTTGACCGGGTCGGGTTGACCGGTTCGGGTCCGTTGACCGGGTCGGGTTGACCGTTGACCGTTACCGGTCCGGTTTAGGTTAACCGGTTCAATTCCCAATTTCAATTCCAATTTCAATTTCAATTTCCGGTTTAAATCGGTTAAGCTGGTTTGAGCTGGGTATTTTCAATCGATCATATCTAGCTCATCCTAAGCCCGATTTAAGCGATTCAAAAGCCTATCTCACTCGATTTCGCGTACTCTTTCCAGATCTGATGTCAGTTTGGGCTGAGGAAGCTTAAAAATTATCGTTTTGCCCTCTTCTTTGGCTAAGATGAGGACTGGTCGTTATCTCTACCCCATTCTATCTCAATTCCAGGACATGAGTCCTTGTTTAATAGCGTCTTTCCTAGGTAGTATAGGTTCGGTAATGCGCGCTATGTGATTGATTGTTGAACATAGAAATGTTAGGATATCGCTTAAACAGAAAACGTTGATTGTGCTTGATGGCTTGTGTGCGTAGTTGCAAGTGTTGTGGTTGAGTCGGGTTGTGGCCCAAATCGGTTGTGGCCGAGTGAATGCCGGTTGGTGCCGGTAGAGTAGGGTTGTGGCCCAAGTGTTGTGGAGTAGGGTTGTGGCCCGAGTGTTGTGGAGTAGGGTTGTGGCCCGAGTCGGTTCATGGGTGCGTGCGTTGTGGTTGGGGCCCATGCTCGCACTTATGGACAAGTTGTTAGTGTGTAGGTTGATTGTGTGCCTTCGGGCGTTGGGTGCAAGGTGTTATTAGCCTTGGACTTGTTTCTTGTTGTTGTGATAGCGTAGGATGAGATCGCGGATTCCTTGAGTTCGCCCTCACTGGGTAATTGTGTTTTGAAACAATTACTCAGGCCTCTTCCCTTTTCCATCCTTTTCCCCTCGCAGGTCCGGATTCAGGATTGACTGATCGAGTGACGTTATTGGTGGATTTGAATACGAAGGAAGCGCCGGGTCCTGGGACAAGTTGAGATGGCGTCCCGGTTGGACCATGTTCGGTTCAACGGGCGTCCTAATGCCGCGTCTCCGGTTATGCCGGGAGACGGATGTTACAAGAAGGATAATATCTTTTATCTCCCGAAGCAATAATTCTATCGCCTTCTATCGCTTATTTTAAAACTCGCTAAGTAGTATTCAACCGTTTTGACGTGCTCTCAACGAAGTATGTGTCGATATCCGACCATTAATTCTTCTGGGCCTTAACCCAGTACGAGTTACAAAGAGGAGATCATTAGTTGGGCTTGAGTTGAATTGATGTTGGCAAAAGGAAGAGTAAGCAGGCCCATCACGTGACACTCTTAATGCGCAAGTAAACCGACTTCCGTGGTAAAAACCCTAGCTGGATCATAACCTGCATACATATAAAAAGAGCAGAAGTTGATCAGAAGAAAGATACAAGCAAAAACAAAAATACAACGTGAGAGAGAGAGCATTAAGAGATCAAAGAGCTAAAGAGACTTTGTTCTAAGGGCTAAGTGATCTAGAGTGCTTAAGATTCACAAAGAGATATTCTTTGATTAAGAGTTTGTATCTAACTAATTCCGATTGCTTGCGGAATTGCGTAATCAAGAGAATATAGTGAATCAGTTGTGGGATACCGTTCCCACCCCTGTGACGTAGCCAATTGGTGAACACATGGTGAACAATTCTTGAGTCGTTTATATTTTCCGCATACAAACGATTATACTTGGCTTAGCATCTATAAAGAGTTGAATAACACGAGTTGAAATCTCAACAAGTGGTATCAGAGCTTCAGGCTTAAGGTGTTAGAGAGATAGATCAATCTAAGACAGCCACAATCTGCAAGTCATGGAACCTACCCGAGGAAAGTTTGAGATGGATAAGTTTGATGGGAAGGGAAATTTCGGAATGTGGAAATACAAGCTTCTAGGACAGCTAGAGATTCAAGGTTTGGCGTCAGTATTGGAGGAGGGCGCTACTTTGTTTGATGAATCTGCTAAACTAGAAGAAGGTGAGAAACCCAAAGTTGATCCTTTAAAAGTTGCAAGAGACACTAGAGTAATGAATCTGCTTGGTACATGTCTAAATGACATGATTCTTAGAAAGGTGATGCATGAGCCTACAGCTTTACTAATGTGGAAGGCTCTAGAAAGAGATTATCAGACCAAGTCACTTCCTAACAGGATTTATCTTAAGCAACAGTTTGCTAGTTACAAGATAGATAAAGGCAGAAGTATAGAAGAGAACTTGGACAGTTTTCTGAAGCTTATTGTAGATCTAGCTAGCCTGAACATCAATGTGAGTGATGAAGACCAGGCTATACAGCTTCTTACCAGCTTACCTCCACCTTATGAGCCTCTAGTACATACTCTTAAGTATGGTACATGAAAAGAGACTCTAACAGTTCATGAGGTAGTCACTTCTGCATATTCTAAAGAGATTGAGCTGAAGCAGAAGGGACTTTTAAACAAATTTGGATCTAACTCTGAAGGATTTTATGTTGAATCAAGGGGAAGAACAAATGACAGATCTTAGAAGAGTAATGGAAGAGGAAGATCAAAGTCGAAAGAAAACATGTCTAAGTCAAAGCCAAGATTTAACAAGAAAAATCAGAGTGAGTGTTTCATTTGTGGAGATGAAGGGCATTGGAAAAGAGAATGCCCTGAGAGAAATAAAAGCAAAGATTTTGCAAATATTGCATCAGCACCTATACAACCTATAGTGTTGAGTGTGAGTACTCAAGACACAATGAAGAATTGGGTGATGGACTCAGGTTCTTCATACCACAGTACATCAGACAAGGAAGTCTTAATTGATTTCAAGGAGTATGACGGTGGAAAGGTTCTTATGGCTAACAACACTTATGGAAACATCAGAGGAATGAGAAAGATTCATATTCAGAATCCAGACGGTTCTGAAGTGATACTTAAAGATGTGAAACACATGCCCGAAGTAAATAGGAATCTGATTTCATATGGGATGTTAGAGAGGTCAGGTTGCAAGTATAAAGGAGGTAATTTCAGAGTTCAATTTTATAAAGATGGCAAGAAGGTACTGGCTGGAAAATACCAATATGGGTTGTATTATCTTCAAGGGACAGTTGCTAAGGCTGAAATGAATGCTTCTTCAACAGTGAAAGAAGTACGAAAGGAAAAGTCTAAGAATGTGAGTTTTAACAAGAACCTGATTCAAGGACCAACTCCATATGGTTTTGAATCAAGAGGTGCATCAGCTAAAGGGGAAGATTCTTCTTCAATAAAAAATCAGAAAATCGAAAGGATTTGAGAGTGAAGGAGGAATAAGAAATTCTGATCCTGAGACCTATGCATTAACTACTGCAGAAGATATTGGCAGAAAAGAGCCTAAAGGAGAGGCTGAGAAAAGCCAGCATCGGATGAATGCTACAAATGCTACAGTAGAAGGGGAGCTGAACAAAGAACCTAAGATGGAAGGCTTGGGCAATGTTTCATAGATATTAAAGATGGGGATCTTTGGAGATGGAGTTAAGGAAGCAGTAACACTATCTAAAATCCACCAAAACAAAGTTCAATCTATTTCTGAAATGGATGAAGACGTACCTAATCTGAAGTTCCAGTCTGGTTGTGAGCTTCTCATTGTCCACTGATTGGAGGAGCAGCTCCAGGTAACTCCTAGAATAGCAAAACAAGGAGATAAAGCTGCATGAGTTTGTTTTGCGAGTAATGCTCAAACATCAGATTGAGTAGAGGAGGTGGAGTTACCTGGAGAACTCTGGAATTGTGCTTGGAAAGTCACAAGTTCCAGGTGGAGCATTGTTTGACACAAGGCACTGTCAAACAAAGAAATGCGCAAGCTGAAAAAGATTCAAGACTCAAACACTTCTTAGAAATTACAAGACAAAGTAACTTAGAAGAAGTCTAGGGGTCTACGGTTTCTTGGAGAAAGTCAACAAAATCTGAAAGTCAAATGGAGATGACTTTAGGAAAATTGACCGTAGAGAAACCAGGAAGAAAACATGTGTTATCTGCAAGCATAACAGGAACTGAATTACTGAGACTTCAGTTCTAGGTGGAGTAGTAAGTTGACACAATGTCAACTTTAGATGAAACACGTGACCTGTGAGAAAAAGAAGTACAAGATGAGTATTTATGATCAAAAGAAGTCAGCAATGAATTAAGGATCATATCAAAATTGGTTTATTCATAGATCCTCAGCGTCAGGAAATCAAGTCAACAAGGTATGACTAAGGAACTTAACATAAATTCAAAAGGAATACAAGTTGTTCTCAAGCAATATCAAGCTATCAAGGATATACTAAAGTGTCAAGTGTTATTCAGTGTTTCCATGGAAATTATAAGAAGCTGAAACGAAGCAGATATGGTCGCAACTTATCTGAGGACGTGGTGTAGATAGCCAAGATATCAGGAAGAGACAGATACATGACTTGAAATGGTCAGACTCAATGCTACAAGACCAGAGAAGAGACACATTCAAAGGTATGTAATAAAGGATGTTAAATTAAAACTAACTAAGGCTTCTGTTTTGCAAAAACCAGATAAAGAATAATCAAAGAGAAAATAACCTCGAGGATTGACCATTATTCTTGTCAGAATTGGATATATTACTCTATTTGAAACAGAGGTTTGAGTTCTTCGATCTACGTTTTATCCCCCGTGCCCAGAACTTCCATGCTTACTACTTAGCGAAGGAAGCCCGGGCTAGAGGCGTGTTATTCCCATATAAGCCAGACTGTCTCGACTGAAGGAACTTTTCGGAGCCTCCCTTCCAGCGGATTAAATTTGGCTTAACCAAGATGGATCGACGACAAAAAAAAAGAGAAAATAATATGTGTTGTTGGAGCCCAATGAGAGGGGGAGGTGTAATGCATAGGGAAATTCTTCATTGATTATTAGAAGTATCTAAAAGCTAAATGATGAAGTCATTAGTTAAGCGTGAATTAAGTACAGAGATAAGCAAATAGTTAAGAGAGCTCCAATAACTTATCTAGAAATAACGTATGATAGGATGAGAAGCCATCTCATCAAAGACGAGTATGAACCATATGTTCAAGAAGTCGTCTCCGAAGTCTGCATCAAAACGATTTGTCAGTGTTTGAGCAAGAAGGAAAATCGAAGTCAGAGGAAGATGGGATTTGAAGTCAGAAACTTAACTCAGTAAGTGAAAAGCTGGAATCGAACATACCAGGGCTCGCCTCAGACCTGAATCGATCGACAGGAGATGCATCAGACTCAAAATCGATTTACAGAATATCCACAAGGAAGGTAAATCCGTTTAAGAAAAGCTAAAGGAACAAGGAGTTAGACACTTATCTTGCAAGATCGAATGTAAAATCGAAGGTACAAGGTCTCCATGAGTCACGCACACACTCTACAGGGAAAGAAAATGTCAGACAAAGATAGATTCATAAAATCTTTACAAGGAAGCAAAATCGGCCTAAGAAAAGCTGATAGTACAAAGGATTAAGATACCTATCTTTCGGAATCTTCTGAATCGAAGATTTAAGGTCTCGGAGGAACATGCGTGACGGATTTCAAAAGCAAAAAGGAAATTGTCAGAACAAATAAAATCGAACCACAGAAGAGGTAAGAGGCTTGGAGAAGAGAAGCATCAAGCTTACTTAGTGTTTAAAGCTCACGATCGGAGCTGGAGACCTTGAATCGGAAATTAAACACGGGAAAGGGTTAGTCAAAGAAGACAAGGTGAAATCGACTTATGAGTGACTGAGAAAGGTAAGGAGATGAAGCTTAGAAATCTACATGGAGTCATCTTAGCTCGCGCAGCAGGAAGATGAGCTCGAAACTGAAGAAAATGGAAGATCTCCATTTTAGTCGCCTGACAAAGAGAGAGTGAGCAAATGTCGGATAAGGTGGAGATTTGTCGATATCCGACCATTAATTCTTCTGGGCCTTAGCCCAGTACGAGTTACAAAGAGGAGATCATTAGTTGGGCTTGAGTTGAATTGATGTTGGCAAAAGGAAGAGTAAGCAGGTCCATCACGTGACTCTCTTAATGCGCAAGTAAACCGACTTCTGTGGTAAAAACCCTAGCTGGATCATAACCTGCATACATATAAAAAAGCAGAAGTTGATCAGAAGAAAGATACAAGCAAAAACAAAAATACAACGTGAGAGAGAGAGAGCATTAAGAGATCAAAGAGCTAATGAGACGTTGTTCTAAGGGCTAAGTGATCTAGAGTGCTTAAGATTCACAAAGAGATATTCTTTGATTAAGAGTTTGTATCAAACTAATTCCGATTGCTTGCAGAATTGTGTAATCAAGAGAATATAGTGAATCAGTTGTGGGATACCGTTCCCACCCCTGTGACGTAGCCAATTGATGAACACTGGGTGACCAATTCTTGAGCCGTTTATATTTTCCGCGTACAAACGATTATACTTAGCTTAGCATTTATCTAGAGTTGAATAACACAAGTTGAAATCTCAACAGTATGCTTCATCAAAATTCTAGCTCCGGCCCAATTTTGACTTTACTACACCAATTAGATGAAGCATACTTTTATTCTCATCACTAAACCCCAATCTTTAAAATCTCATCACTAAACCGTTTCCAATATTCAATTTCTTATTAATTTCAAAAATATTATTAAACCGTTACTGAAGCGGAATTAATTGCACTGAATGTACCTTTTTTAGAAAGTAATAGCAATCTTGTATCTTTCAAATTCTTTTTGCAATTGTGTATCTTTTTTGTCTTTTAGTGGTGGCTAATTACAATTTACCCTTAGATTTTGTCTTTTAGTTATAGATAGTTATTCATTCTTGTTTTTTTCCTTCTATCCATCCGATACATTTTTTTTTAAATTATTTTCTTTTTATTTACACACTCTCTCTTACTTTATGAGTTATTTTTACCCCAAGTTTTTTTGATTGTAGATATGATGAATTGGGTGAGGTTTTCGGACTTATAGATCGTTGGAATGGAGATAAAATATGACGATCTATCGGAATTCAAAAAAAAAATTTCGGACTTAATATGAAAGTTGCGAATGGATAGGTTAGAGTAGATGTCCACAACATCCATCTACGTGTATACTTACGATGGACAATATGCTTAACATGATGGTTTAACATATGACGTTGGACGATCACATGAATGATGAATCCAAAAATATGTTTACCATGGGTAAACGTTTAACATATGATTATTCGTGGACAAGATACTCAACAAGATGAGTTTAACATGAATGATGATGGACAAGATGCTTAACAAGATGATTTAACATATGATTATTTGTGGACACAAAAGTATGTTGGACGCTCACATCTCATGCTTAACAAGATGGTTTAATATATGATGGACAAAATGCTTAACAAGATGCTTACCAAGATTGCAACGCTTATGATCCGCGGACACAAAGTGCGGATCTAATGGACAAAAGTTGGTTAAGAGTTCACATGATTGTGAATTTGTGGACATAGAGTAGGTGTAGACCACTATCCATCAACAAAATGCTTACCATGGGTAAACGTTTTATGATGGACAATAGGTGGACACAAAGTACGATTCTAATGGACAAAAGTTGGTTAAGAGTCCACATGATTGTGAATTTGTGGACATAGAGTAAGTGTAGACTACTATCCATTCGAAAACAACATTTTCATTGGCTACTTCCTACCCATAGTAAGCACCTTGCATGTATATGATCATTGTAGTATCCACATGGATGGATATTCATTTGCAATTTTCGTAGCATCCACATGGATGGAGACTCAACTATCCATTCACAATCTCCGTATTAAGTCCGTTTTTTTTTTTTGGAATTCTGGTAGATCGACTAGTTCTAACTCCATTTCGGCGGTCTATATGACCTGTAACCTCATCCATTATATGATATCCACCGTTCAAAAAAATTGGGGTGAAAATAAATGTAAAAGTAAGAAAGAGAAGGAAAAAGAAAAGGAAAAAAAAAAAAAAAAAAGAAGAATGGATACATCATTCTCGGTGGAAAAAATTAAAAAAAAAATAAGGAAGAAAGAGAATGTAGGGATAAAGTGGTCTTTTTACTGGTAGACACTACAAAAAAAAAGATACAAATTAGCAAACTCTTTTGCAAAGGTACAAAATTGAACTACAAAAGATGAAAAGATACATTGGATGCAATTCACCCTACGCGGGCATGATTAATTACTAAATCTGCTTTTTATCAGTTTTATTGTCACCAAATATAAACTTATTCTCTAAGTAAATTTAATGGTTTTGTAGAAGTAATAAAAATGAATAGTATAGGTGATTTGGTAACGTTTAAAAGAAATTGGGATGTTTAATAATGAGAATAAAAGTTTTGGGAGGATTGAGTGTTGGATGAAGTCAAACATGCTAAATTAGGCCTGAAAATGCCAAGAACCTTCTTCTGTGTTTCTCAATAGTCAGGCGCTTTTATATGGCTTATCCAGAGACATTTTTGTATATCTGATCTTGAACATGGCTTTTTCTTCGTCTTCTTCTTCTTCTTCTGCTCGCATTTGGAGTTACCGCGTCTTCATGAGTTTCCGTGGACCTGACGTTGGTAAAACGTTTCTCAGTCATTTACGCAAACAGTTTAACAGCAATGGGATTACCATGGCACCTGAACTCGGGATCACAGAATCGTTGATCTACATCAGAGAATCGAGGATCTCGATCATCGTGCTCTCAGAGAAATATGCTTCATCGATATGGTGTTCGGATGAGCTGTTGGAGATTTTGAAGTGCAAGGAAGAGATGGGACAAATAGTGATGACGATCTTCTATGGAGTAGATCCATCTGATGTTCGGAAACAGACAGGAGATTTTGGGAGAGCTTTCGAGAAAACTTGTGCTGGAATAACAGAGGAGAAGAGGCGAAGATGGAGCCAGGCTTTGACCGACGTTGGAAATATAATCGGAGAAAACTTCCTAAACTGGTTCGTGTATGATTAAATTTAGTCCAGTGTTTCTTATTATGTTTTAAGTGGTAACCCAAGAGTAACAAATCAAATAATGTTGAATATAATACAATTGATCTCATATAGTAATTTCTTGTTGGATGAATATTGTAAATACATATATACTATATGTCATATATTATTGAGAATTGTTATCTCTCTGCTTTTCCTCTCTCATGACTATTTGATCGGAAACAATGCTTTTTTTTCTTTCTCTTTTGTAAGGGACAATGAAGCCGAAATGATTGAGAAGGTTGCTAAAGATGTTTTAGATAAACTAAACGCCACACCGTCTAAGGATTTTGATGGCATGGTTGGACTTGAGGCTCATTTAAAAGCAATGGAGTCTTTGCTAGATTTAGATTCGGATGGAGTTAAGATGGTTGGAATCTATGGTCCTTCAGGCATTGGTAAGACTACAATTGCCAGAGCTTTGCATAGTCGATTCTCTAGTAGGTTTCAGCTTACTTGTTTTGTGGACAACCTGAGGGAAAGCTATCATAGTGGTTTTGATGAGTATGGTCTAAAGCTCCGTTTGCAAGAACAGTTTCTTTCAAAGGTTTTAAACCACAATGGTATGAGGATATCCCATTTAGGTGCAGTAAAAGAAAATCTGTGTGACCAGAAAGTGCTGATTATTCTTGATGATGTGAACACTCTAAATCAATTAGAGGTGTTGGCTAATGAAACTACATGGTTTGGTCCTGGAAGTAGGATTGTAGTGACCACAAAAAATCAGGAGCTTTTACAGCAACATGGTATCCATAATATATACCCTGTGGGTTCTCCATCTAGAGAAGAAGCTCTTGAGATCTTATGTAAATATGCTTTTAGACAAAGCTATCCTCATAATGGATTTAAAGAGCTGGCAGAAAGCGTAGTAGACCTATGTGGTAACTTTCCGTTGGGTCTCCGCGTGGTGGGTTCATCTTTACGTGGAAAGAAGGAAGGAGAGTGGGCCAAATTAATGCGCAGATTAGAAACTATTGACAGTCGAGATATCGAGCAAGTACTAAGAGCCATAAATGAACCAGCACCGTCTAACAGACCAGCAGGAAAAAGTAAAAGCCGGTATTCCACTGCAATGGCCTTCCTCGTCGTCATCAATTTGCTACTGGAGATTGCATCAGCTGTTACAGACCAGCTCTCTTCCATTCGCAAGCCTTATTTCGCAAGAATCGCCTTAGTGATGTCAATTATCTCTGCTATCCTCTCCATCCTTGACCTCGCTTACAAAATCCGAGTCCATAAAGCTTGTTTCCGATGCAAGTGGCCTATCCCTTGGTTCTACTATCCATCACGTGGCTACAACAGAATCTTTGGAAGTTTCACAGATACGGTCTTATTGTTCTGCGTTGTTGGTCAGTTAATAGTGTCGACGATCAATTGTAGCTTTACTGAAAGAAGACGAAATGGTCCCATCAAAGTATCAGTGTGGCCTCTCTTCTTTGCTATTGGTATGGTATGCTCCAAGTTCATGGAGAAGACGCCCATTTCGAAGGAAAACTAGCTCTAACAAAAAATTGTTGATTTGTTTTTAAATTTTAAAGAATAAAGAGAAGTGAGTGACAAAAAAAAAAAAAAAAAAAAAAAAAAGAATAAAGAGAAGTGTTTTAAAGGTTGTATTACATGTTAATTTACATTGAATCATGTACTTTCTCTTCATGTCGTATGATGTTCCCCTCTCTGTTTTGTCATTATAAAGCGCTACAAATTTTGACACATTGGAACTTGCCAAGTTCAACTTGGTAGTCTTGGTAGAGCGTCCCTCCTCTGTTTCTCTGCAAAAAGCTAGAAGTCATTCCAACTAATTGGAACTTGACATCTCTAAAAATGGCGAGATGAAGTGATGCGCACGGCTGCCAATTTTGCACGTATATTTCTATGAACATCCCAACATTCCTTATAACAGACACAACAATAAAAGAAGTGCATACGTCAATTACATTTTGGTCTCATCTTCAGCATCTCAGATAAGTGGCAATGGAATGCTCAAGACTCTAAGTCCACAACTCCCCACGTATATACCTTAGCTAGGCTTGAGAAATAATGGTTTTGAAAGTATTCTAATTGCTGCATCAAATATCTTGACATGTTTAGAGAGCTTGCACTTTCTGTCTGCAGAAAACTCACGTCACTGCCAAAAGTTGACGTCGTTATGTACCCTAATTAGCTAGCCGGAGAACATGATTTTCCCCAAGTATTGTCCTCGGAAACGCAAAGGCTACTCATACCCCATTAAGAAAATCCACTGTGGCGTCTCCACATGCCAAACGAAACATTTGTTTATATATCTCCTTGAGTGGATTTACGAAAACAGATGGCTTGAAGCGAGTAGATAAATAATGTTAGGATTCACCAGCAGATAGTAAGACTTTGACATTATTGATTGTGGAGTCCAGATCTTGACGTAAGATTACAAAACAACGATGAAGAGGAATCGTCCGACAGATTCAGTCTGTTTTCTTCAATCACACTCCATGTACCTTCATATAGTTCATATGATGATTAATAAAACTTCTATCATCTTCTCGCAAAAAAAAACTTCATCTTATATTCTTGGATCATATTTGTGATAGGGTATTGGATCTATGATAAGTATAATCTAATATATCATTGACACGGCGAAGTGTTTTTAAAGAGATTACAGTGCCTACATACCTACAACTACAAAACATCAATTTTAGTACCTTCCCACTGCAAAGAAAACATGCCATTATCGAGGGAAAAAACAGACGGATATCCGTCAAAAATGGTCATTTCCCACGGATTTCGGACCAAAAAATTCCGTCATTTCTATTTTGTCGGAAAAAAATTCCCGTCGGTTTTTCGTCAGTAAAAACCGACGGATTACCGTCAAAAATAAAATCGACGGATTATCGACAGGATTTTGACGGACATAATACCGACGAATTTCTGACGGAATATTACCGACGGAATTTTGACGGAATATTACCGACGGAATTCCGACGGATAAGTAAAAAAAAATAAAAAAATTATATTTCGAAAATTAATTATTATTATTATTTAGAAATATAATAAAAACAGAAATTTATTAATATTTACTAAATATATTTAATAAATATTTCAAAATGTTTTAAAAATTCTTAAAAATCTTTTAAAACTTTCTGAAAAGTTTCTAAAATATTAAATAACATTTAAAATATTTATTAAATATAAAATGTGAAAAACATTTTTAGAAAATGGTTTTTATAAGATAAAAACGTTTTACAATTCAAAACAATTTTCAAAAAAAATTCCAAAAATATATTTCATGTTCATAAAAATATTTCAAGAGTTTTACATGTTTTAAAACGTTTTCCAAAACGTTTAAATCGGTTTTAACAAAAAAAATATTAAGAAATCAAAATATTCATACCCAAACAATCCAAAATCTTAATAACTAATGTTCAATCCATCATTCTCAACCTAAAATACCTTTCAATCTAGACATGCAACCATTTCCTAGAATCCTACAACCTAAACAAGAGATTTAAAAGAAAATCAATCGGTTGAAAGGATCACTTACATGTTCATGATGAATTTGGCGGTCGGATTTGGTGTTTCACGGTGAGAAACCGGCGAATTTCTAGAGAGAAGAACAGAGATGCCGAGAGATGAGAGAGAGAGAGGTTTCAGAGAAATGGAGAAGAAGAAGTTTGGTAGAGACAATTAAAAACAATTTTTGACGGAAATCCGTCGGAAATCATTTACCGTCTGTTTTCCGTCGGAAATTTTGGCGGTTCAATTGATTTCGCCAAATTTTGGCGGTTACGCCAAAAATTTTCATGAAAAAGGCGCCATAATTTATGACGGAAAACCGACGAAAAACTGAGGGAAAACCGACGGAATTCCGTCAAAAATTTCTGACGAAATTCTGAGGGTTTAGGGTTTCAATTAGGGTTTAGGGTTTCAATTAGGGTTTTGACTTTGGCATTTTATAATGTTCACATTTATATGCAACAATAACATTGAAGTTTTTGATTATAAACCTCAGTTTAAGGAAAATTATTAAAATGAAAAGTTAGATAAGGTTTGACACTAACTACGTCTTAACCGTTATTATATACTACGAAGTGTTTCGGTCCGACGTGTTGTAATTTTTTTCTAATCATACAAACCATGTCATTTGGATCAGATATTGAAAACTAATAGTACAAAATATCATTACATTAACACATGAGAGGCTTTACGATTATTTGTTTCCCATTCCGAAACCCTAAACCCTAATCCGTCGAAAATCCGTCGGTAATTATCGACGGATTTCCGTTGAAATAATAAATATCGACGGATTTCCGTCTGAAATATAAATATCGACGGATTTTCGTCAGAAATATTTTTAAAAACAAAAAAAAATACATTGTAACTTTAATACATTTAGTTTTTCTAATCATACAAACCATGTCATTTGGATCAGATATTAAAATCTAATAGTACAAACAATCATTACATTAACTACTAAGAGGCTTTACGATTATTTGTTTCTCATTCCGAAACCCTAAACCCTAATCCGTCGAAAATCCGTCGGTAATTATCGACGGATTTCCGTCGGAAAAATAAATATCGACGGATTTCCGTCAGAAATATAAATATTGACGGATTTCCGTCAGAAATATTTTTAAAAACAAAAAAAAATACATTGTAACTTTAATACATTTAGTTTTTCTAATCATACAAACCATGTCATTTGGATCAGATATTAAAATCTAATAGTACAAACAATCATTACATTAACTACTAAGAGGCTTTACGATTATTTGTTTCTCATTCCGAAACCCTAAACCCTAATCCGTCGGAAAAATAAATATCGACGGATTTCGGTCAGAAATATAAATATTGACGGATTTCCGTCAGAAATATTTTTAAAAACAAAAAAAAAAATTTGCACCATACGACGGAAAGTTAAACCGTCGGTTTATCGTCGGGTTTTTCCGACGGAATGAGAAACCGTCGGAAATTTCCGACGATATTCCGTCGAAAAACGTCCCGTCGAAAATTCGTCGGTTTATCGTCGGTAATTTCCGACGGATTTTTTCCGTCGGTAATTCCGTCGATAAACGCCATGTTTTCTTGTAGTGTCCCTGTGAAATACCTTCAAGGTCAAGCTACTAGAATGAAACGAGATTGGACCTGCATTGGGCTTCGTCTCGGCTTTCATTAATGGGTCTCAGCTCAACGTGGAAAGGTGACATATTGAAGCTCGAAGTCAACTACTTAAGGTGATCGAGTCAACATCGTCAAAGAGAGCTTCGTCCAACGATTAACAAAGTTTGTTAGAAGGCCGTTGGCAAGAATCATCACCAGAGTTCCACCATAGCTGAGACTCGTAGATAGCTCTGATCAAGTCGATCTCTTAGGTTTTCACTTCCCTTGTAATTGTTTATTACTCTTTTGACCTATAATTGAGTAGACATTGTATAAGCGAAGGAGATATCGAACGGAGCTGTATACCACCACACCGGAGGCGTTTTCCGGCTATTAGTGGACTGTAGAGAGTGTCGCCTCTCCCCAGACGTAGCGATCGCTGATCGTGAACTGGGCAAACAAATCTTGTCTTGTGTTCATCGTGTTACAGTACTTAGGCGAATCCAAGATTGAGTTTCTACAAGTGGTATCAGAGCGCTGGTTTGTCACGATTTGCCTATATTCGAAAAAAGTCCCTGATCTTGAAGATCAAGATCATCAGAGAAGATCGGTTGAAATCGAATTCAGTGTTAAATTTCACAAGCGAAGAAAATCATGCAAGGTTCGAAACTTATCTGGTTAATCTATTGATCATACTGTGGAAGATTCTTGACTGTGGTATTCTTTCGGATAGATTACGATTGTTCTCGGTTAGACCTTAGGTTCTGTGACTGCTGAGATTTCAGACTGTATCCTGAAATCAAGGCAGAACTGATACATAATTGAGATGGAACCTATTAACGGACGGTTCGAAGTTGACAATTTTGATGGACAAGGAGATTTCGGCATCTAGAAGCACAAGATGTTGTTTGCTCTGGAGATTCTGGGATTGGATACAATCTTGGAGGAAGACTCAACTACAGAGGGCAATGTGGAGAAGGGAAGCGACATCAAGGATGAAAAGGCTAATCCTAAAAGACCTGATAAAGATAAACGAGTGAGGAGTCTCATACAGATAAGCCTTAGTGATCAGATCATCAGGAAGGTGATGAAAGAAACGACTGCTCTGGGTATTTGGAAAGCGTTGGAAAGGGATTACCAGACTAAGTCGCTACCAAATAGGATCTACTTGAAGCAAAGGTTCGCAAGTTACAAGATGGATGAGCATAGGAGTATTGAGCAGAATGTTGATGATTTTTTAAAATTAGTTAATGATCTTTAGAGTCTCAATATCAATATCTTAGATGAAGATCAGGCCATATAGATCTTAACCGGCCTACCACCCAAGTTTGAACCTTTGGTCCATACTTTAAAGTATGGAAGTGGGAAAGAAACTCTCACTGTTCATGAAGTGATAACGTCTGCATACACAAAGGAGACTGAGCTAAGGGAGAAAAGACTTCTAGCCAAGCCAAAGACAGAAGCAGAGGGTCTATTTGTCGGGGACAGAGGCAGGCCAGAGAAAAGAGATGGACATTCTTCGAAGGGCAGGTCCAAGAGTAAGGCCAGAGGAAAGTCAAAACAAAGGTTCAGTAAAGCTGGGAAAGGGTGCTTCATATGCGGTAAAGAGGGTCATTGGAAGAGAGAATGTCCAGACAAGGGAAAGAACAAAAACAAGGATTCTGTAAATGTAGCCTCATCACAAAGTGAGCCACTAATCTTAACTGCAAGTTTGCAAGATACTAAGAGCGAATGGGTTGCAAATGGGCCTACAAAAGAAAATGGGTCGAGATTGAGTGATGTGCACGGCTGCCAATTTTGCTACGTATTTTTCTATGAACATCAAAACATTCGTTATAACAGACACGACAGTAAATGAAGTGCATATGTCAACTAAGTTTCGGTCTCATCTCAGATCAGTGGCAATGGAAAGCTCAAGACTCTAGGTCCACAGCACCCCACGTAGATAACTTAGCTAGGCTTGAGAAATAATGGTTTTGAAATTATTCTAATGTCTGCATTAAAGATCTTGACATATTTAGAGAGCTTGCACTTCCTGTCTGCAGAAATTCACGTCTGTAACATCGGGAATGGAAACCGATAAGACCGAGAAAACTTGTAAAATTCATAACCGGAGTTACGGAAGTCCAAATGAAGTGATTCAGGTTGCTAAATTCATCTAAAATCATGGAGAATCTATTTTTGGGGTTTGAAGGATTTATGGAAACAGCTAAAGGTTTTCTAAATTATTAAACTCAAGAACGACCAAACCGAAGCATCGAAAAAGAACGGGTTTAAGGAGTGGTTTAAGCGGTTTAGGGAAGGGATTTTGCTCAGAAATAGCTTGCTAAGGAAAAGTATCCTCTCCTGGATGTCTCCACCACACTCTTGTTGGTTCAAAGAATGGTTTTTGATACAATGAACATGAGTTTGCATGGCATATTGTGTCATATCAAGTACATTCACTCAAGAAGGATTCATTTCACCCAAAAACTCACTCTCTCACATCACCACAGAGCCTCTATCTCTCTACATTCATCAAAACCCAGAAATGCATTGAACATTCAAAGAAAAACCAAGAACATTCTTTATGTTCTTCAATACTTGCGTCACAAGAAATCCCATATCTTCTAAACCATAAGTCTGATCTACTCACCACTTGAACCATTAGATTCCTCTCACTCTCCTCTACAACCTCCGTCATTCTTTTCCACTGGTGCCGGCGGTTCACTGGAGAACTCGCCGGAAAACCTTTGCCGGCGAGATCACCACCATGTTTCTCTCTTCTTTCCACCGGTTCTAGCTCCATTCCAGCTATCAGAAGCTTGATCTCCACCTGGTGATCCTTTTTAGTGGGTGGATCTTCTTCTCAGTCGCCGGAAAACCTTGGAAGCCGCACGTCAACGCTCCCGCCGCCGTGGTCAACGCCGGAGCCGGCCACCGGAAAGCTTCCCTCCGCCATTTTGCAGCCGGTTCTTCAGAGATAGATTCTAGTCAATTGATCCAGTATTTGGCTTGGTTTACAATTGGTTAAACCGTGGTCAACATGCTTAACCTTTTTAAAGTCAACATTCCGGTTTAGTTGGTCAAAACCGGTTTATCTTGGTTTAACCAAATCGGTTCAATTGGGTGGTTGAAGCCGGTTCAAGAATTGAAGTCAATGGGTCAAAGTCAACGGTCAGAAGTGGTCAATTGAAGTTGGTTAAGCGATTTCAATCGGTTCAACTGGTTCAACTAGGTCACACACCTAAGCAAACTGGACGCAGTACGTGAGGTTAATCATTAATGTAATGATCTGGCGAATGCATATTTGATATGCATTCAATACCAAGTTTCTGGGGCAGTATCGATCGACACAATTAGTATGTCGGTCGATACAGATCGGCAGTGTCGATCGACACAATAAGTGTGTCGGTCGATACAGATCGCGAATGGCCAAGATTAAATTCGGTTTAATCGTTGGTTAATTCGGTCGTGGTATAAGTCGACATATATAAGATATATGGTCGACCTAAACACGTTTCTAACCTAATTCACAGCCACCAGAAAGGTAAGAGAGACCTCTCGAGAGATTCGATCTCAACAGGCACTAGCATCCCTTCTGTTCAGTTTGTGTGCGTGTGGATACCAGTAGAGGCACATCAATTGAGGTGCTTCGAGATCTTGAATACTTGCAAAAAACTTCCGCTGCAAATCATCAGGTAATCTCGAGATCTGATAGATTCGATCAAGTCGATCTCTTAGGTTTTCACTACGCTTGTAATTGTATATTACTCTTCTGACCTATAATTGAGTAGACATTGTATAAGCAAAGGAGAGATTGAACGGAGCTGTATACCACTACACCGGAGACGTTTTCCGGCTATTAGTGGACTGTTGAGAGTGCCGCCTCTCTCCAGACGTAGCGATCGCTGATCGTGAACTGGGCAAACAAATCTTGTATTGTGTTCATCGTGTTACAGTACTTAGGCGAATCCGAGATTTAGTTTCTACAAGTGGTATCAGAGCGCTGATAGGTCTCAGGTTTTAATCCCTATACTAAACTGCAAGTGCACAACAATATCAATGTAGTATATAGGGTATCGAAATCCACAGAGACTCCGGTATTCAATAGCTCAAGAACAGGAATTTAACTAAGATGAAAGCAATGAAATTGTATTAAAAGCAATGTGAGAAAATAAGCAGAAAGCAGAGATTGTTGGTTGTGAAAGCAAGTTATTAAGAGCGCTAGGTCTAGGGCGTTCTCAGGAAATCAGACAAGCAGACAGTTCATTCAGCAAGGATCTAATTAAGCACAGTTCTAGAACTCAAAACACAGATATAGAATTAACCAAATTCCTTTGCGATAATTCTCTAAGTCTAAGTGCAGCAAACCAAACTTTCGTTTGCGAGAACTAACAGATTAAACCAGCTTTAATTCCAAGTTTGATATGTTCACAATTATCCTAAACCAAACTTCCGTTTGCGCAAAGTTTAATTGCCCAATTTAATTAGTTCAGATTCCTAAACCCTACTTCTGTGACGTATTTAGCAACCTAAGATCTAGATTCTAATTGATCAGGTTAGAACTAGCTTTAAGCACAATTAAATTGAAGAACAGATATACTTTGAATCCTTAACTGAATTTGAACAAGTCTAGCAAGTCATGAAATCCTATGTGAGAAACCCTAAACCTAACAAGTAATCTACTCAGACATAGATAATGAAAACATAATCATATGATGAATAAATTGCATAAAAGATAAAAGATTAAAGGGGTTCGAAATCTTCTCCAAATACAGATGAAGTAACTGGTTCAGATCAGCCCCAAAAGCTCTAAAAATCCTCTGCTCTTAATTATGAAAGCGTATCTAAAAATAAAACCTAAAACTTAATTAAATAGGTATAATCTCGGTCAGGGGCTTCTTTGCAAATATCAGGAACTTCTGGATCAAAGTGCAATATCTTGATTCTTCTAAACCGCCGAGTTTTGGCCCATCTCGCTGGTGCATCGATCGATGCTAGGCGTGCAACGATCGACACATTTCTTTATTTCGGACAGTGAACTCTATCTCTCGGCCAAACACTCCAAAAATCTCCAAAAAGTGCCAAAATCACCAAATATGCTCTAAACCTGATTATACCTGTAAAAGACTCTAAAAGCACACAAAAGACACTAAAAACATATCTATATCATGGCATAAAACCGGTAAAAACCATGATATATCAACTCCCCCACACTTAGCCTTTGCTTGCCCTCAAGCAAAACATAGAACTAAAGCTTGGTGAAGAGGTTTGAAAACTTTCAGAAACTCATTTCATCTTAGAAGCTACAATACTCAGATTCCCCTTAGTAAACCACTGAAAGAATCAATCACAGGATATCAAGACCAACATGTACTTCCCCCACACTTAGCAACTGTCCTAGGTAAACTCCACAATCACATTCAAGCATTCAAATTCTCCCTACTGACTTCTGCAAGTATTTAAGTGCGGTCTCACCTAAGGAGTATCGATCTAAAGGGACATGGATTCTTACCTTATCAGCTCTAGACCACCAAACTGTCTTTCTTTAGTCCCTTTCTTCTCTTTTCCCTTCCTTAACAACTGATTTTTCCCACATTGGGTATCTTTTTATTTTATTTTATCAGTGCTCTTCCCGTTTTGGGGTGTACTTTGGATCTTTCCATGGATGCACAGGAGATAATAGTTTTAGCTACCACTCCCAGAGACCACTTCGAAGCTATTAATTGGTTCTTTTCCATAGATACACAGGAGATGAAAGTTGTAGCTACCACTCCCAGTGACTACTTCAAAGTTCCTAGCTTATCTTCAGTTTATCTTACTCTTTTTTTTATAAGGGGAGAAGGGAACCAAATGGGACAGGTTAACAGGCTGTGTCAGAACTAACAAGGGAATCCGACATAAAGTATACCAAGCCCTTAGGTGAGAAATCTAAGTCAGTATTAAGATGAAGTCAGTAAAATGATCCTCTGATACCTGAAGTGATATGGGTGTTCCCAGTAGGTTGATCTGTGTCTGGGTTTTCTAATAGTCAGAGATAGATCCTGCAACTTCATCCCAATGGTTACTTAAGTTCCTGCAAGTCTTGTAAATCTTCTCCGAAAATCATAGTTTCTTACTTAAACAATTTTGACTCAAAAATTTTTTTTTTATTTTTTTTTTATGAAAAACAAACTAAAACAGAAAGATAATCATTAGTAGCACCTCCCCCACACTTAAGACACACTGTCCCCAGTAGTGTCCATCGAAGGATTGGTTAAAAGAAAATAAAAATTGAAAAGATGAAATTATGTCTGTCGGGTTACCTCTGTCGCTCAGGCATCGATCGTTGCACTTGGTGCATCGACCGTTACTTGGCGATTATCGTGTATGGTTGATCGTTGCTCAGGACCGCAACGATCGCTGCAATGCGATTCCTTTCGTGTTGTGACGATCGACACAGAAGTGCGTCGATCGTTGCACTGCGATTTTATCCGAGACCTGCAAACATAACTGCACCAAAAACAAAAAAACAAACGTAAAATCCTAACAAAAACACCAAAAACTAAAAAGAAAAACACCAGTACCTAATGGTGGGTTGCCTCCCACCCAGCGCTTGTTTAAGGTCAATAGCTTGACCGGACGGATGGGAATTTTTAGGTACCAGGAGGTCCTGACAGAGACTTTTTATATCTCTGTTCAAGTCTCCTCATCCATGGGGGTGAGTAGGCTGTTGCGGAATGCTCATGTCCAAGAAAAGATGGAGTGAAATGTGCTCCAGGATCTATAACCATAGTATTATCCGGCTGCTCAAAATCTGCGTCCCGTATGGTGAATGTCTGCCCATCTATCAGTGGCCTTCGCAGCTTATCCATCTCATAGCGCAGTGGTTCATCTCCCAGATGGAGGTCTATCAGGCTGTTCCTAACATCAATCACTGCTCCTTGATAGGTTCTAAGTTTTCCCTATACTAAACTGCAAGTGAACAGCAATGTCAAAGTAGTATATAGGGTTATCGAATCCACAGGGACACTCGGTCTCAAGAGAATCAAACTATAGGAATAAATACTAGAAAGAAGCAATGTGATTGAATTAAAAGCGGTGCGAGAAAGTAAATCAGTAGCAGAGATTAACGGTTGTGAAGCAAGTAATTAAAAGCGTCAAGCCTAGGGTATTCTCAGGAAATCAGACAAGCAGACAGTTCATTCAGCAAGGATCTAATTAAGCACAGTTCTAGAACTCAAAACACAGATATAGAATTAACCAAATTCCTTTGCGATAATTCTCTAAGTCTAAGTGCAGCAAACCAAACTTTCGTTTGCGAGAACTAACAGATTAAACTAGCAATAAGTCCAAGTTTGATATGTTCACAATTATCCTAAACCAAACTTCCGTTTGCGCAAAGTTTAATTGCCCAATTTAATTAGTTCAGATTCCTAAACCCCACTTCCGTGACGTATTTAGCAACCTAAGATCTAGATTCTAATTGATCAGGTTAGAACTAGCTTTAAGCACAATTAAATTGAAGAACAGATATAGTTATGAATCCTTAACTGAATTTGAACAAGTCTAGCAAGTCATGAAATCCTATGTGAGAAACCCTAAACCTAACTAGGAATCTACTCAGACATAGATAATGAAAACATAATCATAGAATGAATAAATTGCATAAAAGAATAAGAGTAAAAGGGGTTCGAAATCTTCTCCAAATACAGATGATGTAACAGGTTCAAATCAGCCCCAAAAGCTCTAAAATCCTCTGCTCTTAATTATGAATTGCGTAATGTAAAAAGTATAAAGCGTAGTAAAAGCGTATCTAATAAAAACACTAAAAACTCTATTATATAGGCATAATCTCGGCCAGGGGCTTCTTTGTAAATATCAGGAACTTCTGGATCAAAGTGCAATAATTTGATTCTTCTAAACCGCCGAGTTTTTGGCCCATCTCGCTGGTGCATCGATCGTTGCTAGAGTGCAACGATCGACACCTTTCTCTGTTTCGGACAGTGAACTCTATCTCTCGGCCAAACACTCCAAAAATCTCCAAAATGCTCCATTATCTCCAATTCAGCTCCAAACCTGACTATACCTGTAAAAGACTCTAAAAGAACACAAAAGATACTAAAAACACACTTATATCATGGCCTAAAACTAGTAAAAACCATGATATATCAACTCCCCCACACTTAGCCTTTGCTTGCCCTCAAGCAAAACAGAGAACTAAAACATGGTGAAGAGGTTTGAAAACTCTTCAGAAACTCATTTCATCCTAGAAGCTACAATACTCAGATTCCCCTTAGTAAACCACTGAAAGAATCAATCACAGGATATCAAGACCAACATGTACTTCCCCCACACTTAGCAACTGTCCTAGGTAAACTCCACAATCACATTCAAGCATTCAAATTCTCCCTACTGACTTCTGCAAGTATTTAAGTGCGGTCTCACCTAAGGAGTATCGATCTAAAGGCACATGGATTCTTACCTTATCAGCTCTAGACCACCATACTATCTTTCTCTAGTCCCTTTCTTCTCTTTCCCTTCTTTAACAACTGATTTTTCCCCATTGGGTATCATTTTATTTTTTTTATCAGTGTTCTTCCCGTTATGGGGTGTACTTTGGACACATTCCATGGATCTCATGAGAGAAAATAGTGTTTGCTACCATTCCCATGACCACTTCGGAGTTACTAACTCATCCTCAGTTTATTATTATTTTTTTTTTACTTTATAGAAGGGGAGAAGGGGACTAAATAGGACAGGTTTACAGGCTGTGTCAGAACTAACAGGGAATCCGACATAAAGCATACCAAGCCCTTAGGTGAGAAATCGAAGTCAGTATTAAGGTTGAAGTCAGTAAAGGATCCTCTGATACCTGAAGTGATGTGGGTGTTCCCAGTAGGTTGATCTGTGATGGGGTTTTCTAATAGTCATAGATAGATCCTGAAACTTCATCCCAATGGTTACTTAAGTTCCTGCAAGTCTTGTAAATCTTCTCAGAAAATCATAGTTTCTTACTTAAACAATTTTGACTCAATAAAACAAAAAAATTTTTTGAAAAAGGGACTGACTCTTAAGAAAACAGAAAGATATAAGTCAGTAGCACCTCCCCCACACTTAAGACACACTGTCCCCAGTAGTGTCCAGCGAAGGATTGGTAAAAAGAAAGAAAAATTTGAAAAGATGAAATTATGTCTGTCGGGTTACCTCTGTCGCACAAGCATCGATCGTTGCACTAAGTGCATCGACCGTTACTTGGCGATTTTCGTGTATGGTCGATCGTTGCTCAGGACCGCAACGATCGCTGCAATGCGATTCCTTTCGTGTTGTGACGATCGATGCAGAAGTGCATCGATCGTTGCACTGCGATTTAACCGAGACCTGCAAGCATAAACTCACCAGAAACAAAAACAAACGTAAAATCCTAACAAAAACACCAATAATGAAAAAGAAAAACACCAGTACCTAATGGTGGGTTGCCTCCCACCCAGCGCTTGTTTAAGGTCAATAGCTTGACCGGACGGATGGGAATTTTCAAGTAGAGGGTGCAGCATCCAGAGGCAAAATCTGTCCTCTGGGAATTTCGGCCTTAGCCCAATAGTGTTTCACCCTCTGCCCATTTACAGCAAACTCATTACCTTCCTTGCCTATTAGTATGACAGCTCCATATGGACGCACTTCCTTTATTGTGTAGGGACCGGACCATCTTGATTTCAGCTTCCCTGGAAACAAATGCAGACGAGAATTGTATAGAAGTACCTGGTCATTAGGCTCAAACCGTCTAGAAACAATCTTTTTATCATGATAAGCCTTAGTCCTCTCTTTGTACAGCTTTGAGTTCTCATAGGCAAGATGTCTAATCTCATCCAACTCATTAAGTTGTATCAACCTTCTTTCTGCAGCTGATTTAAGGTCAAAGTTAATCTGCTTCACAGCCCACGCTGCTTTGTGCTCAAGTTCCACCGGCAGATGGCATGCTTTTCCATACAACAAGTGAAATGGAGTAGTCCCTAATGGCGTTTTGAAAGCAGTCCTGTAAGCCCATAAAGCATCATCAAGCTTAGCTGCCCAATCTTTCCTCGTCTTCCCAACTGTCTTCTCCAGGATCTCCTTGATTTGTCTGTTAGAAACCTCTACCTGTCCACTAGTCTGTGGGTGATAAGGAGTAGCAACTCGGTGGTGCACTCCATGCTTCTTCAGGAGCTTCTCAAAAACCTTATTAATAAAGTGAGATCCTCCATCACTAATTACTATCCGGGGTACTCCAAATCTAGGGAATATGATGGATTTAAATAGCTTAATGACTACTGAAGAGTCATTGGTTGGACTAGTTATTGCTTCTACCCACTTAGAAACATAATCCACAGCAACTAATATGAATTTATTCCCATAAGATGAGGGAAAGGGACCCATAAAGTCTATGCCCCAGCAATCAAAAACCTCGACCTCAAGGATGAAATTCTGAGGCATCTCATGCTTCCTGCTGATTTTCCCTCTTCTCTGGCAGGCATCACAATGAGAAATAAAGGAGTGAGTATCAGCGAACATTGTAGGCCACCAGAAACCTGCCTGCAAAACCTTAGACACAGTCTTGAAAATAGCAAAATGTCCTGCATAATCTGATCCGTGACAGTGAAACAGGATATCTGGAACCTCCGACTCAGCAACACGTCTTCTATAAAGGCCATCTGAACAATGCTTATAGAGGTAAGGTTCATCCCAATAGTACCTCCTAAGTTCTCTGAAGAACCTCTTCTTTTTATATCCTTTCAGATTGTCTGGTTCAGTCTCTGCAGCTAGATAATTGGCTATGTCTGCATACCATGGTCGATCATTAGTTGCGACAGCATAAATCTCAAACTCATGCTTTCCAATCCGCACCGTAAAAGTTTCTGGGTCTGTATCCGCGCTGCAACGATCGTCACAGTCAGGTGTATCGATCGTTACTGCCCCGATAGGTGCATCGATCGACGCTGGCGTTGCATCGATCGACGCAACGCGATTAATCCGACAGCTCTGCAGGTTTCTGTCCAAATCTGTCTCACAGATTGTTCCGACCATATTGACGTTTTCTTCAGGCAAATAGTCATTGATTGGCACGTCCTCCTCTACTAGCATCCTTGAAAGATGATCAGCAACTCCATTCTCAACCCCTTTCTTGTCTCTCACTTCAATATCAAATTCCTGGAGCAACAAGATCCATCTCAACAGTCTTGGCTTAGCATCCTTTTTCTGCATCAGATACTTCAGTGCTGAATGATCAGTGTGTACAATCACCTTGGAGCCAACAAGATAAGAGCGAAATTTCTCAAATGCAAAGACAACCGCCAACAACTCCTTCTCCGTAGTGGCATAGTTTCTTTGTGCATCATCCAGTGTCCTACTGGCGTAATAGATAGCATGAAGCTTTCTATCTTTCTTTTGTCCAAGAACAGCTCCTACAGCATAATCACTTGCATCACACATTACTTCGAAAGGCAAATCCCAATCCGGGGGCTGAACTATGGGAGCACTCACTAATGCCTGCTTGATCTGTTCAAATGCAGTTTGACAATCTGCAGTGAACTCAAATTTGGTGTATTTACACAGCAAAGCAGTTAGTGGCCTAGCAATCCTACTAAAATCCTTGATGAACCGTCTATAGAAGCCAGCATGTCCAAGAAAGCTTCTAATAGACTTAACAGAATCAGGTGCCTGCAGGTTCGTCATTACCTCGATTTTGGCGCGGTCCACCTCTATTCCTGCTTCGGACACTTTATGTCCAAGCACAATGCCATCTCTGACCATGAAATGACACTTCTCCCAGTTAAGAACTAAGTGCTTCTCTTCACATCTTTTCAAAACCTAACACAGATTATCTAAGCATTCATTATAGGATGATCCATATACTGAGAAATCATCCATGAATACTTCCATGAAATCCTCAATCATATCTGTGAATATGGACATCATGCATCTCTGGAAAGTGGCTGGTGCATTGCAGAGTCCAAAAGGCATCCTACGGTAGGCGAATGTCCCATATGGTCAAGTGAAAGTGGTCTTTCCCTGATCCTCTGGATGGATGGGGATCTGAAAGAAACCTGAGTATCCATCTAAGAAGCAGTAGTAAGGATGATTTGCTAACCTTTCGAGCATCTGATCAATAAAAGGCAAAGGAAAATGATCTTTCCTGGTAGCAGCATTAAGCTTCCTGTAATCTATGCACATCCTGTGTCCTGTCACAGTCCTAGTAGGTATCAGCTCGTTCTTCTCATTCTTCACAACTGTAACACCGCCCTTCTTTGGCACTACATGGACTGGACTCACCCAATCACTGTCAGAGATAGGATATATAATTCCAGCGTCAAGGAGTTTCATAATCTCCTTTTTGACTACTTCCTGCAGATTAGGATTAAGTCTCCTCTGATGTTCGATTGATGTTTTGGACTCATCCTCAAGATGTATCTGATGCATGCACAGCTCTGGTGAGATACCTGAAATATCATTAAGGGAATAGCCAAGAGCTTTGCGATGCTTGCGCAGCTTGCTTAGCAGTAAAGTGAGCTCTGCGTTGTTCAAACTAGCGTTGACAATCACTGGATAGGTTGAATTTGGTCCAAGAAATGCGTACCTTAGCCCGGATGGAAGTGGTTTCAGATCTATCTTCGGAGCTTTTTCCTCTGCCCAGTCTCTGTCGACTTGCAACGATCGTTGCTTAGTTGGTATCGATCGTTGCAGTCCCGCGTCAGACACTTCTACTTGCATTGCAACCTCGACAGAATCCATCAATCTTGTATAGCACATCGCAGGCTCGTCCTGTAGGTATTCCAATTCCAAAATAGAACTCAGTAAAGCCCTTTCTAGTGGGTCCTCAGCATGTGATTGATGGAAGTACTCTGCAGCCAAATCACCCAATGTGTCCACATAAAAGGTCTGCCCGTCGATGGTCGGTCTCTTCACCAGTTTGTTCATGTCAAAACTCATCTTCAGATCACCCACATTCAGAATTATCTTACCTCCCTGACAGTCAATCATCGCACCAGCTGTTGCTAAGAAAGACCTGCCTAGAATTAATGGGTCTTTTGGCTCCTGTCCATATTGTAGAACCACAAAATCAGTTGGGATTACGCACTTGCCAACTGTAATAGGCACATCCTCTATTACTCCTTCTGGAATCCTAACTGATCTGTCTGCCAGAACCAGTGATATCCTAGTTGGTATAAAATCTGTCATCCCCAGTCTTTTAGCAACAGAAAGGGGCATTAGATTTACACTGGAGCCAAGATCACATAGGGATCTTTCGAACCTCTCCTTATAGATAGCACAATCCAACACGAAGCTGCCTGGATCTTTTAGTTTCTCTGGAATTCTACCTTGAACCACTGCACTACATACTTCATTGAGCATCATTATACTTTCTTCATCAGACCATTTACCAGAAATTGCATCCTTAAGGCATCTCTTCATCATGGGGGAAGTTTCAATAGAATCCAACAAAGGTACTTCAACCTTTACCTTTTTTATGAACTCCTTCCATTTTGCATATTGCCTATCATTCTTAGCTTTTCTGGGGTTCTTGGGATAAGGTATCTTAGGCTTGTATACCCTTTCAGCCGACTGTTTTGGGTTTTCAGCACTCGAACTTTCTGCAGTCACCTTGTGTCGATCGTTGCCCTTATTGCACCGATCGATGCTAGGCGACTTTGTTACGATCTCCGGTTCCTTGGTTTCGCTTGGCAACGATCGTTGCTTGGATGCATCGATCGATGCGCGGCGAATATCGCGTATCTCATCCTCCAGTTCTTCAATTTCCACGAGTTCCTCAACGCTCAACTGCTTTTTCTGGCCAGATGACAGCTCCTTACCACTTCTTAATGTCACGGCATTGCATTGGTACTTAGGATTGGCATCAGTCCTTCCCGGGAGATATCCCTCTTCCCTTTGAGCATGCCCAGCAGTTCTTGCGACCTTAGCATCAAGCTCTTTCATGTGTGTGTTCAAACCTTCAAACTTCCCATTCAGCTCCCTGTAGATTGTATCCATCTTCGCGTCAGCATCTGCTGCGTACTTAGTCTGATTCTCCATCAGCTGTCTTAGCATCATCTCTATTTTACTATCAGGCTCATTGACTTTCTCAAAACCACTTCGCTGAACTCCATTTGAGAATCTGTTTCCCTGTTGATTTCTAAATCTATTGCCTTGGAAACCAGAACTTCCCATGTAATTCACTTCTTCTTCCTGAGTGTCCTCCTCAGTCTGAATTACCTCTACATCTTGGGCAAAGTGGACAGCTTTCTTACTTGTGAGGAGATCGTACACTGTGTCTAGCCTAGATATAATCTCAGTCATGTTAGAATCCTCTATATTTCCACCGGATTTCTTCCTCTTTTCATCCATAGACTTGCAACTGTAGCTGTTAATGAGGTTCCCAATCAACTGCATAGCTTGCGTAGGAGTCCTGGTGTTGAAATTGGCATTACTGGAATTATCCAGCGCAGTCTGATAAGCGAGATCTATGCCTCTGAAGAAGATACCAATCAGCTGTACTTCTGTGAATCCATGGTGTGGACAGTCACGCTGATACTGCTTAAATCTCATCCAGGCAGTCTTCAAGGGCTCCACAGCTCCTTGGGAAAAGGTGAGTATGTCCTTTCTGGACTGATCCGAGCGTGCATCATCATAAAAGTGACGCAGAAACTCACTCTTTAAGGCTGTCCAAGTAGTATACTGACCAGGTGCCAGTTGTCTCAGCCATGCACTAGCGTCTCCAGCAAGACTGTGCGGAAATAGCTTAAGGAACAGATAGTCCGGGCATACTCCTTCATACTTCATGCCAGTGACTATGTCCTCAAACTTGTCAATGTGATCCATAGGCTGCTCTGTTTGAAGACCATGAAAAGCAATCTGTCTCATCAGCTGGTAGTAGATGGTTTTTACCTCAAAATCATTCCTCTCAAAAGCAGGAAGCACTAGAGCTGCTCGGTTTGCATGAAACTCATCAGGTCTGTTGTAATCAGCTAGTGTCCTCTCATGAACCACCATCTCTCTACCTTGAGCTCGTCTTTGACCCTGGTTTTGTTCCTGTTGCAGCTCCTCAGGAGGGTCAGGGATGACATTCCCTTCAGCATCAACCCTTTGCCCAGCAGCATTGTAAGGATTGTTCTCCGGATCCCTCAGGGTACCCTCATCATCTGGTATCAAGATCAAACGTTCTCGTACCATTCTCTCTCTCTTTTCTCTTCTGTTAGCTCTTTCTAAACGTCCAAGTTCCTCAAGATCGAGATTAACCAAGTTCGAGTTCGGATTACTTCTAGTTTTCTGCGTTGGCATAAACTGTCTGTAATCGTCCAGCAACGATCGATGCTATCAGTGCAACGATCGATTCAATCTCAAATCGCTTAGTGACGATCGATGCAAGGGATGCAACGATCGACGCAAGGCGATATTCGTACCTGCGACAGAAAGAAACAGAGAAAAAGTTAGCAAAATCAAAATAAAACGAAAAAGCAAAAACAAAAAGAAAAATTTCTAGTAAAAACCCTAAGTTCGGTCCTATCGAAGACTCAAAGAGTCCCCGGCAACGGCGCCAAAAACTTGATAGGTTCTAAGTTTTCCCTATACTAAACTGCAAGTGAACAGCAATGTCAAAGTAGTATATAGGGTTATCGAATCCACAGGGACACTCGGTCTCAAGAGAATCAAACTATAGGAATAAATACTAGAAAGACGCAATGTGATTGAATTAAAAGCGGTGCGAGAAAGTAAATCAGTAGCAGAGATTAACGGTTGTGAAGCAAGTAATTAAAAGCGTCAAGCCTAGGGTATTCTCAGGAAATCAGACAAGCAGACAGTTCATTCAGCAAGGATCTAATTAAGCACAGTTCTAGAACTCAAAACACAGATATAGAATTAACCAAATTCCTTTGCGATAATTCTCTAAGTCTAAGTGCAGCAAACCAAACTTTCGTTTGCGAGAACTAACAGATTAAACTAGCAATAAGTCCAAGTTTGATATGTTCACAATTATCCTAAACCAAACTTCCGTTTGCGCAAAGTTTAATTGCCCAATTTAATTAGTTCAGATTCCTAAACCCCACTTCCGTGACGTATTTAGCAACCTAAGATCTAGATTCTAATTGATCAGGTTAGAACTAGCTTTAAGCACAATTAAATTGAAGAACAGATATAGTTATGAATCCTTAACTGAATTTGAACAAGTCTAGCAAGTCATGAAATCCTATGTGAGAAACCCTAAACCTAACTAGGAATCTACTCAGACATAGATAATGAAAACATAATCATAGAATGAATAAATTGCATAAAAGAATAAGAGTAAAAGGGGTTCGAAATCTTCTCCAAATACAGATGATGTAACAGGTTCAGATCAGCCCCAAAAGCTCTAAAATCCTCTGCTCTTAATTATGAATTGCGTAATGTAAAAAGTATAAAGCGTAGTAAAAGCGTATCTAATAAAAACACTAAAAACTCTATTATATAGGCATAATCTCGGCCAGGGGCTTCTTTGTAAATATCAGGAACTTCTGGATCAAAGTGCAATAACTTGATTCTTCTAAACCGCCGAGTTTTTGGCCCATCTCGCTGGTGCATCGATCGTTGCTAGAGTGCAACGATCGACACCTTTCTCTGTTTCGGACAGTGAACTCTATCTCTCGGCCAAACACTCCAAAAATCTCCAAAATGCTCCATTATCTCCAATTCAGCTCCAAACCTGACTATACCTGTAAAAGACTCTAAAAGAACACAAAAGATACTAAAAACACACTTATATCATGGCCTAAAACTAGTAAAAACCATGATATATCACTCCTGCTGTAGCCAAAAAGGGTCTCCCAAGCAATAATGCTTCATCCGGATCACAGTCATATTTCAGCACAAGGAAGTCCGTTGGAACCAAGTAGTTTCCAACTCTCACCGGAATGTCCATAAGGAGTCCTTCAGGAACTCGTATGGACTGATCAGCTAGGACAAGAGAAGTCCTAGTAGGAGAAAAATCAAGCATTCCCAGCTTCTCTGCCATAGAATACGGCATCATACTTCCAGCAGCTCCTAAATCACACAGAGAACGCCTAAAGCTATCCTTAAAGATCGAACAATCCAGCACAAAGACTCCAGGATCAGGCAGCTTCTTCGGGATCTTAGTTAGCAGAACATTACTAATATGCTGAGAAACTATTATCACCCAGTCTTTCAGATCATCATCCAGGGGCAACATCTTGTTCAGGTACCTCTGCACACAAGGATGATAAGGTGGATCTTCAGAAGGTGGAATTTCTTCCAATTCTTCACCAACCTTTTCTAACCTTTTCAGCTCTTCTATCTCCTGTTTAATCACTTCAGAGACTGAGGTGTGTTGCTTAGCGCATAAATCTCCTGTGGGGAAATCTCAGAGACTCTGGAGCATAAGTCATCAAAATCCAGATCTGCATCAATACCAGCATCACTCAGAGAATCTGTCTGTTTACGCTCTGCATCGATCGACGCTATGGTAGTATCGATCGTTGTCATCCCGACGGGTGCATCGATCGTTGCTGAAGTTGCATCGATCGACTCACTGCGGCAAATTTCACCCGAGAGTTTTTCACAAATATCCGAAAATTCTTCTTCTGTCACCAACTCAGCTGTACTTAGCTCAAATCTTTCACCTAAGTGAGATCCATCATTAATGTACACAGACCAGGCCTTAATATGAGTGTCTGCCACTCCTTTTCCTTTCAGTGAGCTAGACATCTGGTTCACCTGAGTATCTAACTGCTTCATGTGAGTGCTCAGAGACTCAAACTTCCCATTGAGGTCTTCATAGACAGCGTCCAACTTCTTGTTGCAGTCCACAGAAATCTTGGTTTGACTCTCCATCAGTTGTTCCATCATAGCCTCCATTCTGCTCTCATGGGCTGTAGGTGCAGAAGGAGTCTGATAGGATGTAGATCCATAGGTTCTCTGAGTACCTTGTCCATAGGTCTTCTGAAAACCACCAGTCTGTCCGGAATTAGATGAGTTGTTGTTGAAGGCACTTTTCTGTCCTCCATTGGAAAATCTGTTCCCTTGTTGATTACCAAATCTATTACCTTGGAAACCAGAACCTCCTATGAAATTCACATCTTCTTCCTGAGTGTCCTCCTCAGTCTGAATCACCTCTACATCTTGGGCAAAGTGGACAGCTTTCTTACTTGTTAGGAGATTGTAAACTGTGTCCAACCTGGATCTTATATCAGCCATATCAGAATTCTCTACAGTTCCACCAGATTTCTTCCTCCTTTCATCCATAGTTTTGCAACTGTTGCTGCCAATCAGGTTCTCAATCAGCTGCTTAGCTTGTGTAGGAGTCCTAGTGTTGAAGTTAGCATTACTGGAATTATCCAGTGCAGTCTGATAAGGGAGATCTATGCCTCTGAAGAAGATACCGATCAGCTGTACTTCAGTGAATCCATGGTGTGGACAGTCACGCTGATACTGCTTAAACCTCATCCATGCAGTCTTCAAGGGCTCCACAGCTCCTTGGGAAAAGGTGAGTATGTCCTGTCTGGACTGGTCTGAACGCGCATCATCATAAAAGTGACGCAGGAACTCACTCTTTAAGGCTGCCCAAGTAGTATACTGACCAGGTGCCAGTTGTCTCAGCCATGCACTAGCGTCTCCAGCAAGACTGTGTGGAAATAGCTTAAGGAACAGATAGTCCTGGCAAACTCCATCATACTTCATTCCATTGACTATGTCCTCAAACTTGTCAATGTGATCCATAGGCTGCTCTGCTTGATGACCATGAAAAGCAATATGCCTCATCAGCTGGTAGTAGATGGTTTTAACCTCAAAATCATTCCTCTCAAAAGTAGGAAGCACTAGAGCTGCTCGGTTTGCATGAAACTCATCCGGTCTGTTGTAGTCAGCTAGTGTCCTCTCATGTACCACCATCTCTCTACCTTGGGCCCGTTCTTGACCCTGGTTTTGGTTCTGCTCCTGTTGCTCAGGAGGATCAGGGATGACATTCCCTTCAGCATCAACCCTCTGCCAGTTGGCATTGTAGCGGTTGTTATCTCGGTCCCTCAGGACACCTTCAGCATCGCGTTCCAGAATCAAACGCTCTCGCACCATTCTTTCTCTTCTTTCTCTTCTTTCTCTTCTGTTAGCTCTCTCTAAACGTCCAAGCTCCTCAAGATCGAGATTAACCAAGCTCGAGTTCGGATTACTTCTAGTTTTCTGCGTTGGCATAAACTGTCTGTAATCGTCCAGCAACGATCGATGCTATCAGTGCAACGATCGATTCAATCTCAGAATCGCCTAGTGACGAACGATGCACTTGGTGCAACGATCGACGCAGTGCGAAATCGGTACCTGCGACAGAGAGAAAAACAGACGAAAATCAATAATCAAAAAGAAACAAAAACAAAAACGAAAATAAAACGAAAAATCCTAGTAAAACCCTAGGCTCGAAACTATCGAAGACTCAAAGAGTCCCCGGCAACGGCGCCAAAAACTTGATAGGTCTCAGGTTTTAATCCCTATACTAAACTGCAAGTGCACAGCAATGTCAATGTAGTATATAGGGTATCGAAATCCACAGAGACTCCGGTATTCAATAGCTCAAGAGCAGGAATTTAACTAAGATGAAAGCAATGAAATTGTATTAAAAGCAATGTGAGAAAATAAGCAGAAAGCAGAGATTGTTGGTTGTGAAAGCAAGTTATTAAGAGCGCTAGGTCTAGGGCGTTCTCAGGAAATCAGACAAGCAGACAGTTCATTCAGCAAGGATCTAATTAAGCACAGTTCTAGAACTCAAAACACAGATATAGAATTAACCAAATTCCTTTGCGATAATTCTCTAAGTCTAAGTGCGGCAAACCAAACTTTCGTTTGCGAGAACTAACAGATTAAACCAGCTTTAATTCCAAGTTTGATATGTTCACAATTATCCTAAACCAAACTTCCGTTTGCGCAAAGTTTAATTGCCCAATTTAATTAGTTCAGATTCCTAAACCCCACTTCCGTGACGTATTTAGCAACCTAAGATCTAGATTCTAATTAATCAGGTTAGAACTACCTTTAAGCACAATTAAATTGAAGAACAGATATAGTTTGAATCCTTAACTGAATTTGAACAAGTCTAGCAAGTCATGAAATCCTATGTGAGAAACCCTAAACCTAACAAGTAATCTACTCAGACATAGATAATGAAAACATAATCATATGATGAATAAATTGCATAAAAGATAAAAGATTAAAGGGGTTCGAAATCTTCTCCAAATACAGATGAAGTAACTGGTTCAGATCAGCCCCAAAAGCTCTAAAAATTCTCTGCTCTTAATTATGAAAGCGTATCTAAAAATAAAACCTAAAACTTAATTAAATAGGTATAATCTCGGTCAGGGGCTTCTTTGCAAATATCAGGAACTTCTGGATCAAAGTGCAATATCTTGATTCTTCTAAACCGCCGAGTTTTGGCCCATCTCGCTGGTGCATCGATCGATGCTAGGCGTGCAACGATCGACACATTTCTCTGTTTCGGACAGTGAACTCTATCTCTCGGCCAAACACTCCAAAAATCTCCAAAAAGTGCCAAAATCACCAAATATGCTCCAAACCTGATTATACCTGTAAAAGACTCTAAAAGCACACAAAAGACACTAAAAACATATCTATATCATGGCATAAAACCGGTAAAAACCATGATATATCAAGCGCTAGTTTGTCGCGATTCGCCTATATTCGAGAAAGAGCCCCTGATCTTGAAGATCAAGATTGCTAGAGAAGATCGGTTGAAATCGAATTCAGTCTTGAATTTCACAAGCGAAGAAAATCATACAAATTCGAAACTTATCTGGTTCATCTATTGATCATACTGTGGAAGCTTCTTGACCGTGGTATTCTTTCGGAGAGATTACGATTGTTCTCGGTTAGAGCTTAGGGACTGTGACTGCTGAGATTTCAGACTGTATCCTGAAATCAAGGCATAACAGATACAGAAGTGAGATGGAACCTATTAAGGGACAGTTCGATGTTGAAAAGTTTGATGGACAAAGAGATTTCGGCATCTGGAAGAACAAGATGTTGTGTGCTCTGGAGATTATGGGATTGGATGCAATCTTGGAGGAAGACTCAACTACAGAGGGCGATGTTGAGAAGGGAAGCGACATCAAGGATGAAAAGGCTGATCCTAAGAGACCTGATAAAGATAAACGAGTGAGGAATCTCATAAAGATAAGCCTTAGTGATCAGATCATCAGGAAGGTGATGAAAGAAGTGCATATGTCAACTAAGTTTCGGTCTCATCTCAGATCAGTGGCAATGGAAAGCTCAAGATTCTAGGTGCACAGCTCTCCACGTAGATAACTTGGCTAAGCTTGAGAAATAATGGTTTTGAAAGTATTCTAATTGCTGCATCAAAGATCTTGACATGTTTGAAGAGCTTGCACTTTATGTCTGCAGAAATTCACGTCACTGCCAAAAGTTAACGTCGTTATGTACCCTTATCGGCTAACCGGAGAATATGATTTTTCCCAAGTATTATGTCCTCGGAAACGCAAAGACTACTCATACCCCATTAAGAAAATCCATTGTGGCGTCTCCACATGCCAAACGAAACATCTGTTTATATATCTCCTTGAGTGGATTTACGAAGACAGATGGCTTGAAGCGAGTAGATAAATAATATTAGGATTCAGCAGCAGATAGTAAGACTTTGACATTATTGATTGTGGAGTCCAGATCTTGACGTAAGATTACAAAACAACGATGAAGAGGAATCGTCATGCCGACAGATTCAGTCTATTTTCTTCAATCACACTCCATGTTCCTTCATATAGTTCATATGATGAGTAATAAAACTTCTATCATCTTCTCGCAAAAAAAAAACTTCATCTTATATTCTTGGATCATATTTTGTGATAGGGTATTGGATCTATGATAAGTATAAAATCTAATATATCATTGACACGGCGAAGTGTTTCTAAAGAGATTACAGTGCCTACAAACCTACAACTACAAAACATCAATTTTAGTACCTTCACGACATGAATTATGAATATATATACTTTTGTATGCATTACATATTTTTTTTTTTATAAAATATAATTATGTAGGATGTCAATCGGGCTGGCCCAGTGATATATCATGGTTTTTAGGAATTTCAACCATAGTATATGTCTTTGTTATCAAGTCTTTTGTTGTGTTTGGAGTCCTTTTATATATGTTTACAGGTCTAGGTACGTTTAGAGCGGATTTAGACATTATGACGTATTCTGGAGTTATTTGGAGCATTCGTGCGATGAAAAATAAGTTAGTGTCGATATCAGACGCTGGTGTCGATCGACACTTGTTTAGGCGACGCTTTTCATAAGTTTTATTTTATTAAGAGAGATATATGTAGAACTCATATTCCTTGTTTCTATTTTATGATATTTGGTTTTCTATTCATCATGTCTTTTGTTTTATCTGCCATGTCTGAGTAGTTTACCTGTTAGGTTTAGGGATTCTCACAGAGGATTTCATGGATAGGTTAATCAATCTATAAGGATTCATATCCTTCTAGTTCTTCATCTAGGGTTGTTCTTAATGCTTAATCTGAATTAGCCACTTAGATTATTGATGTTAGGTTGATTCCTGCAACGAAAGTTGATTAATTAACTAGAAAGAACTTAGATGAGCAATTTGACTATATGCAAAGAAATTTGGTTTAGAAGAATTGTGAACGAAAGAACCTGAGATTAATGCATGTTTAGAACTCTAGGATTCGCAACGAAAGTTGGCTTACTAGGTTGTTTGACATAGTTAATATTCGCAACGAAAGTTGGTTTCTTATGCTTTTGTGATTCTAGTTCTAGAACAGTTCTTAATTAAATCCCGATTGATTGATTAGCTTGTATTCCTGATTTCCTGAGAACTCCCTTGACCTGACGATTTTCTTGATTGATTACAAACCACTTGATTTACTTTTCTGCTTTGTTTACTGCTTATTTTCTGATTGCTTCCTAGCTTAATTCGACATCCTATAATCTATCGTAGGAGTTTTGAGTCTCTGTGGTTCGACCCCTAGATACTACAATTGTCTTGTGCACTTGCAGTGTTAACTTAGCGAAATAAAGTTTTTGGCGCCGTTGCCGGGGACTCTTCTGAGTCTTCGATAGATTTGAACTTAGGGTTTAGACTAGGTTTTTCGTTTTTGTCTTTGGTTACTAATTTTTCGTTTTTCTTGCGTTTCAGGTACGCCTAGAATCGCATCGCATCGATCGACACGGTCCTGAGTGTCGATCGATAGAGTTTCGTGATTAGCATCGAACGACGCTCTTCGTGCATCGGTCGACACAAAGTTAAACCGAACTGAATCGATCGTTGCGGTCCTGTGCATTGATCAACGCTTGATGATTGTCGACGGTTTATACCTGATCGTGCGACCTGAAGTAATCCGGATAAGGAGCTTGTGAAACTTGAACTTAAGGAGCTCGCAAAGCTAGAGAAAGAGAACATAAAGGCTCAGAGACCAGTTAAGATTGCAAACGTGGCTGCGCCTTGATTTTGGTTCGAGACGCTGAAGGTGTTCTGAAAGATTCGCAGAATAATCCTTGCAATGCTCAAGGGCAGAGGATTGATGCCGAAGGGAATATGATTGAGCAGCATATTGTTCAGCCTGAACAAGGAGCACAAGGTGGGCAAGGAAATCCACAAGCTGAGCAACCGAGAGCATTAGAGCCTCCTGCTAGGAGGGCACTAGCTGATTACAACAGGCCTGATGAGTTCTATGCTAACAGGTCTGCGATTGTACCACCTGCTTTCTTGAGGAATGAGTTTGAGCTAAAGACTTCCTATTACACACTTGTGGGACAGCGCCTCTTTCATGGACTTCCACATGAGCATCCTATGGATCACATAGAGGACTTTGAGTCTTAAGTCACTGGGATGAAGCATAATTGAGTGAGCTATGACTACTTACACTGAAAGCTTTTTCCTCACTCTCTTGGAGGAGAAGCTGCTAATTGGCTGAAGTAGATTCCACCTGGGACCCTGACTACTTGGGATGCAGTGAAGAAGAAGTTTTTGCGACACTTCTATGATGATGCTAGATCTTGTCAGCTTAGACAGGATCTTCTGACCTTAAAGCAGGGATCTACAGAGCCCCTAAAAGCAGCATGGGTAAGATTCAGGATGTACCAGAGAGGTTTTCCACATCATGGTTTCAGTGAGGTTCAACTGTTGGGCATCTTCTTCAGAGTAGTTGATTTGTGGTATCACATGGCTCCAGATGCTGCAAGTAATGGAAACTTCAATACCAAGTCTCCAGAGGAAGCTAATGAACTTATTGAGAACTTGATAACTAGCAATAGTGTCAATAATGCTGATATGGAGAGACGGAAGTCTGGTGGGAAAGCTGATAGCTCGCATATAGCTGAGATGAGAAATAAGATTGATTATGTCCATAACATCTTACTTGGGAAGAAGCCACTACAGGAAAATCGGGTATTCATAGCGTCCGAAAAACGCTATCTAATCCTATCGTAGCGTATTTAGAAACGCTGTGTCTGCCCCCGCGACAGTAGGTCCAAGATCTATTGTAGCGCTTTTTCATTATGCTACGATAGTTATGTATACAATAGCGTTTCTTTAAATGCAATTTTAAATTATACAATAGCGCTTTCTTTCTGTTATTATTTTGTTATTTAACGCTATATTTGCTACTTATATCTGATTACATAATATTTTAGATAGCGTATTTGAAAACGTTATTGGTTTGTTTTCTTAATACAACGTTTATTTATCTGTTATAGTTTGTACACATTACCCAATTGTTTGATAGCGTTTTTAAATACGCTATAGTCTACTCTAGAATAGCGTTTTATTTCTGCAATAGTATTTATTTGTATTTGTAAAATAATAAAATTTAATTTAATTTGATTATTTTTTAATATATTCATTTTTAATGAAAATTGTATTTTTATATATTAATATGAAAAGAAAATCGAAATGAGAATAAAAACCTTTGGCAAAGGATTCCTCTTTACTTGTTCCAAGCATACCAAAGTTTGAAAAAATTAAGAAAGCCAATACATAACCATATAATAAAGTTAAACAAGCAACTGAGATTTACAACCACTCCTTTAGTCTAGTGTAGGAGTCTTGCCTTTGGAGGACTGTCTTTGTTCTTGTTTTGGACATTTCCTTGGTGCGGAGGTGCTTGCTATCTTCATGTTTCTGATAGCAGCACGAAATTTTGGTTCGATGTCCTCTTCAGGAACCTCAACGCGTACCAAGTAGCCGCAGTTGCGTCTAAACTGTCGTTCGGTGATCTCCTCCACATCATTTCACTCATCTTCATATGCTTCTTGTTGGTTTTGGTATGGGACTTGAGGAATTTTTGGGAGTTGCGGTTTAAATCCAAAGGCAGGGAGACCGCAGACGAGTCCTTTCATTGGTTCCATTGTAATAAGCAGTTCCTACAATGCCAAAGTGAAGGACGATTAAAAGTCAGAAACTATCGAATAATAGAAATAAAACAAACAAAAAGAAACTAGATAGAAATGAAAGACTAACCTCTTCATATGAGACAGATAGTTGTTTTTAACCTGGCAAACATGCATGTAAGTGATGAATATACTACAAGCGAAATGCATAAGTTGCTAAGTCAGACAGAGAACTACATCAGTTGTCTCATCTAGGCTTTTGTAACAGAGAGTATTAGGATGACCTAACCTTTGGAATTCTCTTCGACCTTTGTTCGTTCGTGCAATAGTGAGTAAACCTGCAACAAGAGATGGAAATAAATTGTATCAAAGAAGATTAGAAAAGTGTGATTAACAATTCATATATGATCAGTAGTAGATTGTACCTCTTATCAATCACTGCTTCTTGCGGCTCCGACAAATAGTTCCTTCATCCAAATCGATTCAAGAGGTTAAATCCCAAAAGAGATTAATAGAGATATTAGAGAGATTAAGAAAGATTACAAGAAATAGTTACAGGCGGAGGAAATACTTGTTTGTTTCACGACGGAGAGGGTTTGGGTATATAGAGCCGAAGTGTTTTCCTAATAGAGATATTAGTGTAATCGAGTAAAAAAATGGACGGTTTGATGGAGATGGCGAATTTGATCGAACGGTCAGAGATGGTGATCTTAGCGAGCTCTTCTAATTGGTTGTTAAGGTGAAATTTTTTTTGTTTACTTTAAGAATAAATAGGTACAAGTTAGTGTTGCCAAAAAAAAGGATATAAAATTAAAATTTCTATATAGGATTTTTAAGAAAAAAAATTTAAAAATAAAGAGTACCCAAAAAATACCATTTTTAGGGTTTAGGGTTTAGGGTTTATGGTTTACGAATTAGGGTTTATAAAGTATAGTTTCAAGTTTAACAATTCTTTTATATTATTCCTTTTAAATTTTTTTGTCATCAGATTAATGTATTATTATACAATATGTGGTTTAGGGTTTAGATTAAGTTATAGGTTATTGAATGTTTGTTAGATATTTTTCAAAGTATTTCATTTGGTTATATTAGTCAAGGTATTAAAAATTAATAATGTTAAATGTTTAAGGGTTAATAGTTAGGGCTTAGGTTAGAGAGGTAAGATTTTCAAATTTAAAATTTATTGTTTATGATTAAGGAATAATAAATTTAGGTTTTAGGGTTTGTCTCTTGTTAGGAATTTAGATTTTAGATTTAGGGTTTGTCTTTAGTTTGGAATTTATGTTTTAGATTTAGGGTTTAATGTTACAAGTGTATGATTTAAGTTTTTTAGGGTTGAGTTTATAGCCTATATTTATGGTTTTTGGGTATAGGATTAGGGTTCAAACCCTAAACCTTATTTATACTCTAAAAGAAATTATCGTTAGTTTTCTATAATATATAACAAGTATAATGATAAGTGACAAAATAAAAAGAATTTTTGGGGTTTAGGGTATAGTTGTGATTTTGATTTCATACACTAGTAATTCTTTAGTAAATTGGACTTTTTAGGATCGATATAGATCCTTAGTTAGAATGTCATATCTCATTTCTCAATTAAATTTGAAATATAAATCTATTAATGTCAAAACCAAAGTTAAAAAACTTATACTTCAATAGTCTACCAACAAGAATCAAGCAGCAACCAATACACAATCGAATATAAGACATTGTATCTTGTCATTCTCCTCAATTAGAATTCCATTCACCTGCAACCATATCAGAAAATATTCCCATTATACATTATGGTTTGCCTCTGCAAATCGGTTTTCTAAAATTAAACCTCAGTCGATTGAACCATCTTTTACTGTAATGAATGATAAATTAAACAAAAATCATGCAAGCATACCAAAAAACTCTTAACCAAATGCAATAAATGAGAATTAAAGGTGATAAGCAATGAGTAGATTGAAGACTCGAGGAGTTGCATCTCTTCAGAGTTAACCATCATTATACCTCTGTGCAAGTCATTTCAAATCAAATTAATTAGTAAAATAATAAAAAAAAACAAATGGAAACTGTTCACTTGTCTTACGGTTTATTTCATTTAAATAGAGGGAGCTAGGTTTCTTCTTCCTCATCTGCTTTTCTCTGCAAATCCAAACGAAAGAAAGAAATCACAAGACATTCGATAACATCATGCCTCACTACAACAAACTAGCGGAATTGGAAGTTAATGACAAACTGAAAGCTTGGCGTTTTAGAGTGAAGATAATCAGGATCCACTCATATCACATTTTCGAAGATGGACCGTATTGGAGTTTCATAGTGGCAGACGAGCCTGTAAGTTCAATATGTAAATCTTATACTGAACACAAGATACATGCAACTAACACATCTCTTCATTTCTAAATTTTCAGGGAACTAAGACAGAGTTGATCATTTATCCATCAGATGACCGCAAATTTAGAGGACTTGAGGAACAAGAGGGCAAGTGGGTCGAGATTTTCAGGGTCAATGTTGAGAGCCAGTATGCAGGTTTCAAGCCTGTAAACTCTCCCTTTAGACTTAGTGTCATGGACAGGACTACCATCAAACTTATCGACCCTCTCAACAACTATCACTACATGGATTTCAAGTGTATGGGACATATCCCTCACATCAACATGGGCACTCCTATAAGTATGATTGCTTACACTAACCAGAACATATTCCCAAAACATGAATTATTAGAGGATATACATGCAACTTATCTTGAGTCTAATTCTCCTGTCATGAATAGATATATGCAAGTAACACATAACTTTGAGTCTAATACTCTTGTTGTGAAGTTTAAACTGTAAATCTTATATTGAACACAAGATACATGAAAATAACACATAACGTTGAGTCTAATTATCTTGTCATGAATAGATATAAGTAACCAGATTTGAGAAACTTATCTTGTAGATATAATAGGCGTGGTCTTCAATGCGGAACCACTTCAAGTCTGTTGGGCAGATCGTAAAAAGTCACGGCTTGTGTTCTACATAAGAGACAACATGTAAGTCAAGAGAATTTGTAATAACAAGTTTACTATAATCACAACTATGTTATGACAGAAGTTGCTTTTGCATGACAGAGACCATCGAATTAAGTGTGTTGCACATGGAGACACTGCTTTTGCATTCAGAGATGAGTGGGAAAACACTAGGGGTCTTGGAGTGGTGATTGTGGTATTAAAGATGTGGAGGATCCATAAACATTTGAGAGGTGATGATGAGGCATGGCTGGAAACCCATAAAGGCTTATCTGACTATAGGTTCAACCCCCGGATGGTGGAGGTTGATAATTTCAGGAGAGAGCTAGCAAACAGTGACCCGTATGTTACTAAGTACGGTCCTGTTGTGCCTCTCTAAGATCTGAGTTTTATCAGCCTATGTCTCTTCTCTGTCTCTACAACTCTCCCTATATGTGTTTGTTGAACTTATCTATTTTATTTTCTTCTTTCGGATGTTTAATTATGTAAGGATATTTGTTTTAAATTTATGTTGTCTTTAGTTTTCTGTTTCATATATTCATGCTTAGAAAACTTAGATGTATCTAACATGGATTAGGTTTTGCGGATTGGTTTTCTCAGTCCAACTGTTGTTTGTTCTCTGCTTCATCTGCAGAATCAGGCGCTTCTGCAAGAATCCATAAAAGCTCATAAATTAAACACAAGTAGAGCCTCACATGAGTAGAGCCGATTGTGATTACTTGATATATAAATCATGTTCTAAAAGTAGAGCCTCACATGAATCGATTTCTCAAGTATGATGCACACAATACACACAAATATGGCAAAGAAAATACACCCAAAACACAGCTTCATAAACATACTAAGCCTCTTCAATTCCAGCTTGGCGTCTCTCACTTCCTGCATCAACTCCTCATTCACGTTTTTGATACCTTCAATCTCCTCTTTAGTTCTGCAAATGTAAGATTGAAAATATGCTATTATTGGCAGTGCATCAATAACCTCTTCATATACAGCTTCTTCTACCCACTTAAATAAATGGTCCTGCATAAGGACGATGCAAAATCAACACAAATTGGACCCAAATTTATGATTATTGCTCTGATTCAACACAAAATCGACACAAATTGGACCCAAATTTATGATTATTTCTCTGGTTCAACACAAAATCGACACAAACTGGACCCAAATTAGACACAATTTCGAATCAAAAGCTTCTTAGAGCTTACCTTTTGAAATGTCGGACAACGGAAGAACGGTCTTCCAGGATTTTGTTTCGTTGTCGCCGTATTCATTACAGAATTACGACCACACATACATTTCACAGGAAATCCCCGAATCCCCATTGTGTTTACACACAAATCGTCAGAACTCAGGATGAAATCCCTAAATCGATTTTGATTCTTAGAAATTGAGCCAAGATGATGAGCATGCAAGAAGAAGAAGAGAGAGTTAAATTGAACAGCTAGAGCCAAATACAAACCTTCAGATATCGTAGATCGATCGAAATGGGAAGCAGAAACTCGATGGTAATTGAGCACAAGGTTTTCTGTTTGTGAGATGAGAGGGAGAGTGAAGACGAGACTGAAAATTTCATTAAAAGTTTTACCCGGCCATTTTTTTTCCCGCTACCAATTACAACAACGTTTTAAATTATGTAATGTTATGTATTCTACGCGTCACCTTTTTTTTAAAAAAGACGACCTTTTCGTAGCGTTTACAAAACATGAAATGCTATTAAAAATTAAAGATAGCACAACATATATAAAATCTATAAGGAGACGCTATGAATACCCGATTTTCCTGTAGTGAGCATGTCCAATTAGCTGCATATGTTGATGACACTGAGGATGTGAATTACATAGCTGGAGCTGGTTATCAAGGTCAGAGATATGGAAATCAGCAGGGACAGACTTCTGGTTTCACACCAAAGTCTGCATTTCAGATACCTTTCCAGCATAACACCTCGTTCTCCAGAAACTATGGTGCTTCATCATATCAGCATGTTCATCCTTAAAATGATCAGAATGATAAGATGATGGGTTTGTTGGAACATCTCTTGGAAGGTCAGCAGAAGAGTACAATGGACTTCAATGGAAAGATAGATGCTATGTACCTTGATTTGAATGGGAAGATCGAGTCTCTGAGTACTCATGTGAAGAAGTTGGATGTTCAGGTTCAGCAGACTGCTGGAGCAGCGCAAAGACAAAATGGAGCTGGGAGAGCTGAACAGAAGCAATACATCAATGTTGTGATTGTAAGGGATGGAGTTGATTTGCTGGAAGAAGAAGAGAGCATAATCACGGATTTTCTGGATGAGTTCTGTTTGTCTGCGCCGAGCGTCGATCGACACAAACTTGGTGTCGATCGATGCATGCCCGATACGTCTAATGAAATTGCTATTAATCGCCTTGTGTCGATCGACGCCAACTATGCATCGGTCGACACCGATCGCAGACGAGACTAGATGCCTAAGACAGTCCCTAAACGAGTTTCTAAGCCTCAAGTGCCCTATCCTAAAGCTCCTAAGTTGTCCAAACAGAAGCTAGACAAAGCCAATTGTACGAAAGTGATGAAAAATAAGCTGATTCAGATTTCAGAGAAGCTTCCATACCCATGAGCCTTTGCGTTAGACTGTTCCATCTTTAAGGACAACTTTAAGCGTTCTCTGTGTGATTTAGGATCTGGTGTCAATATACTCTGTGGCTATGAGATTGGGACTAATGGATTTACAGCCTACTAGGATCTCTCTTATCCTAGCTGATCGATCAAAGAGGTATCCAGAAGGAGTTCTTGAGGACATACTTATCTGAGTTGGAAACTACTTGATTCCAACGGACTTTGTGGTGTTGAAGTATAATGTTGAGCAAGTTGATCCTATTCTGCTTAGAAGATCATTCTTAGCCACTACTGTAGCTATGATAGATGTGAGACGTGGTCTAATTGATCTCCACCTTGGAGATAAGCCATTACAGTTTAAGATGGACATGATGCAGAGATCCACCATTGATGGATATAGCTTCAGTGTTGAGGTGGAACCAGAGAGTCCTATCGGAGAAGAGAAGATGGCAGTTCATTATGAACTTGCTCTAACATCTTAAGAGATTGCAACTGCTCTTAAGCAGAAAGCTTCAGATCTCTCCCATCCACCCAAGCACATGTATGAATCTTCTAAACTTAAACCTCCTAATCCATCAGCTGTGAATGCAGGAAAACGCAGTATCCCACCCATACTTCGCTCCCGCCCTGGTTCTATTCACTCATTCCTTGGGAGATCTAATGATCATAATGCTTATACGCCACCTTGGATGAAGAGACATTCGCAGAGACACTCCAAGTCTCTGTTGAATCCCCCATAAGTCTGATCTCCTTCTCATTGTCAAGCTAATGACTAAAAACAAGCGTTGAGTGGGAGGCAACCCACTAGTAGGTTCGTTTTTTATTTTCTTTTTCGTTTTGATTTTGTGTGTTTTGATTTTTTTTCTCTGTTTTGGTGTGTTAGCGAGAGAAGCAATCAGAATCGCCCTGCATCGATCGACACGGTCATGTGTGTCGATCAACACAGCGGGTTTTAAACGGTTTGGACTTTACCGAATCAATTGCGGTTTAGACATCGGTTATTTTCATAACCGCGAGCGTTCACGATAAGCATCGACCGACACCAATTTGGCATCGATCAACACAGGCCGACAACAGGTAAGTGTTCTGACCCTTTTCGGATTCTCTTCATTCCGATTTTTCTTCTCACCGAGCCTAAGCTTGACACCATTGGGGACAATGTGTTTCAAGTGTGGGGGAGGTAGCTACTGACACACTGCTTTTTGTTTTCTTAGAGTCAGTCCAATCGGTTTTATTGAGTCCAAATTGAGTAGAAAACAATGAATTTTTGAGGAGATTACCACACTTGCAGGAACTTAATTGACATTGGATGAGTTGCAGATGATCTATGACTACTAGAAAACTCCACACAGATCAGCCTACTGAGAACACCCATATCATTTCAGGTATTAAGAGAATCCATTATTGACTTCGCACTTAACTTGGCTTAATTTTTCTCACCTAGCGGCTTGGTATACTTTGAGTCGGATTCCTTTGTTAGTTATGGCACAGCTTGTAAACCTGTCTGAATATGGTTCCATTCTCCCCTTTCTTAAAAGTAAAAAAAGAGATAAACTGAGGATAAGCTAGTAGCTTCGAAGTGGTCACGGGAGTGGTAGAGACCCCTATTACCTTCTGTGCATCCATGGAAACATGTCCAAAGTAATACCACGAATAAAAAAGGAAGAGCATTGATAGAAAAAAAAATGATACCCAATGGGGAAAAACCAGTGCTAAGGAAGGAAAAGGAGAAGAAAGGGACCAGAAGCAACAATATGGTGGTCAAGTGCTAACAGAGTAAGAGTCCATGTGTTCTTTGATCAATACTCCCTAGGTGATACCGCACTTATTAGATTACATAAGTCAGTATGGTGAATTTGAATGCTCTGGATGTGATTGTGGAGTTTACTCCGGACAGTTGCTAAGTGTGGAGGAAGTATATGTTGGTCTTGATGTCTGCATGTGCATTTTTCATGTGGATTACTAAGGGGAATCTGAGTGTGGTGCTCCGAAGACAAAACGAGTTTCTAAAGTTTTCAAACTTCTTTTCTTGATCTTGGTTTTCTGTTTGCTTGAGGGCAAGCAAAGGCTAAGTGTGGGAGATTGATATATCATGGTTTTTAGGACTTTCAACCATGGTATATGTCTTTGTTATCGAGTCTTTTGTTGTGTTTGGAGTCCTTTTATGTATGTTTACAGGTCTAGGTACGTTTAGAGCGGATTTGGACATTATGGCGTATTCTGGAGCTATTTGGAGCATTCGTGCGAGAAGAAGAAGTTAGTGTCGATATCAGACGCTTGTGTTGATCGACACACTTGTGTCATCGATCAACACATATGAGGATCATGCAATTCTCGGCGATTCAATAAAGAGTTTGGATATTTTCAGTTTAGCCCAGAAGTTTCTCATAACTACAAAGAAGCCCCAGACGAGTTTAGATCATTATATTAGGGTATTTAAGCCATTGTTTAGGCGACACTTTTCATAAGTTTTAGGGATTCTCACAGAGGTTTCATGGAATTATAGGTTAATCAATCTATAGGGATTCATATCCTTCTAGTTCTTCATCTAGGGTTGTTCTTAATGCTTAATCTGAATTAGCCACTTAGATTATTGATGTTAGGTTGATTCCTGCAAAGAAAGTTGATTAATTAACTAGAAAGAACTTAGATGAGCAATTTGACTATCTGCAAAGAAATTTGGTTTAGAAGAATTGTGAACGAAAGAACATGAGATTAATGCATATTTAGAACTCTAGGATTCGCAACGAAAGTTGGCTTACTAGGTTGTTTGACATAGTTAATATTCGCAACGAAAGTTGGTTTCTTATGCTTTTGTGATTCTAGTTCTAGAACAGTTCTTAATTAGATCCCGATTGATTGATTAGCTTGTATTCCTAATTTCCTGAGAACTCCCTTGACCTGACGCTTTTCTTGATTGATTACAAACCGCTTGATGTACTTTTCTGCTTTGTTTACTGCTTATTTTTTTATTGCTTCCTAGCTTAATTCGACGTTTTATAATCTATCGTAAGATTCTTGAGTCTCTGTGGTTCCACCCCTAGATACTACAATTGTCTTGTGCACTTGCAATGTTAACTTAGAGAATTAAACTCGGAGCATATCACCCAGCATTACCCAAAACCGTAAAGCCAGTAAATATTTGAATCCGGTTGGAAAACAATTTGGGCCTAGATCGATTTTAAAGCCCGGCCCTGCCAAAACAAGGCTAAAAAACTTTTCAAGCTTTTCGGGTTTTCAAAAATTAAATAAATTTTAAGAACAATATAAATATAAAGCAAAGTATAATATCAAAATAAATTCAAATTTATATAATTTTATATATATTCATCAAATCTAATATAATTTAAAAACAAATGTTAGATCAAATAATTCAAATATAATTTAGACAAATTATATTATTAAATAAAATATAAAATCAGAATATTTCAATCTGGTTAGTCGAGTTTATAATAAAGTTATTCAAAATTTTCTAAATCTTTATCAGCAAAATATTCATCACAATAAAGAGTTACAAATAAAACTAGAAGTAAACATTATTAAATTTCGATCATTAAAAACATATAAGCAAAATTTTATATTTTATAATTTTCAATAAAACTTTAGTTCGATAAAAATCATTATTTCCAATCGGACCAAACTAAGCCCAAAAACTCCGCAAGCGTAAATGGACTTAACCCGAAAGGTCCAATTTTTGGGTTATATAGATAAGTCCAAACCCGATATTTTCTAGAGATGGGTCGGTCCGAGTTTTGGACTTTTTTCATAATAGTTTTCGAAAAAATTGCTACTAGAAATTTTCAATATCAATAGAAAAATTATTTGAAAGTGAAATATCCATTTTACTATTCATTATATAAGTTCCGAAAAAGAAAAATAGTCTTACGTAAATGACATATAAGACCCATTTGGGTATTTCGGGTATTTGTTCGGGTTTGATTTGGATTTTTCGGGTTTTCGGGTCTAGGCATATAAGATCCATTGGGGTATTTTAGAATTTTGGTACGGGTTCGGGCACCCGAAAAAAAATGAAACAAAAATAAAAATTAGTTATATTTAAATAAAAGTTTGTCAAATTTTGACAAATATAACAAAAACTTTCATATATTTTGTTTATTTTTGGTAATTTATTTATTTTAATCTAAAAATAAATAATATATTTGAGTTTATAATTGTAATTTTGGATAATTTTGTTATATTCAGTCTAAATATAATTAATATTTTGGATATTTAATTGTGATTCAGATATTTCGGGTACCCATTCGATTCTCGGTTCAGTTCGGATTTGGTTTCGGTTTTTCGGATATAGGAGTTTAGGATCCGTTCAGATATTTTGTCGGTTTGGATTCGGATTCGATTCTACTTTTTTTTATTCGATTCGGTATTTCGGGTCCGGGTATTTTCACACGCCTAGGCATATTGATATTTTGATGCAGATAAACGTTTTACACTATTACTAAGAGTATCAAACGTCATTTTTTTTAGATAACTTAGAAAACAAGTACAGTATATATATTGGTTATTATTATACAATAAAGAAAGATAATATAACACATCATGTCACCACACGACACACACATTCGTGGAATACAACTATAAAATAAATCTTCACATATCAAATTGATTTGATTACAGACCCACAAGTGCCAACACCGAAGTTGCCATGGCTGTAATGAAAATTCTTCCATAAATTTCGCTTCCTGCAATACCAAAAAGCCTAACATATTAGTGTTTTATAGTTGCGTATTCTAGTATCTTCCTGATTGTTAGATTTTTTTATGAGAATAAAAAAAATAACAGTTTAAAAGAAGAAGAAAATGCGGTTTTGCATCTAAAATCTAAGAACGCTATTTTAGCATATAAATAAAGCTAGATGTACACGAATATAAAATAATCGAGGCCACAAGATTAAGCTCACCTTTCATAGCATAAATAGAGAACGAGCCGCTTGGTGACTGAGCAGTTGGTAAACCGCTTGTGTCGTACTTCAAAAAACATTTAGGTATAAAGAATTGAGCTATACGAGCATTCTTGCAACAGTTTGAGATTCCTTGGACTGCAAGTCGCAAGCATACGCTGCAATTTGCTGGATCAAGATCAGGAGTACATTGAACCATTGTGTCTAATGTATACGATCCGTCGAATGGATCATTCACTTGTTTTCTATCCTTGACGTAATACGGCGTGGAAGAAGACTTTGATGTTGTGAGGAGAATTAGCTGCTCTACCTTATCTGATAAAGTTTGTTGGAAAGGATTTAAAATGGAATAAGGAAAAGAAGCGGTAGAGTATCTAGCGGCCCAAGGCCCACTTTCGACGAGGCTGAAGAAGGAAACATTGGAGTATCGAACCATACACTCCTCGTAGAATATTATAGCATCTTTTACATTAGTGCAGTTATTTTTAGTGATTTCTAGGGTTGCAGTCTTCACACAGTCCGAACAAGATGTTTTGGTGATGTCTCCTCTACATAGGAACATGCCATGAACTGTGTCGGGTCTAAGACCGACCGTGGCGTTGGAATACGTTCCGAGAGAGGAACGGTCGCGGAGAGAGGAGAGGAGGGTTTCACGGTTTGATTTGTATGGGCTGGTTTGTGTGAAGGTTTCGGATATTTTGTCGCAGAAAGTGTACATGTGTTGAGGTTGGGACATGGTTCGGTGAGATAATAGAGAGACGAAGAAGTAAAATAAAAAAGCAGAAAATCTGATGAAAATTGCCATTTTCTTGGTCTTTCTTGTTTATGAAGTTAGATTAAAACAGAGGAGAAGGCTAGCAATTTATATAGTGAAAGATCTTGTTTTATTTTAATGTATTCAAATATATAACGTCCTATACCAATTCAGAGGGAGAACACATATAATAATTCTTGTATCAAGTTAATCATCAGATGATTTCATCAATACGAGTTTAATCCAGATTTCTGAACATAGAACATCATCTTTTATTTACTTGTTCTTTAAACCATATGAAACTAAGACAAAAACATAAAGTTAACAAAATATTTAGCTTTGTTAGCGTATGAAGAGAAACATGGACTTGTTCTATACAATTTTGGAAGACAAAATCTGACACAAAGAAGAAATCAAGAGTCAACACAAGCAAATCATTTGGATTTTCCCTAGTATCTATGAAAAATATGATCATGGCCATAAAAAAAAAAATCCAAATAAGATAATTGTAGAAGCCTCAAGTCATTTAGTTGAATATCTTTTATCTTTTCTTTTTAAATTTACCTAGAGATATTTTTGAGTTATTGTATAAAGTAAAACCTCTATAAATTATTTGTTCAAAAAAAAAACTTCTATAAATTAATAACATCATGACTATAATATTTTATTCATTTATCGAAAGGGTAGTTGGATCAAAAATTTAATTTAATATCGAAAAATCTTATTAATTTACCGAGTTACTAATTTATCAAGTATTAATTGTATTTTTTTTTTAGCAAAAACTGTTGAAGACCTAATTAATAGCAAAATTCTCTTACAATTAGAGATCAATAAAAGATCATGTTTAATTTATTTTTATTTTTTGAAAGAATGTTAAATTCGTATTCAATCAAAAAATGTTTTATACATCGAGTTGCGTCTGTTTTTAGTGTTTAATTATAAAAAAACTTGGTAAAAGAAATAAGCTATCTTGTTGAGAACCAGTATTGCAGTCCACCTTTGATCGAGTTTCTCTAATGAATTTGGAGTTTCACAAGCCTGTTTCTCATCTGTTTATCCATAAGCATAGTTAGACGCATGCTTGAGGAAGGTTTATCACCATGACGCCTTCACTAAAAGAAAACAAGCTTTTTGCGACTGCGTAAATAGTTGCAATTCAGTCGCTATATTTTATTTTGCGACCCAGTAGAGACTAATTGTATTAGTCGGAAATCCTTCGTCGCTAATTCTATTAGTCGCTAAATTGCGACTATTTAGCGACTATATATATTTTGTGAATATTAGTCGCTACTGAGTCGCTAAATATAGCGACTAATGAGCGATAATTTTCCAACTAACTTAGCGACTCTATTGTAGTCGCTATACTAGTCGCTAAACAAGTAGTCGCTATATAGTCGCTAAATTAGCAACCGGTTTGCGACTACAAAGCGACTAATCTAGCGACTACATTAGTCATCATGAATTTAAAATTTACCATATAACGACTGGTTTGTGACTGATATCGCGACTAAATAGCGACTAACTTAAATCGGAATTGAATTCTGATTTGATTTCGGTTTTTCACTATTTTGATTGTTATGCTAAAATTATGAATCCAAAAGCTTCTGAGTAAAATACAACCTGATATTAAAGTTTAAGAAACTAAAGTCATACATTAGTCTTATGGTCTTACAATTCAAAACAAAAAACAACCATACAAACATTATATACAAGTCTTAACAAGTAGAGTCCTAAGGAGAATCAGAAGGAGAGGTGGGAGCTGCACCCGACTGGGTTTTGCAGAAATCAAGGTATGCCGGGTCTGTTTTGAGAAGATACTTTTGCACCATTCCCAACTCCTTCTGCTCACTCGCCTGTCGAGCTAGCTCAACAGCTTGTGTTTCAATCTGGCGCTTAGCTTGTTCGAGCTGATGTTGGAGCGAGTTATAAGTTGAGGAGCTACCCGGGTACTTGCGCTTTCCAGAGGCGTGAGACTCTCCAAGTCTTTCAATACCATATGCATAGCAGGACTGAAAAACAGACTCAAACGAAACAAGGCAGGATCAAGTATCAGTCACGTATCATTCTCAATACACAAATCAAAGCTCACAAGTATCAGTCAAGTTTCATTCTCAATAAGACTCAAGAAAATGATACATTAACATCAGTCTTAAACGCTATCAGCAAAGCTCAGACGAAACAAGGCATACTCAAGTATTAGACAATACAAAATCAAACGGTTCAGACTACTAATCATACCCAAAATCAAACGGTTTAGACTCAACATTTGACTCAAAATAAACTACTAATCATACCCAAAATCAGCTTCATCGAAAAAATCAGGCTCAAAATCAGGCTCAAAATCAAACTCAAAATCAAACTGTTCTGACTCATAATCAGGCTCAAAATCAAGCTCAAAATCAAACTGTTCTGACTCATAATCAGGCTCAAAATCAGACAAAATGCGGTTTTAAAGAGACTAACATTGATGATTCGTAGGGGCTGTCCTCTGAGATTGAGGATTCGTCGAGGCTGTCCTCTGAGCTTGCGGATTCAAAAAGGCTGCCCTCTGAGGTTGAGGATTCGAAGAAGCTTCTCTCTGAGCTTGAGAGTTTGTAGAAGGATTGTGACCTAAAGATGTCTGTCGTGGAGACATTGAGTCGTTGTCGAAGAGTTGAGTCGGCGGTGGATACTGGCTAACATGCAGCTGGGTTTGAGTCAGAGTGAGACGCCGTGGAGGTGAGCCGTCTGTCACCGGAGTGAAGATGAACTGCGGTGTTAGATTTGCGGGCCTAGTCTGGGTGGATGAGGAAGTCTCTGCCTTGACGGCGACATGTCCTCACCTTCTACCTCCTCTTCCTCGCCCTCGTCCTCTACCTCCTCTTACTTTTGCTTTAGCCATCGGAGACTACTCGATTAGGGTTTTGACTGAGAGATCGAACATAGAGATAAACAGAGTTTGTGTGTGAGAGCGATTTAGACTGAGAGAGATCGGGTTAGGGTTGTGAGAGAAGGAGATCGATCGTGAGAGTTCGATCGGAGAGAGATTGGATTGGAGTCGGCGATAGAAAAAAATTTCAGAATGAAATTAGGTTTAGAGTTCTTTCGACCCTTAGACGATTTTGGGGAACAATCTGAAGAGGGAAAAATTCCCGGTTTAAAGAATTTTGGGCGGTTTAGAGAATTTTTGGGCCAAATATGGTCTGAAATGTTGGCGGGCCTTTGGAATTTTTCGCGGGCTAACAGATTTTTGGGCGAATATTTTTGGCGGGCTAACCCAATGTTGGCGGTTTCAGATTAAATTTGGGTCATGCCCTGATTAGTCACAAGTTAGTCGCAAAATGGTTGCTGATTTGCGACTAACTTGTGACTAATCAGGGTATGGTGCAAAATTTAATTTGAAATTGCAAATTAATTACTGATACATAATGAAATAATACTTATACATTAAACATTATGAATTTATAAATAAACATAAACATTAACAAATTATAAATAAACATAACATTAACCTTATAATTAAAACAAAAGGAAGATGTCATTGAACATTAAACATAAACATTAGACATTATACAAACATTAGACATCAAACTTTAACATACTCAATATTAAACAAAGTTGAAATTATTAGAACTCTGAAATACATAAATCAGTACGGTTCTTCTCCATCGTCTGCTTCATCATCTTCATCGTCATCATCAGAAGATGATAGATTACAATGAAATTCGTCTTCTGGTTTTGCATCTCCGACGTTGTAATCGAGATTGATTGGGTTTTCGTGTTGTACCAAATACTCAGGAACGAGATCTTCAGTTGTAGTCATCATTACCGGATCATCATTTTCTTGTTGCAAAAGAGTTAGTTCTGTGTTGACATATATCCCCTGAAATATTTCCCCTCGGGTTGACTTTAACAACATTGAGCCAAAATTGCTTCGGTTTCTTCGTGTACGGATACATGATATAACAAACTTGCTCTGCTTGAGAGGCTGTGCAAATTAAAAATGTGGAAGTTGTACTTAGTATATATGATATCCAAAGAGTAGTTAACGAGACAATTTAATTTATGTACCAAGAATAAATGGTTCGTATTTATTTTACTTTCTCGATGCACAAACGTCTACAATGCCAGCATTGCTCCTTCGAGTGCCTCTACCGAGAACATGGTCATATCAGACACACTTAAAGAGTGTTATTCTCAAATTAACCATCCCCTCGTACTGAATTTGTATTATATCTGTTAAGATCCCGTAGAAATCAGTCGCATCGGATGCATCACTGTAATTCTCTCATTTAACACATACACCATAGTTACATGTCTTTCATCCCTCGCTGTGGGTTTTTTGTATGAAACAGATATCCTCTTGTATAGAAGAGAGGCCAGGTTCTAGCCTTGTTGACGGGTCCATGCACAATGTCTTGAACCTAAGGAGAAAATTCATGGGTGTCATTCCAGTAAGTAACCTGCATATAGATAAACAGACAATATCAAATATGTTGATAAAATCACCATACATATATAATGTGTACATAAGAAATATTTTCACACATACATAATCTCGCACCCATGTATGATATTCGTCAGCCCTTTTCCCAGAGAGTTCTTTTTCGGAGAGATCTGGATATTTTCCAGAGGTATAGTCTTCGAATATATTGTTTAAGACCAACATGTATATGAGACCAGCATAAAATATAAATTAATTTAAGTTGTGTTATACCTCTCAAATGGTCAAAAGTAAGCGCAATTTCGCAAAACATAAGCATGTGCACATTGATAATCTTCTGGTGAAAGCCATACTTCATGAATTTCGCCACTTGGACGACCAACCTGAGTAAATATATCAGGTACGTCTTTGTCATGATATTCGGGGACTCCACCTTCATTGTATCTTGTTAACCTGACAACATGAGTAGACATTATAAAACTTCATAATAGATAGCATGTACATGTCTCCATTGACTAGATAGAAATTTACCTTGAATTCGTTTGTATATTCGAGGCAAAATAATTCTCGGGGAAATAAGCAATCTCTTCATTTAGATATGATTGAACAATAGATCCAACTGCATATCTTTTGTTCTTTCCCTTTCAGCTTTTTGAAAAACCTTTCAAAAGGGTACATCCACCGGTATTGAACAGGGCCTCCTAATTTAGCTTCGTAGGGGAGATGTATAGGAAGGTGCTCCATCACGTCGAAAAATGATGGTGGAAAGATATTCTCCAAATTGCAGAGAATCAAAACTATGTTCTGCTTTAGAATTTGGACGCGACTCTTCTGGAAAGTTCTTGAACACAAGTCACAAAAAATCCTCCGATCCCTACAACATAAAGAAATTAAAACATCAAATGGTTAATACCAAAAATATATACAAAATCAAAACTACATATTCAAAATACTATGAATAATCGGTACTTACTAAAGCGAGGTGGACGTTCTTGTCTAGGAGTTCTACAAAGATAAATGGAAGTAGTCGCTGCATAAAGACATGGCAGTCATGACTCTTCATCCCGGAAAACTGTGCATTACCCAAATCAGCACAACTTACTAAGTCTGAAGCATAACCATCTGAGAATTTGACCTCATGTTTCACACATTCAACAACTTAGTTCTGGCTTCGTTTGTGAGTGAGTAGACTGGGAAATGAGCTCTACCAGCACTATCAACATGTAAGTGTGGCCGAGAATAGAATTGATCTATATCCAATCTTGATGGGATGTTGTCTTTTTATTTACCCTTCACACGCATAAGATTTTTGATAATGTTGTCAAATAATATTCTTCTCTATATGCATCAAATCGAGATTATGTCGAAGATTGAGGTTCCTCCAGTATGGTAACTCCCAAAATATGCTTTCTTTGTGCCAGTTATGCTTCTTTCCACATATGAACATCTTCTTTTCGTGACTGTTTCCACCAACATCCTTAGTTTTTGGTGGATTTACACCACACAAACGGTAGGAATAGACCTGCTCACCGGTTAAAGACTCAGGTGGATACTCATTCCTAGCGTCCTTTCCCTTCAAGAAGTCTTTTTTTCCCTCAGTAGATGACCTTGAGGAAGAAATCTTCGGTGACAATAGAACCAACATGTCTTTCTTCTATTCGGCAGATAAAAAGATTTTGTATCATCCATGCACCATGGACATGACAATTTCCTATGGGTGGTCCATCCTGATAACATGCTGTACGCCGGAAAGTCGCTGATCGTCCACACCAGAACTGCTTTAAGATTGAAATTTTGATTCAAAGACACATCGTATGCATCGGCATGCAAACAGGGGATACTGATCTTGAAAATATTTCCACTTTGCCGCATCAGACCGATGACACATTTCTCCCTCCTTTGCTTGGTGCTCGGCATGCCATCTCATTTCCGCTGCAGTCTTCTCGCTCTGATACATTCTCCTTAGTCTGTCAGCAATAGGCATATACCACATACGGCTATATGGTATATTGGTCCTACGGCGCTGCTCGTTAGGCTTCCATCTTGGTGAATTACAAAACCGACACTTATCTAAGCTTTCGTCATCTTTCCAGAATATCATACAATTGTTGAAGCAAACATCAATCGGATAACATGGGTGGCCTAAATTGCGCATCAGTTTCTCCGTCGCGTAATGTGAATCGATTGCCTGATTTCCTTCTGGTAGATACTCTGTAAACATTTCGCATATCGAATCCACTGACCTTTCACTCATATTATGCTCCGCCTTCTTTTGCATGACTCGAGCAGCTAAGGATAACTGAGAGTCACCTTCACGACAACCATCGTACAATGGATTGTTCGCTCCTTTTAACAAGTCGTAGAATTTTTTTTAAATGATTACTTACAAGTTCGTCTACATTCGAATAACCACCATGTTCCTCCACATTCTGATAACTACCATATTGATGATAGTTATCAAAATGTACGTTATTAGGCCTGGGCAAAAAAACCGAGAACCGAAGAACCCAACCGAACTGAAAAAACCGAAACCGAAACCGATCTAAATTTCATAAATACCCGAATGGTTCCTAAATTTTCATAACCGAAAGAACCGAACCGAACCGGAACCGAACCAAGAACCGAATGAGTACCCGAAGTAACCGAAATATGATTTTTATACCTAAAAATATTGGTTATATTTAGATTTAAAGTAACCGAATAACCAAAACATACCGAATATTACCAAGAAAAACCGAATTATCCGAAATAACCCGAATATTTTTTAATTGAAATAACCGAAATTACCCATTTTTTTATCCGAACTATCCCAATTATCTAAATTTTTACCCAAATTAACCGATTTTTTGCCAAAGTTAGCCGAATTTATACCAAATTACCCGAAAAAACCGAACCGAACCGAAACCGAACTGGAACCGGTTTTTATGGGTATTAGCCGGTTCCAAAATTTAGTATCAGAACCGAACCAAAAACCGAAAGAACCGAACCGAAACCGAACCGAATTTTCTAAATAACCGAATGGATCTTAAACCTCTAGAACCGAAAGAACCGAACCGAACCGAACCGAAGAACCGAACGCCCAGGGCTATACGTTATCACGAAATGCATAATTCACCATATCCACATATCTATCTTCTACTACATTACCCGTTACTTCACTCCCACTAACTCAAGTCGTATCAGCATTACTCGTTCCTAAACCCATATCGACTTCTTCGCCATGCTTATACCAAACATAATAATCATGCATAAATCCATTCCTATACAAATGATTTTGTATCTTTCTCCCCGGCATAATTGGTTTATCAGTCTTGCAAATATCACAAGGACAGTGAAACTTATCGGCGTTGCTCTGCGAAAAAGGCTGGCTATTTGCAAACATGATGAAATGATTATCGACCCCTGCCATGAATTCTGCCGTGAAATTTCTCATAGCTGCATCGATCCGGTTATACATCCACTCTCGACCATTAGTGTAGTTATAATCTCCTGATATTTTTTCACTTAGAAAACGTTTTGCCTCTGTTTTTTCTCAACATTATCGTCTTTGTTTTGGTGTTTGTGTGGTCGAGGAGAAGTAATGAGCGTTCTTTGTATATATAGACTATTTTGCGACTACCAATAACAGTCCCAAAAATTAGGTACAAATTAGTTATACCAAATTCGAAACAATAAAAACGTGGGTTTATACCGGTTTTTGCGACTAAAAGGCAACCGGTTAGCAACCCGCCGAAAATAGTAGCTAAAAAGTCGCTAATTTAGCGACTAACTAATGACTAATAACTTGTGGTAGCAATTTAGCGACCCAAGAGCGACTATTCACTATTACTCGCAATATCAGTTGCAACTGAGTCGTTTGGTAGTCGCTACATTTAGCGACTGCAAATGCAGTCACAACTTATAGTCGCAAAAATCATGTTTTCTTGTAGTGCTTGCATTACGTTCCCTCCAGATTATGTGAATACTGCTTGAAAGAGATATCTCAGTATGAAAATTTGCACCATATCTCGAGCCTTATCCTGCAATATGTGACAGATTTCAGACAAGTACATGGTGAATTCATTCCTCAAGATTCCTTTAGCCAACTGTTCCCATCTGAGACGAATAGGAGCAAGAGAAGAATATGTCCTCCTTTGTCTCAATAGGTTCATTGCAAAAAACACAAGCCACATTGGCATTTTCATTCCAATGAAGCATTATGTCTCCCGTTGTTAGGCGGTTCTTTATTGCCATCCAAGTAACGAAAGAAAACTTTGGAATAGCATGGACAAACCATACCAGTGAGGTCCAGTCGCACTGAGTAAATTCTTGTCGTATTTGCAGCCATATTTCTTTGGATTTAAAACATGGTCTGTAGTTGTTCCCCTTTTGTCGTCAAAGCACAACATCCTCTGCAATTGAAGAATCTTCTCTTAGACTTTCAAGTTTATTCTCGATGTCATTTAAAACATGAGATCGATGCCTTCTTCTTCTTCGATGGTGTTTTAGCACATCGTGGACTATATCTGCCTCTCCCACTCCCATATCAATGAATCCTCGCTGCCTGAGTCTGTCAAATAAACACCCCAACTCACACCACTGATCATATTAGAAAGAAGTTGTTTTACCATTGCCTATCTCCACTCAAATGAATCTCAACTCCATTGTCTATTCTCGATGTTCATTGCCTTTTTTATCCCAGTTAAAACAAAATTTTGGTCCCGATACTCTTATCACTAAAAAAATTTTCAAAGTGTTGATTAGTTTAGAGTGATTTTACTTAATATACAACAATAATAAAAAAATTAAGTTTATACCATTGATGATTTGAAAATTAAAAAAGGAACTAAGAGAAAAAAATATTAGTACCACAAATAGTCTTTTTCAAATTTGTTACAATTTTGCCATTACTGCTAACACAATTCATGCAAAATAGAAAATCATTATTTATCATTTTGCTAACAATATCATCAGACAATTATAATGTGCTAACAATGATATCATATATTTGTAATAGGTTAACAATGATAGCATATATTAAAATCATTGTTAACACATTATTAATCTATATATATTGTTTTGCATTAATGTTAACAATAATATCTGACATTTGTATCATGATAACAATAATATTACATATTTATAATATGCTAATAATAATATCAGATATTTTTAGAACACTAATTGTCTACTATAACTATTTATAATATGCTAACAATAATATTGTTATTTATAATGTGCTAACAGCAATATATCGTGTATTATTAGAACGTTAATTTCCTACATAACATATTGTTATATTTTTTTTAATATATGCTAACAACTATAATTAAGTTGTTAAAAGATAACATCATCGTCCACCATCAAGTTTTTCCCTTGTTCTTCATTTTCACCATAGATTGTTTAGTTAATGTAAAAAGAGAAGTTTACTACAACAACTTTGGAAAGTACCTTAATTACTACAACAACTTTAGAAAGTTTTAATTACTGAAATAACTTTATCGGACGAATTTACCCTTTTCAGCGTGTTGACAAAAAACGTATTTACGAAACTGTCATTAATAAAATGTTAAATTTTCTGAAATCTGTGAATAAGTCTACAAGATTTTCGTATAAATCTACAAATTAAGTCTACCATTCTTTATTGGTAGACTTGTTTTTATTTTGTAGATTTCTTTTTTCAGCTGCTAGATTTGTTTTTGGGGTTGTAGACTTGTTTTGGAGATTGTAGACTTGTTGTCAAAATTGTATATTTTTTTCCAAATTGTAGACTTATAATCCGGATCGTAGATTTTTCTATGGTGATTTGTAGATTTATTTAAAGTTTGGTTGAATTATTTTGATTAGTTGTCTTAGAGTTTCATAACTGATACAATAGACATTTGAGTTTTCGTAGACTTGTCTTAAATCTTGCAGACTTATTTTCCTTTACAACAGATTTGTTTCCGATTTGTAGATTTGTTTTGCAGATTCGTAGATTTGTTTTGTAGATTTGTTTGTTGGTTGGTAGAGTTAAATTATACAGCAGTAGATTTAATTTTCCGCTACAGACTTATTTTTTGAGTTCGTAGACCTTCACCAAGTAGTCGTAGACTTTTTAGAAAAATTGAATACATCGACGTGGTTTTAGATATATCATGTGTAACCGTAGATTTATATTTACTTTGTAGACTTATTTTTGACCTTTTAGACTTAATTTCTCCTTATAGACTTTCTTGACGACAACGTCGTAGACGTAATAGAGTTTTGAAACGTTATTGCAGACGTTATGTCTTTTTCGTGGAGTTTCTGTCGTTTAATGGACTTTTAATTATTTGGTAGACTTGTTTTCCTATTTTCCATAATGTCTCATTGCGTGTTGTTAAAATAGTTTTAATAATGATAGATCATCAAATGTTGCTCAGTAGAACACATAGTCAATAATAAAACAAGAGTGATATAACGATTGTTAACAAAGTAAAGTAATGGTTAACATTGATTATTATTGTTTAAACTCTTGGCCATGTAGCAAAATTGTTTCTAACAATTCTGCAGAAGATAAGGCTTTATATAGTTCAAAAGCACTGATCACACATGTTATGTTGCTTCCATCCATCATCATAGTAGGAAAGCCATTGACTGATGATAGCACAGTTGCATGTTATGACTTGGAGTAGATCAAAGTCTTCTTCCTTCTCCATCAACATGTTACATGGGACTTCTCTTCATGGATGTACACCTCTGTTAATTATTTTCGGTCACACATTTCTGGCTATTTCTCGTGATAGAAAAAGTCCACGTTTTTCAACTTCTTCTGCTCCATTGAACACATGAACAAACATGGAATAAACGTACTTCCCTGTATTCCAACCTCCTTCCGACGATCTCTTTAACATTGATTCTCCTTCTGTCATCATATCAGCGTATATGTAACTAGATATCCCTTTTAAAACATTTGATGTTGGATTACCATGGGTTATGCAGTTCTCCACCAATATGTTTGCAGCCTCTCTTGGAAATAAATTGATTTGAGGGTAGAAGAAATCAATTTTCTTGTAGAACTCAGCGGTTTTTGACAAATCACGCAAGGTCTTGCATGTTGCTTTTGCCTTTATGAATTCACAATATCCAGATCGCAGAGCATTTTCTAGAATTTCTTCTAAGACGTCAGTTGGTAGATCCAACATGTTTATGTTAGAAAAACAATTTTATTGTTGGTCGTTAATGATAATGTTATCAGGTTATTGCTTATAAAGTAATGTTGCCACCCATTCCCGAGTAGACACGATTTTGTAAATATATCTCTAGTTCTTGTAACAGTATCTTTTGTAACGGTATCTCTTATTAACTACTTAGATATTTAGCGGTTATAAGTCTACGATATAACATTAATCTGAGAACAAACGAACCAAAGAAAATAAGTCTGCTACCATTAATCTGAATCATGAATAAGTCTATGATATAACAATTGACTCCAAATAAAGATACCATTAAGCATAAAAGTCTACGAATAACATTTAGCATCCAATAACAGGGAAAAAAAATAACATAAAAGTCTACAAAATATAGATAACTCTTACAAAACAAAGACATTGATACTCCAAATACGAGTCTAACAAATCAAAGATAAGTTCAACACCAATTCACCCACAACACATGCCAATAACTCCTTTAGTTTTGCAATCTCTTCGCCAATTTTTTCATCTCCACACGCATTTGTTGTATCTGAAATTCATGGTGTGATAAGCTTTGAATCCTCTCAGACTGCTCTTTAGCCTCCTTCCTTAACTTAGTCATCTCTTCTTCGACCGCGTGAACCCATTTTTTTAATGTGGTTGCCATCATTCTGCACATAAATACATATATAAACATTTAACCAATATTTCCATCAAATTTCTAAATGTGGTCTCCTGTTCTCACTTCAAACACATTGCAGGTAAAGTATCGCATTCCTATCTCGGTTTCAGTTTCGGTTTGAGAGGTCTCCTTGATGATTTTTCCACCACATGGACATCTTTTCGGACCGCCAAAATCACCATCGGCTATGGCATAAAGCCTGTCGATTAGCATCTTGTTCCTCTTTGCATCACTATAGCTCGGGTCCATAATGAAGATCTACAAGTAAAGTATATAGAAAGAAGAAATCAATTAAGCAATCTCCTTCCTAAATAGTCTACAATCATTCAAATGAATACTAAATCAATCCTACGATAACTAACTAGACACACAAAAAGTCTACAACCATTCAAATGAAATCTCTAAACAAGTCTACAATCACTAAACCGAAACCAGAAATTAATTCCATAAACATGAAATAAAGTCTACAATAATATAACATAAATCTACTATCAAATACGATTGTTATTTCAAGTAAAAACGAAATTTAACCATCATATCAATACATAAATCTACCATCAAATATATCCACCGTGAAATTCCACAAAAAAATATCACCGGAGGTATATGTTTCTTCGTCGGAGTCACCTATCACCACCACATTTTCACTAAAAATTGCTAAAATCGCTTCCGTTCTTTTTTTTTTAGAGTCACTGCAAAATTAGATTAGGAACATTTTAGAGTAAAATGGAGTAAATGAAGGAGTTACGATTGAGAAAAGGAAGGGAAGAAATACCAACGTGGCCAGAAATGTCGCCAAAATTCGCCAATTTGCGAAGTCACGGTTGCATGCGAAGAGAAGAAGTAAAATCGACGCGATTAAAAAAGAAAAATGGAGAAAGGTAAGCAGATTATGATGGAAAAGAAGTAGGAAACTTACCGAAACTTGTCAAGATCTCACCGGAATCGTCCTCGAAAATACGAACCTTCTCACCTTCTCCGTCGCCAATCGCCAAAGCTTTCACCTTTTCCGTTTTTCTTTAAAAGTGAAAACAAAACCGCAATTAGTGAAGGTTATCTTCTTTTTATTATTTTTTATTTAATTTGTTTTAAATATATTAAGTATACCACAAAATAACCTAATAACAGAACAAGTCTACGATATTGAGCTATAAAAATTTACGGTAAACTATAAGATAGAAGAATACAAGCAAATAACATAATCGTTTAGCAAAATAAATCCATCTAGAGAGATAATCAAATATATCAAATAGATACAAACAAATTGTAACGCCCCGTCCGCCCCTACCGGTGAGTCACCCATCCCTTTATCGGGCTCGTGGGCCCCACCCATGTCCGGCGGTCGGTGCGTTATTTTTCGTAGGCCCGACCGACTAATTTACTGACCTACAATCACCCCATGATCTTTTTCCATGTGTTTTGTCATCACACATATGCTATCACGAATCACTTCCCGGAAGGTCACCCATCCTGGGACTACTCCAGCCCAAGCACGCTTAACTCTGGAGTTCTTTCAGGCAAGTGACCGGAAAAGGTAAGTGCACTTTGTGACATAGGTAGCCAAATCAATTCATTTAAGACTTTACGCATACCACAAACCGGGATGTTACACAAATTTCTACCATATAAGCAAAAAAATAATAAAGCAAAAATCTACCGTGGAAGCAAATCATAACAAAATGAATTTGAAACAAATCAACTTAACAACAAGTCTACTAGGAAATGAAAACAAATATACTATAAAAAGTATTTATGCATCTAATATAGCTACTTATAATAATCTGTCTAAATGAATTCAATAAGAAAATAACTAAAATACATGCATTGATCTACTTATAATAATTTTATTTTATCAATCTAAAATAGATTAACAACTATATGATTTTCAAAATTATTATTTTATTATTCTGGGGATTTGAAGAGAAACTATGATTTTATAGTTTTAACAAGAAAATGCGGTTTTGACAGAAAACATGATTTGCAGTTTTGACAAGAAAACATAATTTGCAATTTTGGCATGAAAACACGATTTTTCGGTTTTGGAGGCAACACAATATTCATCGAATTTTTTTCTGATTTTGGTGGGAAAATACGGTTTTGTGGTTTTGACGGAAAACATGATTTTGCAGTTTTGTGGAAAAACGCGAATTTACTATTTGGCGGAAAATCACAATTTTATGGTTTTAGCAGGAAAACATTACGGCTTTGGTGGGAAAACGCGATTTAGCGGTTTTAGCGGGAAAACACGATTTTACGATTTTGGCAGGAAAATGTGATTTTGAGGTTTTAACATAAAAACATGATTTTACGATTTTTTCGGAAAACATGATTTTACAGTTTTGGCGGAAAATGTGAATTTGGAGAGAAAATGTGATTTTATGTTTTTGGTGGAAAATACGATTTTCGGTTTTGGCGAGAAAACATGATTTCATGATTTTTTGCGGGAAAATGCGAGTTTACGTTTTTAGCGGAAAAACACGATTTTATGTTTTTAGCGGGAAAACACGATTTTACGTTTTTGGCGGTAGCGGGAACACATGATTTTATGGTTTTAGCGAGAAAACAAAATTTTATGTTCTTGGCGGAAAACACGATTTTGCAGTTTAGCAAGAAAACATGATTATATGGTTTTGATGGGAAACACGATCTTACGGTTTGTTGCGAAAACACGATTTTTCGACTAATGGAAAAACATCAATTTTCAGTTTTGGCGAGAAAACACGGTTATCAGAAATAACGTGATTTTGCATTTTGCAAGAAAATATAACTTCATGGTTTTGACGGAAAATGTAATTTTAAAGTTTAGATGGAAGTGTGATTTTGTGACTTTGGAGGAAAACACAATTTTTGCAGTTTTGACGGAAAAAATGATTTTGCAGTTTTGGTGAAAAATCTCATTTTCAATTTTTTTTTGCAAAATAATTATAATATATTATTTATGTTATGTTCGTTTACTCATTTAAAATTTACATCCAAATAATTTATTTGAATAGTTTTGATATATTAATCATTTTTTTATTTTTAGATGAAATATTTCCCTCCGAATGATCCAAATATGTTCAACTAAATGAGTTTAAAAAATTTGCATATATTTTTAAAACTCATTCTAATGATTCATCACGATGAATGTGGTTTTAGTTACTAAACGAATATCAATTCTCATCTCGATCTAGATAAATTGAGTGGAGAAAACAACAACACCTCTTAGTTTGTACCAAAAAAACAAACAACACCTCTTAGTTTGATTTTCAATTACATGATAGATCGACGACTGCATACATTTTTGGGTAAGAATAATAACAATTTCCTTAAAACGTCATTTAAGATTTAACAGATAGCAAAGATGCGTGGGGCCACTAGATTTGATGTTTCTTCGTGAATCAATCCATCTATTACTGACCTTTAAAAAAAATGTAAACACAAGGGTTACTAGATAGCAAAAAAGTATGTAAAGGACAAAATTTGATATGTTTCACACTTTAATTGTTCTTCTTTTATTGATAAATCCATTACATATTCACATCCCTTGGTTTTGGACCTTAATAACACAAGACATGACATATCATAAATGTGATCACATATTCACAAGTGCAAACACCAAAGCGGTCATTGTAACGGCAATTCTCCCTAATATTTTGTTAAAAGAAAACGACCCACTAGGACTTGGAACGTCCTGCGGCCGCATGGGCGGTGGCGGCGCCTGCCATAAAGAAGGAGGCCGCGAAAATTTAACCGGAGAGGGTTGACGCGGCGGAGATAGAGGAGGCGGGGACGATGGAGACAACGGTGGCGATGACAAAGCAGAGGTTTCATATCTCAAAAGACATTTAAGAGTAAAGATCATAGCCGAACTTGGTAGACCGCAACAAGTTGAAACTGTTAAGAGCGCAAATCTGAGACAAACGGTACAGTTCAATCGATCAAGACCAGGACTACACTGAATCATTGACTGTAACTCATAAGAACCCTCTGATTGAGTCACACGTTCTTGATCTTCCACGAAATATGGGATCAAAGTGGACGAAGATACGTTGAGAATCAGTTTGTTGAATTTATCAGTTAGTGTTTGATTGAATCGATTCGAATTTGGAGCAGAACGACGAGAGTAACGAACGGTGTTTGGTGTGACCTCCACTTTAGAGAAGAAGGAAAAATTGGAGTATCGAACCATACACTCTTCGTAGTATGTGACCGCTCCTTTGTTAAGACTACAGTTTGTAGCGATCTCGATTGTTGCGCTATGGACGCAGTCTGAGCAAGATGTTGCTGTGATGTCTCCTCTACAGAGGAAGATGCCATAGATTGTATCGGGACTACGACCAACTGTAGCATTAGAATAGGTTCCGAGTGAGGAACTGTTGCGGAGAGAGGAGAGTAAAATGTCACGGTTTGCTTCGTATGAACTCGTTTGTGTTCAGGTTGAGACACCGTTTGGTGAGATAACAGAGAGGAGAGAAAGAAAAGCAGAGGAGTAGAAAGTGTAATTATGATTCTTGCCATTTGTGTGTGTGTGTGTTCTTTGCTGTTGTGTTCTATATGAGAATACAAAACAGAGGAGTTTGAAACTTTATAGGAGAAAGAAAAAGACCATATCCTTGTTGATATATTCAAAATAATATCCAAATAAAAGATGCTGTACTAATTCATAGGAAGAAAATGTATCCACTATAATTTTTTTCATCAGTGATCGATAACTATCTTTACCAAGTCAAAATCATCAAGTTGACGCATTTGTTTTATTAGTCAATTAAGCAAGACAGAGACAGTCTTACGATTTTGGAAGACAAAAATTTCACGAGGTAGAGGGAGAAGATTCGCGGAGGGAATGGAATAGGGTTTTGCAGTTTGTTTTTGTAAAGTTTTCGATAGGATTGCAAAATGTAAACATGTGTTTAGGTTGAGATATGGTTTGGTGAGATACAAAAAAAGAAGAAGAAGAGTTTCAAATAAAACAAAAAATTTCTTTAATGATTTTTGCCATTTTGTCTTTGTTGTTCTATAAAACAAAAGATAAATTGCAGAAGAAACCTAAGCTTCATGAATTAAAAAACGAGTATGTGGAAGCGTATGTAAACATTAAAGCGACTTTAAAACAAAATTTACAAAACGAATACGCGTTGAAACTATTAAAACATATATAACTACAAACGAATACGTGTTGAAAATACATTAACAAATCGAGAGCATCAATTTTATAAATTCACTAGATTTTGACCTACGCTATAGCTGATACATACATTTTTGGTTTTTATTTCATTAAATATTTTTATTATATAGTTTTATTTATGTGTTGATTTATATTTTATTGTTTCTATTTTTTAAAGTATTTGTAATTATGTATTTGATATATTTAATGAGTGTAGAATATAATTATATGAAAATAATAATTAATTAATAAATTATTTTGTCTGAAATATTATTTTGTTGAATTTTTTGCAGCCATGTATTCTGGCTTTTGCTGAATTGTTGTTGTTAATATGAAATATTCTTAATTCTCAAGTACATTATACATAAATTTATCATTATATATATGTTATAATCAATTCCATGATTTTTTATTTATTTCCTAAAATATAGAGATATTAACCCCCAAATATTAGAAAATATATCAATACCGGCACAGATGGACTTCCACGGAAGATTGTGTTTTGTGGATGGATCATGGAAGAAAGGAGATACGTTTTCAGGACAAGGCTGGTATATCGTCTACGAAGGAGGGAGATACGTCATGATGGGAGCAAGAAATACACTACAAAATTTACATTGGTTTGCATCGTTTTTTATAATAATTATCATCGCTTTTTAAATGATGTTAGCATTATAAGATCGTTTTAAAAAGTGATGCTAAATCCAGTGAAGCTAAATATAATTCACATCATTTCTGTAAATGATGCCTCAGTTACAATCTAACATCATTTATTTTAGGTTAGTATCAGTTAAATAAAAGATGCAAAGTTAGCTCTAGCATCATTTTTAAATTGATGTTATAATCAATATTTGCATCGCAAATTTGGAATGATACTAAAATATTTTTCGAGTCATTTAACAAAAATGTTGCAATTTTTTTTTTGGGTCAATTGTAAAATGATGTTAATTTCTTGTTTGCATCACAAATTTGAATTGATGCTAAATTAACTTCTTGAGTCATTTGTCTAAAATGACTCAATTTTTTAACATCAATTGGTTGTAAATTTAAAAATGACACCAGATTATATTAGAATTTTTTAATTGCATAATATTTTAAATAAATTTGAAATTATTATAATTCAAAAATGTATTAAAAACAATTTATAGGAAAAACGAAATAAGAATAAAAATATCCAAAAGTGAATAAAAATTTGTTTCACCGTAAACTAATTAAACTAATTGCAAATTCTTTTCCTAAAAGACAAAAAAATCTTCAGCTACTCATAAGCATGACCTTCAGTCTTCAAACGAACGATCTCAAACCTTGAACATCAACTCATACCCATGACTTGTATTCAAACCAACATCTCAAACCTTGAAAATATTACTGCAACTCGACCTTCAAACGTATACTTGGAGATATATTATTTTCAGGATGTTGCTCCTCAGAAAAATTTGTTTCATTCAAGTCTGCATCTTGTGATTCATCATTGGTTTCTCCACCTTGTGTTTCATCAGAATCATAGTATTTCATTTGTATCTGAAATATCAAATATAAGAAAAGTCAGGGCAGTGATAAAATTATGAACAATTACCATCATAACTAAGATAACTACACCATATAGTTCTGAATAAAGGGTCAGTTGAGAATCATATAAACAAATCAGAAGAAAAAAAAACCTTGATTTTCACAGATTAGCATCGTGCAAATTGTGCAGAACAACAATCATTGAGAATTCTAAATCCACAATTCTGAAAATCATAGAGACAAAGGATAAAGAGAGTTACCTTTTATTATGAATCCTATTTGATATTTAAAAGTGCAGAGATAAAGCAGAGATAAAGCTACCGGAAGAGATGAACAGGAAATAAAAAATTGAGTCTTGACGGCTGCTGCTTGATAAAGTTATCAATATATAATTAAGTAGGTCAATTAGCTTTCCTTAACTCTAAAAAAACCCGCTGGAAACCAAAAAAATTCCCCCCACGACCAAAAAATTAACTTTAACCAATTAAACATAAATTTAAATACTTAAGTATCTTCCATAACATCTCTAACTAGAGAAAAGTCAGTAATTTCGTCAGAGAGAAGTATATCATTGTTGACAATAGAATCACCAGCTTCGAACTCCTCTGGAAAAATAAACAAACAAGACCACAGATCCTATCCTTGTTCTGGCTGATCCAATCTGGCTGATCGTTTTAGACAGAATCGATCCAAATAAACCTTGGAAGATGGAGCAGTGATATTTCTAGAGAACCACAATCAAAGAGTAAAGCAACACAATTTAGATACAATTCATGATCAATAGAAAACGTTATTATGTGCAGGGGATAGAGGAAAAGAGGAACCCTTAAAAGAAAAGAGAAAACAATTTTCTTAAATCACTCGTTTGCAAATCGAAAAATAGTACAAAGGTATAATTAGTTCATACATAGATAGAATCATTAGTTTTGCAAATCATAGAGAAGGAGAAAGAGGGAAACCTGATAGTAAATCCTACTGAGTTTTTGAATCGTGTATGAATTGCAATTAAAGACTTTGTAATATAGTGCATAGATAATTCTAGTCACGTTATATTCCTCTTATTTATAACAATGAAAATATGGAGCAAAGGAAATATTGAAAATAGGATATCTCTAAAAGATAATGGTAAACTAACTTATTCTATTAATCCTATAAAATAATTTGTTAAGGATTAAAAAAGGAAAAAGGAAAAGTCAAGTAAAGTTCACATAAATCCGCTAAAAAAAATCCTCATACTATTGGCTATATTAATATCCTAGAACTAGCCGTTTCTCTAGTCCAATTGTTTAAAACTCTAAAAAAGATCTTTCACATCCAAGCTTAGCGGATCAGGGAATACAAAAACGGTGCTGCATTCACTTTAAATGGTAACTCAATACTAACCTCTAAATTTCCTGATATAGGGGATGCATGTAAGTGACTGTGGAGCCATTTTTTGGTCTTCATGTGTTGCAATCTAATGGTTGCTCCACTCTTCACGGCATCACCTTGCTTTGCTGTTGTTCCAGGCACATGTTTAACAATCTGCGAAAGGAATAATCCTTTACAAGATAATGCATCAGCTCCATTATTACTCCATAAGTCATTAAACCACTTGATAATTTGAGAAACACAACCATAGCTTCAAATCAAATGCTAGTTGATATTTTTTTCTAACATCAAGAGACTTAGTTTTCTTAGTTCCTCTAATCTGATTAAATCATGTTACTATATGATCTTATGTAAACGAGCAAGAGGAGAAGGCAGGTCGAAGATAGTACCCAGTAGCTATTGGAATCAAGGACGACTGGAAACCCAGTGACTGATTGCTGACCACTGCCGGATCCATACGGCACATCGCTAGAATGCAGTCGAAACACACTCTGTCACATCACAACGAGGACATGGAGTTAACATATTCTGTATCTGATCAAACCCAATTGAAATTTAACAAAATCAATGCATTTGCAGCGACGTAATAATCAAATCTATCACACAGTCCTGCATCTTCAGGCGTGATTATTGGTATTTTCACAAAATCAAAAAGAACCTTAATCGCTACAATGTATACATAAATCAAACGTTCGTCTCAATTCAAATGGATTATCGATTTCGAAATGCAATGCAATGAACCACACCTCGACACCTTCTTTACCAGAAGCGGCGGCGGAAGCAGATGTGTAGCCGGAATCCGAATCGACCGTAAGGAAGATCAAAAGAGCGAGACAGAAGAATCCATGAGCCATCAGAAAGAGCAGACCGATAAACCAGTTCTTCTGATAAAAGGGATATTCAGGGCTCGCTGTCCTTGCCGAAGGAGTTCGAAGAGCCAAAGATGAGGAATGAGGAGACGAAGAAGACAATGATGATGGCAGCTTGATAAATACCATTTGAATTTGAGATAAAGCAGTCCAAATTCTCCAATGTTTCTCCAATAATCATAAGACCCTTACCAATTGGATCTTAGCCCCAAAAAAAAATTAACAAAAGAAAAGCTCCTGTTGAGCTAACTTAACCATTAACAGAGAGTATAAGAGGAGCAAACTGAAAGCCTAAGAGGAGTCTAAAAGAAGACATCCGCAAAATCCCCAAAAAATCCAGAATCAAGATCGGCTCAAAACTCATGAGGAAAACAAATGAAGAGTTTGTGGAATGGAAGAGGAGAGGAGGAAATGGCCTTTCACGGCTGATTTGAGAAGCAACGGACCGTAAGCATTTTTTTTGTCGGTCGAGAATTGAAGAAGAAAGTTTTGGTGGGGATATACTTTTTAGGAGAAAAAAGATTTTTTTTTTCTTTTCAATGGACTGTATGCATTTAACATCACCTAAAAGTAAATGATATAAAAATCATCAATGTAGTGTCGCTTGTAACAAACGATCATAAAAATATCATTTAATTCTAATTGTAACATCGATTTGCAATTTGACTTAAAAAAAATGATACTATAACATATAATTTTAGTAGTGATATTAGATGCAGTTTATCTTCTCTTCATGCATAATTCGAAACACTTATCTGGACAACAGAATGTATGAAGAGATGAAATCAACCCGACGTAACTTTTGTAATAAAAAATTCAGAGCTGCTGAAGATAGTGTCTACACCCATAGAATGATCTGCATTCACGATACATTTGGACGAATATGAGAGTCGTAAGAGTTTCTTCACAAGGTTCGTTATCACTCACACTCCGAGAGCAAGCAACACAAAGGCGGATAAGTTAGCACGCGGTGCAAGAATCCAGCCATCTTATTTTGTTTATGTAAATTCAGATTCACCGTCTTGGCTAGCTGAGAATCGGTAGTGTCTTATGTTCTTGACAAAAAAAAAAGAAAAAAAAAACAAATATATTCAAATCTGAAAGGTATATTTTTTTAAATAAAACAATAGCAAACCGTTGATAAAGATTCTCAATTATGATATTAATAAATCGAAAAAATTTCAAATAAATTAATTATATTTACATATTTGTCTCCTAAAATTAACTTATTTGGTGTGTTGAAAATAATTAAGAAATAAATATGTTTATATTCTTTCAGTAAGTGGATAAGATAAGTGAATTTAAATTTAAAATTCAAAATTTAAAAGAATATATTCATAATATTAAAATGATAACAAAAATAAATATACAAATAAAAATTCAATCCAAATATAGATAACAAAAATAAAAAGTTTAAAGGTTGAAAAATTACTTACTATTTATCTTTAGTTTCGAACTAGATGATATGGATTTAGCCAAGTTTTGTGGATGATTTCCAAATCATCACAATTTTTTATGCAACCCAATCACATTTTTTTAATTAACAAAAAATCAATAAAGAAAGAAAAAATACTATTTTCCAATTTTTAGAATGCAATTTTGTCAATTGAGCACCAACACTTAGAAAATTTTAGTTTGCCGTGATTTTTTCTTGAATTTTTTTCATCTCTTAGAAAATAAGGCGATTCGTTGGCAACAAAAAAGGGAAAAAAACACGATTGTTTCATTTTCTCTCATATCTGGTTTCTTTCTTTGCTCTCTTTGAGCGACCAGCCATCGGATTCGAATGTGGTGGTCGAGACAAACGCGACATGCGTTGGAGTCACGGGCGGAGGATCAAATGACGACCATGATCTAAATATTGTGGTGAGATTTGATTTTGTTTTTCGCATCTCTCTCTCTAAACCTAAATAGCCTATATTTTCAACCCTAAATCTAACGCCAGTGACTTCACCGGTTGTTGCCACTCCTCCTTCACTGCTCCTTCTCCTACTCATATATATTCTCCTTTGCTGAATTCACAATTGATTGACTAAGTTTTATCCTTAAAGTCTATATTGCAAGTGCATATTATTGTCGAAGTAGTACTTAGGGTATGGAACAAAGTATCTTAAGAGTACACAATAGATTCATTAGTTTAAGTTACTGTAGACCAAATCAGAGTAATTAAAGCAAGTATCAAAGAAATAAGCGAGATGTAATTAAAGAAGGAGAAATGTTAGCCCTGGGAATTCTAAGAAAATCATGAATGCAAGCTAATCAACCAGTCATGAATGATGATAAAACCAGAAATTGTCGTTGTGAATACTAACCTAGAAAAACAAATCTCTTTGCAAGTTTTAAATTATAAACGTGCATTTATATCAAGTTCGATCTGTTCACAAATTCCCTAAACCAAATCTCTTTATGAAAAGACATTTTGCTCACCATAGTTCTTTTTAGCTAATTAACCAAATTTCGTTGCGAGAATCAACATAATATCAGTTAAGCATTTAGAACAACCTAAGATGAATAACTATAAGTTATGAATCCCTAATTAATCAATCAACCTAGCAATCTTTGAAATCCCTAATGAGAAACTCTAAACCTAACTAGCAAACTACTCATACAGGGAGATTGGGGCAATACACATGTTTGAATAAAAATCATAAAATAAATCAATAGATAAAAATTGGTTTCAAATTCTCTGGAGAACAGCACTAAATCTCCGCTACAAATATCTCTGGGAATAAAATAAAATGTAGCCTAAAAATGGCTCAAAACCTAATTTATAATGATAAAACATGATTTAGGCCTTTTGTAAATAAGGAAAACTCTTGGGCAAAAGTGCATATTTCTAATTCTTTCCAGATGTGGTGTCGACCGACACCAAGTGCATACACAACCAGTAACCTCTATGAAATTTATATGTGCTGAAAAAATTACTTCAAAAGCTTCCAGAATCTCTAAGTAAGCTCTAATCATGCAAAAACCTGTAAAAGACTCAAAAGACTTCAAAAACACTAAAAAGACCCAATAATAAAGACTTATATCATGGTTAAAAACCCATAAAAACTATGATATATCAACTCCCATAGGCTTAGCTTTTGATTGCCCTCAAGCAAACATAAAACCAAAACTTGAAAGGATAACTAAGAAACTCATTTTGTCCTAGAAACACCACATCGCAATCACCATATTAAGCCACATGAAAAACTTACTTGATAGAATCCATACCACCTTGTAGTTCCCCTAGACTTATCAACTGTCCCAAATAACTCTACAATCCAAGTAATCCAAATTCACCATACTAACCACTTTAATATTAAGAGTAGTCTCATCGAGGGTGCATTGATCAAAGGACACATGAACTCTTACTCAATCAGAACTTAATCATACAGACTGCCATTATTATGGTTCCTTTCCTCTCCCTTTCCTCACTGCAGCAACTGATTTTTCTCCACTGGGCATCATTTTATTTTATTTTTCTAGCGGCTTCTCTTCTCTTTTTATTTGGGGTTTTCTTTGGATGTGTTTCCAAGAAGCACAAGAGGTAACAAGAGTAACTGCCACTCCCGTGATCACTTCGAAGATACTCGATTTTCCGCAGATTTCTTCATTTTTTTAGAAGGGAAGAGAGAGGGAAACCGTACTCACACAAATAAATATTTCAGGACTGAAAGAAGAATATGATCCAGTATATTCCAAGCCACAAGATGAGATAATTGAATCAGGTTATGGGCGAAGTCAGTAATGGATCCTCCATATACCCAAGAGGATATAGGTAACATTGGAAGATTATTCCGTAGTGGGGTTTCCACTAGTCTCAGATGTCAATCCAGCTCGTTCTAGTGGTCACTTATTTCCCGAAAAATCATTGTCTCCTGCACAAGGGTTTGACTCGAAATGGACTGGCACAACTGGCTCTAAGAAAAATAAAAACGGTGTCAACAATTACCTCCCCCACACTTAGAAAACAATGTACCCAGTGTTATATAAGCTTGAGATTGGGAAAAACAAAGTCAAATCCAAGACAAAATTGAAAATATGAAACCTTACCTATAATCGCGATGAGTTTCGACTGATACATATCACTATTTTTGATCGACATCAAGATTTGATCCACATAAATTTTTTCCATGTAGATTTTTCTCGACTCTGTTTTTCGAGTTGGGTGTCGATCGGCATTGATCGTCTCTCAACCTTGTTCTTTACTTTTTGTCACAAAAAAGAAAAATCAAAAGAACCAAGAAAACGAAAAATCAAATATGTACAGACTTTGGCAAGAGATCAAGCTCCAAGTGGATTCGACGAAGTAAAGAGTACCTCTGCGAATGTCTCATCATCCATGGTGGTGTGTAAGAATCGTGATAATGGGATAACCAAGCAATTTAGGAACAACACAAATGTGGGAGCGAAGCTTAGGTAGGATAGAGCATTTCCCTACATTCACAGCAATGCGGTCATGATGTGACGGGTGAGAGGATATATACGTACCTTTGCTTTGGTTGAGGTGTGATGTCTGAAGATTTCTGCTTATGAGCAGTTGCCTGCTCTAAAAATGTTAGAGTATATTCATTCAAAAAAAATTATTTGATAATTAATATTTTAATAAATTAATTAAATATTGAAATTATGAATTAAATTTTAAGTTTAACTAATATCTCGACAATTAATATTTTGCTAAATTAATAAATATTAATGTCTCAAGTTATTAATTTACAAAAGTGTTAATATAGAAGGAGATAATATATACTAATTATTGTATTAGGTGAGTAATCAGATGATTTCATAATAAGAGTTGAAATTCCAAATTTCTGAGTATAGAACATGATATATTATTTACTTGTTTTTTAAACCATATGAAACTAAGAAAAAAAAAACATAAATTTAACTAAATATTTAACTTTATTAGCATATGAAGTGAAACATGGAATTGTTATATACAATTTTGAAAGACAAGATTTGACGCAAGTTGAAAACCAGATGGGAGTTTACCCTAGAGAAATTTTCTCTCTAGCACATTGTTTCGGCGCCACACAGCCTCAAATCCTACCAACCATGGAGTCACGAAGTCAAGCCTCCTCCACCGGTTCTTCTATCTGAGAAGACATGCTTCTCACTATCGGTACCCCTCATGGTCCTAGTCGAATATCCGTCTCACTGATTGGTGATAATCCCTGCAGTTTTAGAGGTGACAGCGCTCATCCCGCTCTCTTCCTTCGTTGTCTCAAGCCATACCACTGCCTCTGTATTTTCTCCCCATTGAACCTTGGATCCTATCAAAGCCGACGGAGCAGACATATCCATCGCTGCTGACCTCTCCTAACACTATTTTGATGTTGAGGTGTAAGTGGTGGTCTATCCCTCTGATGCTTCCGGATCCACCGGATATCCGTAAATCTCCAACCATGCTTCAGATCTCGACCATTGTATCTCTATCTCTTTACCCTCTGTCGTTGATCTGTTTTCGAGACAAATCTTGGGTGTGTCCTAGTCTCTCGCCAAGACTTTCACGATCTGCTTTCGGAAACAAGGTGTTAGCCTCGAAGCCGACAAACTCACCCGCCAGCGGCATGCCTTCAGATTAGACCCCCTCTCGAGTTATCCCCAAAGATTGTTTCCACCATCTTATGGGTTGCGTGTGAGTTTCCTCCGCCTCATCGATCTAAAATCTGCATCTCAGAGATTCATCTCCGTCGGATCTGCTCTAATTAAACCTCAAAGTCTCCTTCCATGGAAGCTCCCATTTCTCCTCCTTGATGTTGGTTCTGCTCCCAAACCTTTTATCCCTGCTGACGGTTTATTCGTTGCTAAGCCAATCACGATCTCCGACGACTTTTCCGGGTTGAATTATTTTCTCACAGTTATAATTTTATTCTTTCCCGGTCAACTCACCATAATGGGCCGGATTCAAAAATCTTCTCCAATTGTCATTGATAGGCCTGAGCGTTTGCGGGTATGGGTCGGGTAATGACGGGTACGGGTCGGGTTGGGTAATGACGGGTACGGGTCGGGTCGGGTATTTTGGATATTAAAAATTAATATCCGTTCGGGTAATTAACGGGTAAGGGTCGGGTACGGGTCGGGTTAGGGTCGGGTAAGGGTCGGTCGGTAGTTAAAACTAATACCCATTAATTACCCGACTCTAAATAGTACGGGTATTGTTCGGGTATTTCGAATACCCGAACTGTTTTATTTTTTTTTATAGAAACTTATAATCAAATAAACTAATCAAATAACAATAATAACAAAACAAAATAAACTTCTATATCTAACAATATAATTATTACATATTTAGAATAAGTAAACTTTTATTCATTATATAATTTCATTTATATTTATACAATTTAATAAAAATATATAATTTTAATTATTCGAACGGGTATTTTGGGTATTTCGGGTATTTCGGGTAATACCCGACCCGTACCCTTACCCACTAAAAAAAATTTCACTACCCAAACGGGTAATTTTAATTTCGGGTACGGATAAGGGTCGGATAATTCGGGTTGGGTAAGGGTCGGGTCGGGTATGCTCATGCCTAGTCATTGACCGCAATTCAAGCCCAAGACTATGCAGGTGTAACGTTTGCATCCGAATCATTGAAGGTTCTAACCGTAACCAGGTGCAGTCGCACACGGTAGTCATTAAATCGCAATTTTCTTGTAGTGTATCAAGTTATTCCTTCGCCTGGGATGAATCACTTCCACCTTCCCCCCCCCCCCCCTCCCCCTTTTTATGGGAGAGATCACTTCAAGTTTCTTTCTCTCTTGGGAAAGATTGCTTTCATCTTCTCCCCTTTCATTATCGGGAAAGAACTTATCCATCATGTCTTTTACGCAATAGGGAATTACTTATCCATTTTGCTATCTTGTGTGTCGGCTTGTACAAGAACAGAAGAGATAGCCAGATTCACCTTGGCGGAGAATCTTGGAGGAAAGGATTGTAGCTCAAAGTCACAAATTATATATGTTGACTAATTTTATTGATTCCAGTTTTACTATTAGTTTCGTCTCTTTGCATTTGAGTGGTGTTTCATTTTTGCGGTCACTCTTCTTAAATATATCATATGCTTTTACTTTAGATTCTAATTGTTATAATCAGGATGTATATTAATTCCCTCTATCTATTGTATTCATGTTTTAAAGATTATGAAATAAAAGTGTGACAAAAAAAAATTGACGCAAGTTCAGAAGAAATCAGGAGTCAACACAAACAATCTTTTAATCGTTTCATAGTTCTTTTCAAAATTACTTAGATGTAGTTTTTTATTAGTTTATAGATGTATTTTTATTTAAAATGTTGAAGACCTAATTAATACCAAAATTCTCTTATCATGTTTAATTCTCCCTTTTCTATTTTTTGATCCCAGTTAAAACAAAATTTTGGTGTTGGATACTTTTCATTCAAGAAAATTATTTTTCGGTGATCTAGTTTCCAAGTTTAAAAGAAAAGAAAAAAAACCTCTGATCGTAACGAGGGATTCAAAATAACCATTTAGTCATTGATTTTCCTCTTAAGCCATAATTTCAAAAACACTTCAAAAACAGTTCATGCAATTTTATTGACATCGATTAAAATTAGGTTTACCATAAAAGTGCAAATATATATCAACCTTAAAATACTTCAAATTGGAATCACTAGGTTGTGTCGAAGAAGTAGGTCCTCTAGTACGGCAAATCCTAAAAGATACTTTTCTTCACCCAGTTGTGGTCAACATAATACGCTTCAATTGTCCGAGATGGATTCTCATGTCCTTTGCCTCCACAATCCACCGTCCTACAAAGTTCGGATATGTTGTTAATTATCTCACGTAAAATTTCTTCCTCGGTCAACCACGGCGGAAGTTCATAATAAACAGATTTTTCTTCAAGAAAAACCTAATATTTCATCTGTAAGGATAATCCTCGGGCAAAAACATTCTGTGACAATTGAACCAGCTGTGTTTTCGCCCATTTGGCAACCAAAACAATTTTGTATCATCCATATAGTATGGACATGCCAACCTCCCATGTGTCATCCATCCAGATAGCATACCATACACTGGAAAAATTGCTAATTGTCCACATCGGGGCCGCTCGCATCGTGAACATCACTTTTCGTGATACATCGTACGTCTGTACGCCGCCACTTCATAAATTTTGAAATTTTTCGATCAGCGGTTGCAGATAAATATCCAAGCTTTTCTTCGGGTGATTCGGCCATGGCACTAATATTGACATGAAAAAATATTCTCGTTCCATGCACATCACAGGGGGTAAGTTATATGGTGTCACGATGACAGGCCAAACATAATATGATTGGCCGTTCATACCAATTCGATTAAAACCATCTGTAGATAATCCGAGATAAATATTACGACTCACATAAGCAAAAGCACGATATGCCTCTTTAAAATGCTTCCACGCCCTTCCATCTGACGGATGATGCATTTCTCCTTTAGGAGATACATGTTCAGCATGACATCTCATATGTGAATCCGTCGTATTAGATTGATACAAGCGCTTCAATCGATCCACAATCGGCAGATAAAACATCATCTGCTTTGGTATCTTCTTCCCCGATCGACACATATTTGGTTCGTACCGATCTTTTTTACCAATAGACAATGTAATAGATCTTTACCTTCTCTTTTCCATAATAGCATACAATTATCCTCGCAGACATCAATCTTATGACAAGGCAACCCAAGAAAATACGCGTCAATTTATTCGTCTCGAAGTATGATTTAGGAGCATTATTAGGCGATGGAAGGACATAATTAAATGTATGCGCGATATCATCAAGACATTCCTCCGGAATATTGAAATTGGTATTCCAGTTGATCACTTTTGATGTCAGGTACAATTGACATGTTTCATCGGTCCATCCATCGTATAAAAGTTGGTTTGCATGTTCCTCGCATATTGGTTCTTGAAAGTTTTCGACATTTTTAGGTAGCATGTTGAAATCTCCAACGGGCTCCAAGATTTGATCATCTGGAACTTTAATATCAGGATAACCACTCCATGCTCCATCTTCCGCCATATGATGACTTGTTGAATCTACGCCATCGTACTGACAATTTTCTCCATGTTGCGTCCACACATAATAATTATCTATAAACCCCTTACTCATTAAGTGATTTTTCATAGTCTCATAATCGTTTCGCTTATGGTTCTTCATCTCTTGCACGGACAATACAAAATTCCGCTCTCTAGATACGAAGGTTGACTACAAGAAAAAGAAAGAAAAATGTTTAAACCCTCACTAAATGTTTTAGACACGCTTTTATCAGAACGCTTTACACGTTTATACATCCACTCTCTCGATTCGAAAAAATGAGACATTTTGTAATGATTATATTGATTATTGATATCTCTCAATGGTTGAATCCTCACATAATTTATAGATTTCATCAGCCACTGATAGCCACGAAAATTTTCGTGGCCAAAAAGAATATATTCCCTGCCATCAATTTGGTCTAAAGGCAGTAGAGTTGTCGTTGAACAAAGTAAGGCTACGATCTTTTCAATCATGTTTATTAAACAAAACCACTGATAGCTACAAAATATTTTCGTGGCTATAAAGAAGAACCACGGAAAGCCACAAAATATTTTGTGGCTATATAGTTGAGCTACGAATAGCCACGAATATTTTATGGCTAAGACCATATCTACAAATTTCCACGAAATCATTTGTGGCTCTGTCCAATAATTTATATGCCGACATAGAACTGACTACACCCATGCGTGATTGACAATTTAACTTGTAACTAGGTGATTTGACTAAAGTCATAAGCCACGGATAACCACGAAAAGTTTTGTGGCTATATTGATATTCCATTTTCCACGAAATATCTGTGGCTTTTCGTGGTTAAGATTTGCCACGAAGAATTTTTAACTATTCATGGCTAATAATATCCACAAATATTTTATGGCTTTTCGTGAAAAATTTAACCACAAATAACCACGAAAATGTGTGTAAAAATTTTGCCACGATATAATTCGTGGTTATTCGTGGTTAATATGTTTCACGACATTATTTTTGTGGCTAATCTACTACGAATAGCCACGAAATAACGGCGAATTCATTTCGTGGCTATTCAGCTCATGGCTTATTTTTAATAGCCACAAAATTTTTATGGTTGGTTCGTGGCTAATGGACATATTTGTTGTACTGAAACTGGAATCAGTAGGATAAACTATAATACTAATTAACAACAAGCAATACTCTACTAAAATGAAGGATACATCAACAATGAAAACATATAAGCAATTAATTAATTATTTGACCCAGCTATGCGAATACTTATGTACATCTTGTTGTACACTAATAATGACAACTCTAAGTACAAGTTTATACGTTTTTTAGTTTTACTAGGTAAATATCCGCGCTACGCAGCGGGTTTTTTATAAATATTGATCGTCAATGTATTTTCTCCTTATTGTTTGAAGAATAATTAAACCGATTGTTTGCGAATGTTTAGATAGATAAAAAAGTATATGTTGGTTATGTTATTCATTTGCATATATATATATATATATTCCTAAGTCTTGAATATTCTAGCAATGCGGATTTATACAAAATAGTGAATGAACAATGATAACAATGCATATTGTTTGAAAACGCATGATGTGCCCATGAACATTGTGGATTCTTTTATACATCTTATATGTTGATCTAGTTAATATTTATGAAACACACAAATATATTATGGAGTAGATTAACTACTACACTATTTTTTTCAAATATTTTTTTCAACGTACCCGCGAAAGCTTTTCACTGCCACTCAAGTGACTCCAGTGCTTGCTGATGAATGTATGCGACTCCTGCTGCAATCACATTATAGCCTGTAACACCAATGGATAGCCTGCAACTCCTATTGCACTTTTCAATAGCTTTTTGGTAATCTTCGCTCACTGTGGGTTGTTCTTCGTCCTCTTGGTTAAAGTCTGAGAACAAATGCAAAATTGCATAAGCTCCACCAGAAAATTCAAAAACATATCAAATCAAATAACATACATAATTCAACACAACCATAATTGGATAAGAAGAGGAGAATCATAAACAGCAAGAGCCTTTAAGGAACTGAACAATGTTTACTATTATATGTTCGGATTATGTTTGTCATAACAGAAAGAAACTTACTTGACATAATGGTTTTGAATGTTTAAGTATCTTTAGCTAAACGTGGGTTGTGTTGCATCTCTTCTCCAATTGTACTAACCTTAATGTATTAACAGAAATAAAGAGTAAAGTCATTGTAAGGATGAATCACATGTACATCACAGAATCCAATGTGGAATGAATCATTACCTCCAAACCTTTGTAGTCATGCGATGGATAGATCAATGTGTCCGTTATGTGGATTCTTTCTCGGAATCTTTGGCCAAAGTTTACTCTTACTTCATAAGGCTTTTTTCAATAATCTGAAAATGTAAAAGATCTTAATCTGAGACAGTAAACGTTATGGTGGCAATGGCATAGCTACTCGAGAAGTCCCGTTGCCAACCTACAACTTGTATTCTATTCTTACTTTGATAGTTAAGTTTTGTTACATATTACAAAGTGAATCCAAATCTAAATCAGTACTTAATCACATGCTACTTTTTTGTTCCAGTTACTATATTTCATTCGTACTATATCATTTCAAATGAACTATATTATCATTTTTCTTACATGATCTTCTTAGATCAAGACTGAAGACTGTAAATAAGGATATCTTTGATATTGTCAATCTATGAGGTTTTCATTCAAGAGAAAGAAAACCACACCATATCTCCAAAACTGGTTATGTTATAAGTCAATAGACATAAAATCTACTATAACAAAATTTCAGAAGCTTGAGTACCACTGGTCTAGAAGTTCCAATCAGTTCAAACGTTTCCAAATCCCAAAATTTCACAGTCCTTTCAGCAGCACCCAAAGAGAGAATGTCATAGCGAATGAAAACAGAAGACCTTGTTCTTGTAACAGCTTCTATTTCATTATCGCTCACTTCTGCTTCTAGCTCCACCATTTATTTGTGCGAAAAAACATGAGAAGGTTTGAAATCATTAAAATACGAACCAATACAACTGAATCTGACTGAAAATCTACATAAATGCTTGAACAAATCAAGATCTAATGGAGTAAGGGCAATGGATAACCTCGGTTTGAATTTTTCACTCCTGATAATTGATTCGCGATATACGACTACAAATCCATTCCCAACTTGGTCTGAACATCATATGGTGTTCTCCAGCTCGTCAAATTTACAGGATAGCATAAAACATTGAAAGTAAAATGATTGATCAAATTCGCGAACGACGGAAGATTAATACGATGGAGTGTATAGCAATATCACCTTAGTTAGCTAGCGGAAGCTACATGTTAAGACCCGATGGCGCATGTTCTAATTCCGGAGATGATTAGTAGACTCCGACATGAACCCAAAACCCGATTTCTGAGCTGCAGAAGAGATCCGAAGCCAGGCTTTACCATCACGCCATTATAGTTTGCACCGAAACCTTCAGGAGACGACGAATCACAGTTCCCAGCGTCATCTACGCCTCTCCGTCGAGCTCGACGACGGACCCTGGAGATCGATGACATCGGAAAAGAAAATCGAGAAAGAGAAGCGATGTGTATCGCCCCTAAGGTTAGTAGTTTTAGTCTTTTGGATAAATGATATAGAAATAATGAAGAAAAAAAAAGATAAAGATGACTCAGGATCAGATGTGGAGGACTGTTTTAATCTGATTGGCCAGAAGGGTTTTTTCATTTATTGATGTGTCAACACCAGAGAGCTTAAGGGAGCTGAGGTGTCAACACCTTGAGAGCCTTATCTCTATTAGTGTGTTGATTCTTAATTTGACTTTCAATTTCGTGATAGACCGACGACCACGTACATTTTTTAAAGAATAATAATAATTTCCTTAAAACGTCATTTTAAGATTTAACAATTTGCAAAGATGCATGGAACCACTAGATTTGAGCCCACTCCTAATTCTCAGCAAAGCAAGGCTCGAGTCTATCAAGCTCTCTTCTTGCTCGCCTACAAGATGTGGAGGTCCTCTATGCAAATGAAGAAGATCCGACTATGACCGGAGAAAAAAGTTCTGGTCACAAAACTACCCCAGAAGCTCACACCTCACCTCCTATCTCTGAGGAAAGAGTCCCGGTGGCACTTCGTCTAGGCACCCCTGCTGAACAGAAGAGGAAAATAGCAGTTAATAAGGCCGGACCAAATTTAGCCAACCTCTCCAAAGCGGCAGGGAAAAGAAAGATAACAAAACCTTCGGCCAAGCCTCGAGGTACCAGGAGCCCTCTACAAGGTGCAACTGCCCGCAAACAGCTCACGGCCAGAGCCTCTACTTAAACTCGGAGAAATCTCAACACGGATAATACTAATGGGAACTCAGAATTACCTTGCAATAAGGATGGGGCGCCTCAGATAAATCTCATTCCGGCAACGACGAAGAGTCGAGTGGATTTTCAAAATCCACCACGCCGGATTCCTTAGCCTTAATCGCTTGGAACTGTCATGGACTAGGAGGGAAATTGACAGTTCCTCGACTCCGGGAACTAAAGAAAACAACAAACCCGGATGTTCTCTTCATTTCAGAGACTAAGAATCAAGAAGCCTTTTGATAACTAAGATTTTGCAATCCTTTGAGGTATCAATTCCTCAAGCTTATCGAAGTAGCTTTGAGGTATCGAACCTATTCTGGGACGGATAAAACCAACAAGCAAGTACTAATCCTTCAGAGTCAAATCAAACAATTTTGGTTTATAATTCCTAACAATCCTAACAAAACAAATCAGATCGAAGCAGGCAAAAAAAAACAAGTAAACAAACGATTCAATCAATAGGAAGAATAAGGCTCAAGGGTAAGGGTCAACGGACAGGTGACTCGGGATGATCAAGGAATCCTAATTCAAACTTCTAAAAGCTATTCTCCTAGCAAGGAACACACCAAGTACATCGGTTTAATCTCTTAATACCAATTCTTCACTTAATCTTAACTCAAGAACAAATCATCATTTGTGAATTAAACTAAAACGAGCATTCAAACAGGTTCCAATTAGCAAACAATCACTCTAGGCATACATTTTCATGTGCTAGAATATGAAAGTCCTAACAAAGCTAAATACTGGAATTTCATCGAACATGTTGCGAACAAGAAATTCTAAACATCCTAATCAATGTGATCAAGATTAACTAGGCATTAAGCACACTTTGCTAGATGAGATTCTAAACAATTAACCACTAGAATTCTATTGATCACCCCTAATCAACATAGTCCTACCCAACCCACAAGCCTATGGAGAACTACTCACAAATCATAACTAGATCAACAAGGCTCATAGAAATAGAGTTGATCATGGTGGATTAGTGAGAGATTGAAAGATTTGTTGAAGAAATAATAAGAGAAGTACTGGATTAATCTCAAGAATCAAATTTGTTCTTACAAAAGAGTTTAGAACATCAAAAACAGCATAAAACCCAAAAAGAAATAGGTTTTTGGCTTAAATAGTCATTAGGGTTCGAGCCGGGTCAACCCGGAACAAACCGGGTGTTGACCCGGATCCAAGTGAAAATCTGTGGACGGTATCGGTCAGGTGGACCGATATGTGAGCCGATATTGAGTCTCGGATTATTTCTGGGTAGGAGCATATCGGTCCACCTGACCGATATGTGAGCCGATATGAACCCTCGAAAAATAATCCGAGAGTCCATATCGGTTGGGTGGACCGATATTGTGGCCGATATGGTTCTTCGTTGGCTCTTCCTTGGTCTTCTGAGTTCAAGACACCACTTCCAAGCTCACCAATGCTCCTAGATGTCTCCATTCACCTGCAAAACACAAGAAACACTCCAAATGCAAGCCTAGAATGCCTAATCCTAGTCCTAAACAACTCTAGACTCTAAATGTGACAATGACTCGACAAAACGGTATGAATGATGGAGAAAAAAAATCAAAACAAGAACTATATACAAGTCTAAATGCATGAAAATGTATGAATATCAATTCCCCCAAACTTGAATCTTGCTTGTCCACAAGCAAGCATAAGTCAATCGCAACAAGTTGGGGAAAAGGTTTGAAAGTGGGAACTCATATCCAAAGGTTCAATCAAGTTTTTAACAAGTTTCAAGTCTATACAACCAAATTGCAACCGAGAAAAGCCTACTCCAAGGATATAGCCATGCCCATCAAGACAATACTTCTAGCTTAACCTTCAACTTTCACAAGTATTCAAATCAACTAGCTCTTTGACATTGATTAAACATTTCAATTGGATCCTACTCACAACAAAGTGTTCAAACTCATTTGGCAAGGGTTAGGGTCTTGAGATAAATGGTCTCAATCAATAAGAGGGGTTTTTCCATAAGCATTTAGGTTCTCTCGAAAAGAAGTAAATAAGCACATAGTAAAAGGCTAAGAGTATAGAAGCAGTTGGTGCATACTAGAATGAATTTCCGTCTACCCATTCCCTAATGGCTCTTATCCTTACTCTAGCCCACCTAGTTTGAGTCTACCCTTCTTCAAGGCTATTTTTGCCTCATCCCTCTTTCTCAACCCAAACACCACCCAAAAATACTCCCAAGGATCATTCGAAACTCTTCAAAACAGTGGCAATTTTCTTCTTTAAAACTTAGCTCAAATACTTTCGCTTTCTCTTTTTTTTTTTTTAGTTTAGCTCTTTGGCTTCTTTTCATTTCAACACTTACATACATTTTTTTTTATAAAAACACTTTTGAGCTTTTATTTCAAAACACTTTTGCCAATCAACATTAGATCCCAATTCAAATTCCCTTTTGTTCTTTCTCTTTCAAAACCCTTCCCCCAAACTTCAATCTTAGCCTAGTGCAAGCTAAAGGAGGTCAAGCTTGCGTCTATACGGAAATTTTCAACTAGTCGCCTCAAACTCAACACCATTTACTTAGCTCATTCCAAAAGGCCTACCTCTCAGAAGAGTGTTTATGGGTAGAAAGAAAGATGGTTAAGGGTGTGGAAGCTATTCAAGCAAGCAAGTGTGGTAAAAAGGGAAAAGAATGCTTGAATATTTTGGAGGTATCCATGAGTTCAAAACACTAAGAAGGAGCAAGATAATTGCAGATTCAAGTTAAGGTTCCCACTTTAAATAGAGATAGCATCAAATCAAAACAAGTTCAGCATCAAATCAAGGTTCAAAGCAAGTTATCCAAGCATGGTTCGTTCTAGCTTTCAATGCGATTCTCGAGTTACAACCTTAGTGTGATCTATCTAGCATTAAGCTAGTGTATGAAACAAGTTTCACCCAATTAAACCTTACGAGGAAATCAAATCATTGTTCCCAATGCATGCGCCCTATATGATGCAACTAGACTCGATCCTAATATGCTATTGCAACTACATGCTTTCTTTTTGAATTTTTTTTTTTTTTTGAAATTTTTCAATTTTTTTTTTTGATTTTCTATGCCTTAAATGAACGCATGAGACTCGGTGATAAGAAACAAAACAAACCAAATTAGCAACTGGTCTCTCCCCAAACTTAAATCACACGGTCCCTTGTGTGATCCAAGCGAGGAAGAAAGACCAAAAACACACAAAAATCAAACAAAGAAAAGAAGAAAACTATATACAAAGGTGGAGTGTAACCTGGCTAGTAGTGGAGGTATGGAGGTGATGAGTCTCCCATGGAGTAAGTCGGGTTGGAGGAGGAACAGGAAGGTGTCCTCATAGCTCTTCTCTTCTTCCTTCTGTCCTCGCGGGTAGAGTGGCGGTGAGGATCCTCATAGTAGGAGTCATGGGCCATACGTGCAGATCCTGATGTCTCGTGTCCAGCAACCGAGTACCTGCCCTGCTCTAACTCAGCCTGCTCAACCAAGTCATCTGCCTCAGCTATCACCTCCTCAGTAGCTGCCCGAATCTCCTCGTCCACAGCAGCTGGAGCTTCTCGGGATGTGGAAGCCTGTCCCGTGGTATCACTCCTGTCTTTCCTCCCCACGAATAACTTCAGAACCTTGGTCACTTTCTTCAAACAGGAGGCCATCTTCTTTATGTTCCTACCGTGCCATTTGCTCTGCCTCTGGAGGTCACGGTTCTGGTCCCTAAGTGCTCTGACTGTCTTGTTCGGGATGGGATCATCTAGAGGCTCGATAAGGTATCTGTGCAGCCCATACACCCCAGCAGGTGTGTCGGAAGTATCATGCTCTGCTGCAGCCGCTCTCTGTGATCCGTGAGGTCCAAACACATGCTCCACTCCCGGCAAAAATCTGATATTAGCTCTGGTGGCAAAGCTTGTAATGTCGGGGTTTGGAAGGTTATACCCTTCTTCATGGGTAGTACCCGAACACATCCGGTAGAGATGGCGCTCGGGAGGCGGCCTGGATGTGAGGTAGTGAGTTCGGGTAAGGTGCTGGACATCCAGCCAAGCCATAGGTGTAGGCTCCCCAAATGTCTTCTCATTCAAACTTCCTTCCAGCTTTACCTTCTTCTTCACAAGCAACGGTGTGATCAGACCAGCCATGCTGAACTTCGGACTAGAGTCCCTCACTGACATAGCCCACTCTCAGTGGACAACAAACTGCTCTACCAGAATGGAGGTGTAGCTCGGGAGGAGCTCAACCGGTGGTATTGGCCGACCGTTGGGATAAGTGAGCAGGAGTAGCTGCAGTCCAATGTACAGCATCTTCATTTCCTGTTCGTGGACTTGGTTTGCCTCCTTCCTAGCAAAGAAAGTGTGTGCCAATGCCTTGTGCACATATCTGATAGCCGGATGTCTGATCCTTGCAGCTTTCATACCGCCCAGCTTAAAGGGCCCATCAGCTATCATCCGCCAAACACCCTCGAGGTCTTCCTTGTCAATAGGGATAAAAGTCCCCAACTGAGCACCATTCTCTGGAAAGTCAAAGACAGCAGCTATGTCTTCATATGTCATGCTGAGCTTCTTCCTACCCATTTGGAAATCAATCTTTCCCTGACTCACTTCCCCTGCTAAAGCTGCTCTTCTCAGATCGGCTGTTGCCTGCATGGATGAGAGGAATTGACATGCCAAGCTCTGGTAGGAGTCACTAGCGAGGTTGAAGAACTCCTTAAGGCCCATGTTCTCTACAATCTCGTTGTAGTCATCCAGCAGCCCAAGTGCAGTGAGTGTCGGAGTGTGAGGGTATCGGGTTGGCCAAAAAGGTATCCCCTCCAGCTTGTCATAAATCTCAGAGGCGGAGTATGTTCGTGGAGCCGCGGGTACCTCTTCCTCAGCTGCTACCCCTTTTCCTTTGGATGAGGTTCCCACATCTTGTACCGGCTCTTGTGCCTTTGGGTTGGATCTCGGGTTGGCTTTCTTCCTTGTCATTGTCCTACAAAAGGCAACTCAAACAGTGAATTAGTACAAGTCACAATCCAACGGCACAATTAGCAATGGCTTGAGACGTCCATTATCAACAATTGAGGGAGCTTAACAATTGCAATAAATAAAATTTTCGATTTCAATGGAGTAAACAAGCTTAAGCCTCTTAACCAAACTCATCTCTAGCTCAGCATAAACACAATGAACGAACAAATCAACCACATTCTTGAGCAATTCACAATCTTGTCAAACTAAAGCTCTCGACATGCATTTTTGAAAATTTTGTGAAACAAAACTCGTCCGAATCAAGTAGTATCACAAAGTTAAGCTTTTAACAGTCCAATGCATCATTAGAAACCATCCAATTAGAAAACCCCCAAAATTTTTGGAAATCAAAATTCTCAAGAACCCTAATTCACCAAAGATCAAATTCATTCACTCCTAGGGCGAAATTGGCTATGGGCAATCATTCAAACACATATTGGGGACAGTTTCAAGCAATATCAATCATCCACAACCAACAAAAATCGAGTTCAAAATTTCCGGGTTTTTCAATCCGAAAATCTTGAGAGAATTGAGATTATTACCTTGGTTTGTGATGAAGAACGGTGATGGAAAGTGAAAGAAAATGATAGAGCTAACAAAATCGAGACCTTAGAGCTTTTAATCACTGAAAATCGAGTTGAATTGAGAGAGGGAGAGAGTTTGGAAGCTTGAGAGATTTTGTAAGTGAAAATCGCCAAAGAGGAGAGAAAAGGGGATGGAGTCGCGATGGGAGGAGAAAACAATGGGCGAAATCGGTTCAAACCGGTTCATTAAGTCAATTTTGGTCGAAAATCCGGGTTGAAATCGGTTTGGGTTCGAGTGAACTTACCTGGGCGAAGGCGCGTATCGGTCGCGGACCAATATTGATCTTCGGATTAAATTTCTGCATCCCGTATCGGCTTGGCCAACCGATACGGTGACCGATATCTGCTCACTCCGAAGACCCGTATCGGTCTGGCCAACCGATACGGGGACCGATATGGAGCCTCGGATTATTTTTACCAGAACCGTATCGGCCTGGCCAACCGATACGGAACCCGATATTGGCTCCTGCACCATTTTTCTTCATTTTCGTGGCCTTTGCTCAACTCCAACTGATATGCAGACTCATCCTTAAGCCAAAACCTAACAAAACTCAAAACAAAACATCAAAAATAACAAGCAAACGACGTATGTACAAGGATAAACATGGGAATGTCTCCCAAGTGCGCTTTTATTTAAAGTCGTTAAGCTCGACTTTGCAAACCGTGATCTCAAGCTGAGGGAGGGCTAGAGAGTGGAATGGAAGTTCCCTCCTCTATTGCTTCTGAGACGGAGTAATGCTTGAGTCTTTGGCCATTGACCGTGAACTCTTCATCAGATTTTCCCAAAAGTACCACTGCTCCATATGGTCTCACCTCCTTCACTCTAAACGGTCCTGACCATCTAGACTTGAGCTTCCTGGGAAACAACTTCAACCGGGAGTTAAAAAGCAACACAAGGTCCCCTACTTTAAACTCCTTCTTCTGGATCAGCTTATCATGAAAAAGCTTGGTCCTCTCCTTATAGATCTTTGAGCTTTCAAAAGCCTCAAGCCGTATCTCGTCATGTTCGTTCAGCTGAATCAATCTCCTCTCGGTCGCGGTCTTGATGTCAAAGTTCAGCAACTTGACAGCCCACATGGCCTTGTATTCCACCTCCACCGGTAAGTGACACGACTTACCATACAGCATGGTGAACGGTGTAGTGCCTAATGGAGTCTTGAAAGCAGTCCTATATGCCCACAATGCGTCATCAAGTTTCTTAGCCCAATCTTTCCTTGAGGCTCCAACAGTCTTCTCTAGGATAGCCTTGATTTGCCTATTGGACACTTCAACTTGGCCACTTGTCTGAGGATGATATGGTGTTGCAACCTTATGCTTCACTCCATACTTCTTCAAAAGGCTCTCAAATAGCTTGTTGATGAAATGTGAGCCTCCATCACTGATCACAATCCTCGGGATTCCAAACCTTGGGAAGATGATGCTCTTGAATAGCTTTATCACAACCTTGGCGTCATTAGTTGGACTTGCCACTGCTTCTACCCATTTGGAAACATAATCCACAGCTACTAAGATGTAGCTATTCCCGTAGGAGGATGGGAAGGGTCCCATGAAATCAATGCCCCACACATCAAATACTTCAACTTCAAGGATGGGGTTTTGGGGCAACTCATTTCTTCTACTGATGTTCCCCTTTCTTTGACAAGGATCACACTTAGTAATGAACTCTTGGGCATCTTTGAACATTGTTGGCCACCAAAACCCAGCTTGTAGTGCTTTTTGAACCGTCTTGAAAGTGGCAAAGTGACCACCATAATCTGACCCATGGCAATGTAGGAGAATGCCTCCCACTTCTTCATCAGCTATGCACCTTCTATAGAGTTGATCCTTGCACAAAGTGTAAAGGTAAGGCTCATCCCAATAGTACATGTTGACATCTCTAAAGAACTTCTTTCTTTGGTAGCTATCGAGGCTCGGTGGTTCTTTCCCAACAGCTAGGAAATTGACTATATCAACATACCACGGTTCCTTGTCTTCAATAGAATTGACCTCCTCAATCCTCATTCTTGTATCATGAGCATCCTTAACAACCTTGCAAGCCATTAGCTGCTCCTCAGGAAGAGAGTCATCTAGAGGAATTCCATCCTCAATTCTCAGCCTTGACAAATGGTCTGCCACTCCATTCTCAATGCCTTTCTTATCCTTAATCTCCAAGTCAAACTCTTGTAGCAACAGTATCCACCTCAGAAGCCTTGGCTTGGCATCTTTCTTGGCAAGAAGATATCTCAATGCAGCATGATCCGTGTACACCACAACCTTAGATCCAACCAAGTACGATCTGAACTTCTCAAAGGCAAACACAACAGCTAGAAGCTCTTTCTCAGTTGTTGCATACCTCACTTGAGCATCATCCAATGTCCTACTAGCATAGTATATGACATGGAGTTTCTTGTCTTTCCTCTGTCCAAGGACTGCTCCTACTGCGTAGTCACTTGCATCACACATGATCTCAAAAGGCAACTCCCAGTCGGGAGCTTGGACTATCGGGGCGCTAATCAAGGCCTCCTTGATCATGTGGAATGCTGCCAAACACTCATTATCAAACATAAAATCTGTCTCCTTACACAACAGACGCGTAAGTGGCCTAGCGATCTTGGAGAAGTCCTTAATAAACCGCCGGTAGAATCCTGCATGACCCAAAAAGCTTCGGATTCCCTTCACTGAGTTCGGTGGCTGAAGACTTGTCATCACCTCTATCTTAGCCTTATCCACTTCAATACCATTCTCTGAAATCTTGTGTCCCAACACAATTCCTTCTGTTACCATGAAGTGGCACTTCTCCCAATTCAGCATGAGGTTCGTCTCCTCACATCTCCTTAAGACCCTGCACAAGTTCAGCAAACAGGAGGAGAAAGAAGAACCATACACAGAAAAGTCATCCATAAAAACTTCCACAATATCCTCAATAAGATCTGAGAAAATGGACATCATGCACCGCTGAAAGGTAGCCGGTGCATTGCACAAGCCAAATGGCATCCTTCGATAAGCAAAGGTACCATAAGGACAAGTGAATGTCGTTTTCTCCTGATCATTAGGATGTATCGGGATCTGAAAAAAATCCACTGTGCCCATCAAGAAAGCAATAGAAAGGATGATTAGCAAGGCGTTCTAGCATTTGATCAATGAACGGTAATGGAAAATGATCCTTCCTAGATGCGGCATTTAGTTTTCTGTAATCAATACACATCCTATGCCCAGTGATTGTTCTAGTTGGAATCAATTCATTATTGTCATTTTTAACCACAGTAATCCCCCCTTTCTTAGGAACACAATGCACGGGAGAAACCCAAGTGCTGTCCGAGATAGGGTAGATTATCCCTGCATCAAGCAATTTCAGAATTTCTTTCTTGACTACTTCCTTAAGGTTAGGATTCAATCTTCTTTGGTGCTCAATGGAAGACATGGATTCATTTTCAAGGTGGATCCTATGGGTACACAAACTAGGTGACAATCCTTTTATATCATCGAGTGAGTATCCTATTGCTTTTCTAAACTTTTTCAACTCAGTGGTCAAAGCAATCAATTCATCATCATTCAGAAACTCATTCACAATGACAGGATAGGTAGAGTTAGAGCCAAGAAATGCATACCGAAGCCCCCGCGGAAGGGGCTTTAACTCAACCTTTGGCGCCTTAAGCTCGCTCCAATCATCAGCTACAAGCTGCTCCTTGCACAGCTCTACTCCCTTGGCGCCATCAGCACCCATGTCCACAGCAAATACCTTCATCTCCTTGCACACTGAATCTGATCCCAGCTCAATGAACTCAACCTCTTCTAACAAAGGCTTGTGCGAATCAAGCGCCCTCATATAAGCCCAGCTCTCTTCTTGAAGATACCCATACTCCCCACATTCCTTGGTCAAGGTAACCTCTAATGGATCATCCATGTTCAACTCCTCAAGGAGTTCATCAGCTAGCTCATCCATAGTCTCAATATAAAACATTTGACCTTGAATGGTTGGCTTCTTCATCACCTTGTTGATGTCAAATTTGAGCACTATGTCCTTCCCAAGGTTGAGGTCTATCTTCCCTTTCCTGACATCTATGATCGTACCAGCTGTGGCAAGGAAAGGTCTCCCAAGGATTAGAGGATCCTTTGGTTCTTCATCCATCTCCAATACAATGAAATCTGTCGGTACTTCAAATCCTCCTACTTTCACCGGAAGATCTTCTAGGAGACCAATTGGGTATCTCACTGATCTATCTGCAAGAACCAAGGAGATCCTACATGCCTTGTAGGTAGAGAAACCTAGCCGCTTGGCTACTGAGAAGGGAATCAAGCTTGCGCTCGCTCCAAGATCACACAAACAACCCTCAAACCGATATGGACCGATAGCACATGGAAGAGTAAAACTGCCCGGATCCTCAAGTTTCCTTGGAACAATATTCCTCTGGATGATTGCACTACACTCATGAGACAGCACAACCATTCCTTGTACTTCCTTAGTTCTCTCCTTGATTGCATCCTTGAGAAACTTGCTATACTGAGGAACTAGCAAGAAGGCATCAATCAAAGGCATGGTCAACTCAACATTCTTCATCTGTTTCTCAAAGAGAGCTTTATACTTCTCTAGGAGTTGCTTCTTGAATCTGCCCGGGAAGGGTAACTTGGGCTCATAAGGTGGTGGCACAAACACACTATCCTTCTTCTTGGGTGCATCAATCACTATTTCTTCAACCACAGCCTTTCCTTTCTTTTTGGCCATGTCGCCATCACTCTCTTTGTTTAGAGCAAAATTTTCAGAATTCTCCTCCCCTTCTTGAACTTCAATGTCCTCATTGAGTGAAGGTGCTTGTCTTGGAGTGTGTGCTTGACTTTGTTGCAGCTCCTTACCACTTCTCAAGGTTATGGCACTGATGTATTCCTTTGGGTTTTGCTCAGATTTTCCGGGTAGAGTACCTTGAGTGCGAGATGTAGAAGCAGTCTTGTTTTCCATGTTTGTGACCCTTGAAGTCAAATTTTGCAGCTCATTCTTAAGATCTCGTACTTCCATAGCTCCTGAGGCTTGCCCTTGAAGTAGTTGCTGCATCATACTTTTCAGCTCATTATCAGCTCCCGAGGTAGAAGAATTTTGTTATTGTTGTTGACCAAAACCGGGTGGGTAGTGTTGCTTTGGTGCATAGCCTTGTTGACCTTGAAACTGAGGCTTATTTCCAAACCCTTGTTGGTTGGTGTAGGGGACAAATGGCTTTTGCTGTTGAGGTTGTTGAAAGCCTTGTTGACCTTGTGGCTGAGCTTGTCCTTGAGATGGAGCTTGAGGATAAACTTGGTCTTGAGGATTGGCTACATTGTTGCTGCGGTATGAGAAGTTTGGGTGGTTTCTATAGTTTTGGTTGAAACCTTTGTTGAAACCACCTTGTCCAGCAATGAAGTTGATCTCTTCTTGTATTAAATCCTCATCATCATCATAAAGTTGTGGCTTAGAATCCTCATAGTGCCCAACAAAGCTGATGTTCTTTTGGCCAATGGAGATCATCTTGTCTAACTTCTCATTCAAAGCTTTGATTTCCCTTTCATACTTCTCATCCGTGGAAGATGATCCTCTGTTGGTGCGGTCATAATCCTCATTGTAGTTGCCATCACTTGTTGCAAGATTTTCAATCAGCTCCATAGCTGCATCAACTCCCTTGCCTAGGAAGTGTCCATTGCTGCAAGAGTCTAGCATTGCCCTCATTCTAGGAAGCACTCCACGGTAGAGGTTTCTGAGTAGTGTTTCCTTGGTGAAACCATGGTGAGGGCACTGAGTAGTGAGCTTGTTGAACCTATCCCAAGCTTCAGCAAAGCTCTCACTGTTGCGTTGCACAAACCCGGATATCTCACTGCAGAAACGGGCAGTCTTAGTAGTTGAGAAGAACTTCTTCAGGAAAGCTTTCTTGAGATCTCCCCAAGTAGTGATGGATCCTGGCTGGATGGTGCTTTCCCAATCCTTGGCTCTATCTGCCAGAGAGAAAACAAAGAGACGCATTTTCAACCCATCGTCAGTCACACCATTCAGCCTCGTGGTTGCACAAATCTTGTCAAAGGTGTCCAAGTGCTGCAACGGGTCCTCAGATGCTAACCCATGGAACTGATTGTTCTGCACCATGTTCATCACCATAGCGCGGATCTCAAAGTTATTATTGTTCACCGGTGGTGGGATGATTCCATGCCGGTTAGCATTTGTGTCAGGTGTATCACCATCACCAATGGCCCTAGCTGGCCTTTGTTGTTGCTGCTGCTGTTGCTGCTGCTCATCCTCGTGGTTATCCATTACTGTTGGCTCAACACTTTCAACTTGAACAGCTCGTTCTTATGCTCGTCGTTCCCTTGCTAGTCTCCTCTCGTGTGCTTTGATGTCGTAAACTCTTGCAACTAAGTTTGTAGTCCCTTTGCTGCGCAAGTTCATACACCTAACATCAAAAAGAAAGAGAGTAGCAAATTAGTAACAATAACTTGAACTAAAAAGGAGTAGAAAACGAATTGATATATCCAGAATCCCAAAATGGCAACGGCGCCAAATTGATAACTAAGATTTTGCAATCCTTTGAGGTATCAATTCCTCAAGCTTATCGAAGTAGCTTTGAGGTATCGAACCTATTCTGGGACGGATAAAACCAACAAGCAAGTACTAATCCTTCAGAGTCAAATCAAACAATTTTGTTTTATAATTCCTAACAATCCTAACAAAACAAATCAGATCGAAGCAGGCAAAAAAAAAACAAGTAAACAAACGATTCAATCAATAGGAAGAATAAGGCTCAAGGGTAAGGGTCAACGGACAGGTGACTCGGGATGATCAAGGAATCCTAATTCAAACTTCTAAAAGCTAATCTCCTAGCAAGGAACACACCAAGTACATCGGTTTAATCTCTTAATACCAATTCTTCACTTAATCTTAACTCAAGAACAAATCATCATTTGTGAATTAAAATCAAACGAGCATTCAAACAGGTTCCAATTAGCAAACAATCACTCTGAGCATACATTTTCATGTGCTAGAATATGAAAGTCCTAACAAAGCTAAATACTGGAATTTCATCGAACATGTTGCGAACAAGAAATTCTAAACATCCTAATCAATGTGATCAAGATTAACTAGGCATTAAGCACACTTTGCTAGATGAGATTCTAAACAATTAACCACTAGAATTCTATTGATCACCCCTAATCAACATAGTCCTACCCAACCCACAAGCCTATGGAGAACTACTCACAAATCATAACTAGATCAACAAGGCTCATAGAAATAGAGTTGATCATGGTGGATTAGTGAGAGATTGAAAGATTTGTTGAAGAAATAATAAGAGAAGTACTGTATTAATCTCAAGAATCAAATTTGTTCTTACAAAAGAGTTTAGAACATCAAAAACAGCATAAAACCCAAAAAGAAATAGGTTTTTGGCTTAAATAGTCATTAGGGTTCGAGCCGGGTCAACCCGGAACAAACCGGGTGTTGACCCGGATCCAAGTGAAAATCTGTGGACGGTATCGGTCAGGTGGACCGATATGTGAGCCGATATTGAGTCTCGGATTATTTCTGGGTAGGAGCATATCGGTCCACCTGACCGATATGTGAGCCGATATGAACCCTCGGATTATTTCTGGGTAGGAGCATATCGGTCCACCTGACCGATATGTGAGCCGATATGAACCCTCGAAAAATAATCCGAGAGTCCATATCGGTTGGGTGGACCGATATTGTGGCCGATATGGTTCTTCGTTGGCTTTTCCTTGGTCTTCTGAGTTCAAGACACCACTTCCAAGCTCACCAATGCTCCTAGATGTCTCCATTCACCTGCAAAACACAAGAAACACTCCAAATGCAAGCCTAGAATGCCTAATCCTAGTCCTAAACAACTCTAGACTCTAAATGTGACAATGACTCGACAAAACGGTATGAATGATGGAGAAAAGAAATCAAAACAAGAACTATATACAAGTCTAAATGCATGAAAAAGTATGAATATCACCTTTGTATTAAAAACTGCCCAAGAATTGGGATTTGCAAACAATCATGTAATACCACCGACTGGTTTGAGTGGAGGCTTGGACTGTTATGGAAATCAGACATTGATTTAACAGTACTTGCTGCTACTCCAAACTACATTGACTCAGAAATCTCTTATCGTGGAACCAAAGTCTTTTTCACAGGTATATTGATAGGTTCTAAGTTTTACCCTATTCTAAAACTGCAAGTGCACAGTATAGTCAATGTAGTATATAGGGTTATCGAATCCACAGGGACACTTGGTCTCAAGAGAATCAAACTGTAGAGATAAGTACTAGAAATAAGCAGATGGTGAATGAAATAAATTGCGAAGCAAGAAAGTAAACGATAGCAAGTAGGTTTTGAAAGCAATAAACTAAAAGCGTCAAGCCTAGGGTATTCTCAGGAAATCAGACAAGCAGACAAGTTAATCAGTCAGGATCAAATTAAACTCAGTTCTAGAACTCGAATCACGGTATTAGAATTAACCAAATCTCTTTGCGAGAATTCTCTAAGTCTAAGTGCAGTAACCCAATCTCTTTGCAATTACTAACAGTTTAAACTAGCATTAAGTTCAAGTTCGATATGTTCACAATTAAACTAAACCAAATCTCTTTGCGAATAATTTAATTGCTCAACCTAAATAGTTCAGATTCCTAAACCCCACTCTCGTGACGTATTTAGCAACCTAAGATCTAGATTCTAATTGATCAGGTTAGAACTAGCATTAAGCACAATTTAGTTTGAAGAACATTCTAATCATATGAATCCTTAACTGAATTAAACAAGTCTAGCAAGTCATCAAACCCTAATGAGAAACCCTAAACTCAACTATGGATCTACTCAGACATGATTGATGAAAACATAATCATAGAAATAATAGATTGCATATAAGAAATTAAATAGATAAAGGGGTTCGAAATCTTCTCCAAAATAAGTGAATACAGGAAATAGATCAGCCCCAAAAGCTCTAAAAATCTCTTAGCTCTAAGTATGAAAGCATAACTAAAATAAAAACCAAAACTCTAAATATATAGGCATAATCTCGGATGGGGCTTCTGTGTAAATACTAGAACTATTCTGGGCCTCTCTGCAAATCTTCATAACTTGTTAAACCGACGCGTACGGCCCATCTCGGTAGTGTGTCGACCGATGCACAATGTGTGTCGGTCGATGCATGATCTCAAAATCGAACAGTGAGTTAAGCTCTCGGCCAAAACGTCCCAAAAGTCCCAAAATGCTCCAAATATCTCCAATTAGCTCCAAACTTGATTAAACCTGTAAAAGACTCTAAACGAATACAAAAGACACTAAAAACACACTTATATCATAGTCTAAAATGGGTAAAAACCATGATATATCAACTCCCCCACACTTAGCCTTTGCTTGCCCTCAAGCAAAACAGAGAACTAAAATGTAGTGAAGAAGTTTGAAAACTCTTCAGAAACTCTTTTCATCCTATAAGCAGCAGCATTCAGATTCTCCTTAGTAATCCACATGAAAGAATCAATCTACAGACATCAAGACCAACATGTACTTCCCCCACACTTAGCAACTGTCCTAAGTAAACGCCACAATCACATTCACGCATTCAAATTCTCCCTACTAACTTCTGCAAGTATTTAAGTGCGGTCTCACCTAAGGAGTATCGATCTAAAGGCACATGGATTCTTACCTTGCCAGCTCTAGACCACCAAACTGTCTTTCTCTAGTCCCTTTCTTCTCTTTTCCCTTCCTTAACAACTGATTTCTCCCACATTGGGTATCTTTTTATTTATTTTTTTATCAGTGTTCTTCCCATTTTGGGGTATACTTTGGATCTTTCCATGGATGCACAGGAGATAATAGTTTTAGCTACCATTCCCAGAGACCACTTCGAAGCTATTAATTGGTCCTTTTCCATAGATACACAGGAGATGAAAGTTGTAGCTACCACTCCCAGTGACTACTTCAAAGTTCCTAGCTTATCATCAGTTTATCTTACTTTTTTTTTTTTTTTTTTTGGAAGGGGAGAAGGGAACCAATAGGACATGTTAACAGGCTGTGTCAGAACTAACAAGGGAATCCGACATAAAGTATACCAAGCCCTTAGGTGAGAAATCTAAAGTCAGGATTAAGTTGAAGTCAGTAAAAGGATCCTCTGATACCTGAAGCGATGTGGGTGTTCTCAGTAGGCTGATCTGTGTCTGGGTTTTCTAATAGTCATAGATAATATGTAGCTTCAACCCAACGGTTACTTAAGTTCCTGCAAATGCTACTAAACTCCTCAAAAAGTCATTGTTTCCTACTTAAACAAATTTTGACTCGAAAAACAAATTTTTAAAATTTAACTGACTCTTAAGAAAACAAAAGAAAGGTAATTAGTAGAACCTCCCCCACACTTAAGACACACTGTCCCCAGTAGTGTCAAGCAAGGGATTGGTTAAAAGAAAGAAAATAAAATTATGTTAATGGAATGGTTAGTTCTCTCGGGTTTTTACCTCTGTCGCAGTCAGGCATCGATCGTTGCACTAGGTGCACCGACCGTTGTTGTACGATTTTCGTTGTAGCGATCGACACAATGGTGTGTCGATCGACGCACTGCGATTTCACCGAGACCTGCAAGCAAAACTCACCAAAACCAGAAACAAAACGTAAAATCCTATAAAAATACTAAAATCAAAATGCAAAAACGAAAACAGTGGGTTGCCTCCCACTCAGCGCTTGTTTAAGGTCATTAGCTTGACCGGACGCACAAGGTCTTTCAGGCACTAAGAGATCCTGACAGAGACTTTTTTTGTCTCTGCTCAAGTCTCCTCATCCACGGTGGAGAATAGGCTGTTGCAGAATGCTTCAGTCCAAGAAAATATGGAGTAAAATGCGCTCCAGGATCTAGTATCACAGTCTCATCTGGCTGCTCATCTTCTGCTTCCATGATTGTGAAAGTCTGCCCGTCTATCAGTGGCTTCCGCAGCTTCTCCATTTCATACCGCAGCGGTTCATCTCCCAGATGGAGGTCGATTAGACTCTGTCTAACATCAATTACAGCTCCCGCTGTAGCCAAAAATGGTCTTCCAAGCAGCAATGCTTCATCAGGGTCGCAGTCATACTTCAGCACAAGGAAGTCCGTCGGAACCAAGTAGTTTCCAACTCTCACTGGTATGTCCTTTAAGAGTCCTTCCGGAACTCGTATAGACTGATCAGCTAGGACAAGACGGGTCCTAGTAGGAGAAAAATCCAGCAATCTCAGCTTCTCTGCCACAGAATAAGGCATCATGCTTCCAGCAGCTCCCAGATCGCAAAGAGAGTGTCTAAAGCTGTCTTCAAAGATAGAAGAATCAAGTATAAAGACTCCAGGATCAGGCAGTTTCTTCGGAATCTTGTTAAGCAGAACATCACTGATATGTTGGGGAACTATAATCACCCATTCTCGCAGCTCCTCATCTAAAGGCAGCATCCTGTTCAAATACCTCTGCACACAGGGATGATAAGGTGGATCATCAGACGGTGGAATTTCTTCCAAGTCTTCACCACTCTCTTCTAGCCTTTTCAGCTCTTCAATCTCCTGTTTAATTACCTCAGAAACTTTGGGATATTGCCTAATGGCTTGTGCATAAATCTCCTCCTGAGTGATCTCAGACACATCAGGGAATAGGCGGGCCAGTTCTGCATCAATCTCATTATCATCCGACAATACTGTCTGTTCTCGACCTGCATCGACCGACACAAGGTGTGTGTCGATCGTTGCAATGCGATTTTCACAATTTCCACCCGAGAGTTTTTCACTCAAATCCGAAAATTCCGCTTCATCCACCAACTCAGCTGTACTTAGCTCAAATTTCTCACCTAAATGAGATCCATCATTAATGAGTACAGACCATGCCTTAATATGAGTCTCTGCAACTCCTTTTCCTTTCATAGAACTGGAAATCTGATTCACCTGAGTGTCCAGCTGCTTCACATGAGTGCTCAGAGTCTCAAACTTCCCATTGAGATTTTCATAAACTGCATCCAGCTTCTTGTTATGGTCCACAAAAATCTTGTTCTGGCTCTCCAGTACCTGTTCTAACATTGTTTCCATCCTAGTCTCAAAAGCAGTGGCTGCAGGAGGTGACTGATAAGATGAAGATCCGTAGGTTCTCTGATTTCCTTGTCCATAAGGCTTCTGAAAGTTACTAGTCTGTCCAAAAGAGTTTTGATTGCCTGTGAAGGCACTCTTTTGTCCCTGGTTGAAGAACCGGTTTCCTTGCTGATTTCCAAATCTGTTTCCTTGGAAACCAGATCCTCCAATGAAATTCACATCTTCTTCCTGAGTGTCCTCCTCAGTTTGAATTACTTCTACTTCTTGAGCAAAGTGGACCGCCTTCTTTTCACCTAGAGGAGTGCAGATTTTGTCCATCCTGGATCTCAATTCAGCCATCTCTGAGTTATCAACACTTCCACCAGATTTCTTCCTCCTCTCATCCATAGTCTTGCAACTGTTGCTGCCAATCAGATTCTCAATCAACTTCTTAGCCTGTGTAGGAGTCCTGGTGTTGAAGTTGGCATTACTGGAATTATCCAGCGCAGACTGATATGGAAGATCTATGCCTCTGAAGAAGATACCAATCAGCTGAACTTCAGTGAATCCATGGTGTGGGCAGTCACGCTGATACTGCTTAAATCTTATCCAGGCAGTCTTCAAGGGCTCCACAGCTCCTTGAGAGAAAGTGAGTATGTCCTGTCTGGACTGGTCTGAACGCGCATCATCATAGAAGTGACGCAGGAACTCACTCTTTAAAGCTGCCCAAGTGGTATACTGGCCAGGTACTAGTTGCCTCAGCCATACACTAGCGTCTCTAGCAAGACTGTGTGGAAATAGCTTAAGGAACAGATAGTCCGGGCATACTCCATCATACTTCATGCCAGTAACTATGTCCTCAAACCGATCAATGTGGTCCATAGGCTGCTCCGCTTGGAGACCATGAAAAGCAATCTGTCTCATCAGCTGGTAGTAGATGGTCTTGACTTCAAAGTCATTCCTCTCAAAGGCAGGAAGCACTAAAGCTGACCGGTTCGCATGAAACTCATCCGGTCTGTTGTATTCAGCTAAAGTCCTTTCGTGGAGAACCAACTGTCTACCTTGAGCTTGGCCTTGGGCTTGCGCCTGCGGTTGTGGCTCAGGTGGGTCAGGGATGACATTCCCTTCAGCATCAATCCTCTGCCCAGCAGCATTGTAAGGATTGTTTTCCGGATCCCTCAGGGTACCGTTAGCATCTGGTATCAAGATCAAACGTTCTCGTACCATTCTCTCTCTCTTTTCTCTTCTGATTGTTCTTTCTAGACGTCCAAGTTCCTCTAGTCCGAGATTAACTAAGCTCGAGTTCGGATTACTTCGAGTTTTCTGCGTTGGCATAAACTGTCTGTAATCGTCCAGCAACGATCGATGCTATCAGTGCAACGACCGATTCAATCTCAGAATCGCCTAGTGACGATCGACGCAAGGGATGCAACGATCGACGCAAGGCGAAAGTCGTACCTGCGACGGAAAGAAACAGAGAAAAAGTTAGCAAAATTGAAAAATAAAAACGAAAAAGCAAAAACAAAAAGAAAAATTTCTAGTAAAAACCCTAAGTTTGGTCCTATCGAAGACTCAAAGAATCCCCGGCAACGGCGCCAAAAACTTGATAGGTTCTAAGTTTTACCCTATTCTAAAACTGCAAGTGCACAGTATAATCAATGTAGTATATAGGGTTATCGAATCCACAGGGACACTTGGTCTCAAGAGAATCAAACTGTAGAGATAAATACTAGAAATAAGCAGATGGTGAATGAAATAAATTGCGAAGCAAGAAAGTAAACGATAGCAAGTAGGTTTTGAAAGCAATAAACTAAAAGCGTCAAGCCTAGGGTATTCTCAGGAAATCAGACAAGCAGACAAGTTAATCAGTCAGGATCAAATTAAACTCAGTTCTAGAACTCGAATCACGGTATTAGAATTAACCAAATCTCTTTGCGAGAATTCTCTAAGTCTAAGTGCAGTAACCCAAATCTCTTTGCAATTACTAACAGTTTAAACTAGCATTAAGTTCAAGTTCGATATGTTCACAATTAAACTAAACCAAATCTCTTTGCGAATAATTTAATTGCTCAACCTAAATAGTTCAGATTCCTAAACCCCACTCTCGTGACGTATTTAGCAACCTAAGATCTAGATTCTAATTGATCAGGTTAGAACTAGCATTAAGCACAATTTAGTTTGAAGAACATTCTAATCATATGAATCCTTAACTGAATTAAACAAGTCTAGCAAGTCATCAAACCCTAATGAGAAACCCTAAACTCAACTATGGATCTACTCAGACATGATTGATGAAAACATAATCATAGAAATAATAGATTGCATATAAGAAATTAAATAGATAAAGGGGTTCGGAATCTTCTCCAAAATAAGTGAATACAGGAAATAGATCAGCCCCAAAAGCTCTAAAAATCTCTTAGCTCTAAGTATAAAAGCATAACTAAAATAAAAGCCAAAACTCTAAATATATAGGCATAATCTCGGATGGGGCTTCTGTGTAAATACTGGAACTATTCTGGTCCTCTCTGCAAATCTTCATAACTTGTTAAACCGACGCGTACGGCCCATCTTGGTAGTGTGTCGACCGATGCACAATGTGTGTCGGTCAATGCATGATCTCAAAATCGAACAGTGAGTTAAGCTCTCGGCCAAAACGTCCCAAAAGTCCCAAAATGATCCAAATATCTCCAATTAGCTCCAAACTTGATTAAACCTGTAAAAGACTCTAAACGAATACAAAAGACACTAAAAACACACTTATATCATGGTCTAAAATGGGTAAAAACCATGATATATCATATATACGGACCACCACAACAAGAAGGTAGTTTGGAGTTCTGGGAAAATCTATCCTCCTTAGGTTCTCTCAGAGAGGAAGCAGCTTGGATGTCGTGGGGGACTTCAATGATATATAGATAACACCGAAAAATTGGTGGTCTACCGAGAAGCAAAGACAGCTTCATCCCATTCCGCAGCATTCTATCTTCAAATGGTTTATGGGATGTCAAACATGTTGGATGCGCTCTTTCATGAAGGGGTACGAGGCAAACACACTTTATTCAGGAACGGATTGACCGAGTACTAGCCAACTGCAGCTGGACCGATGTTTTCCCATCCGTCAGATGTGAATATATCGGGTTCAAAGGCTTGGACCATCGACCCATTCTCATACATCTTAGCACCGCAAAGAGGAAAAGAAATAGACCTTTTTGTTATGATCGCTCTCTCGGGGATGATGAGGAAGCCAGTGGAATTATAGAGGAAGCATGGAGAAAGGATTCTGAAGAAGATGTACTAGTCAAGATTAATCGCTATCGCAGAGAAATTCTAAGATGGTCAAAACTTAAAAAGGAGAACAGTGCAAATGCCATAAGTAGAAATCAAATCAACCTTTAGGCTGCCTTTTCTGCGTCTCCTCGTGACCAGGCTCACATTACGTCAATCTCGGAAGAGCTGGAGCTAGCCTATAAGGCCGAAGAAAATTATTGGAGACAAAGGAGTAGAGTGAAGTGGCTCCTTGAAGGTGATAGAAACTCAAGCTTCTTTCACTTGGTAACAAAAAAAAAGACGGACCAGGAACATAATAACAGTCATTAAAGATACGGAAGGTCACAAATTTTATGAGGAAGATCAGATTGGTGGTGCGTTCAGCAGATATTATCGGAACATATATACCTCAAACCAGAACTCGGATTTTAGTACAGTAAAGGAAGCTTTGTCCACAAAGTGACCAATGAGATGAATGAGGATCTCTGAAAAATCCCAGATGGCGAGGAAATCAGGAAAGCGGTCTTTGATATCCACTCCGACAAAGCGCCGGAACCCGATAGTTTCACAGCTGGTTTCTACCGAACGGTTTGGCCGTTATTAGGGGATGTTGTAAGCCGGGAAATCAAGTCCTTCTTTAGGATAGGGAAGATGGAGGAGAAGCTTAATGATACTCATGTCTGCCTTCTTCCGAAGGGTTCAGTCCAAAACGGACCGGGAGATTACCATCCAATAACATTGTGTAATGTGCGTTATAAGATCACTTATAGACTTCAGTCACACCTAGACAGCCTCATCTCTCCGCATCAATCCGGCTTTGTTCCAGGCCGAGCTATATCCGACAATGTGCTCATAACATATGAAACACTTCACTTCCTTAAGATGTCGGAAGCATCAAAACAATGCTCAACGGCGGTGAAAACAGACATGAGAAGGCCTACGACCGGATTGAATGGGGATTTTTCCAACAGGTTGTAGCACACCTCGTTTTAAAGAGGAATGGATTGGATGGGTCATGGAATGTGTAAAAACAGTCTCGTAATCTTTCCTCATCAATGGAGCTCCACATGGTATGACCATTCCCTCCCACAGACTCCTATCCCTGTACCTCTTTATACTGTGCACGGAAGTCGTGTCCGGCGTTTGTGAGAAAGCGGAAAGATCAGGAAAATTGAAAGGCGTTAAAGTTGCTCGACGTCCCCCTTATGTCAATCATCTTTTGTTTGCCGACGATACTATGTTCTCTTGTAGAACAAGTGTCAGATGTTGCCATACTCTTATGGATATTCTTAAGCGTTATGAAGCTAGTTTTGGACAGTGTATCAACACACTGAAATTCACAGTGACGTTCTCCAAAAAGACACCACCGGATATTAGGAGCGAGTAAAACAGTCTCTAGGCATTGATAAAGAAGGAGGTGTTGGCAAGTACTTGGGCCTCCCGGAAGCATTTGGAAGAAAAAAGAGAGATGTTTTCACTGGCCTCGTAGATCGCATTCGGCAAAGATCTCAAAGTTGGACCACAAAGTTCTTATCTAGTGCTGGAAAACAAGTCCTACTCAAGTCGGTTCTAGCAGCTCTTCCCAGGTACACCATGTCATGTTTTTTGCTTCCAAAATCTTTGTGTACGCCTCGTTCGGATTACCCAAATTTTTGGGAGATTTGGGCTTTAGAGATATAAAAACTTTCAATTTGGCTCTCTGAGCTAAGCTTAGCTGGAGGATCTTGTCTAATCCGAACTCACTTCTGTCTCGGGTTTGCTCGGGAAATATTGCTTTGATGGATCCTGTAACGCCCCTTTCCCATTCCCCGCTGACCGTCGAGCTGACCGGCCAACAATCAAACAAGAACATGACCGATCGAACCCGAGCAAGTCGAACAGGAAAAGTTTGCCACAGGACGAAGCCAAAGACGGATCGGTTTGAGACAACAGGCTCACACCAACCTATCTCCGACTCCGCTATCCTCAGATCCGTAGCACAAGCAGTACTACTTTCACTACTTCAATGAGTTGTGTCGGTTCGGACTGAAACCTCATATCAGGGAAACAATTTTATTTTTAAGTAATCAAACGTTGAATGCAACGTTTAACGAGTTTTTACAAACAACCATCCATATACATATATAAACAATCAAATCATAAAAAATATCGCAGCTGCCAAACCGAAATAAAACATCCCAAAATCATCGAATCAAAACCCCGCCACAAGCAATCCCGACACTACACCGAGGACCTCCCGCATCCGTCGCTGCTACATCTGAAAAACACCAAAAGAGTCTAATGAGCGATCTAAGATCACCCAGTGAATCGGCTCCCCACTAAGGCTTCTAATCTATCTATCACTTATAGATTCCCGCCCGAAACCCAAAATAACAATCAATCAACACAATAGCCGATCACGCTCTCCCACGTCGTGTCGAGCCCACACACAATCAATCGCCAAAAGAAAGAGAAAGCGATTAAAGGAAATCGGGAGCACTGCGGCACATGTCCCCGATTGAGACTCGATCTATCTACCGCGCACTATCAACCACACCAAAACACACACACTGGGCCCCTACGAACTTGGTAACTTCCACGAGTTTCCACCGTTACCGATATGGCAACTAACCCACGCGACTCCTAGCCGTCAACACAACGACTAGGACACCGTTCTCTGTCCATTGATACGCGGTGACTCCGGTTACCCCCGGAAACCCGAGCTTCCATGCAGTCCGGCCCTAGGACGCGACCCCGTATTCTCCGGACTACACCCTACAGACGTCACTCCATAGGTTCGCACCTGCCAGCACTAACTGACCAGGTTATCAACTCCCGAGGATCCAATCGGGTCGGAAGTACCAGAACGTAATCAAACACCTAGACTTGCGGGATCTAACGCACCCTAGAGTCCTAGTGCAGAAATGTAAACACGCAGACTCGCTTGGACTCTTGCAATCAATCACGATCAACAATACAATCAACTCTACCCCGCATCCCGCAAGTCTACTCACACACATCACCGCTCTGACTCGGCACCGTACCGAGTCAGCACCACAACTTAACCGGTCCCGTGACCGAGCTAAGTATCACCGAGAATCGCTCGGCCCAACACCGAGCCGATCTAAAGGCCTGCACAAAAGGTTAACCACAACCACACAACACAACACAATCACGAAACAACAGTCTACTCAGCCCAACACCGAAGTAGACTCACCATCACACAACCACCACACACGCAGGCCTATTAGGGTTTCTAACGTCTTTTAACCAATTCAAGCCCGCTACCTTGGGTTAACCGCTTGTTAACCCGTAGACGGTTCACCAATCACAACACTTCTCATTTCTTAACTATTTCCAATCATCTTTTAATAACTCCTCGATCCGTCGGTTTAGAGCTAGAAGCTTACTAAGCTCCCCGACATCTCATCATTCATTCACTTAACTCATTACACTTCGGGAAACCCCGATACTGATCATACTCTATACGTTCGTTCGGTTCAACTCCGTATTTTACCTCGTCTTAATTCCCGTATATACGTTTATTCAATCTCCGTTCTTTACTTACTTATATATGCATATATAGTCCTACTCATGCCACGACTATTTGAATGCATCACGCAACAACGCTATCAACCTAGCGGCACACAAACAGGTTTAATCCGTTTAAGCCTATCATGCTTCTTTAACCCTAGCCGGTTTACCGTTAATTCAACCAATCCATCAATCAATTCAATTCACATTCTCGGGTATGCATTCTTATCACTACGGTTTCCCATTTAACGTTCTACATGCATCAACGGTGTTTGAGCCGACTCATAGTGATACGACGGAACAAACGGCACGGATGCAGATACGGATCCCGAGACCCGAACTAAACCCAAACTTCTCCGAATACCCGAACACGAACTCCAGAACACTCCGAACAACCGTCACACGAACCGCACACAAAAACCGGCCGGAGTCAACGCGTTGACCGGCGTTGACCGCGGCATTGATCGGCATTGACCGGGGTTGACTGGCGTTGACCAAGGCTGACCGTTGATCGTTGACCGTTGACCGTTGACCCAACTGAACCGGTTGACCACCCTGAACCACCAACTGAACCGAACCAACTCCAAACCAACCGATTTAGTTAAACCGGTTAGGTCAAACCGTTGACCGGTGTTGACCGAGGCTTAACCGGTTTGACTAGACCGGTTCACCCACTAAACCAAGTCCAAACCGACTTCCATGCCTTGCAAAAACACCCCTGAAGAACTGCTTGAAGATTGGCCGGCGAAAGGAGCTTCTCTGGCGACAGCTCCGGCGTTGACCGCGGCGGCTCCGGCGTTGACCGCGGCGGCGGTGACTTTTTCGGCAGCTTCCGACGGCGAACTTCACACCAAACTGCTCCTTTTGATGAGATCTATCCACCCATAGCCTTGAAATCTGGAGAGAAGTTGAGGAGAGAGAGAGTAACCCTAGAACCCTTAATGGCGGCTGCTTCTCTGCCGCTTTCCGGTGAGCTCCGGCAACGGCTACGACGGCGGCTTGCTGGAACTTGAAGAGGAGGAAGATATGAAGCTCCTGGATTTTACAGAGAAGGATTTGGGTCTAGGATGAGAAAGTTACACACTTTCTTGTGAGAGAAGGCATGAAGAACACTTTTTGTTCTTGGGATGTTCTTGGATCTTCAAGACAAGAAAGATGTGTTTGATGAATGTTCTCTGGAGAAAGAAGATGTTCTTGATGCATGAAAGAGGGAGAGAGATGCTCGGCAGAGGAAGAGAGAGTTTTTCTTGAGAGGATGAATATGATTTGATTGAAGATTCCATGCACCATATGGTTCCATGAACCAAAAACTATGCTCTTCACCTGGTCTGAAAAGGTGGCAGTCTTCTGCTCTTGAGACCTGCCCCATGTGACTCATTTGGTGACAACAATCCCTTCCCAAACCGCCATAACCCTTCCCTAATCCTCTTAATCACCTAAAGCTCGGTTTACCCGTTTTCCCGATAATTATTTTACTAAATATCAAACGGTTCCCATAAATCTCCAAACCTTCATAAAATGATTTTCCTTTATTTTAGATGAATTTGGCAATTTGAATCATCTCATTTGGAGTTTTCTAGCTCCCGTTATGATTTTCCGAAGTTTTCCCGGTTTAGCTCGGTTTTCACCCGACACTCCGAAAAAGGCATTTCTGCTCCGTTTCTTCAAATTCTGATCTTGTAAATGTTCTTTATAGTTTAAAAGAAGAACATTTGGCCCGTCTCGTTTTCCATCTCGAACTTTGGCAAAAATACCATTTTGCCCCTAGGTTTGGCAAAATTATAATTTTGCCCCTGTTGACTTTTCTTCTGCCCGTTGACCATATTTTGTGATACGGGGTATCACAGATCCTTTCTGGACAGCGAGTCAAAGAGCGGTTCCTCACACGGGTGGCAAGGAATCGTAGCAAGAATGGAGTTTCTCAAGCAAGGATTGGGCTGCGTTATCGTTAATGGGGAGGAAAAATGTATGGAATGATGCTCGGATCTCCCCCTCCCAGCTTTCAAAACCGTACGGCCCTCCGAAAATCACAGATCAAAACTTGAAAGTCTCAGATCTGGTTGACCAAAACACAAATAATTGGAAGGTCAGTGCGATTCAACACTATTTACCTCACTATGAGGAAGTCATCAGAAGTATCATCCCACCCACGCAAAACCAAGCGGATAGACGGGTATGGGTCGGCGAAAAGTCAGGAGCATAGACCACTAAATCTGGTACAACCTGGTCAAGAGCTCCTCCTTTAAGTCGACGGTCCCCGATTTTGATTGGAAGAAAGCAGTTTGGGCCATGAACACGCTACCAAAAATCTCACATTTTCTTTGGAGAGCTGCTAACCAAGCTCTGCCAGTAGGAGATCTCTCAATTACGGGTATAACATCCGCAACTACTTTTAAGAGATGTGGCGAGCCGGAGATAATTGATCATGTCCTATTTCACTGTCAAGTAGCGCAATCTTTTTGGCGATTAGCTCCTTTATTAAAGGCCCCGGACACCTCAATCATATCTGGAAATATTCAGAGGCTGCTAACTGAATGTTCTCAAGCTGTATCTCTACCTCCGGTCGGAATTTCATCAGCTTCCCTCTGTTCATGGATTCTCTGGACTTTATGGACATCCCAGAACAAGCTAGTGTTTGAAGAGAAAAAGTATGAAGCCTCGGAGATTATTCACAAAGCTATCATGGATGCAAAATGATGGGAACTAGCCATGTTACAGAAAAAACAGAGGAAACTACCTGCTCCAAAAAGGTCAAATCTTAGAAGTTTGAATTGTGTATCTTGTTTTACAGATGGGGCATGGAATGCAGTTTCAAAAAGAGGAGGCATGGACTGGATTTTAAAAAACAGTCATGGCCAAATCCAAGCTTAAGGGTCATCCACCAGAGCTTTCATCCCCTCTGCTCTAGTAACAGAGGGACTAGCTGTCAGGGAGGCCTTGACAAACGCTATCTAAATCGGTACAAAGAGTCTTCAGATTTGTTCAGACTCGGAAACCTTATGCTCTATCCTTTCTTTAGAGACTGATTTGACAGAAATTGTGGGTATCCTAACGGATATTAGGTATCTTGCTCTCTCTTTCGATCATCTATCTTTCCATTTAATACCAAGGTCCGAGAATGGCTCGGCCGACGGCATTGCAAAAGCCGCTTTGTATCTTCCAAACCCTTTCGGTGAACTCTTTTAATATTCTAATGGAAGTAGAATATCCTGACCCAAAAAAAAGAGCTTAGTGTAAAATTTCAATTTAAGATTTTGAGATGTATTCGTTGTGAATCAATCCATCTACCACTATTTTTTTTTGTGCAAAATCAATCGATCTACATTTTTTGTTTTTGTTTTAATGTAGACTCTAATAATAGATAACAAAAAATATGTGGAGGTAAAAAATTATATGTATAAACTCCAATTATTCTTCTTTTATTGAACAATATATCCATACAAACATCAAAATCAACATGATTTTCTTTCTTTCTTTTTTTTACCTAATTCATCCCTTGTGGTCTTGGATCTTAATAACATAACACTTGGCACATATTGAAGGAAATACAAATTATGAAGAATCAAATATTTTGAATCCATAAATCATCACATGTGATCACAAATCCACAAGTGCAAACACCAAAACTGTAATTGTAACAGCAATTCTCCCAAATATTTCGTTTCCTGCGACAGAGAAAAATGTTTTGTCAACACTATCAGTAATATTGTTAGTTAGATATCACAAAATATGAAAATATTAAAGAAATTAGGATGATCATATGATCAAAACTATACATAAAAACAAATAATACCGGATGCCAAAAAAAAAAGAGCAAAAAAAAAACAAATAATACAAAAATATGTTCACCTTTTATAACGTTAAAAGAAAACGACCCACTAGAGTTGGAACGTCTGGCCGCGTGAAAAGCAGCGGCGGTGGCGGCACCTGCGATAAAGAAGGAGGCGGCGAAAATAGAGCCGGCGACGGTTGAGGTGGTGGAGATAGAGGAGGAGACGATGGAGACAAAGGTGGCGGCGATGGCAAAGCAGATGTTTCATATCTCAAAAGACATTTAGGAGTAAAGATCAAAGCAGAACTTGGTAAACCGCAACAAGTTGAAACTCTTAAGAGCGCAAATCTGAGACAAACGGTACAGTTGAATGGATCAAGACTAGGACTACACTGAATCATTGACTCTAACTCATAAGAACCCTCTGACTGAGTCACACGTTCTTGATCTTCCACAAAATATGGAATCAAAGAGGACGAAGATACGTTAAGAATCAGTTGGTTGAACTTATCAGTTATTGTTTGATTGAACCGATTCGAGTTTGGAGCAGAACGAAGAGAGTAAAGAACGATGCTTGGTCTGACCTCCAGTGTAGAGAAGAAAGAAACATTGGAGTATCGAACCATACACTCCTCGTAGTATATGACCGCTCCTTTGTTAAGACTACAGTTTGTAGCGATCTCGATTATTGCGGTTTGGACGCAGTCTGAACAAGATGTTGTGGTGATGTCTCCTCTACATAGGAACATGCCATGGACTGTGTTGGGACTACGACCAACTGTGGCGTTAGAATAGGTTCCGAGTGAGGAACTGTCGCGGAGAGAGGAGAGTAAAATGTCGCGGTTTGCTTCGTATGAACTAGTTTGTGTAAAGTTTTCGATAGGATTGCAGAAAGTAACTATGTGTTCATCTTGAGACACGGTTTGGTAAGGTAACAGAGAGAGGAAGAAGAAAAACAGAGGGGTTGAGAATGTATTTATGATTCTTGTCATTTTGTGTGTGTGTGTGTCTGTGTGTGTTGGACAATACATAACAGAGAAGCTAGAGACTTTTATAGTACAAAGAAAATAATTTTGAATTCTTGTTGATATATTGAAAACAATATTCAAATATAGATGTTGTACTTAATTCATAGGAAGAATATGTAATTCATTTTCTATCTTGCTTTCATCAATGATTGATAAACTATCTTTATCAAAGTCAAATTCATCAAATTGAGGCATTTGTTTGATTAGTCAATGAACCAAAACAGAGACTTAGTCCTACGAGGTATGATTCTTGCCATTTAGTTCTTTGTTGTTTAATAAACAGAGGAGGATTTATTTAATTAGTCAATGAAGCAAAACAGAGACTTAGTCCAAAAAAAAATATCCATAAGGTTATGTTGTAGCAATCCAGAGGAAGAACATGCAAAACAATAGAATTAAAAAGTTCATAAGAATGGAGAGTGTAGTAATGATTCTTGCCGCGTTTTTTTTTTAACACTTACTCCTTTTGTGGAGATTAGATTTTAATGTAAAAAATTGTTGACCAAAAAAAAAATAAACAAAACAGAGGGGATAAGAGAATCTATGGTAGAACGAGAAGAGATTAGACACAATTCAAAGAGCTGGAGATGAGTCTTACTTGAAGGGGTCTACACTCTACTGTTGGAAATAGGCAAAGAAGTACGAAAGGAAAAGTCAAAGAAGGTGACTTTTGATGTGAATCTGATTCAAGGTCCTACTCCATTTGGTTTTGAGAAAAGGGAATTCTCAGCTCAAGGAGAAGGTTCTTCAACAGAAAACACCGAAAATTCAGAAGAGTTTAAGTGTGAAGAAGACATTGGAGATTTAGATCCTGAGGCATGTGTTATGGCTACTGCAGAAGGGATTAGCAGAAAAGAGCCAAAAGAAGAGGCTGTGGAAAACACTTTGAACAGAGAGCATGAGATGGAAATTCTGGGCAAAGTTTCAGAGATATTAAAGCTGGGAATCTTTGGAGATGGAGTTAAAGAAGCAGTAACACTATCTAAGATTCAGACAGGCCTAAAATCCACTGATGCAGTAACTAAGGCGGTTCTAACTAAGGCAGTTCTAACTAAGGCAGTACCTGAACAAGATCTTCAGGTATGCTGCAACATCGCCTGAGAATGAAAGCAGCTCCAGGTAACTCCATTATTGAAGTCTCAAGCTCGCAGAGACAGAAAAAGAAACATGTCAGTTTCTGGTTTTTTAGTATTAAGCAATAATGGAAGAACTCTATGATGAAAGGGGTTAGGAGAGTTACCTGTGAGTATTAAAAGGGCGAGACGCAGAGATATCATGAAATACCTGCAAAAGGATTCAAGAAGATGTTAGTTCAACTCAGTGCACATGAAAGGATTAACATGTCGACAAAGTTGAATCATGGTTGGGAAGGTTACTCACGTTTTGCATATCAGTAAAACCAAGGCAGTAAACCAAGCTGCAAGTACAAAAGGTTCTGAAGAAGAAGCTTCAGTTCCAGGTGGAGTAGTTCTGTAAATTGATACCAAAAGAATGCAAAGGCAAGATGCATTAATAAAGTGCTAAAATCATAGACTAGAGGATCTACATACAGCAAAAGGATCAAAGAGTTATGAAATTGGCAAGGGTAATCAAAAAGACAGAACGAGTGTTTCATTTACTAAGGCACCAAGGAGCATAAAACAGGTTCAAGAGTGATACAGATGAAACAGTAACAATAGAAGGAGAAACAGAACTTCATGGCTCAAGAGATTTAAAGGAGTCTAGGAGCTTACCAGGGATAAGAATGAACTCTTCTTATCGAGAGAAGTTGAAGCTGTCATGGTCAAGAAAGGACCAGGAGTTCAGGATGGAACTCACTTGCTATCAGGTTCAGTCAAAAGAGAGTTTTAAAGGTCAAAGAACACCTTGCAAACATAGAAGAAGAGTAAGTGTTGGATCATAACTTCACTTAGGAGCTTAAAGCATGATCAGAAGGTTGAAAAGGTGCTTACCAAAGACATCCAGGGACTCTTAGTTGTTACCGTGGAACATATGACCTACAAGTCATAATGAGAAGAGGAATCAACATCATGAGAAGACTAAATGCAGAAAACAGAAAAAGGTAATTTGTGCTTAGCTTCCAAAAGGGGTCGAGGATTTCTAAAAAGGAGTTGTACAGATCTTGAAGAAGCCTGTCAAAATGAAAGAATAAGTTATGCCAAGTGTCTGAAATTATTCAGAAAAGCTTAGAAGGAAATCAAGAAAAGACTTACCTGCAATGCTGGAGCCCATTACGAGGGGGAGGCATAAAGTGCTAGTAAACTTTTTCACATGATTACTTAGAAGCTCATCTGAATAATGAACCACAGACCACACGCAAAACTCAGACTGAATTGACTACAGGGAAACAAAGAAAGAGTAACAGTCACTAAAACTCATCTGAAGAAAGATCGAGTTGAAATCAGTGGAGACAGGCTCTTTATAGTACCTACATCAAAGGTGTTGAACAAGAAAAACAGAAGATGAAAATCTATGGAAACCAACAGAAGATAAACAAAGAAGAAAATTTTCTTATACTTATCTTCAGAGAAGATCGATGGGGTAGAATTCATGTAACATCATCTTCACCACGGATCTGGAAGAGAAGCCCCAGAGACAGAACAATCAGAGAGTCAATATCTAAAAGGGATAGACAAATCGACATCAGAGAGCTAAGAAATAGGAATTTTTAGAAGCTCACCTGAAGATTGTTTGAGTCTACAGAAGGAGAAGCTCAAGATCGAATGGCTGAAGCTAAAATCACCACTGTCATCGCCATGGAAAGCTTGCGTACAAGAAGATGAAAGGCTGAAGATGATAGATAAAATCAGATTCAATCGAATCAGAAAGAAAAGGGGTGAGCTTAGCTTAAGATCGATTGATTTCATAGTTGACGGTACTCGTGGATGAAGGAGGAGCCAAGAATCGAAGTGATAAAGCTCAGAATCGCCATTTTCGCCAAAGGGGAAGCTCAGTTGGCGAGAGTGTGAGAGACAACAAAACAAAATTGGGGAAACCCTATTTTTTTTTGTCTGAAAAGTATAATGGGCCTAAGGGGAGATTTGTTGGAAATAGGCCCGATTATTTTTGTCTCTGAAGTGGGCCTCTAGAAGAGATGAGCCCATCTGGCTGAGGAGCTGAAGCCCAAAGCAGAAGCTAATTATCTCTACCTGCACACAAAAGAAAAGGTGATGAGGTTAAGTCTTTAACCTAATAACATAAAAAGAATAGACAGAGAACTTTTGACGAGCCGTAAGAGAGAGAGCTAACAATTGCTGAGATAGGAAGAGCAAGCGTGAGTTCTAAGGTGAAGTAAAAGAGCTTAGAGAATAAGAGGCTAGAGAGACTCTTTGTTTCTAGAGCTAAGATTCTAATAGAAGCTTTCTTAGGGTGTAAGTTTTGATACATAGATAAGTTGGTAGTAGAAGGAACTTATCTTTTGCTCTTGTATTCAAAACGATATAGTGCATCTTGTGAGATTGAGATCTCACCCCTGTGACGTAGCCATTCCGGTGAACACAGGGTAAACATCTCGTTGTGTTGTTTATTATTTCCTGCATACAAACCGAAATCACATCAAGATCAAGATAACCTAAAGTGCAACAAGTTTAGTTAAAATCTCAACAGAGATGGTTTGCTATCTCAGGTTCTGGGGGAAACTAATTTCTGTTTTATCCTCTATCAAATGTAATGTAATGCTTGGCTCAGATCAAAGTTAAAAAGAAGAAACACTTGATGTACAAAGACTTTGATCAAATATAATTTTACATTTTTTCAAAACAAAACAAAAAAGAAGAAGAAGAAGAGATTTTTGTTCTTTTACTAAGACATAATCATAAGGTGAAAAAACAGCATGAAATGTAGTAGTGGATGATGTCGAAAACAAGGTACCGAAAACAGTGAAATCTGCATTGGTTTGACCAAATCTGATAGAGGTAGATACTACTGCGTTGATGTCTCCATTACAGAAGAACATCCCATCGATTGAGAACACGATGGTGACTTCGGAATCTGCACTAGTTTTGCAGTTTGTTTTGTAAAAATTTAATTACGCATTAGAACATGTGTTCAGCTTGAGACATGGCTTAGTGAGATAGCAAGGAAAAAAGAAGAAAGGAGCAGTGAGTGTACCTATGATTCTTGTCATTTTGTTCTGTTGTTTAACAAAACAGAGGAGGTGAAGAGTTTATAATTAAAAGAAAAAGAGCTTTCTTTTTAAAAATAATAAATTGAAAATAATGTTTACATCCATGCATGATAGCTGAATCTTTTACTAAGACAAAATCATAAAACTGACGCTTAAAGCAAAACAGAGACTTTAATCCTACAATCTAAAAGACATAGTTTGATGCAGAGCGAGGAGCAATTACTGCAGATTCATGTTTGCGAATGGGAGAACACCACCAAGATAGGCTTGAACTGCTTGAGTTGAACCTTGAGCTGCAAGATTTGTTGAACCAAACATCATAGGATAGGGCTGAACTGCTGGAGTTGTTGTACCTTGAACAGCAAGATTTGGTGAACCAAACATCACAGGATAGGGCTGAACTGCTGGAGTTGATGTACCTTGAGCAGCAAGAAATGGTGTACCAAGTATCATAGGATAGAGCTGAACTGCTGGATTTGTTGTTGTACCAAGAGCAGCAAGATTGGGTGTAGCAAACATCAGAGGGTAATAGAACCCGGGAAGAGATGTGGCAGCTGATGGAGGATTTGTGGCAACATTAAAGCCCAAGTAGCTCGAAGAAGATGAGCCACTCGTGGCTCCACACGCTGTGCATCCAGAAGTTGGGGAAGTAACAGCAGGCGGGAAGGAAGTCATGTTTTCTTGCGTCGTACGAGTAGTTCTCCTCTGAAGATCATCAGGTCTGTTTGGAGAAGCAAATAATGACGGCGATACGGTTGATGAGGAAAAGATAGCGTTTGGCCTTTCACCTGGAAAATAATATTAGTCAGTCACAGAGGGAAAATGTTATATAGTAAAATATTTGAGTAATGAGTTAGTTACCTTTGTCTCCATTTTTGTAGTCTTCCCACCTCAGTTCTTCATGACTTTTATGTCCATGAGAGCTGGAAGCAGATATGGAGATATATTTGTCCTGTCCATCAAGTTTAGGAGTATAACCAGGACACCTACTACCTTGTTCAGTTCCAACACAAGGCAAAAATGAACCACGACCAGAAACTGGTGTACTAGTTTGATGGTTTTGCCAAAAAAGGTTGGAGGGATATCTGGGCAAGTAATTAACACCAAATCCTGGAAGCGAACAGCCCAAAGTGTTTTCTTGGTTAATCCTTGGAAAGACAACTCCTGTCTTGGGAAACTCTTGCGTTGGCCCAAATGGTGAAAATCTTGTAGGAGTTGGTGTGCTTACTGCTGGAGAGATACCAACATTAGTTCTGGCAAAATCACCACGGTGGCTAAACGGTGAAGGATAAGCAGAAGCAGTCTTGCCAGAATCTTGCTGAGGCAAGAAGCTAAAGGGCGGGCAAGTGTTGGGTGCACTAGCTTGGACAGGAGATTGCATTGGCCCAAATATAGATGGTCTGGAAGCAGCAGATGTACCAGAACCGGAAATGTTTGTAACAGGAGTTTGGCTTAAACAGAATAAAGATGGTCCGGGAGCAGCAAAGGGAATTGAACCAAAAACAGGAACTGGCAATGAACCGGAAGTGGTAGGGCCAAGAGCTTGCGCTGGTTCAGAACTAACCGGTGTAACAGCAGAACGGAAACTGAGTATGGCTGGTGAAGAACTTTGAACTGGGGATGATGTTGAGGATGCATATGCATCGGCAGGAACATTCTTTGAATTGAATACTCCCCAATTGAAGATGGTTGAGTCAACAGACTGCGCTGGTTCAGAATCAACTGGTGTGGTGACAGGAGGAGCGAGTGGGGTTGCTGTTCCGGATGAAGAACTTTGAACTGGAGATGATGTTGAGGTGGAACCAAGAGCGGAAGAATCGCCAGTAGCTTGAACAGGTCCGGAACTAGCCGGAACTGAACTGAAGGATGAGCCAATCACATTGCTCGGTTCTGTTTCTTTGGTTTTGAATATGCATAAAGTGCGATGCAGGACACAGGTGACGCAACCACATTGCTCTGGCTCAGAAACATCAACCCTCATCTTCTTTTTGATCTTTAAACTGATAACAAGGAAAAAAAAGAAAACAAACTAATTAGATTAGGAAGCTGATAACTTTTCCGAAATCAAAACTGTGAAAACTGAAAGCTGCAAGAGACTCAACGAGGATTTATGTATACGATAACAGAGAATCGAAGGAGACAATAGCAAATCTATGAGAAATAATCTGTGAAAGCGTGCAAGAGACGCAACACAGATCTCAAACCCTAATTACGAAGAGAGAGAATACCATCATCTAACCCAAATCAAGCAAACGGAAAAACAAAGAATAACAAGTAACATCGATCAGTATTCACAAAAAAAAACAGATCTTTTTGCGAAAAATAAATAAATAAATCAAGTTATGCAAACCCATCAAGTATATAGGACAGATAATATTGGACAAAGAGATCTCAGAGACATAGGAGGAAGAACTTACTGAGGCAACGATGGCGATTCTGAAACTGTAATCAAGCTTCAGGGTTTGCGGAGAGATTGTTAAAGAATGAGATGAAGAGGAAAATCGGATCTCTATAGTTTCAATTTATAAGTAAGGGTTTCGAGGTTTGCTCGCGTATCTTATACGCTTCCTAAGATTTTTTTTTTCTTTTCTTCAGGCGTTGTTTTCACGCCGGACAATTTCTACACTGAAAATTTTAAAATTAATTTGGAGTGACGCACAAGACCACTAAATTGGGCTCTACATGTTACTAATGGGCCAAACGGGCCGAATCTCAGTCCACTAATAAACGAGTTCTAATAAAAATGTACAAAAAAATATATATGTCAAAATCTTGTTGACATTTGCGTTTCATATATGTCGTGGTCAGGCCCAGCTTAAAAATAATTTGGCCCTGTGCCAAATCAAAAAAATTTGAAAGTTTTTGTAAAACTATATATAACTTGGACCTTTTTTTTACTATTTTCTAAAAATTTAGGACCATAAATCCTTAATAAAATTTGGAAATTTTTCTTGGACCTAGTGTCTTTGCACTTCTTGCACTGCCCTAAAGTCGGGTCTGGTCGTGGTAGTTCTATATTTTTGTCAAAAGAATCGTAGCTTGTCAAAAGAGAACACTCTCTTCTTCCTCTCCACTCGCTATTAGCTCAACCATCGAAGGTTCTATAGTTCGATTGAGTTGAACGGACCCAACTCGCTCTTCATCATGCATGCGATGATATCCTGTTTTGGATTCTGCAGCATCAGAGCGCATAATTAGGTGATTCAAGAGAAGACATAAATGTACTTTCCCAGATGCAGCGTTTGAGGCGGTCACTACAAAAAAAAACACGCTTTTAACGACTGCATATTGCGACTGATTTTGCAGTCGCAAAATGTAGCGACTGATTTTGCAGTCGTAAAATGTAGCGACTAAAGTATGACCTTTTTGCTACTTATTTGCGTCCAAATAAAAAACGTCTCAAATCAGTCGCTAGTTTATGACTGATAAATGTTGTCGCCAAAACATAGTTGTTTTGCGACAGAAACTGAAGTCACTAATTAGTCGCTCGAGTCGGTAATATGCGACCAGTTTGCGACTGAAAATTGAATTATCAAAGTTTTGACATTATAAGTTTAGATTGAAAGGAAATATGAAACCATCATTCCCAAAGTTTTGAGATTTCGATGATTCATTGAATGTAGGATTGAATCTTTAGTATACACATATAAAACATTTAGATGTGTGGGTTGATATAATTGAGATCAAGGACGATGAAAAAATGAAATTTGAACAAAATGTGTTTGAGGGATTCATATGTTCGATATGCATAATACACTCTTATGATGTTTAATGGTTCACGAAGAAGTTAAAAGGTATTGAATAACTTTTGGTTTTTGAATTTCTCCACGCATATGTTACTTTGTGGTTAAGGATAAAGATTCAAAATAAGAATGAGCGTTCAAGTATTCAGGTTCAGATCGGGTTTTTGTGTTTTCATCAGATTTAAGATTTAGGGTTAAGTGTTAAAGGGTTTAGAGTTAAGGGTTTTGTGTTCTTGTGTTTTGTAGAATCATTTCGAATCCGGATCGGTTTTCTATATCGGGTTTTTAGACTTTTGTGTTTTCAGATTGAAAGTTTTAGGGTTTGTAATTTAGGGTTTATGGTTAGGGTTTTTGTGTTTTCAGAAAACTGGTTCGAATCCGGATCGGTTTTCTATATCGGGTTCAAGTTAGGTTTTTAAGTTTTTGTGTTTTCATCAGATTTAGGATTTAGAGTTAAGAGTTAAGGTTTTAAAGCTAATGGTTTACGGGTTTTGTGTTTTGTAGAATCATTTCAAATCCGGATCTATTTTCTATATCGGTTTTTTTGGGTTTTTGTGTTTTTAGATTTGATTTTTAGGATTTGTGATTTAGAGTATATGGTTTAGGGTTTGGTGTATAGGCTTGGGTTTAAGGTTTTAAAAAAACTAATTTATTTGTAATCAAGAATTTTGTAAAAAAAAACTAATTTATTTTTAATCATGAATTTTAAAAACTAATTTTAATCATGAATTTTTAAAAAATGAAACTATTTTCAATACATATTATTTGAAAAAAAAATTACACAAACCACAAAACTATAATTAACCCGCTAAACATACAACGAATTGTTTTCAATACATATAAATTGACCAAAAAATGATTTCCCGCCCATAACCTTAATTATCCCGCCCAATAATTTCTTCGGGTGAATTGCACTGAATATATATTTTTATCTTTTTTATTGCAATCTTGTCTCTTCTCAAATCTTTTTGCAATTTTGTATCTTTTTGTAGGGTCCACCATCAAAAAGACCATTTTATCCCCACATTCTCTTTCTTACTCATTTTTAAATTCTATCCACCGAAAACCTATGGATCCATTCTTATTTTATCTTATTTTCTTCTTTTTTTGCCTTTTGCTTCTCTTTCTTACTTTTACATTTATTTTCACCCCATTTTTTGAACGGTGGATATCATGCAATGGGTGAGGTTACCGGTCATATAGACTGCCGGAATGGAGTTAGAACTAGTCGATCTACTGGAATTAAAAAAAACGGACTTAATACGGAAATTGCGAATGGATAGTTGAGGCTCCATCCATGTGGATACTACAGAAATTGCGAATGAATATCCATCAATGTGGATACTACAATGATTATATCACATGCAAGGTGCTTATCATGGGTAGGAATTAGCCAATGAAAATGTTGTTTTTGAATGGATAGTGGTCTACACCTACTCTATGTCTACAAATTCACAATCATGTGAACTCTTAACCAACTTTTGTCCATTAGACCCGTACTTTGTGTCCACGGATCGTAATAATGTTAACTCTTGACCACCGATTGTCCATCATAAACGTTTACCCCATAGTAAGCATCTTGTTAACTACTGTCCATCATAAGCGTTTACCAATGGTAAGCATCTTGTTAAGCATCTTGTCCATCATAGAGATGAGCCGCTGCGCTATGAGATGGATAAGCTGCGTAGACCACTGATAGATGGGCAGACATTCACCATAAGGAATGCAGATGATGAGCAGCCTGATAACACTGTGACTATAGATCCTGGAGCACATTTTACTCCATCTTTTCTTGGACATGAGCATTCCGCAACAGCCTACTCGCCACCGTGGATGAGGAGACTTGGACAGAGACAGAAAAAGTCTATGTTGGGATTTCCTGGTGCCTGAAAATTCTTATCCGTCCGGTCAAGCTATTGACCTTAAACAAGCGCTGGGTGGGAGGCAACCCACCATTAGGTAATGGTGTTTTTCTACTTAATTTTTGGTGTTTTTGTTAGGATTTTACGTTTTTGTTCTTGGTTTTTGGTGAGTTTATGTTGCAGGTCTCAGACAGATTCGCAGTGCGTCGATCGACGCACTTCTGTGTCGATCGTCACAACACGATCGGAATCGCACTGCAGAGATCGTTGCGGTCCTGAGCAGCGTTCGATCATACACAAAAAATCGCCAAGTAACGGTCGATGCACTTAGTGCAACGATCGGTGCATGTGCGACAGAGGTAAACCCGACAGAACTCAACAAAACCTTAACAATTTTTCTTTCTTTTTACCGATCCTTCGCTTGACACGACTGGGGACAGTGTGTCTTAAGTGTGGGGGAGGTGCTACTGACTTTTGTTTTCTGTTTTCTTAAGAGTCACTCCATTTTTCAAAAAATTTTGTTTTCTTGAGTCAAAATTGTTTAAGTAAAAAACTATGATTTTCTGAGGAGATTTACAAGACTTGCAGGAACTTAAGTAACCATTGGGATGAAGTTGCAGGATCTATCTCTGACTATTAGAAAACTCAGACACGGATCAACCTACTTGGGACACCCATATCACTTCAGGTATCAGAGGATCCTTTTACTGACTTCAAATTAATACTGATTTAGATTTTCTCACCTAAGGGCTTGGTATACTTTGTGTCGGATCCCCTTGTTAGTTCTGACACAGCCTGTAAACATGTCCTATTTAGTACCCTTCTCCCCTTCCATAAAGTAAAAAAAAAGAAAAGATAATAAACTGAGGATGAGTTAGTAACTCCGAAGTGGTCATGGGAGTGGTAGCAACCACTATTATCTCCTATGCATCCATGGAATGTGTCCAAAGTACACCCCATAACGGGAAGAACACTGATACAAAAAAAATTATACCCAATGTGGGAAAAATCAGTTGTTAAGGAAGGGAAAGAGAAGAAGGGGCTAGAGAAAGATAGTAGGGTGGTCTAGAGCTGATAAGGTAAGAATCCATGTGCCCTTGATCGATACTCCTTAGGTGAAACCGCACTTAAATACTTGCAGAAGTCAGTAGGGAGAATTTGAATGCTTGAATGTGATTGTGGAGTTTACTTAGGACAGTTGCTAAGTGTGGGGGAAGTACATGTTGGTCTTGATATCCTATGATTGATTCTTTCAGTGGTTTACTAAGGGGAATCTGAGTATTGTAGCTTCTAAGATGAAATGAGTTTCTGAAGAGTTTTCAAACCTCTTCACCATGTTTTAGTTCTCTGTTTTGCTTGAGGGCAAGCAAAGGCTAAGTGTGGGGGAGTTGATATATCATGGTTTTTACTAGTTTTAGGCCATAATATAAGTGTGTTTTAGTGTCTTTTTGTGTTCTTTTAGAGTCTTTTACAGGTATAATCAGGTTTGGAGCTGAATTGGAGATAATGGAGCATTTTGGAGATTTTTGGAGTGATTGGTCGAGAGATAGAGTTCACTGTCCGAAACAGAGGAATGCATCGATCGTTGCACACTGTAGGATTATAGTGTGTTCATGGTTCAATTAACAGATTGCAACCTAACACATAATCTTAAACAGATCTAGGTTCTTGTAACTGAATCATAAAACAAACCTGGACATTACCTTTTGCAGCGGAATGATTGTAATGTCGAGATCAGATTAGAGCTGATTAGAATCGGCTCCTCCTCGTGTATCCACACTCTTACAAGCACGGGACGGCTGCTAGACCAAAGTTGGAGGAAACAGAGAGAAACAGGACGGCCAGTTTTCAGATTCGCAGACACACACCGAAATAATAAGACTCACTTCTTATTTATCTCGACTCGTCAAAAACCTAAACTGATGTTTCGGTTTCGCTATTGTGTCGACCGACACATATACCTGTGTCGATCGACACAAGTCCTGTATCTCGATATGGGCCCAAGTAATTAACTAATGGCCCAAGTCTCTCTGTACAAATACAGTAAATGCCTTGCATCTTACCGTATTAATTCCATTTTAACTTTCCCGTTAGCTATGGTGTGTGACCCTTAGGGATCATACAATACTGGTAATAAGTCTTAAACTTATAGATCAAGAGCGGACTCTAGCAAGCCATCATGATCACCCAGTACTTATGACTTATGTCTGATCTCGACACTTATCATACTTTCTAGAGATAGTACGGTAGATTTCAGGACATTCCCAACACACACCTGCAACGGTCGTTGCACCAGCGAGATTGGCCAAAACTCGGCGGTTTATGAAGAGTCAAGATATTGCACTTTGATCCAGAAGTTCCTGATATTTACAAAGAAGCCCCTGGCCGAGATTAGACCTATATAATAGAGTTTTTGGTGTAATTTCTGTGAACAATATCGCTATCATAATAATAAACTGTAATTTGATTTGGTTACTGAAGCTTCCACAAACCACCCTAGAGTTGCACATGATGAAGCAAGCAAGACATATAAAAATACAAATCGTAGATAAATGCACGCGTCACATGGAGACGAATGTTCTTTGTTATAAGAAATACATTAGTCAGACGACACTAAAGAACTAAAGTTTGATAAACACACGCTTCATTATAAGAAATACATTAATCAGAAGAAACTAAGGAACAAAAGTTTGGAAGTTGTCACATTTTCAGCAACAAAGAAAGCAGAGTAAAAACCAACACCAAACTGTCCTATCACAGTTGTCAGCACCAAGGTCCTTGTTTTCCTGAATGAAGAGGGATATTAGAACAATGAGTCTTAAAATTCGACACAAAGATTGATATGCTAGCAACTAAATTTCAGAGTGATGAATAAAAAGAACCTTAAGAGCCTTCTAGAATTTTGAAATACCACTTTGAGCAATGGTTCCAAGGCAGTCGATAAGTTCTTCCTTTGTCATTCTAATACCAGTATCACTGCAAATTCACATCAATCTCTTGAAATAATCATTTTTATATCTAATTGTTAGTACGCAACTTTAAAAAATGAGAAATAACTAATTACGTTATGGTGATGGTTCCATTATCAGGATCAGGATTGATACGAATCTCAAGCTCACCACCATCTCCAAGCAAAGTAGGCTCTGTTACAGTAACGAACCTCAGCTTATCCAACGCATCACTTGCGTTACTGAAAATATAGACAAACACATTCGAGTCAGTTTTTTTATAGAAAACACATAATTCAATTCTAAAATAAATCCTAATATCACATAAAATTAACAATCTTCCAAATTCTCTGAGAAATACCTCCTTGTGACTGTAGAAGCTATGAAAAAAAACAAATCCAACAATCTAAACCTGCGGACGATATTCAAACGACACTATCCAATTAGAGTATTCACCACCCCAAAAAATCTCAAACTTTCATATTCGTTTGACCGATACTCGAATTCAACAACCAAATCGAGAATGCCCAGAACTAAAAATCGAAACTTTTGGAGAAATGAAAGAGGAACCAACCTCAGCTTGGTACTCGGACTTCTCACCAGACATCTTCTCAAGATTCTAGCTACACGAAAATGCCGGTTCTCAAAGTGCCGCCGTGGGGCAGAAACCCGGTTTCAATTTCAATATCTAATCGATTAAGGAGGAATAAGATATACCTATTGCATGGACGCCTTTACGGAGAGCCATCAGTGTTCGTCGATCAGCTTCTAGATCAGATGACACGGCAGCGATACATAATAGGAAGAAGAAGACGGGGAGACCTAAGTTGGGCTTTCTGATAAGATCTTCCGAGGTGGAGGTCACTGAATCTCACATACGGCGCATTAGCAGGTATGGCGGCAAGATCTACGTGAGCCATTGCACGGATTTGTAACTGGACAGAACAGATTCTGCTTAGGGAAGTAAATTTGCGTGGAGAATATGGCGTGTGAGGCTTCGCAACGGCATGAGATGAGTTTTTTATAAGGCGAAGGGAGATGAGAAGGCAGCGAAATGAATGATACGAAGTGGGTTCTGAAGAAGGCAAACTGTAATTACAGGGAGATTATTGGTTAAAGGTCATTTGAGAAGATGGTGGAGATTAGAGAAGGTGGGGCGTCATAAAGGTTTGAACGGGCCGGTGAGAGAAACCGACGAAGATGAACTTAGGTCTAAGATGGGGCTGATTGTAATAACTGGGCTGTCAGTTTTAGTTTTTTTTTAGGCTTTGAGTTAGTGGACGAATTTGGGCTGGAGAGACAAATGTAGATATAGTTTATTAATGGCCCAATCGTGAAACAACAAAAGAGACACGTGGATAGCCTAAATGGGAGAGAAAGACTCCCATTATATTATAGATTTTTGTTCTGTTGTTAAACAAAACAGAGGAGGAAAAAGAGCTTTTTTAAAAAAAAAAATTCAAAATAATGTTTACATCCATGCATGATAGCTGAATCTTTTAATAAGAAAAAACATAAAGCTGGCGACATTTGGTTTATAACTCTTAAAGCAAAACAGAGACTTCAATCCTACAAACTAAAAGACATAGTTTGATGCAGAGCGAGGAGCAATTACTGCAGATTCATGTTGGCGAATGGGAGAAGAATTAAATCACGACCAAACATAGGCTTGAACTGCTGGAGTTGTACCTTGAGCTGCAAGATTTGTTGAACCAAACATCATAGGATAGGGCTGAACTGCTGGAGTTGATGTACCTTGGGCAGCAAGATTTGGTGAACCAAACATCACAGGATAAGGCTGAACTGCTGGAGTTGATGTACCTTGAGCAGCAAGATTTGGTGAACCAAACATCAGAGGATAAGGCTGAACTGCTGGAGTTGATGTACCTTGAGCAGCAAGATTTGGTGTACCAAGTATCATAGGATAGAGCTGATCTGCTGGATTTGTTGTTGTACCAAGAGCTACAAGATTTGGTGTACCAAGTATCATAGGATAGGCTTGAACTGCTGGAGTTGTTGTACCAAGAGCAGCAAAATTGGGTGTACCAAACATCAGAGGACAATAACCAGAGGTAGAATAGAACAACCCGGGAAGAGATGTGGCAGCTGATGGAGGATTTGTGGCAACATTAAAGCCCAAGTAGCTCGAAGAAGATGGGCTACTCGTGGCTCCACACGCTGTGCATCCAGAAGTTGGAGAAGTAACAGCAGTGGGTTTAAAATCAAACCCGTCATGTTTTCTTGCGTCGTGGGGTCTCTGAACAGCAGGCGGGAAGGTGTAGCCAAAAGGAGGACCGATAAACGGTGAAGGATAAGCAGAAGCAGTCTTGCCAGAATCTTGCGGAGGCAAGAAGCTAAAGGGCGTGCAAGTGTTGGGTGCACTAGCTTGGACAGGAGCTTGCATTGGCCCAAATATAGATGGTCTGGAAGCAGCAGATGTACCAGAACCGGAAATGTTTGTAAAAGGAGTTTGGCTTAAACAGAATAAAGATGGTCCGGGAGCAGCAAAGGGAATTGAACCAAAAACAGGAACCGGCAATGAACCGGAAGTGGTAGGGCCAAGAGCTTGCGCTGGTTCAGAACTAACCGGTGTAACAGCAGAACGGAAACTGAGTATGGCTGGTGAAGAACTGTTGGGGTGAACAAAGAGGATAGAGGTGAACTGTTGGGGTTGATGTACCTTGAGCAGCAGGACTTAGTGTACCAAGTATCATAGGATAGAGCTGAACTGCTGCTGGAGTTGTTGTACCAAGAGCAGCAAAATTGGGTGTACCAAACATCAGAGGGCAATAACCAGAGTTAGAATAGAACCCGGGAAGAGATGTGGCAGCTGATGGAGGATTTGTGGCAACATTAAAGCCCAAGTAGCTTGAAGAAGATGAGCTACTCGTGGCTCCACACGCTGTGCATCCAGAAGTTGGAGAAGTAACAGCAGCGGGTTTAAAATCAAACCCGTCATGTTTTCTTGCGTCGTGGGGTCTCTGAACAGCAGGCGGGAAGGTGTAGCCAAAAGGAGGACCGATAAACGGTGAAGGATAAGCAGAAGCAGTCTTGCCAGAATCTTGCGGAGGCAAGAAGCTAAAGGGCGTGCAAGTGTTGGGTGCACTAGCTTGGACAGGAGCTTGCATTGGCCCAAATATAGATGGTCTGGAAGCAGCAGATGTACCAGAACCGGAAATGTTTGTAACAGGAGTTTGGCTTAAACAGAATAAAGATGTACTAGAAGCAGCACATGTAGTAGAACCGAAAGTGTTTGTAATAGGAGCTTGGCTTGAACAGGATATAGATGGTCCGGGAGCAGCAAAGGGAGGTGAACCAAAAACAGGAACTGGCAATGAACCGGAAGTAACCGGTGTAACAGCAGAACGGAAACTGAGTATGGCTCCTGAAGAACTTTGAACTGGAGATGATGTTGAGGATGCAGATGCATCGGCAGGAGCATTCTTTGAATTGAATACTCCCCAATTGAAGATGGTTGAGTCAATAGACTGCGCTGGTTCAGAATCAACTGGTGTGGTGACAGGAGGAGCGAGTGGAGTTGCTGTTCCGGATCTGATTGGTGAAGAACTTTGAACAGGTCCGGAACTAACCGGAACTGAAGTGAAGGATGAGCCAATCACATTGCTCGGTTCTGTTTCTTTGGTTTTGAATATGCATAAAGTGCGATGCTGGACACATGTGACGCAACCACATTGCTCTGGCTCAGACACATTGATCCTCATTCTTCTTTCTGATCTTCAAACTGATAACAAGGAAGAAAAAGAAAACAAACAAAAATTGATTAGGAAACTGCTAACTTTTCCGAAATCAAATCGATTTGCAAAACTACAAAACTGAAAGCGTGCAAGAGACGCAACACGGATCTATGAAAACCCAGAACCCTAATTACGAAGAGAGAACAATATCATCATCTAACCCAATACCCAAATCAAGCAAAAACATAGAATAACAAGTAACATCGATCAGTATTCATAAAAATAAATAAATCAAGTAAGAGATCAAAGAAACATAGAACGAGGAACTAACCGAGGCAACGATGGCGATTCTGAAACTGAAATCAAGCTTCAGGGTTTGTGGAGAGATTGTTAAAGAATGAGATGAAGAGGAAAATCGGATCTCTCTGGTTTCAATTTATAAGTAAAGGTTTCGACGTTTGCCCGCGTAGCTTAGACGCTTCCTAAGTTTTTTTTTTTGTTTTTTTCTTCAGGCGTTGTTTTCAAGCTGGACAGTTTCTTTCTATAGTGAAAATTTTAAATTGATTTGGAAAATTAAGTCCTTGCGAGTTTTCTTCAGGCGTTGTTTTCACGCTTAGACGCTGATTTGGGCTATACATTGTTACTATTCGGCCTTACGGGCCGAATCTCCGTCCATTAATATATGAGTTCTAATAAAAATGTACAACAAAATATATATGTCAAAATTTTGTTGACATTTGCGTTTCATGTATATATATTTTTTTAAAAGAATTAGCTGCTTTTGGAAACTACTAATATTTGAATTTCATGTGTATTGACTATATTTTAAGAAATTAAAATGCTTATATAGAAACTATTTTTTCAATCAATATTGTACAACAAAACCTCTATAAGTACATACCCAGCGAGGACCGTGATATTTTAATAACTAAATATTAATTTATGTAAAGATAAATTTGGCCAAAATTTTATTTTGGTACCAAATTTTTTATTTATTTATTGATATATTAGTTTATCGAATATTAATTATAGAGATTATATTATATTATATATATATATATATATATATAATTTTGGTTTTAGTCAAATTAGACTTAGTTACACTTAATTTAGGAAAATGTAAAAATTTATTTATTTAAATAAAATTTTTCCTTAGAGCTTAAGTATATATTTTTATGTTGAGATCAATTAATGGTATTACAGACAATATTTTACAAGTCTATTTTTAAAAAGTTTTAAATGACAAACATAAACAGCTCCTTTACATTCACAATCTTCTTCTCCTAACCTCTTGTTAGTCATCGTCTGATTAAATAATTAATGACTTTTGGCGTGTATATTTTTATAGGTGAGGTAATGAGTGTGAGGATGGAAGAAAGCACAAACGATAATATTGAAGCCTATAACCTGCCGCACATATCAAGATTGTGCTAAGTATTGCAAAGGTCCCATGCATCTATGTAGCATAATGTTGACTACTGTTGACTTTTCTCTTTGTCACGGTTTACCATGCATAATCCCTGGTTATCGGTAGATCTCGTTTCCGGCTTCAAACCTCCGACCTCCGGTGATTGTCCCTTACCTGTCCCAAGCCCTCCTCAGCCGCATGAACCTCCTGACCCAAATGTCCTCCTTTCCTTATCCCTTTTCCCACCCCTCTATTCTCCCCTAAAGCTCTTGCTACTGTTCTGATAACTGCTTCGAGTAAGGGTCCATCTAAGATTGGTGAAACTGCTTACACTCCTACTACTGATACTCTCATGTCTCAGACATCAATTGTCTCTCCAAGGGTCTCAGATTCTGCCATCTCAAAAACTGGATCTAAAAGTACTGTTCACCAAAAATTTACCGTTCACCAAAAATTTACTGTTCTTCCTCCCAAGAAAAGTTCACCAATCCAAACCAATAAAACATCAAGCTCTAATCCTAAAACCTTAAACCATAGTCCATTATTCCCCAAGCCACCCTCAACCACGTTGCTTAATCAGACCTCAAACCCTCCTATTTCAAACCCTCATAATCCTCAAAATCCTCATACTGTTTCTCAACATATACCCCCTCCCGAGTCATTACCCATTAACCATGACCAAAGAACTAACCTTCCAAAGGAGCCGAGCAGACCCTCTCCAACCTTGGTAGAAAAGATAAGAAGATTTGAGGACAAATCGCTTAAATGTTTGGCCCCTATTTCTCTTTCTGAAACTGGCAGGCCTCGAGTTCTCATTCCAGATTCAGTCTTTGAGAAAGGAGCAGAGCTTCATAAGAACTTTCTCATTTTTTATTTCAATGGGCGACCTCCTCCATACAGTCGGATCTAGTGTGTCCTAAACCACATGTGGGGAAAGGGCAAGAAGGTTGAAATTCATAATAGTCCATTATCTCGGTCCATGCTTGTTAGAATCCCAAACGAGTACCTGCGATCGAAAATCCTCAAAAAAGGCATATGGTACGTTGGAAATTCGATGTTTCATGCTGCGTAATGGTCATCGGCAACTTCCTCACAAGCTCCAACTCTTGATTCTATTCAGATTTGGGCTCACTTGACTGGTGTTCCCCTTGACCTGAGACACCAAGAGGGTTTAAGCTTAGTTTCTGGTCTTGTTGGTGAACCCAAAGAATCATATCACTTTACTAAAAATTTGCTAAGTCTTATTTCACATGTGAAGGTTGACGTCGATCTGACAAAGCCCCTTCCAAGTGTAGTAGAATTTTCTAGACAAAGCAGTGAGGTGGTTGAAGTAGAAGTCTCTTACCCCTGGCTGCCACCAACGTGTCCCACTGCAAAGAATTAGGCCACATTGCTAGGAACTGTTTGCTTATCCCTAAACAGCAGAAGCGATCGGATGATACTACAAAAAAAAAACAGACAAGGACAATTTGTAAAACGCAACCTCAAATGGAAATCAGAGTGTGAAAGTGAGTATTGATTCTGCTATGACAAATGAAGGTCTAAACGAGAAAAGCAAGGAATCTGCTAGTATGGCTTCTAAGTCAGGATCTCTGGTGACTAATTCTCTAGCTACTTCTGTTGCAGCATTATCTGGCCCTGAAGTTGTTCCTCAGTCTCAAACATCCAATGTCTCTACCCTTGTGCACTCGTCTGCACCAAAACCTTCTTTAAAAAGTGGCTTGCCACCACCTTTTCTTTCTAATCCAAACACCTCAAATTCCTTTGTTCCCCTTGTAGTTGCACTTCCTGCCACTATAACCCCTGAAGGATTGCCTTTTGTTTACAGCCCACCTGAAAAAACAAAAGTAAAATCCTCCCACAAAAGATCTCGTTCAGATCCTTCAGTAAGCATAGTTGATACGATCAGGTTTTAATCCCTAGATCTACACTGCAAGTGCACAGACGTGAACCAGTAGTATATAGGGTATCGAATCCACAGAGACTCAAGATCTTGCGATAGATTGTAGAACGTCTACTTAAGCTAGGTGAAACAGAGAATAAGCAGTAAATCAAGCAGAAAGTAAACATATCGGTTTGTAAGCAAATCAGACGTAGCGTCAGGTCAAGGGAGTTCTCAGGAAATCAGGAACATAGGCAATCAATTAATCGGGATCAAATTAAGAACTGTTCTAGAACTAGAATCACAGAATTATAGCAGACCAACTTTCGTTGCGAATATTATCTATGTCTAACAATCCTAGCAAACCAACTTTCGTTGCGAATTCTAGAGATCCTAAACATGCATTAATCTCAGGTTCTTTCGTTCACAATTCTTCTAATAAATTTCTTTGCTAATAGTCAAATTTCTCATCTAGGTTCTTTCTAGTTAATTAATCAACTTTCGTTGCAGAAATCAACATAACATCATAAATCTGGGTAGCTAATTCAGATTAAGCATTAAGAACAACCCTAGATGAAGAAATAGAAAGATATGAATCCCTACAGATTGATCAACCTATAATTCCATGAAATCCCATGTGAGAATCCCTAAACCCAACTAGTAAACTACTCAGACATGATCAATGAAACAGAAATCATAATGAATAGAAAACCAAATAGCATATAATAGAATAGAAAACTGGGGTTCAAAATCTCTTCTCTCTCGAGTACAAGATCAGCCCCTAACTCTCTCAAAGTAAAATAATGCGTAGCTTAAACAAGTGGCTAAAAATCCTAATATAATGATTTAATCATGGCTGGGGCTTCTTCGTAATTATGAGAAACCTCTGGGCCAAAGTGCAATTTCCACAAATCTTCATTAAACCGCCGAGAATTTCCTTATCTGCATGTGTGTCGATCGATACACGAGATGTGTCGATCGACACAAAACTCTGTTTTCGACAGTGAACTCTTCCTCTCGGGTAAATGCTCCAAATAGCACCAGAATGCGCCATAATGTCCAAATCCGCTCCAAACGTACCCAGACCTGAAAACACACATAAAAGGACTCTAAAAGACTCAATAACAGAGACATATATCATGGTTAAAAGTCCTAAAAACCATGATATATCAACTCCCCCACTTAAGCTTTGCTTGCCCTCAAGCAAACAGAAGACCAAGATCAGGAGAAGAAGTTTGAAAACTTCGGAAACTTGTTTCATCGTAGAAGCACTACACTCAGATTTCCCTTAGTAAGCCACATGAAAATGAACCTGCAGACATCAAGACCAACATATACTTCCCTCACACTTAGCAACTATCCTGAGTAAACTCCACAATCACATTCAGAGCATTCAAATTCACCATACTGACTTCTGTAATCTAATAAGTGCGGTCTCGCCTATGGGGGTATCGATCAGAGAACACATGGACTCTTAGTCTATTAGCATCTGACCACTCAACTGTTGTTTCTGGTACTTTTCTTCTCTTTTTCCTTCCTTAGCACTTATTTTTCCCCAATGGGTATCATTTTATTTTTTCTATCAGTGCTCTTCCCTTATTGGGGTGTACTTTGGACATGTTTCCATGGATGCACAGGAGGTAATAGGGGTCTCTACCACTCCCGCGACCACTTCGAAGCTACTAGCTTATCCTCAGTCTATCTTTATTTTTTTTTTACTTTCAAGGCAGGAGAGAAGGGAACCAAAATCAGACAGGTTTACAAGCTGTGCCAGGACTAGCAGAGGAATCCGACTCAAAGTATACCAAGCCCATAGATAAAAAAAATTAAGTCAAGTTAAAGGTGAAGTCAAGTAATAGATTCTCTGAATACCTGAAGTGATATGGGTATCCTCAGTAGGCTGATCAGTGTTGGGTTTTCTAATAGTCATAGATCATCTGCAACTCATTCAATGGTCACTTAAGTTCCTGCAAGTGTAGTAATCTTCTCAAAAAGTCTTTGTTTCCTACTCAATTTGACTCAATAAAAAAGATTTCAACTGACTCTAAGAAAACAAAAAGTGGTGCGTCAGTAGCTACCTCCCCCACACTTAAAACACATTGTCCCCAGTGGTGTCAAGCTTAGGCTCGGTGAGAATAAGAAAACAATCTGAAAATTGCAGAACACGTACCTGTCTTTGGCCTGTGTCGATCGATGCACTATGCGTGTAAATCGATGCAAGGCGAATTTTTCTCGGAGTTATTAAGATAACCGGTGTCTGAACCGCAATCGAATCGGCTAACCGTAAATCGCGTCTGCGTCGACCGACACAAAGGATGTGTCGATCGATGCCATGCGATGCTGTTGTTTCTCACGCTTTTGAACACACCATAAACAAAGAAAAATCAAAACAATCTGAATCAAAACGAAAAACTAAAGAACTAAAATACCTAACAGTGGGTTGCCTCCCACTCAGCGCTTGTTTAAAGTCAGTAGCTTGACTATGGAAAGGAGAACGGACTTATGGGGGATTCAACAGAGACTTTGAGTGCCTCTGTGAATGTCTCTTCAGCCAAGGTGGCGTATAAGCTTTCGGATCATGAGATCTCCCAAGGAAATAACGAGTACGATCAGGGTGGGAGCGGAGCGTGGGTGGGATACTGCGTTTTCCTGCAGTCATAGCAAATGGATTAGTAATTTTAAGCTTAGAGGATCGATACCTTTGCTTTGGTGGGAATGAGATGTCTGGAGCTTTCTGCTTAGTAACAGTTGCAGGCTTTGAAGAAAGTCAACGGGCAGCAGAAAGTCAACCGGGGGCGAAATTGTCATTTTACCAAAGTTGGGGGTAAAATGGTAATTTTTCCAAAGTTCGAGACGGGCCAAATATTCTTATATTTCAATATAAAGAATGTTCACAAGACCAGACGTGAAAGAAACGGAGATTAAACGAGTTTTACAGACTATCGGGAAAGGAAACCGATAGAACCGATAAAACTTGTAAAATCCATAACGGGAGCTACGGGTGTCCGTTTGAGGCGATTCAAATTTCTAAATTCATCTAAAAGCATCTAGAATCTGAATATGTAGCTTGGTGTATTTATAGAAGCAGTTACGGAGTTTTTGAAATATGTTTGGTTAGTATGGAAAAGAGAAAAAAAGAGGGGAATATGCAAGGAATCTTCTTAACTCTCTTGCGTGGCCTAACGTGGTGAATTAGTGAGGGTACAATGGATCTTAAGCATATGACATAGGTGACGTGGCTTGTTTATATAAAAAAAGGAGATGAGATGCAATAAACTTGTAATCGAATGGTGAGGAGGAGAAGAACTCATAAGGTGAAATGAATCATCACTCTCTTACGTGGCTTGAAAAGGAGAAGGACAGGGGATAGGGACACTTGTCATCAAGCTATGACCTTGGTTTCTATATAAAAAGGGCACATCTCCTCATTTGTGATTCATCACAACAAAGAAAAAAAAGAGAAAGAGAGGAGAAGAGGAGAAGCGTAAGAAGAAAAGAAGAGGAGAAGAAGAGCGTAAGAAGAAGAAGAAGAAGAAGAAGAAGAAGGGAGAGAGAAGAGGCGTGGAGGAGGAGAGAAGAAGACGAAGCGTGAAGGAGAGAGAGAGAGAGAAGATGAAGCTTGAGGAGAGAAGAAGAAAGAGAAGAAGGAGAGAAAGAAGAGGCGTGGAGGAAGAGAGAAGAAGATGAAGCATGAAGAAGAGGAGAGAGGAGAAGAAGAAGAAGAAGAAGAGAGAAGAAGCGAGAAGAAGAGGAGAGAGGAGAAGAAGAGAGAAGAAGAAGAGAAGAAGCGTGAAGAAGAGGAGAGAGGAGAAGAAGAAGAGAAGAGGCGTGAAGAAGAAGAAGAGAGAGAGAACCGTAGGAGAGGGAAAGAGGAGAGAGAAAAAGGAGAGAGAAAGCGGAGAGAGAATGAGGAGAGAGAAGAGAGAGTCCGGAGGCTCGATCGGAATCAGTCGGTCAACGCTAACAGACAAGTACGGGTTAAGGTCAAGTCAAAGCAACAGAAGTTCGAGATTCGGGAGTTCGGGGTTCATGTCGTACATCTCGGGATTCACATTTGCATCAAGCCGTCATTCCGCATCTACCTCACTGTGAGTCGGCTCACAAACTCGTAGATGCATATAGACCATAAATTGATAAACCGTAGTACTAGGATTACATACCCGTTAATTAACCTGATTAGTAATTAATAATTAATTGGACGTTTAATGTTAAACCGGTTAGGATCGGATAAACATGTTAGGGTTTAAAGAATTAAAAGGTTAATTGGTTGTGTGCCGCTAGGTTATTAGTAATGATTGGGTGATGCATTCATATAGACCGTTTGTTTAGGACTGTATATGCATATATATGTATAAGAACGATAATTAATGAATCTATCTACGGGAATTAAGACGACACTAAAATACGAGTTAAACCTAACCGAACTTATAGAATATTGTAACGGGATTGGGGCTTAGGTTTAATAGCGGGATTGAGTAATGAATAAAGTTAATTAATAATGAGATGTCGGGGAGTTAGTAAGTTTACTAACTCTAAACCGACGGATCGATGAGTTAAGAAAAGATATCTAGAATGGGTTAAATAAGGAATGTGGTGAGCCGTCTACGGGTTAGCAATCCGCTAACCCAAGGTAGCGGATGATAATGGATTAAAAGACTTAGAAACCCTAATAAGCCTGCTTGTGCGTGATTGTGTGATTGATTTGTTGGGATAGTGTCCTGAAATCACACTTGTACTCACTCCTGTGATAGTTGTGTGTCGAGATCAGGCATTCGTATAATACTGGACGGTTGCAATATTTTTCTAGAAGCCTCTTGCAATCTGTAAGTTGTATACTTACTGCCAGTATTATATGATCCTATAGGGTCACACACCTAAGCAAACTGGAAGCTACGACATGGGAATGATCATTATGGTAATTATCATATTAATGTGTATTGGATACACATTATAATCGATAAAATGGTGTTGTGTCGATCGACACAGCTTGTGTGTCGGTCGACATAGTTCGGATTTTCCGAAAGAGCTTTTCGGGTTGGGACTTAATTAAGTCTGGCCCGTTAAGCATGTTAAGGTCGAATAAAACTCGAGAGTTTCAACCTAAACAGAGAGCCGTCCACTTTTCTTGACAGAAAGAGTAGAAACACCAGAAACAGTTGATTCCCGTTGATCCGGCACTAGCATCCCCTTTCCAGCTTGTGTGCGTGTGTATCTGGTAGAGGCAAGGCATCTGCGTTGCTGCACTGATCTCGTTCACCATTCTCATTCCGCTGCCAGTTCAAAGGTAAGAACGAGGTTGGTTTTATTCAATATATCAAACCCTAGATCCTAGGAGATCCAACAGTGGCATCAGAGCGTGTTAGGGTTTAGACTATTGAATCTGGTGCAATTAATTCGAAACTTGTTGTTGTTGAATTGTTAAAATTGCCTGCTAAATCGTTTTTTCTTATGAAAATCTTGTATTGTATGCGTGTTGAAAATCGATGAACTGTTGAAATCGCACAGTGTCGATCGACACAAAGCGTGTGTCGGTCGACACGCCGCGAAATAACGCGTAAAATATTTAGGATTTGTCGCAGAGTGTCGATCGACACAAAGCGTGTGTCGGTCGACACAGAGCGAAAACTCGAGTAAAATATTTAGGGTTTGTCGCAGAGTATCGATCGACACAAAGCGTGTGTCGGTCGATACAAAGCGAAAACTCGCAAAATAATTTTAGGGTTTCGATCTGAGATCGAGTACCTGTATTCCTGCTGTGTCGATCGATACACTTGGTGTGTCGGTCGACACAGGCAATGCGATTAGATAGATCGGTTCGATTGGATTGAACCGGTTATCTCGCTCGGTTAATTTTATTAACCAATTGGTTCTGGTTTGGAAATGTCGATCGACACACAGTGTGTAACGATCGACATGGACCATTAAACCGAACCGGTTCACTTGGATTGAATCGGTTATGTAAAATTCGATCCGGTTTGACCGGTCATCGAAGAACGGTTTAAGTTTGGTTGCATCGACCGATGCCAATGGTTGGCGTCGATCGACACGACATTCGCAGATATGTTGGTTGGACCACAAATTTGCATATGCCAGAACAATTTAATTCTAAAAGTTCTAGATGAACCTAAAACTAATAAAACTGAATGTTTTAAATAAATTTATAACTTCTTGGATGTGTATTGGATATATATCAAGATAAAATAATTCCTTTCCTCAACTAAATATCAAGTGACCTTGATGTCTTGCCCGATCTTGTCTGTCAAGACTCGTGTCGTTTGTTGGATAATCCTGGAGTCCTTGGTATCCACTGCAACATGAGTAAGGCAGGTGTTCATTGACAAACTTGCAGTGCAACTGTCAGTGATCACAAGACAGAAAAGGATTGGTTTTACTTGACGGGGCTAACGGAAGTTCTGGGCCCAGAGACATCAGAGTGGATTGGACATAGTTTGTCTTATCCACGACCAAGAGTTGTACCGAGTACAATTAGCAATGATTTGCTTACCTAGATAACTAAAGTTTGAGTAACGGCGAGTCACCCACTCGAATTTTAGTAATCTGAGGATCTTGGCTCATTGTATTCATCTGAGGAAACATAGTTTTGAATACAATGCGAGTTTCTTATTAGATAAGAATTCTCATTTCTTGAGGATTATAACTAAAATCTACCTCTTTTGAATTACAGCTATGTCTGTCTAAAATCACATCAACACTTTCTCTATAAGATCCGTCCTTGAGAAGGACAAGTTAAATGGATCTAATTTCTTGGAATGGTATCGAAACCTGAGAATAGTTCTCAGGCAGGAGAACAAGGAATATGTCCTTACAAGAGTTCTCCCCAAGAGGCCACGTTCCAATGCCCCGCAGACAGAAAAGAATGCTTGGGATAAGCATTCAGCTGATGTCAAAGATGTTAATTGTCTAATGCTGGTGACTATGAACTCTGAGCTGCAGAAGCAATATGAGAACGTGATGTCACCCATTGAGATGATTAACAGCCTGAAAGCTTTGTTTCAGGAGAAAGCTGAAGGATTATGTGTGTTCATGGGTGTAATTGTCAGGTTACAACCTAGCACATAATCATCTAGGATCTAGGTGATTGCAGATGAATCATAAACAGATCAGATTCATTACCTTTTGTTGCAGCGGATTGATCAAGGAATGAAGAGATCACTGAGAGCTGATTGTCACCAGCTCCTCCTAGGTATCCACACGCTTACAAGCTACAGATCAGGCTGCTAGACCAAGCTGGAATTGACAGAGAGAGAGGAAGACTGGGTCTGTAAAAATCGCAGGAGAAGAAGCATTTGGGCTTCCTGCGCCTTCTCTCTTCCTTATATGGGCCCAAGTAATTAAACTAATGGCTCATTAGGCTTTTGGGCCCAAGGCCCAAATCAGACAAAAGACTGTTTTTTTTCTGGCCCAATTCTCTGTACAAATACAGTAAATGCCTTGCATCTTACTGTATTAATTCCATTTTAACTTTCCCGTTAGCTATGGTGTGTGACCCTTAGGGATCATACAATACTGGTAATAAGTCCTAAACTTATAGATCATGAGCGGGCTCTAGCAAGTCATCATGATCACCCAGTATTTATGACTTATGTCTGATCTCGACACTTATCATACTTTCTAGAGATAGTACGGTAGATTTCAGGACATTCCCAACAATCTCCCACTTGTACTGGAATCCTACATTCCCTAATCCTTTTGTCTCAATATCTCAATCTGGCATAAGGCAAGATGCGTGTCATCCTTATATAGCCAGACCATGTTTATCGGAACAGATTTGATACTGACAATGCAAACGACTTGGGCAAGTCCGTTTGGGAGTGGCCACTCTCTTACCAGCTATCAAGTCTCCGATTGGCCTAGAGATATTACCTCCGTTAAACGGCAGGGACAAATCCCATCTTGTTCCATCACTATGAACTACACACTTTATAATACACCCAACCAAGGTCCTTATAGCTCCCAGTTACGAAACAGCGTTAGACAATGATCAAAGCGCATCACTCCATGTGCAGCCACATGCATGCGAACTCAGGTCTAAGGACTATACTCTATAGTCGTATATGAGAACCTCTCATGACACAGATATTAATATCTTGTAGAGTTCTCATCAGCGGGTCATGTCCGGTCATATGCTCCCCTACATATACCTATGTGTCGACTTTGATGCCGCGCATCTATGACCCCTCGAAACTTGGTCATAATTCTCAACACACTCTAGTCTCAAATGGTTGTTGGTGTTCCAATTTCAACAACCTTCGACTATGGGCACCATGATTTATGTCATTTCGTTAAATATGGGGTTTCAGGATCAAGTCTACTCATGTACTTCGATGGCCCATATATAATGACATGAATCATTTTGGAACGATTATTTATATTACAGTTAAAATAATCCAGAAATCATAAATTTCATAAACATAAAATATTATGTTTACATGAACCTTTCAAAATAACTAAATAAAGCCCTTTACAAACTCCCACTGAAATTAAGACTACATCTTAATTTCACTTATCCTACAGCTACAGTCCGCGACTCGTGCTTAGGCCTAAGGAGTGGCTTCGTTAATAGATTAGCAACGTTCTCATTCGTTGAAACTTGCTGATCTACTTAACACCTCTGTCATTTATCTCACGGAATAGGTTATACCTACCCTCAAGGTGTTTGGACCTCTGATGTGCAGCTAGCCTCATCTATGCTGGGAATCACATCAAGTTCAGTGATGAACTCTTCTTTCCAAACAACCTCTTTCGCCGCTACCCAAGCTGCGAAATGTTCAGCTTAAGTCATGGAGTCAGCAACAGTGCCTTGCACCGCCAGACAGGCACAAGATATAACCGGACTGTGACCGGAAATCATCTTTGTCTGTTGGAAACTTGCCTTTCAGACTCTACCGACTTGTAGCACCTCACTTTCTCCGTAAATCAAGAACTTATCCTAAGTATTTTCCAAATACTTGAGGATATTCATTACGTCTATCCAGTGATTCTTTGCTGGATTTGACTGGTCTTTACTTGTCTTGCTTAACATTAAAGCAACATCAAAACAAGTACGTGTCATGGCATACATGATAGATCCAATTGCCGACGCATATGGAATCTCATCCATGCATTCAAGCTCAGCAGTTGTCGTAGGACACTGTTTCTTGCTTAACGTAATGCCATGTGACATTGGCATAAAACCCTTCTTGGAATGCTGAACACGTGTAGGACTTCGTCAATATGAGAATCCTGACTTTGTCCTATCAGCTCTTTTGGATCTCTATCTTTAGATCCAAAATCCAAGAACATACGTGGCTTTACCCATGTCAATCATAAAACCAACTCCCAAGCCAGTCCTTTACCGACTGCAGCATTGGAACGTTATTTCCGAGAATCAGTATGTCATCGACATACACTATGAGAAATGCAACATCGCTCCCAGTTATCTACTAGTAAACGCACAGTTCCACTTCGTTCTTGTTCAAGTCAAAACCTTGACTACTTCAACAGAACGAAGATTCCAACTCCGATATGTTTGCTTCCATCCATGAATGGATCGATGAAGCTAACTTACACACAGTGTAATTTTTCGGAGTTCGGGCTCACTTTCGCTTCTGTGAATTTCGCAGGTTCGTTACTTTCAATGATCATCAGATCATGGCAACTAATCACGAGAAATCACTCTCGGATTAGTAACGGATTCATTCAGATCTACGAAGTTCAGGCTCTACAGGTGTAGATTCTACAGAAATCTGTAAATCCATCCGCTGCTCTCCCTCAACAGGTTGAGCAGCCTCCTGTATTTCTCGAATTTCTTCGAGTTATACTTTTACTCCCACTGTTCTTCTTGGAAAGTAACTTTCCTTTTTAGAAAACAGAATTCCGAACAACCTAACTTCGTTTTCGGAATGGACGTAAAAAGTAACAAGCCTTGGTTTCCCTAGGACAACCAGCGAAGTAGCTCAACTACAAATACTCAGTAAAGACGAATTTGGATCATTTCCAGTCCACATTTATGTGGTGTCTTTCAACTGATATTGGTGGAACTATTTCAGCGTAAACTTAGATATTTCTAGAGCGTTATTCTTAAAGAATATCATGGAAGATTCGTGTGACTCATCTTTAATCATTTCTAATAAGATCTGATTCTTTCTCACAGAAACACCTCAAGGTTTTCAGGAGAAATGAGCTGTGAAACGACTTCACACTCATTCAGATGATCACACCATCAATGACTTAAGTATTCTCACTCGTGATCTAATCCAGAGTCTCAATACTTCTGTCACTCAGATTCTATACCTCATTCTGGAACTCTTTCGACCATTTCAAAGAATTCCGACTCGTGTCTCATCAAATGAACACAGTCATACTCACTGAAGTAATCAGTAAATATAATGAAGTACAGGAAATTTTCTCTGGCATTACTGCTCATCGGGCCACATACATGAGTATGTTCAAGGTCCAATAAGCCTTTGGGCCTTTCTCTAGCTCGGCTAAGATAGGCCCTTTGTCTTTTGGTCCAGTAAGCAGAATTCAAGTCTCATAAGATATCCGATCAAATGAGCCCAAAAGTCCATAGCTATGGGGTTTCTGAATCCGACTTACTCTATGTGACCAAAACATTTACGCCAAGAAAAATCAGGTTTAATTCATCAGATTTAAACCAATTCGGTATTTATGTTACATTTAGGCACTCTTTGGTTTAAGATATAAAACCCATTCCTTGAATAGGGTGCTACAATCAATATTTCATTGAGATCAAAAGAACAAAACTTGTCTTTTATCAAAATGAAAACATTCAAATTCTTACAAGAAAATGAAAGACAACTCTGCTTAAAGCAGGTACTTTGTAGCAATTACTTAATAAAACCAAGCCTCAAAGGCATCTACAAGTGAAAACCCTATGGCTGAGGCAGCATCTATAGCTCCTTCCAGACACGCAGTTCCACTTGCCCTTACTTCAACGTTCTACTGTTCCTTAGGCTCTGCATATTATCACAAATATCAGTGCCACAACCAGTATCCAATACCTATAAGGTAGAACTTGAAGTAACAACATGAATACCTGAGGAAGTAGCCTCATACATCAACTTCAACTCCTCATAATCTTCCATGAATTTAATGCAATCTCTCTTCCAATGCCCAGTCTCTTTACAGTAGCAGCACTTACCAACGTAAGAGGTATCTGACTCGGGCTCAGAAGACACACGCTTGTCATGATTCAAAATCTGGACAACTTTGTCTTCACCCTTGTCAGCATTAGGTTTAGTAAACCTACTCTTCTCCTTCATGAGATTATACAGGGTACTCTTCACGTTTGGCTCAACTGTCTTGAGCATATCATGCAGTTCAGTCAGCGTCTTCGTTAAGCCTTTCTTGATATAGTTCCTTCTGAACTTATCATAACTTGACGGCAGTGACTGCAGAATGATCTCAGTTGCCAATTCTTGGCTAACTGGATAATCCAGTTTCCTCAGGTTATCAATGTAACCCATCATTTTACTGACATGAGGACTTACTGGATGATCATTTGGTAGCTTGCAGCTAGTGAGAGACTTAACCAACTGGTATCTCTCCACTCTCACCTGCTCCTGAAATTTCAATTTCAGGCTGCTGATCATCTCTATTGGCGACTCCATGTTCTCATATTGCTTCAGCAAATCTGAGTCCATGGTAGCCAATATCAGACCACGCACATCTACCACATCAATATAATGCTTATTCCAAGCATCATAAACTGCATGAGAGGCATTGGACCCGATCCTCTCGGGGAGAGCTCTCTCAAGGACATAGTCCTTTCTCTCCTGCCTGAGGACTAGCCTCAGGTTCCGCGACCAAGTCAAGAAATTTGATCCGTTCAGTTTGTCCTTCTCAAGGACAGACCGGATCGAGAAAGTGTTTTGATTGTTTGTGCTAGTCATAACTGAAATTTAGAGATAAATAGAGTTTTAGTTATTTAGTTCATAAAAGAGTAATCTTGAAACTTATAAGAAAACTCGCATTGCATTCAAAATTTCTTTGTTTAACCTCATAAGAATGCAATGATTCCGAGACCCATGTTCAACCAAAACCAAAGTGGGCCACTGGCCGTCACCCGGAATTAGCTTTACTTGGTAAGCATACACACAGCTAGTTATATCCATATAACTCTCGGTTGTGGATTGGGCCCAAGGCCCAATTCACCAGATGTCTCAAGGCCCGGGACTCCCGATGGCCCAGTCAAGGAAACCAATCTCTTACAGCCAAATAATCACTAAAGTCTGGGACTCCCAATGAAATTAGTGACTATATACTACTTTACTTACGCAAAAACAGACACCTCACACTGTAAGCCATATCTGTAATTGAATAAGCGTTAAGTAGCTGACAAGATTGGGCAAGACATCCAAGCTTGATATTGGTTTTGAGGATTTTAGGTTTTATTTCCAAAAATAGAAGATTACTATTTTGGGAAACTTTCTTATTTTAGAAACTTTCTAAATTTAGAAACAAACTAAAAATAGAAATTTCTAATTTAATATTTTATTAAAGTTTTCGGTTGGGTCACAAATTATAGGCCCAATTCTTGGCCCAAGACCACAAAATTCTAATTGGCCCAATAATTTGACATAACCGAGTCGGTTCATTAATTCTGGTCCGAGACCAAATTAACTACTAAATCCAACTGGTTATTCACTAAACCAGGCCAGCTCTAAATTATTTGGTCCAACCAAATCAAACTTAGACCAGCCTTCGGTTTAGGTTAAAATTCAAATTTTTGAATTTAAATCCGGTTTAACCAGAAATTAAATAATACCAATTGTATTAAATAATTTCCAGCAAACCGCAATTTGGGTTAACCGCTTAAACCATACATTAATAAAATAATTAATTGATTAATATATTAGATCACGATTGATCGCTAACCAATTGGTATTATTTGAACCATAATTCAATAATTGAATCACTTATGATCATGATCTTAACAAAACAATCAAATCAAGCGATACACAATACACAATACAATACAACAATCGATAATCTTAACCAATCAATAATAGATTTTGATGTTCACTTAACAACAAAAAGATTTTGTCTTTTACTAATTCAAACAAGACAAAATCATTTAATCTCACAATCAAACTTAACAGATCGTCAACAAGCGATTCAGAACATTAACAAAACTTAATATTCTTAAAGTCAACATGCGATTCAACAAAGACAAAGACATCATGATCGATCGCTTGTCAATTCAACAATCATTATACAATCAATTATTTATCAAACGATTCTTAAGCAAAGACAAAAGCGATTGATACAAATGATTTCATATTAGGGTTTTACAAGTTCTAATCAAATTTCTTAAGCCAAATTCGATTCTTAACATTAAAACAACCCAAATATGATCCAAACAGCAAAAACCTAACAACCTGGCTCTGATACCACTGAAGGATTATGTGTGTTCATGGGTGTAATTGTCAGGTTACAACCTAGCACATAATCATCTAGGATCTAGGTGATTGCAGATGAATCATAAACAGATCAGATTCATTACCTTTTGTTGCAGCGGATTGATCAAGGAATGAAGAGATCACTGAGAGCTGATTGTCACCAGCTCCTCCTAGGTATCCACACGCTTACAAGCTACGGATCAGGCTGCTAGACCAAGCTGGAATTGACAGAGAGAGAGGAAGACTGGGTCTGTAAAAATCGCAGGAGAAGAAGCATTTGGGCTTCCTGCGCCTTCTCTCTTCCTTATATGGGCCCAAGTAATTAAACTAATGGCTCATTAGGCTTTTGGGCCCAAGGCCCAAATCAGACAAAAGACTGTTTTTTGTCTGGCCCAATTCTCTGTACAAATACAGTAAATGCCTTGCATCTTACTGTATTAATTCCATTTTAACTTTCCCGTTAGCTATGGTGTGTGACCCTTAGGGATCATACAATACTGGTAATAAGTCCTAAACTTATAGATCATGAGCGGGCTCTAGCAAGTCATCATGATCACCCAGTATTTATGACTTATGTCTGATCTCGACACTTATCATACTTTCTAGAGATAGTACGGTAGATTTCAGGACATTCCCAACAAAAGCTCGCACAGAGAGATACCAGACGGTTAAGTCTCTCATGGATTGCAAGCTGGCTAAGGACAGTCCAGTAAGTCCTCATGTCCTTAAAATGATGGGTTACATTGATAACCTGGGGAAACTGGACTGTGCCATTAGCCAGGAGCTAGCCACTGACATGATTCTGCAGTCTTTGCCGTCCTGTTTTGATCAGTTCATCATGAACTACAACATGCAAAACATGACTAAGACATTGACTGAGTTGCACAGTATGCTGAAGACAGCAGAACCGAATCTCAAGAAGGCTACTCCCAGTGTCCTGATGGTACAAGGGGGTAAAAGGTTTAAGAAACCTAAGAAGGGTAAGGGAAAGGCCCAGGTTGTCCAGACTGAAAGTCAGGACAAGCCCAAGCCGAAGCCCAAATCCGGACCTTCTCCTGAGGATAAGTGCAACTACTGCAAGCAGTTGGGGCATTGGAAGAAAGACTGCAAGAAGTTCATGGAAGATTACAAGAAGCTGAAAAAGACGTATGATGCGTCTGACTCAGGTATTTATGTTATCGAACTTAATGTTATGTCTTCTAGTTCTACTTCGTGGGTATTGGATACCGGCTGCGGTACTCATATTTGTACTGATGTGCAGGCACTAAGAAACAGTAGGACGCTGAAGAAAGGACAAGTGGAGCTACGGGTCGGGAATGGAGCTAAGGTTGCTGCACTGGCCGTAAGCACCTACGAGTTGTTCTTACCATCGGGCATGGTTTTAATTTTAAATAATTGCTACTTTGTATCTGCGATAAGCAGAAACATAATTTCAGTTTCCGTTTTGGATTTGGAAGGTTCTGATTTTGCTGTTAAGAATAAAGTTTGTTCTTTTAATCGTGATGGTACTTATTATGGTAGCGCCCCATTAGATAATGGGTTATATGTTTTAAACCAAGAAATGCCTGTCTTTAACATAAATACAAAGCGGTTTAAGTCCAATGACGAAAACCCGACTTTCTTATGGCATTGTCGTTTGGGCCATATCAATGAGAAACACATCCAAAGGCTCCATCGAAATGGGCTTCTGGGCTCATTTGATTTTGAATCATGTGAGAAATGCGAATCTTGTTTGATAGGCAAGATGGCTAGAGCCCCTTTCAATAAACCAAATGAAAGGGCCAGTGACTTATTGGGCCTTTTTCATACTGATGTATGTGGGCCGATGAGTACTGTTGCCAGAGGAAATTACAAGTACTTCATTACCTTCACTGATGATTTCAGTAGGTATGGCTATGCCTATTTGATGAGACACAAGTCGGAATCCTTTGATATATTCAAGGAATTCAAGAATGAAGTACATAACCAACTTGGCAAAAGTATCAAAGTTCTGCGATCGGATCGCGGAGGAGAATACTTGAGTCAAGAGTTCGGCGACTATCTGAGCGAGTGTGGAATTATTTCACAACTCACTCCTCCTGGAACACTCCAATGGAATGGAGTGCCAGAGAGGAGGAATCGAACCTTATTGGATATGGTTCGGTCTATGATGAGTCATTCAAATCTTCCATTATCCTTTTGGGGATACGCTCTAGAAACGTCTGCGTTTACACTAAATAGGTGCCATCTAAATCAGTGGAAAAGACACCACATGAATTGTGGACTGGGAATGTTCCTAGTCTGTCTTTCCTGAGGATTTGGGGTTGTGAAGCTTATGTCAAACGTTTAATCTCTGACAAGCTTGCACCCAAATCAGATAAATGCTACTTCGTTGGTTATCCTAGGGAAACCAAGGCATACTACTTTTACAACCAATCTGAGAACAAAGTATTTGTTGCTCGGGACTGTTCTTTTCTTGAGAGGGAGTTTCTCTCTAAGAAAAACAGTGGGAGTAAAGTACATCTTGAAGAAATTCAAGATGCACAGGAGACTGCTCAACCTGCTGAGGAAGAGCAGCAGTTGGATCCACATAATTCTGTGGAACCGGCGCCTGTGGAGCCTGAAGTTCGCAGATCCGGAAGGATCCGTCACGAACCCGAGAGATACTATGGATTTCTCGTGACCAATTCAAATGATCTGATGATGATTGATAGTGACGAACCAACGACCTTCGCGGAAGCAATGATGGGCCCGGACTCCGAAAAGTGGCTTGGAGCCTATGAATCCGAAATGGGATCCATGTCAGAAAACCAAGTATGGTCCTTGGTCGATTTACCTAATGGTGTAAAAGCCATTGAGTGTAAATGGATCTTCAAAAAGAAGATTGACGTGGATGGCAATGTACAGATTTACAAAGCGAGATTGGTGGCTAAAGGTTTCAAGCAAATTCATGGTATTGACTATGATGAAACCTATTCCCCGGTCGCCATGCTTAAATCCATTCGGATTCTTCTAGCGATTGCTGCTCATTATGATTATGAGATTTGGCAAATGGATGTCAAAACCGCATTCCTGAATCGTATTCTGGAAGAGGATGTGTATATGACACATCCTGAAGGTTTTGTCAATCCTATGAACGCTGGGAAGGTATGCAAGCTTCATAAATCCATTTATGGATTGAAGCAAGCATCACGGAGTTGGAATCTTCGTTTTGATGAAGCAGTAAAACAATTTGGTTTCATCAAGAACGAAGAAGAACCATGTGTTTACAAGAAGACTAGTGGGAGCAAAATTGCGTTTCTTGTACTGTATGTCGATGACATACTCCTCCTCGGTAATGAAGTTCCGTTGCTTCAGTCTATTAAGACTTGGCTCGGAAGTTGTTTTTCCATGAAAGACATGGGAGAAGCCGCGTATATTCTTGGAATCAGAATCTACAGAGATAGAGTGAACAAGCTGATTGGATTGTGCCAGGACACTTATATTGATAAGGTACTGCACAGATTCAGGATGCATGATTCCAAGAAGGGCTTCATACCGATGTCTCATGGCACTAGTCTCAGCAAGAAGCAGTGTCCGGCGACACCTGCTGAGCGAGAACGCATGAATAGGATTCCTTATGCTTCTGCAATAGGATCTATTATGTATGCCATGCTCTGCACTCGTCCAGATGTAGCTTACGCGTTAAGCATGACGAGTAGATACCAATCTGATCCAGGTGAAGTTCACTGGACAGCTGTCAAGAATATTCTCAAGTATTTGAGACATACTAAGGATAAATTCCTGGTGTATGGAGGAAGTGAAGAACTTGTGGAGAATGGATTCACCGATGCGAGTTTTCAGACGGACAGAGACGATTTCCGATCACAATCTGGATATGTCTTCTGTCTAAATGGCGGTGCAGTGAGCTGGAAGAGCTCTAAGCAGAATACCGTAGCTGATTCCACGACGGAAGCTGAATATGTTGCTGCTTCAGAAGCGGCAAAGGAAGCTGTTTGGATCAAGAAGTTAATGATTGAACTTGGTGTGGTTCCTAGTATCTTGGAGCCAGTGGCTTTGTTTTGTGACAACAATGGAGCCATTGCTCAAGCGAAAGAACCCAGGTCACACCAGAAGTCCAAACACGTGGAGAGGAGATATCACCTGATTCGTGATATCGTCAATAGAGGTGATGTGAAGATCAGCCGAGTTCCGACAGACGAGAATGTCGCTGATCCTCTGACCAAGTCACTCCCAAGGCCTAAGCATGAGGGTCATACGACTGACGTGGGCATTAGAGATCTGTAATCTTGATTCTAGTGGGAGTTTTAGTTTTATTTTAGTTATAATAAGATGCTCTTGTAAACATTCTTTTGGAAATGTTTAATGAAATTTGATTTCAGCATTATTTATTGTGATCTAAATAATGGTCCCAAAATAAGTTTATGACATATTATAGGTCATCAAGTTGAGGACTTGATCATGAAACCCTGTAAGTTAAATATGACATAAATTATGTTTAGTCCCTGGTCGAGGTTGTCAAAGTGGGACATTGACAACCGTGAGAGACTAGATTGTGAGTGACTGTTGGCTAAGTTTCATGGAGCCAATGATATGATTATCGCAGTCAGTCACATAGATATATGTTAGTGAACATATGATCGGACATGACCCGCTAATGAGAGGTCTACAAGATAGTTATATCTGTGTCATAATAGGTTCTCATTACGACTATAGAGTATAGTCCTTAGACCTGAGTTCATCATGCTTTCTTGCATATGAATTGGTACACTTTGACTTTGTCAAACGTCGACCCGTAACTGGCGACTATAACGGCACTGTTCAAGTATATCATGAAGTGTGCGTTGAAACGGGGATGGAACAAGATGGGATTTGTCCCTCCTGTATAACGGGAGATAAATATCTCAGGGCCTATCGAAGATTGAATACTGAGAGAATGTGTGGCCGCACTCAAACAAACTGTAGTTCAGTTGTTTGTAATGTTTTAGTATGAGAACAGGAGTTCGATAAACACGATGTTGGCTTAATAAGGATGACACCAATCTTGCCTTATGCCAAATCGAGATATAGAGACAAAAGGATTATAGGAATAGATGATTCCAGTACAAGTGGGGGATTGTTGGGATAGTGTCCTGAAATCACACTTGTACTCACTCCTATGATAGTTGTGTGTCGAGATCAGACATTCGTATAATACTGGGCGGTTGCAATGTTTTGCTAGAAGCCTCTTGCAATCTGTAAGTTGTATACTTACTGCCAGTATTATATGATCCTATAGGGTCACACACCTAAGCAAACTGTAAGCTACGACATGGGAATGATCATTATGGTAATGATCATATTAATGTGTATTGGATACACATTATAATCGATAAAATGGTGTTGTGCCGATCGACACAGCTTGTGTGTCGGTCGACACAGTTCGGAATTTCCGAAAGAGCTTTTCGGGTTGGGACTTAATTAAGTCTGGCCCGTTAAGCATGTTAAGGTCGAATAAAACTCGAGAGTTTCGACCTAAACAGAGAGCCGTCCACTTTTCTTGACAGAAAGAGTAGAAACACCAGAAACAGTTGATTCCCGTTGATCTGGCACTAGCATCCCGTTTCCAGCTTGTGTGCGTGTGTATCTGGTAGAGGCAAGGCATCTGCGTTGCTGCACTGATCTCGTTCACCATTCTCATTCCGCTGCCAGTTCAAAGGTAAGAACGAGGTTGGTTTTATTCAATATATTAAACCCTAGATCCTAGGAGATCTAACATGATTGTGATTGCGTGATTATATTGCTGTGGTTTTGAGCTTTGTGTGCAGGCTTGTTAGACTGCTCGGTGTTGGGCCGAGCAGTTATTGCGGACACTTACTCCGGTCACGGGACCGGGTAAGTTAGTGGTGCTGACTAGGTGACGTACCTAGTCAGAGCGGTGGTAGCTAGTGGCTTGCGGAATGGTTGGGGATTCTTTTATTGTTGTTGATTGCGTGATATGTGCTAGAGTCCCAGCGAGTCTGCGTGTTTACATTTCTGCACTAGGACTCTAGGGTGCGTTAGATTCCGCAAGCCTAGGTTTTGTTTACGTTCCGGTACATCCGACCCGATTGGATCCTCGGGTTTTGCCTAATCGGATCATGGCGATTCCGGTTATGGTGTTAACCTACTGGGTGACGCCGGTAGGTGTGCGATTCGGAGAATACGGGGTCATGTCCTAGGGCCGGATCGCATGGAAACTCAGGTTACCTAGGGTAACAGGAGTCACCGCGTATCGATGGACGGAGAACGGTGTCCTAGCCGTGGGGACCTTGTGTACACAGTTAGGAGTCATGGGTTAGTTACCATGTATGTAACGATGTAGACCCGTGGAAGTTACCGAGATCATAGGGCCCATCGTTGTTTTGTTATTTCTTTTGTTGCGCGATAGATAGATCGATTCCAATCGAGGACATGTGCCGCAGTGCCTTCGATTTCCTTTTCTCCTTATCTTTGGCATTGATTGTGTGTTGTGGGTTTATCACGACATAGTAGTGCGTGATCGACCGTTTATTCCTGCTGATTGTTATTTTGGGTTTTGGGGCGGGAATTTGTAGACTTTAGATAGATTAGAAGCCGATAGTGGGGAGCCGATTCACTGGGTGATCTTAGATCGCTCATTAGACTCTTTTGTGTTTTTCAGGTTTAGCAGCGACGGACGCGGGAGGCCTCAGTGTAGTTTCAGGATGGCTTGTGACGAGATTTGATTCGGGGTTTTGGATGTTTTATTTTCGGTTCGGATTTGGCGCCATTTTATGTGTTTGATTTATTTATGTGCTTTGAGATGACCATTGTTTGTAAAACTTCTATTAAACGTTGTGCTGAACGTTTGGTTGCTCAGAAATGAAATTGTTTCCCTGATATGAGGTTTCGTCCGAACCGACACAACTCACCGAAGTGGTACAAGGTGTACAACTTGTATTACGGAAGTGAGGATAGTGAGGTCAAAGATGGATGAGTGCGAGCCTTTGTCTCAAACCGATCGGTCTCTGACTTCGTCCTGTGACGAACTTTTCCTGTTCGACTTGTTCGGGTTCGATCGGTCATGTTCTTGTTTGATTGTTGATCTGTCAGCTCGACGGTCAGCGGAGAATGGGAAAGGGGCGTTACAGAAAGGTGGTATCAGAGCATGGTTCTGCATGGGTTTCGAAACATTTCATTTTTGAGTGTTTTCCGTGTTTTATCGAGTCAAATGAGTCACACAAGCATCCATTAGGAAACCGAGCCGCGTCCGTTAAACCCGGGGTTGGGATGGGAAAGTAGGATTTTCGTATTATTTGTACTAACTCGTCTTTGAGTTTTTGATTGCAGTCGTGCAGCAGTGTGTCCTGGGTGGAGTGGAGGTGTGTGTGTGTGTGCGCGGAGCAGTTACAGTTGAGCATCATGAGTCAGCAGGGATCAGTTAGTCTCGCCACCAGCAATACCGGAGTACAGGACGTTCAACGGATGTGGAGTGTATAAGTTAATTTACATTGGTGTCCCCGAGCAGTAGACCCGCGTCTTCGAGAACCGTACCATCCATTATCGGGATCCGATCACCGTCCGATGTCTGGTCACGAGGGCCATGGAGCATTGACTTGTCCTATCGTCGGATCTGGAGTGTGTGTACCCGATGGAGAGTCATACCGAGCACTAGTACCAGAAGATTAGTGAGCGGGACCCCGCCGCAGAGATCCCGAGCCCAGTCAGCCGCCCGTTGTGCAGTACCGGTTGTTTCGTTGTCCAGACCCTAGCCAGTGAGGACTTATCAGTTGTGTGGAGGCTATGATTATCAGGAATCCGCGTGTTACCGTGGACCGCGCTCAGCGTCCACTCCAGTCTGTCAGATGTGTGGCCGCGCAGGTCACATTGCTCATCCTTTCCTGATAGCCGAGCCACATCATGTCGGAGCACCATCTCGAGGCACACACTCGCCACACCCTCCCGGCGCACCTGCCAGCGGATACTTCAGCGAGCCGTTTTGCCAGTGGTGTTGGGCATTTCGGTCTTGCTGGAGGCGTTTGGTTAGGATAGGAGTAGTTAGGTCAGGTAAGTGGGGGCACTAACTCTATTCTTGTCTTGTAGATAGATCGGCGGATAGGCGACTTTGCGTGTCGTCTTTGACTTTTCGGATGTATAGCGGCGCAGTATGAGTTTTTGGATATGATGGCGGTCATGTGTGTAGGGACTCTGGTCAGGACCATGTACTAAAAACTTTATGACGTATGATATATCGTTTTATGTATGTGGTGGATGCAGAGTGTTCAGCTGATCGTTTTGAGTAGCATAGTAACTATTTACATGACTGAGATGGCTATGAAAGCAAATAGACTACTGTGTGAAAACAAATGATGAGTGGAACTGACGACCGTTCATCATGACCTGAACCCGGACTGACGACGCATCCGACCGATCATTAGATTGCGTGATTTTGTGTGTGGTAATTGCTTGTTTCCTTTTTCTGTTGATTGATTGATTTGTTGTGCGGTAGTTTGTGTAGTACTGGCGTGCGTGGTTTGATAGATTGATCGTTTTGGGTCTTAGAGACCATTGGTTTGTTAGTTGTTCGGAAGTTTGATTAGTGATTAATCGTTTTTTCCTCGGTTTCGTTAAGAAGGTAAAATGTTGATTTTATTTTAATTTTGTTTCGAGTTTTGAGCCGACTTGAGGACAGTTGTGTTTAACCGTCGATTCACGAGGGAGCGGACTTATAGTATATTGTTATTTAATCACGAGTAATCGTTGGGTACGTGATTACGTAACCATATTTCTATGGGAAAGTGATGTCGGGGATAGATCGGAATGGAACTAATTGTTTCAGTCAGTTGTTGTGTTGATTGTAGGTCGGAAAGGCGACGCGATGTGAATCCGAGACCGAACCCGAACCCGAAAGCGAGATAAAGCGACAAGACGTCGTGAGACAAGCAGACCGGGCCGTGAGTCAGTGATAGACATCGTCGGTGGAAATGTATCAGCTTAGCAAGCGACCGACAGGAAGAAGCGGAGAAGTATGATGATTTGGTAAAGAGATTTGGAAAAGAAGGCCGAGATTATCGTGGAATCAGTCAGGGGAAGCAAATGATCAGATTCTTGAAGAGTGTTCCAGAAAGAAAGAAAGAAGTCACAAAGCGAAGGATGTAGAGGTCGAAGCGAAGTGGGGAAGCCCGAAGTGAGAATCAGAGCAGAGAAGTCAACCAGAGTTAAGTTCAAAGGTCGAGACCGATGAAGACGGTTAAGAGTGGAGCGGATCAGGGTGCACAAGATTGAGATGTCAGATTGGATTCGTGTGGAGTTCAGTGGTATGCAGCAGTGATAGAGTATAGAAGCGTCGGAGTGGAGTGATGAAACAACTTGCAGGTTTCGGAACCGATTTGAAGTCTGTCAGTGACGGAGAATTCGGGGACCGAATTCCTGTGAGTGAGGAAGAATGTGATACCCCATATCAAAAATATAGTCAACGGGCAGCAGAAAGTCAACCGGGGGCGAAATTGTCATTTTACCAAAGTCGGGGGTAAAATGGTAATTTTGCCAAAGTTCGAGACGGAAGCCGAGACGGGCCAAATATTCTTATATTTCAATATAAAGAATGTTCACAAGACCAGACGTGAAAGAAACGGAGATTAAACGAGTTTTACGGACTATCGGGAAAGGAAACCGATAGAACCGATAAAACTTGTAAAATCCATAACGGGAGCTACGGGTGTCCGTTTGAGGCGATTCAAATTTCTAAATTCATCTAAGAGCATCTAGAATCTGAATATGTGGATTAGTGTATTTATAGAAGCGGCTACGGAGTTTTTGAAATATGTTTGGTTAGTATGGAAAAGAGAAGAAAAAAGGGGAATATGCAAGGAATCTTCTTAACTCTCTTGCGTGGCCTAACGTGGTGAATTAGTGAGGGTACAATGGATCTTAAGCAAGTGACATAGATGACGTGGCTTGTTTATATATAAAAAAGGAGAGGAGATGCAATAAACTTGTAATCGAATGGTGAGGAGGAGAAGAACTCATAAGGTGAAATGAATCATCACTCTCTTACGTGGCTTGCAAAGGAGAAGGACAGGGGATAGGGACACTTGTCATCAAGCTATGACCTTGGTTTCTATATAAAAAGGGCACATCTCCTCATTTGTGATTCATCACAACAAAGAAAAAAAAAAGAGAAAGAGAGGAGAAGAGGAGAAGCGTAAGAAGAAAAGAAGAGGAGAAGAAGAAGAAGAAGAAGAAGAAGAAGAAGAAGAAGAAGAAGAAGAAGAAGAAGAAGAAGAAGAAGAAGAAGAAGAAGAAGAAGAAGAAGAAGAAGAAGAAGAAGAAGAAGAAGAAGAAGAAGAAGGGAGAGAGAAGAGGCGTGGAGGAGGAGAGAAGAAGATGAACCGTGAAGGAGAGAGAGAGAGAAGATGAAGCTTGAGGAGAGAAGAAGAAAGAGAAGAAGGAGAGAGAGAGGAGGCGTGGAGGAAGAGAGAAGAAGATGAAGCGTGAAGAAGAGGAGAGAGGAGAAGAAGAAGAAGAAGAGAGAAGAAGAGGAGAGAGGAGAAGAAGAGAGAAGAAGAGAAGAAGCGTGAAGAAGAGGAGAGAGGAGAAGAAGAAGAGAAGAGGCGTGAAGAAGAAGAGAGAGAGAACCGTAGGAGAGGGAAAGAGGAGAGAGAAAGTGGAGAGAGAAAGAGGAGAGAAAGCGGAGAGAGAATGAGGAGAGAGAAGAGAGAGTCCGGAGGCTCGATCGGAATCAGTCGGTCAACGCTAACGGACAAGTACGGGTTAAGGTCAAGTCAAAGCAACGGAAGTTCGAGATTCGGGAGTTCGGGGTTCATGTCGGACATCTCGGGATTCACATTTGCATCAAGCCGTCATTCCGCATCTACCTCACTGTGAGTCGGCTCACAAACTCGTAGATGCATATAGACCATAAATTGGTAAACCGTAGTACTAGGATTGCATACCCGTTAATTAACCTGATTAGTAATTAATAATTAATTGGATGTTTAATGTTAAACCGGTTAGGATCGGATAAACATGTTAGGGTTTAAAGAATTAAAAGGTTAATTGGTTGTGTGCCGCTAGGTTGTTAGTAATGATTGGGTGATGCATTCATATAGACCGTTTGTTTAGGACTGTATATGCATATATATGTATAAGAACGATAATTAATGAATCTATCTACGGGAATTAAGACGACACTAAAATACGAGTTAAACCTAAACGAACTTATAAAATATTGTAACGGGATTGGGGCTTAGGTTTAATAGCGGGATTGGGTAATGAATAAAGTTAATTAATAATGAGACGTCGGGGAGTTAGTAAGTTTACTAACTCTAAACCGACGGATCGAGGAGTTAATAAAAGATATCTAGAATGGGTTAAATAAGGAATGTGGTGAGCCGTCTATGGGTTAGCAATCCGCTAACCCAAGGTAGCGGATGATAATGGATTAAAAGACTTAGAAACCCTAATAAGCATGCTTGTACGTGATTGTGTGATTGATTGTGATTGCGTGATTGTATTGCTGTGGTTGTGAGCTTTGTGTGCAGGCTTGTTAGACTGCTCGGTGTTGGGCCGAGCAGTTATTGCGGACACTTACTCCGGTCACGGGACCGGGTAAGTTAGTGGTGCTGACTAGGTGTCGTACCTAGTCAGAGCGGTGGTAGCGTAGTGGCTTGCGGAATGGTTATGGATTCTTTTATTGTTGTTGATTGCATGATCTGTGCTAGAGTCCCAGCGAGTCTGTGTGTTTACATTTCTGCACTAGGACTCTAGGGTGCGTTAGATTCCGCAAGCCTAGGTTTTGTTTACGTTCCGGTACTTCCGACCCGATTGGATCCACGGGTTTTGCCTAATCGGATCATGGCGATTCCGGTTATGGTGTTAACCTACTGGGTGACGCCGGTAGGTGTGCGATTCGGAGAATACGGGGTCATGTCCTAGGGCCGGATCGCATGGAAACTCAGGTTACCTGGGGTAACAGGAGTCACCGCGTATCGATGGACGGAGAACGGTGTCCTAGCCGTGGGGACCTTGTGTACACGGTTAGGAGTCGTGGGTTAGTTACCATGTAGGTAACAATGTGGACCCGTGGAAGTTACCGAGATCGTAGGGCCCAGCGTTGTTTTGTTATTTCTTTTGTTGCGCGATAGATAGATCGAGTCCAATCGAGGACATGTGCCGCAGTGCCTTCGATTTCCTTTTCTCCTTATCTTTGGCATTGATTGTGTGTTGTGGGTTTATCACGACATAGTAGTGCGTGATCGACTGTTTATTCCTGCTGATTGTTATTTTGGGTTTTGGGGCGGGAATTTGTAGACTTTAGATAGATTAGAAGCCGATAGTGGGGAGCTGATTCACTGGGTGATCTTAGATCGCTCATTAGACTCTTTTTGTGTTTTTCAGGTTTAGCAGCGACGGACGCGGGAGACCTCGGTGTAGTTTCAGGATGGCTTGTGACGAGATTTTATTCGGGGTTTTGGATGTTTTATTTTCGGTTCGGCTTTGGCGCCATTTTATGTGTTTGATTTATTTATGTGCTTTGAGATGACGATTGTTTGTAAAACTTCTATTAAACGTTGTGCTGAACGTTTGGTTGCTCAGAAATGAAATTGTTTCCCTGATATGAGGTTTTGTCTGAACCGACACAACTCACCGAAGTGGTACAAGGTGTACAACTTGTATTACGGAAGTGAGGATAGCGAGGTCAAAGATGGATTAGTGCGAGCCTTTGTCTCAAACCGATCGGTCTCTGACTTCGTCCTGTGATGAACTTTTCCTGTTCGACTTGCTCGGGTTCGATCAGACATGTTCTTGTTTGATTGTTGACCGGTCAGCTCGACGGTCAGCGGAGAATGGGATAGGGGCGTTACAGTCCTAATCTCACAGCAACAGAGTATGGCATGAGATTCACACTAGATCCTAAGTCACAAAGAGAATGCTTGAATCTGTCTTTAGAGGTGGAATAGTCTAGCACTAAGGCTCCTGGATCTACAAGCTTCTCTGTAATCTGAATCAGCTTCTTTTCCATCACTTTCATGCAATTAGCCTCGTCTAGCTCCTATTTTGATAGCTAAGGAGCTTTAAGATAGGGCATCTGTCGATCAGAAACTCGTTCTGTGACTGTTGCAGGTATCTGGTCTCGTCTGGGTTCTATGTCGATCGATGCACGAGTTATGTCGATCGATGCAAAACGATTTCGAATAGTTTCATCAGACGTATCGGGGCTGTATCGATCGTTGCACGAGTTGTGTCGATCGATGCTTATCTCAGACAGACATAATTCATCCAGAAAATCCAAGATTATGCTCTCTTCTTCTTCCAGCAAGTCAATCTCATCTCTTATGATCACAGCATTGACGGATCTGTTCTGTTCAGCTCTTCCTGACCCAGTCTGCTGAACTTGAACATCTAGCTTCTTCACATGAGTACTTAGAGACTCAATCTTCCCATTGAGATCCAGGTACAGAGCATCTATCTTCCCATTGAAGTCCACTGTACTCTTCTGCTGTCCTTCCAGAAGCTGTTCCATCATACTCATCATCTTATCATTCTGCTCATTGGAAGGAGGAACAGGCTGATATGATGAAGAACCATAATCTCTTGAGAAAGAGCTATTCTGCTGAAAAAGTATCTGAAATGCAGTGCGAAACCTGAAGTCTGTCCTTGCTGATTTCCATACCTCTGCTCTTGATAACCCGCTCCAGCTATGTAATTCACATCCTCAGTCTCCTGAACATCCACTTTCTTACCAAGCAAGATGCTATGGACAGAATCAATCTTCTTTTTTATCTCAGCTATCTGGGAATTATCAGCTTTTCCACCAGATTTCATCTTCTCGATATCAGCATTCTTGACACTATTACTAGTCACCAAGTTCTCAATAATCTCCCTAGCTTCTTCTGGAGATTTAGTGTAGAAGTTTCAATTACTTGCAGCACCTAAAGCCATCTGATACCACAAATCAACTACTCTGAAGAAGATACACAACAGCTGTACCTCAGAAAAACCATGGTGTGGAAAATCTCTCTGGTATCTCTTAAATCTCACCCATGCTGTTTTAAAAGGCTCTGTAGGTCCTTGCTTGAAGGTCAAGAGATCCTGTCTAAGATGATCGGATCGAGCATCATCATAAAAGTGTCACAGAAACTTCTCCTTCACTGCATTCCAAGTAGTCAGAGTCCCGGGTGGACTCTGATTCAGCCAGTCAGCTGCTTCTCCTCCAAGAGAGTGAGGAAAAAGCTTACAGTGCAGGTAATCATAAGTCACTCCATTGTGCTTCATTCCAGTAACTATGGACTCAAAGTGCTCTATGTGATCCATAGGATGCTCATGTGGTATTCCGGTGAAGACACGCTGTCCCACAAGTGTGTAATAAGAAGTCTTAAGCTCAAATTAATTACTTGGAAACGCAGGAGGTACAATCGCAGACCTATTGACATAGAACTCATCGGGTCGATTGTAATCAGCTAGTGTCCTCCTAATCGGTGAATCAGGTGCTCTAGGACGATCTTCAGCTCGTGGATTTCCTTGTCCACCTTGAGCTTCTCCATCAGGTTGAACAATCTGCCTCTAAGGCTCAGGAATCACATTACCTTCACCATCCAGTCTCTGTCCAAGCGCATTGCAGATTTGGTTCTCCGAATTCCTCAGAACACCTTCAGCATCTCTAAACAGTATTATACGATTGGTGTCAGCCTTCTTAGCTAGCTTCTGGGCTTTCCTGTTCTCTCTCTCAAGCTTTGCAAGCTCTTTAAGTTCGAAATTCACGAGATCCTTGTCCGAATTACTTCACAAGTCGCGATCAGTCATAAATAGTCTCAGTTACGCAGGTGTGTCGACTGATGCAAAGGAGAGCGTCGATCGATGCAGTGCGAATGTGACGATCGACACACATGACCGTGTCGATCGATGCAGTGCGAATACAGGCGTACCTGAAACGCAAGAAAAATAAAATTTAGTAACCAAAAACAAAAACGAAAAACCTAGTCTAAACCCTAAGTTCAAATCTATCGAAGACTCAAAAAAGTCCCCGACAACGGCGCCAAAAACTTGATACGACCAGGTTTTAATCCCTAGATCTACACTGCAAGTGCACAGACGTGAACCAGTAGTATATAGGGTATCGAATCCACAGAGACTCGTGATCTTGCGATAGATTGTAGAACGTCGAATTAAGCTAGGTGAAACAGAGAATAAGTAGTAAATCAAGCAGAAAGTAAATATATCGGTTTGTAAGCAAATCAAACGAAGCGTCAGGTCTAGGGAGTTCTCAGGAAATCAGGAAAATAGGCAATCAATCAATCGAGATCAAATTAAGATCTGTTCTAGAACTAGAATCACAGAATTATAACAGACCGACTTTCGTTGCGAATATTATCTATGTCTAACAATCCTACCAAACCAACTTTCGTTGCGAATTCTAGAGATCCTAAACATGCATTAATCTCAGGTTTTTTCGTTCACAATTCTTCTAAACCAAATTTCTTTGCGGATAGTGAAATTGCTCATCTAGGTTCTTTCTAGTTAATTAATCAACTTTCGTTGCAGAAATCAACATAACATCATAAATTTGGGTAGCTAATTCAGATTAAGCATTAAGAACAACCCTAGATGAAGAACTAGAAAGATATGAATCCCTACAGATTGATCAACCTATAATTCCATAAAATCCCCTGTGAGAATCCCTAAACCCAACTGGTAAACTACTCAAACATGATCAATGAAACATAAATCATAATGAATAGAAAACCAAATAGCATATAATAGAATAGAAAACTAGGGTTCGAAATCTCTTCTCTCTCGAGTACAAGATCAGCCCCTAACTCTCTCAAAGTAAAATAATGCGTAGCTTAAACAAGTGGCTAAAAACCCTAATATAATGATTTAATCATGGCTGGGGCTTCTTCGTAATTATGAGAAACTTCTGGGCCAAAGTGAAATTTTCAAAAATATTCATTAAACCGCCGAGTATTGCTTTATCCGCATGTGTGTCGATCGATGCACGAGATGTGTCGATCGACACAAAACTCTGTTTTCGACAGTGAACTCTTCCTCTCGGGTAAATGCTCCAAATAGCACCAGAATGCGCCATAATGTCCAAATCCGCTCCAAACATACCTAGACCTGAAAACACACATAAAAGGACTCCAAAAGACTCTAAAAGACTCAATAACAAAGACATATACCATGGTTAAAAGTCCTAAAAACCATGATATATCAATAGTTTTCTTTCCTTCATTCACATCCCAACTTTCTTTCTTTTCTTCAGCCACTTCTCTTCCTTTCATCTCTCAAAGTCCTATCCCAGCAATTCAAACCACTATTAAAACTCCTAATTCAAACTCTTTTGCTACCTTGCTTTCGGCTGATACTCTCCATTCTTCCGAAGAGACCTCTACTATCTAATATGAGTGCTAAGCTCTTTTTTGGAATGTCCGAGGACTAAATGATCTGGGCAAGCATAAGGACTTTTGCCATTGGCTTACTAGTTAAAACCCCATTTTTGGATACCTTTTGGAAACTCATATAAAATATCAGAACCTAAACCAGTTAATGAATAAACTATGTGACGGTTGGCATTTCTCAACTAATCACAGTTCAGATAATGATGCCAGAATCATCATTATTTAGGAAGATCCGACAGTGGTATGGATCATTCATCAATCTCGCCAAACTCTTACATGCGAGGTGAAACTACCAAATGCTGCTCCATTCACCCATACATCAGTCTACGCCTAAAACTCCATATCAGAACGGAGTGACTTGTGGGTGGATATTTTGACTTTGCACCAAACCTTTATGTTGAGAAACACGCCTTGGATCCTCGGTGGTGATCTTAATCAAGTCCTACACCACAATGAACACTCACATCCTGAAGTAAACACAACTGACTGCTACATGACTGATCTTAGAGAATGCTTGTTGCTGACTGGTCTGTTTGATCTTCGCTTTCAAGGGCCTCTTTTTACTTGGTCAAATCACCAACCAGCTGGTCCCATTGCTTAAAACTTGATCATCTTCTCATTAACAACCATGTTCTCACTGCCTTTCCCAACAGTTTAGCTACCTTCCTCCCTCCCTTAATCTCATACCATAGTCCTTGTATTATTTACCTAGCCCAACCTCTTCCCCGTTCTGGAACAAAACCCTTTAAATTCCTAAACTATCTCACAAAACACCCCAACTTTCACCAGGTTGTTCAGGAGGCTTGGTCTCAAGCCAGAAACATTGTTTCTACCCTAACTCAGCTGTGCTGGAAGAAAATAAAAAATAAAATAAAGAGTGTACTAAACCAGTTGAACAAAGAGAACTTCTCTAAAATTCAAGAGCGTGTTTGTGATCCTTGATCTGGTCTTCTTGGGATCCGCACCATAAGTGGACCTTCCTAAAAAAATTGAAGAATGTTACTTTCAGCAAAAATCAAGGATCAAATGGCTAAAAGAAGGAGACCAGAACACACCTTTTTCTTTAGAGTGTGCCAAATGAGGATGAGCTACAATACTATTAGATCCTTCCTTCTTCCTTCCGGCGATTTGGTATTGGATCCAGTGGAAATGAGTCACATTGCTGTAACACATTTCAAGAATATTCAGGGACCAGACGATCTGCAGCCACCATCAATCGAGTCTTCTCCAGACTGGTTCAATGCCCTAACACCCTTCTCTTGCTCAACGGTTCAGCAGCAAATACTTTCATCCACCCCAAACCCTGAAGAAATAACTAAATCCCTCTTGAAGCAGAACCCCAACAAAGCGCCTGGCCCTGATTGGTCTCTCTTCCGCCTTCTAGAAAGCTTCTTGGGATCTCTTAGGACAGGAGGTGATTTCCTTACTTCAACACTTCTTCCGGTCCTTTTTCCTACCCTCATCAACGAATGCAACTATCCTTGCCCTTATCCTTAAGCAACCCGGAGCTTCTACTATAGTTGATTACCGCCCAATTGATATATCATGGTTTTTCTAGGTTTTCAACCATGATATAATTGTATATATTGAGTCTTTAACCTGGTTTTTCGAGTCTATCGAGTCTTCTACAGGTAAGCATGCGTTTGGAGCGAAGAGCGGAGTTTTGGGACGTTTCTGGTGATTTGTGCAAGGATCTGAAGTCAGTGTCTCGACCACAAGTGGATGTCGACTGATACCCACCTTGGTGTCTGTCGACACTGATGGGAACAAAGACTTATGCGCTAATTGAAGACATCTTTTGAAGAATTGCAAAGTTGCCCAGAAGTTTTTCTTAATTCTATTTTAGCCCAAAATATGTTTAGTGGTTTTAATTAGGAAATTGAGAGCAGTATCTCATATCTTTTTCTTGACTTTTGCTTTTGTTCTGGAGATTGAGAGATTCTAGCTTGGGACTGTTCTTGCTACTTGTAACCTTTGAGAGAAGGGTTTCGAACCTCTGTTATTTATCTATTCAGTCTTTTGGTTTTCTATTCAAATATGTGTTGTTCATTTAATATCATGTCAGAGTAGTAACCTTATTTAGATTTAGGGATTCTCATAGGAATTTCATGCCTTGTTAGATCATTGAATGATTAGGATTCTAAATCTACCTGTTCATCACCTAAGTTGAGATTAATACTGAATACTGGACCGATCACCTAGGGTTTAGATCTAAGATAATTAATTTGGCACGAGAGTGTGAATTATAATCTTAAAGAACTTAGTGTGAGAAATTTGACTAGATACAAAGAGATTTGGTTTAGGAGAATTGTGAACTTAAGAACTTGCTTTTAATGCTTGTCTAGAACTCTAAGATTGCAAAGAGATTTGGATCGTTAGGTTGCTAGACATAGATAGTAATTGCAACGAGAGATGAGTTACTTGAAAATTGTGATTCTAGTTCTTGAACTTGTGCTTAACCTTAATCCTGATTTTCTAAGTGTCTACATTGCATGATTTCCTGAGAACACCCTGAGTCTAGCGCTTTTCTCCCATTGAAACACACCTTTACATTTATGCATTGTTTACTGCTTTCTCATCTGATTGATTTAGCTAATTTTGAAAACATACAATCTATTGTGTGATCTTGAGTCCCTGTGGATATGATACTCTTTATACTACAATCGCAAAACTGTGCACTTGAAATAGAATAAGGATAATTCTTGACCTATAAGGTTTTTGGCGCCGTTGCCGGGGACTCATTTGAGTTCACCAATAGATTTTGTTCTAGATTTAGACTAAGTCGCTTTTATTTTCTTTGTTACTAACATTTTCTCTTGTCTTGCTTGTTCTGTTTCTGCAGGAATCGACATGTACATTCAGTGTCGACCGACATCAATCAGTGTCGATAGACACCGGGCACGGATTTCGCCTTTGAGATCAGTGTATGCTTAATCGTCACACCCGAAGCAACCCAGATGAATAACTTTTGAACCTCATGCTTGAGGAGCTTGCTAGACTTGAGAGTACGAACATAAAAGCGCACAGATCTTCGAGGATGATGAATCCAAATGCCATCGTGTTGATCCGAGACGCGGAAGGTGTTCTGAGAGATCTTGATATATCATGGTTTTTACTAGTTTTAGACCATGATATAAGTGTGTTTTTAGTGTCTTTTGTGTTCTTTTAGAGTCTTTTACAGGTATAATCAGGTTTGGAGCTGAATTGGAGATAATGGAGCATTTTGGAGATTTTTGGAGTGTTTGGCCGAGAGATAGAGTTCACTGTCCGAAACAGAGGAAGGTGTCGATCGTTGCACTCTTGCATCGATCGATGCACCAGCGAGATGGGCCAAAAACTTGGCGGTTTAGAAGAGTGAAGAATTTGCACTTTGATCCAGAAGTTCCTGATATTTACAAAGAAGCCCTTGGCCGAGATTATGCCTATATAATAGAGTTTTTAGTGTTTTTATTAGATACGCTTTATACTTTTTACGATACACTTTGATAATTAAGAGCAGAGGATTTTAGAGCTTTTTGGGGCTGATCTGAACCTGTTACATCATCTGTATTTGGAGAAGATTTCGAACCCCTTTTACTCTTATTCTTTTATGCAATTTATTCATTCTATGATTATGATTTCATTATCTATGTCTGAGTAGATTCCTAGTTAGGTTTAGGGTTTCTCACATAGGATTTCATGACTTGCTAGACTTGTTCAAATTCAGTTAAGGATTCATAACTATATCTGTTCTTCAATTTAATTGTGCTTAAAGCTAGTTCTAACCTGATCAATTAGAATCTAGATCTTAGGTTGCTAAATACGTCACGGAAGTGGGGTTTAGGAATCTGAACTAATTAAATTGGGCAATTAAACTTTGCGCAAACGGAAGTTTGGTTTAGGATAATTGTGAACATATCAAACTTGGACTTATTGCTAGTTTAATATGTTAGTTCTCGCAAACGAAAGTTTGGTTTGCTGCACTTAGACTTAGAGAATTATCGCAAAGGAATTTGGTTAATTCTATATCTGTGTTTTGAGTTCTAGAACTGTTCTTAATTAGATCCTTGCTGAATGAACTGTCTGCTTGTCTGATTTCCTGAGAATACCCTAGGCTTGACCCTTTTAATTACTTGCTTCACAACCGTTAATCTCTGCTACTGATTTACTTTCTCGCACCGCTTTCAATTCAATCACATTGCTTCTTTCTAGTATTTATTCCTATAGTTTGATTCTCTTGAGACCGAGTGTCCCTGTGGATTCGATAACCCTATATACTACTTTGACATTGCTGTTCACTTGCAGTTTAGTATAGGGAAAACTTAGAACCTATCAAGTTTTTGGCGCCGTTGCCGGGGACTCTTTGAGTCTTCGATAGGACCGAACTTAGGGTTTTTGCTAGAAATTTTTCTTTTTGTTTTTGTTCTTTTTCGTTTTTTGTTTTATTTTGATTTTGCTAATTTTTTTTCTCTGTTTCTCTCTGTCGCAGGTACGAATTTCGCCTTGCGTCGATCGTTGCATACCTTGCGTCGATCGTCACTAGGCGATTCTGAGATTGAATCGATCGTTGCACTGATAGCATCGATCGTTGCTGGACGATTACAGACAGTTTATGCCAACGCAGAAAACTCGAAGTAATCCGAACTCGAGCTTGGTTAATCTCGATCTTGAGGAACTTGGACGTCTAGAAAGGACTAACAGAAGAGAAAAGAGAGAGAGAATGGTACGAGAACGTTTGATCTTGATACCAGATGCTGAAGGTACCCTAAGGGACCAAGATGACAACCCGTACAATGCTGCTGGGCATCGGGTTGATGCTGAAGGGAATGTCATCCCTGATCCTCCTGAGCAACAGGAGCTGAACCGAAACCAGGGTCAAGGACAGGCCCAAGGTAGAGAGATGGTGGTTCATGAGAGGACACTAGCTGATTACAACAGACCTGATGAGTTTCATGCAAACCGAGCAGCTCTAGTGCTTCCTACTTTTGAGAGGAATGATTTTGAGGTAAAAACCATCTACTACCAGCTGATGAGACAGATTGCTTTTCATGGTCTTCAAGCAGAGCAGCCTATGGATCACATTGACAAGTTTGAGGACATAGTCACTGGCATGAAGTATGAAGGAGTATGCCCGGACTATCTGTTCCTTAAGCTATTTCCGCACAGTCTTGCTGGAGACGCTAGTGCATGGCTTAGACAACTGGCACCTGGTCAGTATACTACTTGGACAGCCTTAAAGAGTGAGTTCCTGCGTCACTTTTATGATGATGCACGCTCGGATCAGTCCAGACAGGACATACTCACCTTTTCCCAAGGAGCTGTGGAGCCCTTGAAGACTGCCTGGATGAGATTTAAGCAGTATCAGCGTGACTGTCCACACCATGGATTCACAGAAGTACAGCTGATTGGTATCTTCTTCAGAGGCATAGATCTCCCTTATCAGACTGCGCTGGATAATTCCAGTAATGCTAATTTCAACACCAGGACTCCTACACAGGCTAAGCAGTTGATAGAGAACCTGATTGGCAGCAACAGTTGCAAAACAATGGATGAAAGGAGAAAGAGATCTGGTGGAACTGTAGAGAATTCTGATATAGCTAATATAAGATCCAGATTGGACACAGTCTACAATCTCCTAACAAGTAAGAAAGCTGTCCACTTTGCACAATATGTAGAGGTGATTCAGGCTGAGGAGGAAACTCAGGAAGAAGATGTGAATTTCATAGGAGGTTCTGGTTTCCAAGGTAATAGATTTGGTAATCAACAGGGGAACAGATTCTCCAATGGTGGACAGACTGGTGGTTTTCAGAAGACCTATGGACAAGGTAATCAGAGAACCTATGGATCTACATCCTATCAGACTCCTCCTGCACCTACAGCCCATGAGAGCAAAATGGAGGCTATGATGGAACAACTGATGGAGAGTCAAACCAAGCTTTCTGTGGACAACAATAAGAAGCTGGACGCTGTCTATCAAGACCTCAATGGGAAGTTTGAGTCACTGAGCACTCACATGAAGCAGTTGGACACTCAGGTCAACCAGATGTCCAGCTCACTGAAGGGAAAAGGAGTTGCAGAGACTCATATTAAGGCCTGGTCTGTACTCATTAATGATGGATCTTATCTAGGGGAGAAATTTGAGCTAAATACAGCCGAGTTGGTGACTGAGGCAGAATTTTCGGATTTCTGTGAAAAACTCTCGGGTAGAAACTGCAGTGATGCAACGATCGACACACAGCTGGCATCGATCGATGCAGGTCGTGAACGAGCAGAAGATCCGTGGGATGAAAGTGAGATTGATGCAGAGCTAGCCCGCCTATTCCCTGATGTATCTGAGATCACTCAAGAGGATGTTTATGCACAAGCCATTAGGCAATGTCCCAAGGTGTCTGAAGTGATTAAACAAGAGATTGAAGAGCTGAAAAAGCTAGAAGAGAGTGGTGAAGACTTGGAAGAAATTCCACCTTCTGATGATCCACCTTATCATCCATGTGTTCAGAGATATTTGAACAAGATGTTGCCTTTAGATGAGGAGCTGAGAGAATGGGTGATAATAGTTCCTCAGCATATCAGTGATGTTTTGCTAACTAAGGTCCCAAAGAAGCTACCTGATCCTGGAGTTTTTGTACTAGATTGTTCTATCTTTGAGGATAGTTTTAGGCGTTCTCTATGTGATTTAGGAGCTGCTGGAAGCATAATGCCTTACTCTGTGGCAGAGAAGCTGGGAATGTTGGATTTTACTCCTACTAGGACTTCTCTTATCCTAGCTGATCAGTCCATACGAGTTCCTGAAGGACTTCTTATGGACATTCCGGTGAGAGTTGGGAACTACTTAGTTCCAACGGATTTCCTTGTGCTGAAATATGACTGTAATCCGGATGAAGCTTTATTGCTTGGGAGACCATTCTTGGCTACACTAGGAGCTGTGATTGATGTTAGACAGAGTCTAATATACCTCCACCTGGGAGATGAACCGCTGCGGTATGAGATGGAGAAGCTGCGAAAGCCACTAATAGATGGACAAACTTTCATAATCATGGAAGCAGATGATGAGCAGCCAGATGAGACTGAAATACTAGATCCTGGAGCACATTTCACTCCATCTTTTCAAGGCCATGAGCATTCCGCAACAGCCTACTCATCACCTTGGATGAGGAGACTTGAACAGAGACAGAAAAAGTCTCTGACAAGACCTCCTGGTACTTGAAAATTCCAATCCGTCCGGTCAAGCTATTGACCTTAAACAAGCGCTGGGTGGGAGGCAACCCACCATTAGGTAATAGTGTTTTTCTTTTTCATTTTTGGTGTTTTTGTTAGGATTTTACGTTTGTTTTTGTTTCTGGTGAGTTTATGTTTGCAGGTCTCGGTTAAATCGCAGTGCAGCGATCGATGCATTTTTGTGACGATCGTCACAACACGAAAGGAATCGCATTGCAGCGATCGTTGCGGTCCTGAGCAACGATCGACTATACACGAAAATCGCCAAGTAACGGTCGATGCACTTAGTGCAATGGTCGATGCTTAGCGACAGAGGTAACCCGACAGACATAACTTCACCTTTTCAATTTTTATTTTCTTTTTACCAATCCTTCGCTGGACACTACTGGGGACAGTGTGTCTTAAGTGTGGGGGAGGTGCTACTGACTTATATCTTTCTGTTTTCTTAAGAGTCAGTCCGTTTTTCAAAAATTTTTGTTTTATTGAGTCAAGATTGTTTAAGTAAGAAACTATGATTTTCTGAGAAGATTTACAAGACTTGCAGGAACTTAAGTAACCATTGGGATGAAGTTGCAGGATCTATCTATGACTATTAGAAAACTCCATCACAGATCAACCTACTGGGAACACCCACATCACTTCAGGTATCAGAGGATCTTTTTACTGACTTCAACCTTAATACTGACTTAGATTTCTCACCTAAGGGCTTGGTATGCTTTATGTCGGATTCCCTGTTAGTTCTGACACAGCCTGTAAACCTGTCCTATTTAGTCCCCTTCTCCCCTTATGTAAAGTAAAAAAAAAAAAAAAATAATAAACTGAGGATGAGTTAGTAACTCCGAAGTGGTCATGGGAATAGTAGCAAACACTATTATCTCTCATGTGATCCATGGAATGTGTCCAAAGTACACCCCATAACGGGAAGAACACTGATAAAAAAAATAAAATGATACCCAGTGGGGAAAAATCAGTTGTTAAAGAAGGGAAAGAGAAGAAAGGGACTAGAGAAAGATAGTATGGTGGTCTAGAGCTGATAAGGTAAGAATCCATGTGCCTTTAGATCGATACTCCTTAGGTGAGACCGCACTTAAATACTTGCAGAAGTCAGTAGGGAGAATTTGAATGCTTGAATGTGATTGTGGAGTTTTACCTAGGACAGTTGCTAAGTGTGGGGGAAGTACATGTTGGTCTTGATATCCTGTGATTGATTCTTGCAGTGGTTTACTAAGGGGAATCTGAGTATTGTAGCTTCTAAGATGAAATGAGTTTCTGAAGAGTTTTCAAACCTCTTCACCATGTTTTAGTTCTCTGTTTTGCTTGAGGGCAAGCAAAGACTAAGTGTGGGGGAGTTGATATATCATGGTTTTTACTAGTTTTAGACCATGATATAAGTGTGTTTTTAGTGTCTTTTGTGTTCTTTTAGAGTCTTTTACATGTATAATCAGGTTTGGAGCTGAATTGGAGATAATGGAGCATTTTGGAGATTTTTGGAGTGTTTGGCCGAGAGATAGAGTTCACTGTCCGAAACAGAGGAAGGTGTCGATCGTTGCACTCTTGCATCGATCGATGCACCAGCGAGATGGGCCAAAAACTCGGCGGTTTAGAAGAGTGAAGAATTTGCACTTTGATCCAGAAGTTCCTGATATTTACAAAGAAGCCCCTGGCCGAGATTATGCCTATATAATAGAGTTTTTAGAGTTTTTATTAGAGACGCTTTATACTTTTTACATTACGCAATTTATAATTAAGAGCAGAGGATTTTAGAGCTTTTTGGGGCTGATCTGAACCTGTTACATCATCTGTATTTGGAGAAGATTTCAAACCCCTTTTACTCTTATTCTTTTATGCAATTTATTCATTCTATGATTATGATTTCATTATCTATGTCTGAGTAGATTCCTAGTTAGGTTTAGGGTTTCTCACATAGGATTTCATGACTTGCTAGACTTGTTCAAATTCAGTTAAGGATTCATAACTATATCTGTTCTTCAATTTAATTGTGCTTAAAGCTAGTTCTAACCTGATCAATTAGAATCTAGATCTTAGGTTGCTAAATACGTCACGGAAGTGGGGTTTAGGAATCTGAACTAATTAAATTGGGCAATTAAACTTTGCGCAAACGGAAGTTTGGTTTAGGATAATTGTGAACATATCAAACTTGGACTTATTGCTAGTTTAATCTGTTAGTTCTCGCAAACGAAAGTTTGGTTTGCTGCACTTAGACTTAGAGAATTATCGCAAAGGAATTTGGTTAATTCTATATCTGTGTTTTGAGTTCTAGAACTGTTCTTAATTAGATCCTTGCTGAATGAACTGTCTGCTTGTCTGATTTCCTGAGAATACCCTAGGCTTGACGCTTTTAATTACTTGCTTCACAACCGTTAATCTCTGCTACTGATTTACTTTCTCGCACCGCTTTCAATTCAATCACATTGCTTCTTTCTAGTATTTATTCCTATAGTTTGATTCTCTTGAGACCGAGTGTCCCTGTGGATTCGATAACCCTATATACTACTTTGACATTGCTGTTCACTTGCAGTTTAGTATAGGGAAAACTTAGACCCTATCAGATCTGCAGAACAATCCCTATGATAACCAGGGACGTAGAGTTGATGCTGATGGGAATGTGATTGAGAAGCCTCAAGAAGAGAGGCAGGTTGCTAATACTGGAGCTAATGGACAGCCCAATCAGCCACCTAATCCTCCAGCTAAGAAGACTCTTGCTGACTACAACAGGCCTGATAAGTTCTATGCCAACAGGTATGCTATTGTGCCTCCTCCTTTTGAAAGGAATGAGTTCGAGCTCAAGACTGCATACTATGCACTTGTGAGGCAGCACCCCTTCCATGGTCTTCCCCATGAGCAGCCAATGGATCACATAGAACATTTTGAGGCCTTCGTCACTGGGATGAAGCATAACTGAGTGAACTATGATTTTCTGCACCTCAAACTCTTCCCATACTCTCTAGCAGGAGAGCCTGCAGCTTGGCTCAAGCAACTTCCACCTGGAAAGCTGACCACTTGGGACGCGGTGAAGAGAGTTCTTGAGGCTTTTCTATGATGATGCTCGTTCCGATCAGCTCAGACAGGATCTTCTGACATTCACTCAGGGAGCTACAGAGCCTCTTAAGACTGCATGGGTGAGGTTTAAGATGTACCAATGAGATTGCCCTCATCACGGATTCTTTGAAGTTCAGCTGCAGGGCATTTTCTTCAGAGGTGTTGATCTTTGGTACAAAGCTGCGTTGGATGCTGCCAGCAATGGCAACTTCAACACCAAGACTCCTGAGCAGGCCAAGGTATTGATTGAGAATTTGGTGAGCAGTAACAGCACCAAGAATGCTGATAGAAGGAGACAAGAGTCCGGTGGAAAAGTTGATAGCTCCCAGATTGCTGAGATGAAGAATAAGTTGGACACTGTTCATAGCTTGCTGACTGGGAAGAAAGCTGTTCACTTTGCTCAAGAGGTTGAGGAGTTTGAACCTGAAGATGGCTGCAAACAAGAGGATGTGAACTACATTGGTGGATCTGGATTTCAGTGAAACATGTTTGGAAATCAGCAAGGTAACAAGTTCTACACTAGTAGTGGTCAGAAGAGTGCTTTCACAAGCAATCAAAACTCTTCTGGATATGGTCAGAATGCTGGTTTCAAGAAACCTTTTCAGCAGAACAACTCCTATCAGAGGACCTATGGATCATCTTCTTATCAGACACCTCATACTACTAATTCTCATGAGAGTAAGCTGGAAGCTATGATGGAGCAGATACTTGAGGGGCAGATAAAGACTAATGTGGACTTCAACAAGAAGATGGATGCCATCTACACTGATCTGAATGGGAATTTTGAGTTTTTGAGCACACATATGAAGCAGTTGGATACTCAAGTTGCTCAAACTGCTGGAGCTATTAAGTGCCCATCCATATGAAGCTGACGCATGGTTACAATCAATGGAACGAAACTTCGTGGTTGTGGGATATCCGGAGCACCTGAAGCGGGACATCACAGTGTACTTTCTGGAGAGAGAAGCTCTCAGTTGGTGGATGAGCGTGGAGAAAAATAGCCGCTACCCAGTGAACTCGTGGGGAGCCTTTCGACGGGAATTTCTACAAAGTACTTACCACCGGAAGCTCGGGAACGATTGGAAAACGAGTTCCTCCAGCTAAAACAAGGGGAACGGACAGTGAGAGAGTACGAGGCGGAGTTCACAAGACTTCAACAGTACATTTATTTCAGTCGGGGAGACGAAAGGGCGTTAATGCGAAGGTTCTTAGGAGGATTAAACCCAGAAGTAGCTAGCAGAATGGTCGCGGGAACCTACACGGGTTTGCACCATATGATTGAAAAATCAGTTAACACGGAGCAATGCTGGCTGCAAGAGAAGGCGGCCATATATAAGAAAAAAGGAGACTACAATGCTGGACAAGGAGAACGTAAACACGGAAGGAACAATAGTGGCTGTCAAGAGAGGAAAAACTATAGAAAGAATCTCAAGACTCAAGCAGACCAGACAGAAGGATCGAAAGCCTGCTATGTGTGTGGAGAGGAAGGACACTTTTCCAGGAACTGTCCTACCGAGGTTGAAAAATAGAAGTTCCCATGCACATCCGATGTTTTACGTGTGGAGAACAAGGACATTACGCAACGCCATGCTCGACCAAAGGAGCAGGAGCATCTATGGCTTTCGGGAAGCAGCCTGCTTGGCAAGCAAAAGGACCCCCGGCCAAGAAGCAAGAAACTGCGGAAAGAGTTTATGCTATAGAGGTGATAGTTCGAAACCTTCAGGCTCGGGAAAGAGCCCCATTACAGGTATGCTTGGGGTGCTAAACTCCCTCTATGTTTTGCTTGCTTGGGTCTTTATATGCATGATGAAATTATATTTGTTCGTAAGTGGTTGTGGGGTAAGAAACATAAGGGTTTCGATATTAACTCAGGAATCAAACCATAGCAGCCTTATTAAATTGATAAGTATACCCCTTGAGTTCCAGAAAAGAGTCTCCCTATAGAGTTCTTTTAGACTGTGGTCCCGTTAGGATCATCTTTGAAGAAGAGCAACCATCAGCGGATACGCCCAATAGAAGCAAACCAGAAGAAACAATCTTGGAGTAAGGAGAGACACCATGACCACATTAGAATTCGGGACGAATTCTAAATAAGGGGGAAGAATGTAATGACCCTCCTAAGGGAGTAAAACGTCCGCACGTGGAATACGACTGATCGGGATTGATGTAGCCCCGGAGCAGAAGCTTGAGTGATGGGTTGATGGAGATCGAACCTAGGGCTTAAGAGCTCTCTTGGTTTGATCGACTTGGATGGATGGTGAGCAGAGATGGGATTGTTCCTGCTGGCTTAAAAGCTCTCTCAGAAATAATCAGTGGATGGAATGGATTGAGGTCGCCACAAGATCCTATGAGTCTGAATCTTGATAAGACAAAAGCCTTCTCTTCGTTTGAATCACACAAAACAATAGAGAAAACAAGTTGCGGTTTCTTTGCTTGAAGAAAACACTCGGTGTACTTTATTGATCTAGGGTAAATGATACACGGCTGTGAGAGGGGACTTTATAAACAGTCCAAACAGCTATGCCCTTCGAGGGGACTTAAAGCAAATAAAACATAAAAGGAAAGTACTGACTCAATTGGGACCTAATGAAATAAAGACTACAACGGCTACTTTTTGATTGAAACTACTAAGGGAAACAAAGATTTGATCCTGCAAGACAAAGAGACAACGGTCATATAATATGTATAAATGAAACTCATACCTTAGCTTATGTTTGGTATGTCCTTGGCCGTTGATCAGAAGCATTCTTCAATCGTAGCATTCTGGCCTCGGAAGCTTGAGCTAGTGTCGATGCTACTTCCTGAGCTAGAGCCGATGCTACTTCCTGAGCTAGTCGTGATGCTATAGATCGTCAGTCCTTTTTGAGCTGAGCTGAATAGTGTTGAGCTATCCATCCTGATGAAGACTTGTTCCTGCTCTTGGTCAGTAGCTTGACTCAGTAGACTTTGCACAGCTTCATTGACTTGGTTCCTCAAAGCCTTTGTTGCTGACCTTGTCAATGGACCTTTCCTGATGATGGGCATTGGATCTTTGGCTTCTGGTTCTATGGCCTCATCATACCCTCCCCCTTGAAGAGGTTCTATCCTCAGAACTGATTGACCTGCATCATAAGGAGCTAAATCAGAAACATTGAACGTTGGAGAAATGTTTAACTCACCTGGCAGCTCAAGCTTGTATGCGTTGTCATTGATCTTCTCCAAGACTCGGAATGGCCCATCTCCTCTTGGTGTTAGCTTTGACTTCCTCTGATTGGGAAACCTTTCTTGCCTCATGTGTAGCCAGACCCAATCTCCTGGTTCAAATATCACCTCCTTTCTTCCTTGGTTAGCTTTCAGCCTATGCTTCTCGGTTTTCTTCTCTACATTCTCCTTAACTCTTTGGTGTAGCTTCTTGACAAAGCTTGCTTTTGCTTCTCCTTCTGTACTTGTATAGATAGCTTGAGGCAAAGGGGCAAGGTCTAAAGGAGCTAAGGGATTAAACCCGTACACAACTTCAAAAGGAGAGTGGTTAGTAATCGAATGCTTAGCGTGATTATAAGCAAACTCAATGAATGGCAAGCAAGATAACCAGTTGTTTATATTCTTACCAACCGTGGCTCTTAGGAGTGTTGAGAGAGTCCGGTTTACTACCTCAGTTTGTCCATCTGTTTGGGGATGACAAGTGGTGGAATAGAGCAGATTGGTGCCCAACTTCCTCCAAAGTACCCTCCAAAAGTGGCTCAAGAACTTTGTGTCCCTGTCCGAAACAATAGTCCTTGGAATTCCATGCAACTTGACCACTTCCTTAAAGAATAGATCAGCTATCTGCACAGCATCGTTAGTCTTGTTGCAAGCAATGAAATGTGCCATTTTAGAAAACCTATCAACAACTACAAAGATGGAGTCCTTGTTGTTGATCTTAGGCAATCCTAAAACAAAATCCATTGAAATGTCCACCCATGGTGTGTTAGGAATTGGTAAAGGCATATATAAACCATGTGGATGTAACCTGGACTTGGCTTTTAGGCATGTGATGCATTTGGCACAGAACCTTTCCACATCTCTCTTCAAGTGTGGCCAAAAGAAATGCTCCTTCAAGACACTATAAGTCTTGTCTCTGCCAAAATGTCCCATCAAACCTCCTCCATGAGCCTCTCTAGTGATCAACTCCCTCATGGAACCTTGTGGAATGCACAACCTTTTCTCCTTGAACAGAAAACCATCTTGCTGATAGAACACTCCAAATGCTGCCTTAGATGTCTCCTGGTACACGTCCTTGAAGTCTGGATCATCAGCATACATGTCTTTGATGTGCTCAAATCCCATGATCTTAGACTCCATGGTGGTTATGAGAGCATGGCGCCTTGATAGTGCATCTGCTACAATGTTTTCTTTCCCCTTCTTGTACTTGATCACATAGGGAAAAGTTTCTATGAACTCCAACCACTTTGCATGCCTTTTCTTAAGAGTAGTCTGTCCTCTTAAGTGCTTTAGAGTCTCATGATCTGTATGTATCACAAACTCTTTAGAAAGCAAGTAATGTTGCCAAGTTTCCAGTGACCTCACCAGAGCATACAACTCTCTGTCATATGTTGGGTAGTTGAGTGTTGCACCACTCAGCTTCTCACTAAAGTAAGCTACTGGTCTACCTCCCTGTACCAGAAGCATCACACTCAATCTCAAACATTTTATCAAAGTTAGGAAGTACCAATACTGGTGCATTGGTGAGACTGGTTTTGAGCCGTGTGAATGCTTGCTCCTGAGCCTCTCCCCATTCAAAAGCTTTGTCCTTCTTGATCACTGAGGTAAGAGGTGCTGCTATGGTGCTGAAGTCTTTGACAAACCTCCTGTAGAAGCTTGCTAGACCATGGAAGCTCCGAACATGTCCTATTGTTGTAGGTGTCGGCCAATCTTGTATTGCCTTGATCTTCTCATCATCCACCTTAAGTCCCTGTGAACTTACAACAAATCCTAGGAAAACCAATTGATCAGTGCAAAAGATGCATTTCTTTAAGTTTGCATAAAGACCTTCTGATCTAAGTGTTTGCATAACCTGTTCTAGATGCTTAACATGATCATCTAAGCAGTGGCTATAAATCAGTATGTCATCAAAATATACTACCACAAACTTAGAAATAAAAGCTCTTAGAACCTGGTTCATTAGCCTCATGAATGTGCTGGGAGCATTGGTGAGACCAAATGGCATGACAAGCCATTCATACAGCCCTTGCTTGGTTTTGAAAGCTGTTTTCCACTCATCTCCTTCTTTCATCCTGACTTGGTGATATCCACTCTTCAAGTCTATCTTTGAGAAGATGGTTGCTCCACTTACCTCATCAAGCATGTCATCAAGTCTTGGGATAGGATGTCTGTACTTGATTGTGATGTTGTTTATGGCCCTGCAATCAACACACATTCTCCATGTACCATCCTTCTTTGGGACGAGTAGAACTGGTACAGCACATGGACTCAAGATTTCCCGGATATATCCCTTTGACATCAGCTCTTGAACTTGCTTTTCCAGCTCCTTAGCCTCTTCTGGATTCACTCTATAAGCTGGCCGGTTGGGCAATGGAGCTCCTGGTACCAAATCAATTTGGTGTTCAATGCCTCTCAGTGGTGGAAGTCCAGCTGGTATGTCCTCTGGAAAGACATCCTTGAATCTGTCCAATAGCTCAGTCACGGCTAAGGGATGCTCCTGCTCTTCCGAACCTGAAAGATACCCTTCTCTAAAGATCATGAGTAGTACATGCTCTTTATGCTCCAAAGATTTCAGAACATTAGAAGGTGAAACAAAAAGATTGGTCTTACTTACCTTGGAACCTTTGTCCATTGCTTTCTGCATTTCATACACCTCTTGTGGTGTTAATGGAGCTAGGTTGTGCTTCTTGTTCTGATGTGTGAAACTGTAGATGTTGGTCCTTCCATGGTGCACAGTTTCTTTATCAAATTGCCATGGTCTCCCTAAGAGTAGATGACCTGCTTGCATTGGCACAACATCGCATTTCACTTGATCCTTGTACTTACCTATGCTGAATGGTACCATGACTTGCTCAGCTATCTTCATCTCAGTCTCATCATTGAGCCACCTTAATCTGTATGGTCTTGGATGCTTGGTCTTTTGCAGCTTCAGTTTGTCTACTAGGTAAGCACTAGCAACATTAGTACAAGATCCTCCATCTATGATCAGGCTACATACCTTGGCGTCAATGGTGCATCTGGAATGAAAGATATTCTCTCTCTGGATTGTTTCTGGCTCAAACAATGCACTAAGGGCTCTCCTGGTCACAAGTATCTCTCCCACGTCTGGATAATCCGTCACCTCTTCTTCGGATTCCGCTAGCTCAAGATCTGCCTCATCTTGTGACTCAATGTCTCCATTGTCCCTTAACACCATCACCCGCTGGTTTGGACAATCTCTAGCATAATGACCTTTCCCTTGGCACTTGAAACATGTAATGTCTCTGGACCTTTGAGGTGGAGCCTTGCTGGTGTCGGGTTTGTTACCCTTGGGCTGCTCATAGTTAGATTTCTTGATCTTTGAGTCAGCTTCTGTCGCTTTGCCTTTGTCTTGGTTCCGTTGAGGCTGATTCCAAGTTGTCCTGCTTCGACTGGTTGCAGCAACCTTCCTCTTGATGTGTTGCTCAGCTTGGACAGCTAAATGCAACAATCCTTCAAGATCTTCATAAGGCTGTCGCTCTACCTTGCGTGCAATCCTATCCTGAAGACCATCTAGAAACTGAGCCATCAAAGTTTCTTCTGAGTCATCTACCTCCAGCCGGTTCTTCATGGTTTCAAACTCCTCAAAATAATCTTCAACTGACTTGTTTCCTTGAGAGAGTTTCCTGAACTTCTTCTGAAGATCTCTATGGTAGTAAGCTGGGACGTATCTCTTCCTTAGAGCATACTTCATGTCATCCCAATTGCTTAACTGACCATGTCTTAACCTCCTTCTCTCTGATACTTCTCTGTCCCACCACGCCAATGCATTATCAGTGAGTTGAGCTGCAGCTAAGGAGACTTTTCTTGCTTCAGAGTATTGGTAGTACTCATAGATGTACTCCATTCTTCTTTCCCAATCCAGATAAGCTTCCGGATTCACCTTTCCAGCAAAAGTAGGAGCCGTGAGCTTCAAGTCTTTGCCTCCACGTCTCTGATCATCATCCTCATTGCCTCTGCCTCTATCTCCACGCCTAGGCTGGTGATAGTTTCTCCTTCCTCTGCCCCTGCCATGGATGTTAAATCCCCTTCCTCCCTGATTTGGATCAGGAGGTAACTCATCTTCCTCTAACTCAGGCATCTCTTCATCGGTTGTTTCTTCTTCTCGCTGCCTATGATTTCTATTCAAGTTGCGGATTGGTTCTCGGTGAATAGGCCTCTGTTCTAGCTGAGTGAGCCTACCACTGATGTCTCTCATGGTTTCAAGCAACTGATTCATGGTGAGTTGATCTTGTCCAACTTCTTCTCCCATTAGTACCTGAAACTGACACAAGCGAGTATCAAGGTCTAACAAATAAGTTTTGAAGAAAGGTAAAGGTTAAACTGAATGGTAACAATGAAATATATTTTTTTTTTTTTTGTTTTTATGTAAATAAAAAGAGAAAGTCGAAATTGAAAGCTATGGATGCAAGAGTAATGATGCAATATGGAGTTTCCTTTTCTTGAGAAATCGATGAAAACAAAAATGGAAATAGGTATATTTTTTTTTTTGATTTTTGATTATGATTTCGAAAACTATTGAAACAAAAGAGGTAACTAATAAAAACAAACAGATTTTTTTTGGTTTTTATGCAAGGAATCCGAATCAAACAAGACTCAAAATGAAAAGATGAAGATGAACACACTTTTTTTTTTTTTTTTGATTTAAAGATGCAAATGAAAACTAATGAAAGTAAAAAGGTTTATGGATAGAAAACACCTGTTTAGGAGCCTTTCGGCTCTGATACCAGATGATGTAGCCCCGGAGCAGAAGCTTGAGTGATGGGTTGATGGAGATCGAACCTAGGGCTTAAGAGCTCTCTTGGTTTGATCGACTTGGATGGATGGTGAGCAGAGATGGGATTGTTCCTGCTGGCTTAAAAGCTCTCTCCGAAATAATCAGTGGATGGAATGGATTGAGGTCGCCACAAGATCCTATGAGTCTGAATCTTGATAAGACAAAAGCCTTCTCTTCGTTTGAATCACACAAAACAATAGAGAAAACAAGTTGCGGTTTCTTTGCTTGAAGAAAACACTCGGTGTACTTTATTGATCTAGGGTAAATGATACACGGCTGTGAGAGGGGACTTTATAAACAGTCCAAACAGCTATGCCCTTCGAGGGGACTTGAAGCAAATAAAACATAAAAGGAAAGTACTGACTCAATTGGGACCTAATGAAATAAAGACTACAACGGCTACTTTTTGATTGAAACTACTAAGGGAAACAAAGATTTGATCCTGCAAGACAAAGAGACAACGGTCATATAATGTGTATAAATGAAACTCATACCTTAGCTTATGTTTGGTATGTCCTTGGCCGTTGATCAGAAGCATTCTTCAATCGTAGCATTCTGGCCTCGGAAGCTTGAGCTAGTGTCGATGCTACTTCCTGAGCTAGTGCCGATGCTACTTCCTGAGATAGTCGTGATGCTATAGATCGTCAGTCCTTTTTGAGCTGAGCTGAATAGTGTTGAGCTATCCATCCTGATGAAGACTTGTTCCTGCTCTTGGTCAGTAGCTTGACTCAGTAGACTTTGCACAGCTTCATTGACTTGGTTCCTCAAAGCCTTTGTTGCTGACCTTGTCAATGGACCTTTCCTGATGATGGGCATTGGATCTTTGGCTTCTGGTTCTATGGCCTCATCAGGGATGGATCAGACGAAAACCGGCCAAAATGAAAAGTTGTGCGATCGATGTTAAATTGACGTCGTTAGCTAAGGAAAACATTCTAAGACTTTGGGTCGAGTCAGAATGCAAATGGGACGAGCGGATTCACAGATGGTCGAAGGACAATGACGACCGCCGAGGAACGGCCGAAAATCCGAACGTTCCAAAATGTTGGGTCGTTAGTATGGGAAGATAAAGGAGCTCAAAATAAGAATTTGGGTCGAACCGGAATTCAAAAAGAGCGAGCGGCTGAAGAGATATCGCATTTACGATAAAAGCGGGTACGACGGGTTAGAAGCACGACGGGACGGAAGAACGACGGACGGAAGCACGACGTGGCACAGATCAGTGTTTACTTCCGGAAGCACGAGCTGTACCTAAGCACGAGGTGTAACCAGGTATGACAAGGCGCCCGTGTGTCGCGATCAGAAGCTTCCATGAATCTCCTTGCATGTTGGCCGCTGTGTGTCGTCGCCGGAGGCCGCCATGGGTAAGCACGCATGAATAGTGGCTGGTGTCACGTCCAGGGAGAGACTTGTGCCTTCATGCATGGTACAACGTGGTGTCTTAAGGAGGAAGTTGCTTGGTGTCGCCACCAAGCGCTTGGGTGTCGCGACGCATGGCTGCCGCGGCCACGGCCAATTGGACGACGGCTTGTGGAGGCCACCACCAGCTTGAGTTTTAGTATAAATAGAAGCCCACCCCTTAGCTCAGAACACTCACAAAAAACGCAGGAAGAGAAAAAAAAAGAGAGAGAAAGAAAGAGAGAAAAAAAAACCGGTATAAAGAGAGAAGTTGGTCGGGAATAGGAACGGACGGGCGTGAAGCAAAACCGGGAGTCGGGAAGTAGCGGGAAGCAGGTCAAGGACGTTCTGACCATAGGAGAGTCTAAGCCTAGCCTTATAGAGAAACCGTCTCACCGCAAACCAAGTTCTGTCCACATCAATACCCAGCGTGAGTCACGGTTGTGTTTTATTCTCTTTTGTTGCAGGTTCGGTAAGGATATGCACGACGGTGCTATCTTTTCACTGATTATATAAACCCACGGATGGAGGTTTATGCGATATATGTTGTTTGTTTATCAAGTATGATGAATGATTGATTCGTATGCTTGAGTATGCTTATGTATTGTGTGATATGCATAAGTACGGATTCGTTCGAGGACCGTTCCAGAAAGCGTTGTGTGATATTGCGTAGGAGGATGCTATCGGCACTCCCGTTTGGGTACCTCCTTGTGTGATAGAAGACGGCTTAGACGGTACTCGGGTCGCGCCCTTGGCTGAGCAGCTCGGACGGTACTCGGGTCGCTCCCTTGGCCGAGCATTGAAGTGTGGTGCTGACTGTGAGGGGTCGGGAGGAGCCACCAGTAACCAAATGGGGGAAGTGTCCGAGGCATCTAGGAGGCCTTTGAACTTGTGAACGAATGAGATATAGATGAATGCGTATTATGGTTATTGGATATTGTTTTGCTTCGGCTATGTGTGTGATGTTTCAATGCTTTATGTGCTTGGGGCGGGATGGGGATTAACGTTTGGGTAGATCCCGGGATTTACTGAGTATTGCTAGAATACTCATGACTCATTTTTTTTGCAGGTAACCAGTAGACGGGTTTACTAGGGGTTGGAGCGGAACGTTAGGACACCGGAGTAGTTTTTTTGGCAGTTGTAAAAAGGTGTGTGAACTTATGTATATTATCTTTTGGGCAGTAGGCCATGGCCGATGTATAATAAAGCTGTTTGTAATCTCGTACTTTCCAAAAGTTAATATATAAGATAAGTTTTGTTAAAAAGGCACGCTTGGGCTCATGATATTTGTTCTGTCCGAGCTAACACAACTCGAGGTCTAGGTACGGATTGTAAAAGCCTTAGGCCGAAGCCGAGAGGAGTGATAGTCGTGGCCAGCTTTTGTCTAGTGTTCGGATCCATTAGGAATATTAGGCATTGGCTGTCTCCGGCTTTCGTATTGTGACACTTCCGAGTCGTCTATATCTATAGAACGGGTCGGGGGTGTTACAGTCATCTTGCACCGACTTTTCCAGTCGCGGGGCCCGGACCGCGTATGTGAGATGCAGAGCCGCATCGTGCCCCATTACCGGAGGAGTGCCGACCAGGACCGAGTCGCAGAGATGCTGAGCTCATTCAGTAGCCAGTTATTCAGCAGCCAGCCGCGCAGTTACCTGTAGCGCAGCCACCATTGGTGCAGCCACCGAGACTCTCGAGGTCATGCAGGAGGTGTGGAGACGAGGGACACAGAGCATCCGCTTGTTCCCGTCGGTCCACTTCTCGTCCGTCCCGTTCAGCGCCCGTTGTTTGCCAGATTTGTGGAGGTCAGGGACATCGAGAAGCCGAGTGTTTCCAGGAGCCTTCTTCGGGGTCAGTTTCTTCTTGTCAGTTGTGTGGGGCGACAAATCATCAGGCGTCAGAGTGTTACCGTGGGCCACACCCAGCGCCCGTTCCGGTTTGTCAGATTTGTGGTCGCGGAGGTCACGTAGCGCAGATGTGTCCTATAGCAGAGCCGCAACAGGTCGGACCGCTGACTAGAGATGCACACCCACCACACCCTCCCGGCGCACCTGCCAGTGGGTACCAGCGCGAGCCGCGATACCGGTTGTGTATGGCATTCCGGTCGTGTTGGGGCTGTTAGGGTTAGAATAGTTAGGCCACGTAAGTTGGGCACTAACTATGATGTTGTTTGTGTGTAACCAGATCGACGGGTTTTCGTATGTTGTTGGGAACATCTCCAGGATATGGCGGTGCAGTTTGTGGGTTAGGTTGTTGATGACGGACATCTTATGGTTGTATTTCTGTTTCCTTTTGTATTTCTATAAACTTCGAAACATGTGTGTTGTTGTTTTTGTGTATGTATGTGATGCAGATTGTTCACCTTATCATTATGACTCTCGTAGTAATTGTTTGCATGCGTGTGATGGTTTTGTGATGCAAACGAATTACCATGTGAAGTCTGATGATGAGCGGAACTGATGACCGTTCATCATAACCTAAACCCAGATTGACGACATATCCAGAGCGATCTGATGATTGTTTGGTTGTGTGTGGTAATTGTTTGCTTTTGCGTTAATTGCTTGCGAATTTTTATCTAATGCTTATCTGGTGCATTGGATAGTTAGGGTTGTCTTTCGTTGTAGTGTAGCACTGTGGAAGTACTAGTGTTATGGCATGCATAGCATGTGCGGAGTGTGAGTGGCGTGGTAAGGTATTTGGTTGGGTAGTTTAAATTGGTTGCAATCGTTAGTCGTTGTGAATAAAAGTGTTAGAACCTTTTTCGTGAAAGGTGTTGAGCTAACTTGAGAATGGTTGGAATCGACTGTCGATTCGCGAGAGAGCGGAATTATAGAATATCGTTACTTAATCATGGGTGACCACCGGGTACATGATTAACTAACTATATTTCTATGAGGAAGGATATCGAGGAATGGATTGGTTTGAATTTTACCGCTTCAGTGAAAATTGTTGTGTTGAGTGTAGGACGGAATGGACGATGCGATACGATAACGAAACCGAACCCGAATCCGAAAGCGAGATGGAGTGTAAGGAGACCGCGAGACGAGTTGACCCGGGAAGTGAAGCAGTCGGTGTGGAGTGTCAGTGGGGAGGTGTCAGTACAGAGCACCGGAAAGAGCAAAGCGGGTGGGAATAAAGTGAAAAGTTAGCGAAATCGGATTCAGAAACCAAGACGTGTGAGAAGGAAGAGGTCGTATCAGGATCAGAGTGGGGTTACCAGTGTGAATGAAGTTAGAGCCGTAATGACGTCAGGGTTGGAATGCAGATTCTTGAAGAATGTCTCGGGGAGACGAACCAGTACCGTGAAAGACATGGGAGACGAAGCAAAGTGGGGAAGTCAGAATGCGAATCAAAGGAGAGAAACCAGCGGGAACAAGGTCGAGGTCGGGACGGATGGACGGAGGAAGACAGTTGAGCGTGAAGCACAGTACGGAATACAAGACTGGAAGCCAGAGTGGAACGGTTGTTGAGATCAGTGAGACGGAGGGGATTAAGACGGAAGGATCGCAGCTACATTAGGTATGCATGGTATGCAACAGAAACGAGGAAGATAGCAATGTCATTGAGTAACGGAGCAACTTACAAGAGTTGGAACCGATTCAAAGTCTGGTAGTGAAGGAGAATTCGGGGACCGAATTCCTGTAAGTGGAGAAGAATGTGATACCCCGTATCCAAAAATATGGTCAACGGGCAGAAAAAAGTCAACAGGGGCAAAATTGTAATTTGCCAAACCCAGGGGCAAAATGGTAATTTTGCCAAAGTTCGAGATGGGAGACGAGACGGGCCAAATGTTCTCTTTTTAGACTATAAATAACATTTTCAAGACCAGAATTCGAGGAAACGGAGCGGATGTGTGTTTTTCGGCTTATCGGGTGAAAACCGAGCAAAACCGGAAAAACTTCGGAAATTCATAACCGGAGCTAGGAAACTCAAAACGAGGTGATTCAAGTTGCTAAATTCATCTAAAATCAAGGAGAATCAGTTTTTGGAGGATTGGAGATATATAAGAATCATCTGGTATTTACTAAAATAATTATCGGTAGAATGAACAAACCGAGCAAAAGGGAGCAAGTAAGTTAGGGAAGGGTTTTATTGGATTGGTCCGGTGTTAATGGGCCTCATTGGACTTCAGACACTCACATGAGACAGGTGTGAGCTCTCCAGGTCGACAGATTTAGGGGAGAGGTGGCAACACCACATTTGATGCATGAGAAAAAGGGGATTCATGCAAATAATCTCACTATTCATCCCCTTTCTCACATTTTGTTGCAATGCACCTCTCACTCTAGCCTCTCTCTGTCGAAAAATCTCTCTAATCCTCTCCAAAAACATTCATCAGACTCATCTATTCTTCTTGAAGATTCAAGAACACCTCAAGAATACTTGAAGATCTTCATGCCTTCTTGCACAAGAAAGTGCATAACTTTCTCATCTTGAACACAAATCCTTCTCTGCAAACCCCAGTAGCTTCATCTCGTCCTCCTCTTCAAGTTCCAGCCAGCCACCGGCGCCGCCGTCGCCGGAGATCGCTGGAAATCAGCAAAGAAGCAGTCGCCAGTTAGGGTTTGAAGGGTTACTCTCTCTCCTCAACTTATTTCAAGGATTCAAAGCCATGGATGGGTAGATCTAGTCAAGAGGAGCAGATTGGTGGGTGGAAGAGCTTCTGATTCACCGGAGAAAGCCACCGCCGCCGTGGTCAACGCCGGAGCCGCCGCGGTCAACGTCGTAGGACTCGCCGGAAAACCTCCTCTCGCCGTCAAATCTTCAGCGGTTCTTCATGGGTGGATGTGAGATGCATTGGAGTCGGTTTGGGCTTGGTTCAGTGGAAGAATCGGTTTAGTCAAACCGGTTAAGCCTCGGTCAACGCCGGTCAACGGTTTGACCTAACCGGTTTAACTAAACCGGTTGGTTTGGAGTTGGTTCGGTTCAATTGGTGGTTCAGTGGGTTAAGGGAGTAAACCGGAAGTGGTCAACGGTTAACCGGGTCAAAGTCAACGGTCGGTCAACTGTAGTATCCCCAAACCTGGATACTAACCTTACCCTAAACTTTTGGACTCTTTATGGAACCATAAGGCCGAACACACGATCAAGTAAGATCAATGAGAGTGTTCCAAGGTCTTAAAGTAGCTAAGCTCAGCTGAAAAACAGCTCAGTTAAGGGGTAACGAGCTGAACCAAGAGAGTTCAGCTGAGATGAGCTGAACAGTCCAGCTGGCCAGCTAGGTCAGCTGGCAACCAGCTCAACCCAGCTAGCTTGAGTGTTCAAGTGTTGGGTCAGCTGGTCAGCTAGTGACACTAGCTAACCATGGGCGGTTAGCAGCGAATGGACACCAAGGAAGGATGCCACCTTTCGGCCATCCACTAGTGCCCATTCGCCAAAGGGAAGTTGGCGACCAAGGAAGCCTATAAATAGGCCATTCCTTGGCCATTTTCGCACACAATCTTCATGGGAGAAAAACCCAGAAACTCTCTAAGGCCAAAAGGCCAAAACCGAGATCGAAGGGAGAGAGAATCGGTCGGAACCTTGAGTGGATAAACCGGCGGATCAAGGGCGTTTAGTGGTTGGGCAAAAGGCAAAATTTTGGCTTGATCATGACTGGAGATGCGGCCATGGATCATGGCCAGACAACCACGACACCCAAGGCAGCATTGAGCCCCTTTTCTATCACGGCCGCGGCTAAGCCACTTGGCCGTTGGACGTTTAGAAGAAGGCCAGATGCGAATTCTCTTCTACTCGTTCTCTGAATCAGCCGCCTGACCAGAGAGAAGATTGGCGTGAGAAATCGGCCTTACGTTCTGAAGAGACACGGTCGTCCAAAGGCCAAGACCGTGAACTGATCGGCGGGCGTGAACGGGATGATCTGCGTGCGTGAACAGGAAGACTCGGACGGTTAAGCGCGGATGAACGGCATCCGTTTAGGCGGATGGTCGAAGTCTGGCAGACTGGGCGCGAGCGGTTCATGGGCGGACTGACGGGAAAGTTAGATCATGCGCGTCATGGCCGAACGATCAGACTGGGCGTAGGAGCGTAAGATCGCGGGCCGTAGCGAACTGTCGCGTCTGTCCACGGACAGTTGCGACTCTTCACGAGCGGTCGCATTCGTTCGCGGTCAGGCGCAATCGTCCGAAGGATGATCGTACATGACCACGGATGGCTGGTGAGCGCGGACAAGTCCGCGGTACACGGGTTTGACGGTACGGTCGCACGGACAGACGCAGATCATCCCCGGATGGTCGCGCCTGTTGACTGATCGTCGCACCCAAACGCGAATAGTCGCGTCATTTCGCGGACTGACGCAGCCGTTCAATGATCGCAAACGATCGGAACATGCGTCAGCCGGATGGACAGCAATCGCGGCAAAGAGCGTACGGACTGACGGACGGGACGCGCAAGCGCTGCCGAGTACGCTCGTCAATGCAGCCTAGTTCTCGTCACGTCCAGTGGTTACGTTGTCCGGCAGAATGATCGCGACAGGATGATCGCGGCAGAATAGTCGCGGCAGACTGATTGCGATACAAGCGGATGGTCGTGACTGTTCACGGACAGTCGCGTCTATCGCGGAAGGTCGTGTCTCTTCGCGGACTGACGCAACGGTTCGAAGATCGTAAACGATCAGAGCGTGCGGCCAGTCCGGTTGGACAGTGACCGCGGCATGACCACGGATCACACGACAGACCTGGACGTATGCATGATTATCGAGTACGCTCGGTGATGATGCCACGATCGCGGTACGCAGGACGTTCTAACGAACGCGGTACGACCGACAGGCGCTCGGTTCGATACCAAGCATTCAAGAACGATCATGCTGCGCGGAAAAGGCTATTTTGCATGGGATCGCGATACATGAACCAGACGGGAACATGGCCGGTTCATTATGCATAGCCGGTTGTGGAACTTGGTCGATTAGACGGACTTATGTCCTTTAAGCCGTGGGAATGATCGGATGGATCAACCTCGGATAAGTTCGGACTGGCGGGACGGCATAAGTTGGACCGTGGACAGGACCAAGAGAATCGCATGGTCGAAACGCGTACGGACCGGTCGAACAGTCAAATGAACTGGGTCGACGGCCGACGGTACGAACCATGGTTCAGTCCGTCTACGGAAGTGAACGAGGGAGTCCTTCCAACCTTGCACCGAACGCAATGTCCAACAATACTAAGGGAAATCGGTGAAGTGATCAGGACATGATTCGACCCGAGTCAACGTCCGGACATGAGCTGGTCTTCCTAAGGATTTGAGTCGGTCTAAAGGTCAAGATGCAGGAAGCAAAACGTGGATAGGTCAAGACGGTGAGTGTTAATGGGAATCAAGCAAAGGGACGATCGAGATGAAAAGGTGGTCAAAGGAAAGAACTAGAAGACCTCTCTTGCGCCTTGTCATGTGGGGATGGTTGGTTGAATAACTTGGTACAAAGGAGGTATGTTCTAAGAGTTCGAGGATCAAACGGGTTAAGCTGGACGCCAAGCTAGCTTCACACCGACTTCATCAAAAAGGCTAAGGTACGAGTTTTAAGTACTCGAATGATCTAAAGTATGGATAGAAGGAAGTAGTTGAATGGAACAAACTAAGTTGAAGACTTAGGTTGTTAGAATGGATAGATAAGAACGGAACCTCGAAGAGTTTTACAGAAAACTAAATAAGATCATAAGAGGTTCTTGAACGGATCGTTCTTAGGAACGATGTAAATGTTAAGTAGAATTTCCGCTGCGAATTATTAAGTACGAAGGATCTAAGACTAGAAGTCAAAAGAAAGATTCGAGGAATACTTAATCTTAAAGAAAATTTTAACAAGGACGTATTTTCGGACTGGGTTTGATAGTGGCAATCCGTCCCGGCCCTATGGCCGGGATATGCCTTGTCATCAACTCCGATCAACGGTCGGTCAACACCATGGTCAACGCCGGTCAACGCATTGACTCCGGCCAGTTTGTGTGTGCAGTTCGTGTGCGGGTATTCGTGAAGTTTCGGGAGTTCGTGTTCGTGTATTCGGAGTATTCGGGTTTCGTTCGGGTCTCGGGAAGCCATATCTGCATCCGGTCCGCCATTCCACGATATCACTGTGAGTTGGCTCAAACACCGTATATGCATATAGAACGTTAAATGGGAAACCGTAGAGATAAGAGTGCATACCCGTGAATATTGAATTGAATTGAATTGAGTGATTGACTGAATTAACGGTAAACCGGCTAGGGTTAAAGAAGCATGTTAGACTTAAAACGTATTAAACCTGATTGTGTGCCGCTAGGTTGGTAGTAGCATTGCGTGATGCATTCATATAGTCGTTGCATGACTAGGGCCGTATATGCATATATATATATATATATAAGTAAAGAACGATATTAAATGAACTTATATACGGGAATTAAGACGAGTTAAAATACGGAAGTTAAACCTGAACGAACGTATAGAATATGAATGGTATCGGGGTTCCCGAGGTTTAATGAATTAAGTAATGAATGATGAGACGTCGGGGAGTTTAGTAAGCTACTAGCTCTAAACCGACGGATCGAGGAGTTGTTAAAAGATGATTAGGATTGGTTAAGAAATTAGAAGTGTTGTGGTTGGTGAACCGTCTACGGGTTAGCAAGCTGCTAACCCAAGGTAGTGGGCGTGAATTGGTTAAAAGACGTTAGAAACCCTAATAGGCCTGTTTGTGTGATTGTGAGTCTACTTCGGTGTTGGGCCGAGTAGGCTGTTGATTGCCTGATTGTGTTTGTTGTGTGGTTGTGGTTAACTTTTTGTGCAGGCCTTTAGATCGTCTCGGTGTTGGGCCGAGCGATCCTTGTTGTTGCTTAACTCGGTCACGGGACTGGTTAAGTGTTGGTGTTGACTCGGTACGGTGCCGAGTCAGAGCGGTGTTGTGTGTGAGTAGACTTGCGGGATGCGTGGATTGAGTGGATTGTTGTTATTGATTGAGATTGATTGCTAGAGTCCAAGCGAGTATGCGTGTTTACATTTATGTACTAGGACTCTAGGGTGCGTTAGATCCCGCAAGTCTAGGTGTGTGATTACGTTCTGGTACTTCCAACCCGATTGGATCCTCGGGTAGTTACCTAACCGGACCGTGGTGATTATGGTTATGTTGTTAACCTATGGAGTGACGTCTGTAGGTGTGTGGTCCCGAGAATACGGGGTCGCGTCCTAGGGCCGGACTGCATGGAAGCTTGGGTTATCTAGGGGTAGCCGGAGTCGCCGCGTATCGATGGACAGAGAACGGTGTCCTAGTCATTGTGTGGATGGCTAGGAGTCGAGGGTTAGTTTCCATATCGGTAACGGTGAAAACCCGTGGAAGTTACCAAGATCGTAGGGGCCCAGCGTGTGTGTTTTGGTGTAGTTGGTAGTGCGCGGTAGATAGATCGAGTATCAATCGGGGACATGTGCCGCAGTGCTCCCGATTTCCTCTAATCGCCTTCTCTTTCTTTTGGCAATAGATTGTGTGTGTGCTTGACACGACGTGGTAGAGCGTGATCGGCTATTTTGTTGATTGATTGTTATTTTGGGATCTTGGGCGGGGATCTATAGATGATAGATAGAGTAGAAGCCCTAGTGGGGAGCCGATTCACTGGGTGATCTTAGATCGCTCATTAGACTCTTTTTGTGTTTTCAGGTTATCAGCGACGGACGCGGGAGGTCCTCGGTGTAGTCTCGGGATGGTTTGTGGGGTTTTTCTCTCGGTTCGGCTTGACGCCACTTTTGTGTTGATTTGCGTGTTGATTGTTTGTTGATGAAAAAGATTTTGTAAAGTGACGATTAAACGTTGTGCTGAACGTTTGATTTACTCAGAAATTAATATGCTTTCCTGATATTGTGTTTAGTCCGAACCGACACAACTCGCTGAAGTAGTGCAAGACGGCCGACTTGTACTATGGAGGTGAGGATAGCGGAGTCAAGGACGGGTTAGTGCGAGCCTTCTTCTCAAACCGATCTGTCTCTGGCTTCGTCCTGTGACGGACTTTTCCTGTTCGACTTGCTCGGGTTCGATCGGTCATGTTCTTGTTTGATTGTTGACCGGTCAGCTCGACGGTCAGCGGAGAATGGGAAAGGGGGGTTACAGGACACGACCCCGTATTCTCCGAATCACACACCTACCGGCGTCACCCAGTAGGTTAACACCATAACCAGCACCACTGCCCGAAGGCACGTGTCTGATCAGGTAACTACCCGAGGATCCAATCGGGTTGGAAGTACCGGAACGTAACCACACACCTAGACTTGCGGGATCTAACGCACCCTGGAGTCCTAGTGCAGAAAAGTAAACACGCAGACTCGCTCGGACTCTAGCAATCATCCGCAATCAATAACAACAACAATATCAACACCACATCCCGCAAGTCTGCACACACACACACACACACACACACACACACCAACACCACCGCTCTGACTCGGCACCACACCGAGTCAGCAACCACAACTTAACTGGTCCCGTGACCAAGTTAAGTATCCACACGGATTGCTCGGCCCAACACCGAGACAATCTAAAAGGCCTGCACAACAAAGCACAACAACCACACAACAACAACACAACAACAATCACGACACACACAGGCCTCTTAGGGTTTCTAAAGTCTTTTAACCAATTCACGTCCGCTACCTTGGATTAGCGGATTGCTAATTCGTAGACGGCCCATATCTCATTAACGTCCGCTACTTTGGATTAACGGATTTCTAACCCGTAGACGGCACACCAATCACATCACTTTCCCTTTACTCAACCTTTTCATAGGTACCTCTTATTAAATCCCCGATCCATCGGTTTAGAGCTAGTAGCTTACTAAACTCCCCGACGTCTCATCTTTCTTTACTTAATTCATTTACCTTTCTTTATCCTTCAATATACTTATTCCTGATACCCCTTTCATACTTTATACATTGGTTAGGTTTATTTCCGTCTTTTAACATCATCTTAATTCCCGTACTTAAATCCATTTGATAATCGTTGTTTACATACGTATATATGCATATACGGCCCTATCATGCCATGACTATATGCATGCAACAACCAACATTACTACCACCCTAACGGCACACAACAGGTTTAATCCATTTAATTCTCACAACCCTAACATGCGTCTTAACTCTAACCGGTTTATCGTTAATCACCCGATTCAATTCTCATTCTCATTTTCCGTTTTATATGCTTCATCTACGGTGTTTGAGCCGACTCACAGTGATTGGTTCGAATGAACGGCACAGATGCGGATACGACTTCCCAAGACCCCGAACTAAACCCGAACCTCCCGAACACCCGAATGCGAACTCCAAAGCTTCCCGAACACCCGTACACAAACCGCAAATGCAAAACCGACTGGAGTCAACGCATTGACCGGCGTTGACCACGGCGTTGACCGGCATTGACTTTGACCTCCTGTTGACCATTTACTTTGACCGTTGACTTTGACTTTGACCAAGCTTGAACCGGTTGACCACTCTGAACCAACTGAACCACTTCAATCGAACCAAACCAACTGAACCGGTTTCCAATTGAACTTGTTAGGTTAAACCGGTTTTGAGTCAACCATTGACCGGGTTGACCGGTTAACCTAAACCGACTCAAATCAAACCATACCAACTTCAATTCAATCCCAACCCAATGCTAAACCGGCCATGGTGAACCGGCAGAGGAGAGAGACGGTGGAGGAAGGATTCCGGTGACTTCTCCGGCGTTCACCGGCGGTGATCCGGCATTGACCGGCTGGTTCACCCCTTTTTCCGGCGACTCAGGTGACGATCTACATATCAAACTGATCGGAAAGAGGATATCTATGCATCCATAGCTTCAAAACGTCCAGATCTGGTGAAGGATGAGAGAGATACACCAAAACTCCAACCGCAGCAACTTTCCGGCCAGTTTCCGGCGAGCTCCGGCGACGGCTGTCTTTGCTGGCTGGATGGAGCTTGTATAGGAGGAGGAGAGGAGTCCACTGGGCTTTGCAGAAGTGGATTAGGGTTTATATTGAGGGAGTTATGATGTTTTTGGTGATAGAAGGTTTTAAGAACACTTAAGAACACCTTACATGTTCTTGAGTTTTGGATAAGGATTCAAAGGATTTTTCTGGCTTTCTTGCAGGGATCTAGAGAGAAGAGAGAGCTATGGTCGTGGGTGAGGCTAGAGAGAGAGTAGGATACACAAAAATGAGTTTGTGTGTAAGAGATGGATAAGTCTTCACATGCCACATCTTCATATTTGTTTGACACCTCAGGAGGAGAGGCTGGCGACCTGGTGGTGAGACACCTGTCTCTGGAGCCTCTACTTATCCACAAAATCAAGCCCATAACCGGCCCAAACCACTTCTCAATCCCTTTTTTAATTTCTTCTCGGTTTCCTCGATTTCGTGATAGTTGTTTTAGAAAATAATCTACTATTCCCATAAATCCAAAAACCTCCAAAATCTGATTCTCCCTGATTTTAGATGAATTTAGCAACTTGAAACACTTCATTTGGAGTTTTCTAGCTCCGGTTATGAATTTCCGAAGTTTTCTCAGTTTTTTCTCGGTTTTCACTCCTATAAGCCGAAAAACCCGTTTCTGCTCCCTTTTGTTCCAATTCTGGTCTTGTAAAAAAATTTTATGTTTTAAAACAAGAACATTTGGCCCGTCTCGGCTTCCGTCTCGAACTTTGGTAAAATTACCATTTTACCCCTGGTTTGGCAAAATTAATATTTTGCCCCTGTTGACTTTTCTTCTGCCCGTTGACCGTATTTTGAATAGAGGGTATTGCACAGATGAATGTCATGATGTATTTCAGGAGCTGAAACAAGCTTTGATTTCTGCTCCAATTGTGCAACCTCCAGACTGGGATTTGCCTTTTGAGATGATGTGTGATGCTAGTGACTATGCACTAGGAGCTGTACTTGGTCAGAAGAAGGACAAGAATCTCCATGCCATCTATTATGCTAGTAGAACTCTTCATGATTCACAAAGGAATTATGCAACAACTGAGAAGGAGTTGCTAGCAGTTGTGTTTGCATTTGAGAAGTTCTGCCCATATCTGATCTGGTCCAAAGTAGTTCTGCACACTGACAATTATGCGCTTAAGTATCTGATGCAGAAGAAAGATGCTAAGCCAAGGGTATTACGATGGATTCTGCTGCTGATCATATTTCCTGGATTAAGATCGATGAGGACGTTCCTATAGATTATTTTCTACTAGAAGAGAACATCTATAAGGTTGAGACGGGATTTCAGGCAGTATGTGCGAGGCCACTGCGTTCTGCACGAGTCACAGAGAAGGTGTCGGTCGACATTCAGTTCATGTCGGATGACACTGAATTCAATAAAGCGGACGATAATCGATCAAACCCGACATCGATTGGCCGATTGGGATCAATACACCAATCGCGGATGCAGGAAGCTGTTTCGGATGATCAAGCTGACATGTTCATAGCTGCAATTACCCAAGGTTCCCTCTCTACGAGACCTTGGTACGCCGATATAGCCAACTACCTTTGCTGCAGAGGATGAGCCTGAAGTGTTGAAAGGATATGCTAAGAAGAAATTCCTTAGAGAAATCATGCGTTATTATTGGGATGAGCCCTACTTGTATTATTGTGATGAGCAATACTTGTACAAGAACTGTTCTGATGGTATCTACAGACGTTGCATTGCGGAGTCTGAAGTTGATAATGTGTTGTACCACTGCCATGGTTCTGAGTATGCCGGACACTTTGCTACTTTCAAGCCAGTGTCCAAGGTTCTTCAAGCAGGCTTTTGGTGGCCTACTATGTTCAAGGATGCTCAGTCGTTTTTCTCGTAGTGTGATGTGTGTCAGAAGAGGAGGAAGATAAGCAAGAGACATGAGATGCCACAAAACTTCATCCTCGAGGTTGAAGTCTTTGATTGCTGGGGCATCGATTTCATGGGACCGTTTCCATCTTCTTATGGGAACAAGTATATCTTGGTTGTTGTGGACTACATATCTAAGGGGTTTGAAGCTCTTGCTAGTCCAACCAATGACTCATCGGTAGTTCTTAAGCTGATTAAGACTATCATCTTCCCCAGATTTGGAGTGCCTAGGATTGTAATAAATGATGGCGGTTCCCACTTCATCAACAAGGTCTTCGAGAAGTTGCTTAAGAAGCATGGTTTCAATCATCGTGTGGCTACTCCATATCACCCTTAGACTAGTGGACAGGTTGAGGTTTCGAAACGACAGATCAAGGAGATTCTGGAGAAGACAGTGGGAAAGACTAGGAAGGATTGGTCTGCTAAGCTGGATGATGCGTTGTGGGCCTACAAGACTGCATTCAAGACGCCACTTGGGACTACACCGTTTCACCTGCTCTATGGGAAAGCTTGCCACCTTCCAGTTGAGCTCGAGCACAAGGCTAGATGGGCTGTCAAACAGATGAACTTCGATCTCAAACCTGCAGCTGAGAGGCGTTTGATACAGCTTAGTGATTTAGATGAAATTCGGCACCATGCCTATGAGAACTCAAAGCTGTACAAGGAGCGTACAAAGGCGTATCATGATAAGAAGATCATCTCAATATCATCTCACGCAACTTCGAATCCAATGACCCGGTACTCCTCTATAACTCTCGCTTGTAACTGTACCCTGGAAAGCTGCGTTCTCGCTGGTCAGGTCCATTTACCGTCAAGGAAGCCAGACAACACAGAGCTGTTATCTCGATGAATTCCAAAGGCGAGTAGTTCACAGTCAATGGGCAAAGGGTGAAACACTATTGGGCGAAAGCCAGGATCCCTGAAGGATACACTGTCCATCTGGATGATCCACCCACTGCCTAATCGCAGTACAATCAAGCTATTGACGTTAAACGAGCGCTGAGTGGGAGGCAACCCACTGTAGGGTCAGTTTTCTTTTCTTTTTGATTTTTGGTCTTGACTATTTTGATTTTTTCTGGTTTTTGTGTGTTAGAATCGTGAAGAACAGGTTGCAGACAGCAGTGTCGATCGACGTTCCTTAGTGTCGGTCGAAACCAAACTCGAAAATGCTGACAGAAATCGAGCACACTCGATTCGGAGCAGATGAGTGTCGACCAAAGCCATGTGTCATTCGACACTGGCTGGGTGTCGGTCGACACTCACCACGCCTGTAGGTACGGTTTTTGACCTTCCAAGTTTTCGATTGACTTATCCCTGTTCTCCTGAACCCAAGCTGCGATTGCACTGAGGACAGTGCAGTTTAAGTGTGGGGGAGGTGGTTACTGATAATGTGTTATGTTTTCTTATTGTCAGTCCTTGTTTTCTTTGGTTTTCAAAATTGTTTTATTGAGTCAAAATTGGTATGAAACTGTGATTTTTCGAGAAGGTTTTTCGCTGGAACAGGAACTAAGTGACCATTGGACAGACCTGCAGTAGCTCTATGACTGTTAGAAAACCCCACACGTATCAACCTATCAAGGACACCCATATCTTCTCAGGTATTCAGAGGATCCATCACTAACTTCACCTCTAATCCTGACTCAATTTTCTCACTTAGAGGCTTGGTATCTCTAGATCAGATTCCTCTGATGTGCTTGACACAGCCTATAATCATGTCTGAGTATGGTTTCTGATTTTCCCCTCCCTTGAAAGTAAAAAAAAAAAAAGATAAACTGCGGATAAGCTAGTAGCTTCGAAGTGGTCACAGGAGTGGTAGAGACCTCTATTACCTCCTGTGTATCCATGGAACCATGTCCAAAGTTACACCCCAAATAAAAAGGGAAGAGCACAGATAGAAAAAATAAAATGATACCCAGTGGGGAAAAATCAGTGCTAAGGGAGAAATGGAAAAGAAAGGAATCAGAAACCGACAGTTTGGTGGTCAGCTACTAGCTGGGTTGAGTCCAAGTGTCCTCTGATCGATACTCCCTTTGTGAGACCGCACTTAATTGTATACAGAGGTTAGTATGGTAAATTTGGATGTTATGTCTAGATTGTGGAGTTTACTTAGGACAGTTGCTAAGTTTGGGGGAAGTACATTGTGGTCTTGATCTCTGCAGGGATGTTTTCAGTGGCTTACTAAGTGAATGTGAATTCGAATTCGAATGTTCCTAAGAGGAAATGAGTTTCTGAGTTTTAAAACCTCTTTCTCATTGCTTTGGTTCTTTATTTGCTTGAGGGCAAGCAAGAGCTAAGTATGAGGGAGTTGATATATCATAGTTTTCTAGGTTTTCAACCATGATATAAGTGTATATATTGAGTATTTAACCTGGTTTTTCGAGTCTATCGAGCCTTGTACAGGTAAGCATGCGTTTGGAGCGAAGAGCGGAGTTTTGTGACGTTTCTGGTGATTTTTGCAAGGAGTTGAAGTCAGTGTCTCGACCACGAGTGGATGTCGACCGAAACTGTAACGCCCCCTTCCCGTTTTCCGCTGACCGACGAGCTGACCGGTCAACAATCAAACAAGAACATGACCGATCGAACCCGAGCAGTCATACGAGAAGAGTTTGTCACAATACGAAGCCATAGATTGTCCGGTTCGAGACAAAGGCTCGAACCAAACCATCTTTGACTCCGTTTACCTCGCTTCCACGATACGAGACTTTGCAACCTGTACCGCTTCCACGAGTTGTGTTCGGTTCGGACCAAACCGTATATCAGGGAATATCCGTTTTTTATTACTTTAAAAGTATAAATATTATTTATAACAATATACGGTTTTACACAAAACATTTAACGGGATCCCAACAAAAATCTGGAACCGAAAGTAATAGTCAAAATGTGTAAACTCCACACCGATACCCAGTGCCAACCCGAGACTACTCCGAGCGTCCTACGCGTCCGCCGAGCTACGCCAAACCTGAAAAAACACAAAAAGTCTAATGAGCAATCTAAGATTACCCAGTGAGACGGCTCCCCACTACGGCTTCTAACAATCTAATAATCCCGCCAAAAACCCAAAATAACAATCAAGTATAATAGCCGATCACGTGCTACCAAGACGTGATGAGCTTCACAACACACAAGCAATTCAATAACAACACATCACATCAATGAAGGAAATCGAGAACACTGCGGTACATGCTCTCGATTAGACTCGATCTATCTATCGCGCAACACCATCATCATCACCAACACATCACTGGGCCCTTACGCTTCTTGGTAACTTCCACGGGTTTCCACCATTATCGACATGGTAACAAACCCTTGCGAATCCCAGATGTTAACACAAAGTCTCACGATCCAGGACACTAATCTCCGTCCATCGATACGCAGTGATTCCGGTTACCCCCGGCAACCCGAGCTTCCATGCAGTCCGGCCCTAGGACGCGACCGTGTTCTCCGGACTACACACCTACGGACGTCACTATAGGTTCGCACCTGCCAGAACCACTACCGAAGGTACGTGAACTGACCAGGTTCTCAATTCCCGAGGATCCAATCGGGTCGGAAGTACCAGAACGTATCCAATCACCTAGACTTGCGGGATCTAACGCACCTTAGAGTCCTAGTGCAGAAAAGTAAACACGCAGATTCGCTCGGACTCTAGCAATCAATCAGACTCGATCAACAATTAACCACAATCTCATCACCGCACCCTGCAAGTCCACACACACACCCGCACCGCTCGCTCGGACCAACACCGAGACAATCTAATAGGCCTGCACAACAAAGCTTAACAGCCACAACCACGCAATCACACAATACAAACAATCATCACACAACAACATAATAACATCATCACCGCACAAGCAAGCCTATTAGGGTTTCTAATGTCTTTTAACTCATTTACGTCCGCTACACTGGATTAGCAGATTGCTAACCCTTAGACGGCTCATCATCTCATTATCGTCTGCTACCTTGGATTAGCGAATTGCTAACCCGTAGACGGCTCCCAATCTCAACACTTTACTTTTCTTAACCTTTCCTAGGTATCTTTTATCAACTCCCCGATCCGTCGGTTTAGAGCTAGTAGCTTACTAAACTCCCCGACGTCTCACCATTTAGTTATTTCATTCATTCATTTACTATTAAACCTCAACTGAGTATCATTCCATATGCTATACGTTTGTTAAGATTACTTCCGTCTTTTATAGCGTCTTAATTCCCGTACTTAGATTCATTCGAGATCATTCTTCTCATACATAGGTATATATGCATATACGGCCCTATCATACAACGACTATATGTATGCATCAAACAACGTTACTACCAGCCTAACGGCACACAACAAGTTTAATCCATTTAATCTTATGATCCTAGTATGTATCTCGAAACCCTAACCGGTTTATCGTTAATCTGTCAATTCAATTCTCAAACGCCATCAATTTATATTCGGGTATGCAATTACATAATTTACGGTTTCTCGTTTCATGGTCTATATGCAATACTACTCTACGGTGTTTTGAGCCGACTCACATTGCTATTATGACGACGGACGGACGGATTGACGGACTAGCAAAACAACGAGACCCGGCACGAACCCGATGCTAACCCGAACCTGCCCCGAACCTCCGTCTCTTTGACCCGACCTTGACCCGCACTTGACCATGGTGATTCCGAACCTCCGGATAACCCTCATATGATGGTTACTACAACCGTCTATCCTATTTCTAAATAAAAGAAATCTGTTTTATCGGGAAGATTATTACGTCGGAAAAATTCCTTTCCAAAGAATATTCTTTAGAATATTCCGACGTATTAATATTCCTTTCCCCATCTTTCTTTTATTTTTCTCACTCTCTCTCTCTCCTCCCTCTCTCTCTCCCTCCGGCTTCTCCTTCTTCTTCCCTCCGGCTTCTCCTCCTCCGGCTTCTTTCTTCTTCTTCTTCCCACGCCTTTCTTCTCCTCCTCTCCTTCTCTTCTTTCTCTCTTGTGAGTTTTTGTTGGTGTGAAGAAATGAGGAGGCCTCACCTCCTTTTTATAGCAACACAAGGAGGCTTAGAGAAATCCATGTGTCCATCCACTCTTCTCCCTTCTTCTCATGCCACGAGTTCCTCCAGCTGTTGTCCAAAAATACACTCTTCTTTAGCCTCCTTCTTACACCTTTAAGGCCCATGAAGAAACCTCTTGGGTTTGGGCCACCATCCTTTGAAGATCCATTGAATCTAGCCCACAAATCCTCTTTTATTTTCCTCTTGCATAATTTAGTGGCACAACTTGTAACTGGGCTTGAATTAGGTCCATAATGACTTCAGATATAAGCTCCAATCATCCCCAAGCCAAGACCAAGCTCCCATGAATTTATTTTGGAGTTTTAGTCATTAATCACCTATTAATGATCTAAAATATATAACTTACTCTAGGCATTGAATCTTGTTGAATCCTTTTACCCGTGGGTTCTACATCTTCTCATGAGGCTGTGGTCCAAATTTCATAATTTTTGGTGGAGTTTAGAAGGTCCTCTCGCTTGCCCGAACATTGTATCGGTTTCTCGGAAAAACCGGTTTAATGTTTAATATTTTAAAAACTCTTTAGCTGCTTCTATAAATCCACCAATCCTCCTTTTCAGATTTCAGATGCTCTTAGATGAATTTAGCAATTTGAATCACTTCAAACGGACACCCGTAGTTCCCGTTATGAATTTTACAAGTTTTGTCGGTTTTATCGGTTTCCATTCCCGATAACCCGAAAAACTCATCTACGGTCTCTCTCCACCATTCTTGATCTTCTAAATGTTTTCTTTTTTTAAAAAGAATAACATTTGGCCCGTCCTAGCTTCCGGCTCGTATTTTGGTAAATTTACCAAAATACCCCTTAACTTCTTGGAAATTACGCAAATGCCCTCCGTTGACTTTTCTGCTACCCGTCGACCATTTCGTGATACAGGGTATTACAGACACCCACCTTGGTGTCGGTCGACACTGATGGCGACATAGACTTATGCGCTAATTGAAGACATCTTTTGAAGAATTGCATAGTTGCCTCGAAGTTTTCCCTAATTATATTTTAGCCCCAAAACGTGTTTAGTGGTTTTAATTAGGTTTTTGAGAGCAGTATCTCATATCTTCTTCTTGACTTTTGCTTTTGTTCTGGAGATTGAGAGATTCTAGCTTGAGGTTGTTCTTGCTACTTGTAACCTTTGTGAGAAGGATTTCGAACCCCTGTTATTTATCTATTCGGTCTTTTGGTTTTCTATTCAAATATGTGTTGTTTATTTGATATCATGTCTGAGTAGTAACTTTAGTTAGATTTAGGGATTCTCATAGGGATTTCATGCCTTATTAGATCACTGAATGATTAGGATTCTAAATATATATGTTCATCACCTAAGTTGAGATTAATACTGAATTCTGGACTGATCACCTAGGATTTAGATCTGAGTGTGAATTATAATCTGAAAGAACTTAGTGTGAGCAATTTGACTAGATACAAAGAAATTTGGTTTAGGAGAATTGTGAACTTAAGAGATTTGGATCGTTAGGTTGCTAGACATATATAGTAATTGCAACGAGTCTATCGCTTTTGCTTAACCTGAATCCTTATTTCCTAAGTGTCTACATTGTATAATTTTCTGAGAACACCCTGAGTCTATCGCTTTTCTCCCATCGAAACACATCTTTACATTTCCGCATTGTTTACTACTTTCTCATCTGATTGATTTAGCTAAGTTTGAAAACATATAATCTATTGCGTGATCTTTAGTCCCTGTGGATACGATACTCTTTATACTACAATCGCATAACTGTGCACTTGCAGTAGAATAAAGATAATTCTTTATCTATCACCAATCTCATGCTTGAATACTATCTACAAGGCTATCCCAAGGCTGCTTGTTAGACGCCTCAAGCCTCTGCCGCCTTCCCTAAGTCTACCAAATTAGACAGCCTTTGTTAAGGACAGACTTCTCATTAAAAACATGTTACTTTCTAGTGAAATAGTCAACGATTACCATAAAAAAAAAGGGCCTAAGCGGATAGCAATAAAAGTAGACATCGCGAAAGTTTTTGATATTATATCGTGGACCTTTTTCTCAACTTCCTAGAAGGTTTACAATTTCCTACTATCTATATTGACTGGCTGAAACCATGCATCTGTACAACTAATTTCACAGTGGGCTATAATGGCATGGTCAATGGTTTCTTTAAGGGGAAAACAGGGTTACGCCAAGCAGACCCTCTTTCACCATATCTATTCGTGATTGCCATGAATACATTGTCTCTAATGCTAATAAAGGTGCTGAGGAAGGTAGATTTGGGTAACATTTCAAATGCAAATTGTCAAAGCTGACCCATATGTATTTTGCCGATGACCTACTGATATTCACTGGCGGAGATTTGAGATCAATCCAAAATGTTCTGCAAATTCTTCATGAGTTCGAACTACGATCAGGCCTAGCTGTGAGCCTCCAGAAATCAGCTTTCTTCACTTCAGGATTGTCAAAGCAAGAGTTAGAAACAATTCAATTCTCAACAGGAATGCCAAATGCTTGCCTACCAATCAGATATTTAGGGGTTTCGTTGTGTACAAGAAATATAAATACCTCAAACTGTGAAGTTCTCATTCAACAGGTCAAAGGGCGACTCTCTTCTTGGAGTCACAAGACTCTCTCATTTGCTGGCCGTCTGTTCCTTATCAAAACAGTAATAGCATGCATCTCGAATTTCTGGTGTTCGTCTTTTATTCTGCCAAAATAAGTGATAAAGCGGATCAGTACAATGTGTGGAATATTTCTTTGGAAAGGAAATTTGGATTCTCATCACTCTGCTCGTGTGTCTTGGGATTTAGTCACTAAAACAAAGGCGCAGGGAGGTTTAGGCATAAAGGACTTATTCACTTGGAATAGAGCATGCACTCTAAAGCTCCTTTGATTGATGTTCTTTCAATCAGGTTCAATCTAGGTTGGATGGTTCAAGACGGAGCTTCTAAAAGGAAATGCAGGGAAGCTTTGGACTGCTAAGCCTAACGCAAGGAACTCGTGGTTGGCAAATAAGCTGATTAAACTCAGAGAAGAGATTTAAGCTTGGATCAAATTGAATATTGGCAATGGTGAGAGTTGTCGTTTTTTGACTGACAATTGGTCTCCCTTCGGGAAAATCCAAGACTACTTGTTAGAAGATAGTAACTCAAGACTGGGAGTGCCCTTCACACAACAATAACCGAGCTTAATATGCAGGGACAATGGCTTCTACGGCTGCAAGAACAGATCGCCATGTTAATGTTCACGCATTCTAGACTACTCTAAATCTAACACAGCAAAAGGACAATTACAATTGGGTCATTGATGATAAGCCAAGTTCGAAATATTCTACAGGATTAGTCTATACAAAACTGTGTGGGGAGTTAGGCGAGGTGCCTTGGACAAAGATCATTTGGCGTACTGGTGGGATCCCCGAACACATTTTCCATGCTTGGCTAGTTCTTCTGAATAGGTGTCCAACTAGAGACAAGATAGCATCTTGGGGATTACAGACAGCATCAACTTGTCTCTTATGCAATGGCGCTGATGAAACGAGAAACCATATCCATTTCGATTGTCCTTTTGCTTGGGCTATTTGGAACCGATCTCTATAAGAGCAGGTCTTGAAAGTCCGCGTAATTGGGAACATCTTATAGTCAGGCTACAAAACCTACAGGGGAACAAATACTTAAAGAGATTGGTTATACTGGCATGGCAAGCGGTGATGTAATGGATTTTTGCGGAAAGAAACGGGAGATTGCATCGATGTGTGTTCATATCAGAGGACTTCCTTTTTTTTAGTCGAACCATTCATTCATTCATTAATAGAATTCCCTCAAAAGAGGAGGATGAATTACAAGATAAAACATAAACAATACCCAAAGTTTTGCCAACCAAATGGCTAAAAAGACCAGATAGAAGTAGATACACTTTATCAAAAGAAAGCATGAAGAATCGAAGAAGACTAAGATCCCATGAATATCCTGATTAGCTGTACCCGACACACTCGTAAGTGCGTTAAACTCTGAACTAAAGCCAGAGAAGATGTCTGCTACAAAAGCAGAGAAGATGCCTACAACAAAGGCAGGAAGGACAATAAACCGGGAGGAAAAACCTTGCAATACCGATGAGTCTTGTTCAACCAAACCACTTATCAGTGGAACTTTTGGAAAGAAGAGACAATAATTGCCCGATGGAACCAGTAACTCCGGATCTAGTGATTTAGTTGGCAACACTCCTTCAAACAACCAAGAAAGGGAGGCCCAACATAACACATACGAATCCATAAAGAACTTGGAACAAAGCCTGAATAATTCAGTAAGGGGTCTGCATAATGCAGTAAACGATCGCACAAAGCCGATAAAGATGACATCGACGGCGAGCTGAGGAGGTGGGGATAGGGGAGGAACGACCGACAGAGACTGACTAACGAACATCTAGGGAAGAACTCTTGTCCAAGGAGCTATCCGAAGTGTCGAAGCCAACCCCGCAGCCGAGGGGTGCCGATCTGGAGCAAGGAGGGTCGACGGTGGAGGGGAGATGGAGTAGGGGACGACAAGGCTCAAAGCTAGGAGGAGGAAGACGGGTGGGTCAGGAGGGTCCGGAGGTTCGGGTGGGATCGGAAGGAATGACGGCAGTGCACACAACCGACCCGGAGCATGGCAAGGCGAGCTCACCAACGTCGGGTCCGGAGGCTTGAAGACGACACCAACCCACGCAAGGATCTGAGGCTTGAACGCGAAAGCGAGCAGAGAAGGGGGAGATGGAGAGGAGGTTGCGGTGGAGGGGAAGCTGAAACGGAGAGGGAGGCTTAAACGCGAGGCAGGCTTCAAGGTGGAGGATTGTGCAGAAGGAGGACGATGGAGGTGAAGGGGCGGCGTAACTAAGGAAGATTGGGGCCGTGGAAGTGGGTGCGGATACGGAGGCTCCAGCAGAGGTTGGATAATGGACATCTGAGGAGAAGCTCTTGTCCAAGGAGCATTCCGAGATGCCGAAACCAAATCTGCAGCCGGAGCAGTCCGACAACGAACGGTGACAACTTGCGATGCAAAGGAGCGGTGAGAGATTATCGACGGAGGAGGTTCCGGCGGTACAGGGAGGACATGCGGTTTAGCCAGCAAAGAAATGGAGGTGCTCGGGTCGGGAGGTTTTAACGGAGGAGGAGCGGAGGCGGGGGATTCTGGAGAGATGAGAGATTGAGGATACGAGGGCACAACCGTCAGGATAACGCACCAGAGAGGTCGAGAAGTGTGAGGTGACACCGGAGATTCAGGTGGAGGATCGAAGGCGAGGAGGCTTGTGAGAGGTGAGAGATACACCCACAAAGGGGGCGGATCTGAGCAAAAGGACAGTGGCGGAGGGAGGGGCAAGGCGAGTAGCTCCGGCGAAACTGAAAAAGGGACGAGCGGAGCTGAGGCTACCTTTGACGGAGGAGCGGCGGACAAAGGAAGGTGAGAAGCTAATGGCGGTGGTGGAGGTTCGGGAGGTTCCGGAGGAGTGGTGGCAGCTCGCGAGGAGGTGGGGGAGACCATCGGCGACAGATCAGGCCGGAGATGCGACGCCGGCTAGAGGGAGGAGGATTGTTGCCGGAAGGTTGGGGCGGCTACCTCGAACTCCGAGCCAGAGAGCTTAGGATTATCAGAGGACTTCCTAAGAAGGCTAACTGAACGGCAAATCAAAGAAAAATTGTTGAGCTATCGTATCTTTAATCCGACAAGGTCCTCTGCCATTCCTCAAATATAGCTTTCATCTTCTTCTTTAGGTCTGTGATCAAGCTCAATCTTTGATCTTATTGCATGATTGAGATACGATCAATACATCTGGAATTTGGTAGATGAACGATCAGTACAAGACGTCGATACCACCAAGTTAATTCTGCATTAAAGTCACCAACCACCAAGAAAATTGGGCTTTCACTGGGCCTTTTTGTTTTTTCAATTACTGGGTTTTATGGGTTCTGATCATATTATGAATTATTGTACTAAGGGTTAAAAACAAACTATAGCCTTGGCTTGTAACTCTTTTATTTTCCTTTTGCATTTAAATATGAAAAACTTTGTTAAAAAAAAAAATCTATGTAGCTTGGAAGCTCACCTAATGACCGCTTTCCACTTCGAAATCAGAGTCGGAACCTGAAACTTGTGAACGTTTTCGAATCTCGCTTTTAAAACATTTCCAAAAGAATTATTTAACAACACGAGCTTTGCTTCCGTTTTAAAATTATGATGTCGTAAATAAATAGACAATGTAGAGTTATCATTTATAATATTTTTATTTTATAAAAATCTAAAAACTAGAAAGAATAAAATCATATAAGATGTTGAAACTAATAGTATAATTTGACATTTGTGCATTATAAATTTTATATTTTATTTATAAATAATCTTGCTTAAATAGATTTTATTAATCATTTGTGAAATGAAAACATTTAGGTAGTTGTATACTATTACCTTTGAAATTTTCTTTTATTTTTTACAACATTTTGAATATTTGATATATTTTATTAAGAATGAATGTATTTATTTTGATGCTTGATTTTGAATCATATAAATTTTAATTATGGATGTTTTAAAATTAATATATTAGCTTTTTAGTACAAGTTTATATGTATATCCGTTTCTAATACATACCCGGTTCTTATATAACTTTTTAAAATCGCTTTTGCGCTTCGATACAATTTCGCTTCCACGTATTTGCTTCTGATTCTATATAACCTAGATTATCATATTTGTGCTTATGTACCTAGAAATCTCAATTGTTGCTTGAAACTTTTTTTTTTTTGAATTTGTGGAAGTTCCGGACTTTAAGTTTAAAATTTCTCTCAGACCCGAAGACAATTTTTCAAGATTTTTATTTTAAAAAATAATTCTTCGTACTAAGGAACACGAGATACAAACAAAGAAATGACCCATGGTACATAATCAGTCTTAAATGTTGGTTTTGCTTCTGATTATATTTTGCATTGGAATTTCTACACTTAGGGTGTAACTGGTAACCATATTTGAGAATAGGAATCTTAAGGAATGATGCATTCCCGGTCATTCCTAAAAAAATTTACCATTTACAAAAAATATTTGTTATATATGGGACCCACCTAATTCCTCATTGTTCCTTAGTTTATGAGGAACCATAGAACAAATATATTCCATATCAAATTTGTTAAGGAACAAAAAAGAAAAATTAAAAAATTAGTAAAAGTATATTATTATGTAAATAAATGTATAGAATATTGACATTTTAACGTCAATTTTTCCACGCTCAACTAGGCTATCTTCTCTATATATTATATTTCTAATCAAAACTTTTTTTATAGTCTAATACATCGGCTAAAGCATAAACAAGAGGTAGCCAATGATTATTCTTTTTTTTATAGCGTTGGTTTGTAGTAACATGTATCATGTGTATGTGTTATAGATATTATGTCAAGTTCAACAAACACAAGTGGAGTACGTCGTGGACGTCAATCAAGCGATGAAGCAAGAACCACAACCGGAGGTGGAACAACTCGTGAAGGCCAGGTATTTATGTGTATATAAGATGTTTTTGCAATTATTATATTATTAGTATGGAATATTTTTAATTAACTATTAGAATATATGTACTTTAGTATTTGTGGAAGGATAAAAATTGTCAAGTTATGCTTGAAGTTGTCATTACGGAACTAAGAGCGGATGACTACCGTAGTAGAATGCCCGATGTTGCTGCTAGAAAAAGAATTGAGAACAAATACTTTGAGTTAATGGGAGAAAAGATTTCTTGGGATTCAGAAATAACTAGCAAAATTGGTTACTTGCGTAAACTATGGATTATTTACGGTCAACTTATCAAGCGCGCTGGTGTTGCGGTTAATCCTTTCACTGGACAAATAGATATGATGCAAACCTGGTAGACTAATCGGATTGCGGTAACTGTCTATATATTTATAAATGATTATACATGTTTTTGTTTAGAAAAAACTAGTTACTAACTTTTAATTTTTATTGTTCTCAGGAATATGGAAATAAAGGAAAATTTGTTCGTGTGTTGCAAAGAAAACCGTTGCCTTTCAAAGATTTGCTGGACCAAATATTTGGTGAACATGATGTTGAACAAGACGAACGTTATTCTCCACATATGCTTAGCCAACATATCCAGCAGACTCAGCCTACTTTAGCTACCAATGATGGCCTTGTAATGGACCAAATGCAAGAAGATCAAAGTGTTGAACCAATTACGATTTACGAATGTGCCTAACGATCAAGGATCCCAACCATCAAAGGTAAAAGATTTTTCAAAAGACAAAAATTGCATTGACTTCAATTTTGTTTTGTAGTTATGAGATGCTGAGAGGGAGACATGGAGCATTTGACCCAAAAACTTATTACATCGACATTTTTTTTTTAATATTATTTGTTGAATATTTATTATTTTAAAACACCCATTCCTTTTTATGGTTATCATTTACTATAACAGTTTTTCCCTACATTCATTCTTTCTATTTTATTCCACATAATTCTTTTCATTCTTTTTCCCTATAGTTCCTATTATTCCTAAGGTGATTACCAGTTACACCCTTAGTAAATAAAATTATGTTTTTTTTGTTCAGTGTTTTAAACCAATGGTCTAACCGCTGTTTTTTGCAATCGCATTCGCAACACGCAAAATTGCTACATAACTAAACCGGAAATAGATGTTCATGTGATCAACCGTCTAATAAAATATATGTTAAACCAATAGAATCTTGGACAATTAAGAGATCAAAGAGATATAGAAAGAGGAACTTGCTGAGCAGCATTATATATGACATAATTGGAGTCAAAGTAAATACATATTAGACCGAATAATTAAAACTTGATAAGCTGAAATAAGATGGACTTATTTAATTAGGTAAAATACTATATCGAGGATACAAAACAATATTTTAATGAAACAAGAATAAAATTCTAAAACAATACATTTTTTTTTACAATAATATGAAAGCATAGAACCTATATATCCTTTATCTATGTTGGTAGCACCGTTCCAACATGAACACCAAACAACTGTCTAAGGCGTGCACTTCGTGCTAGTTTATCTACTGTCGAGTTTTTTGTGCGCGAAATTTGCTTGAGCTCAAAGGGTGTGAAGAAATCTTTCCTTCGATCGAACTCATCGTGGTGGACTGAGAAAGCTGGCCATTCTTCTGGATTAGATACAATCTTAACCAACTCCAAACAGTCTATCGCAAAGGTGTTAGGTTGTTGACGTGTCTTTATGCATTCCATAGTCCAAATAAGTGCTTCGAACTCCGCATGAAGAGGGGACAAACTTGTCCTAATATTCATTGAACCCATCATCAGATTTACATCTCCCTCATCACATCAATATCATCCTTGCCTTGTGAAAATGTTTCCTTCCTTCCATGACCCATCAACTAAACACCACCGACCATGTTGAACGAAATCCCTAACATTAGAATTTGTACTTCCATGATTTACTATTTCACCACAATCTCTGTTGATTTGAGCATCCCCCCCCCCCCCCCATGTTAATGATTCAGTCTCTGCCAGTTTTAATGTCTCATGGGGATCTCTATCAACCTGACTGTAAACCATATCGTTTCTACTCTTCCAAATATACCACATAATCTATGGATAAATCTCCATTCTACAGTCTGATGGTGTTCGCCAAAACAAATAATCCATATTAGTGAATATTGAAGTTGTTGGAAATAAATCAGGGTTTGATGGGATCACGGATAATGCCCATACTTGTCGAGCTGGTGGACATTCAAAGAGAACATGATTGAGCGATTCTTCCATTCCACACCGAGTGTCACACTTAATTCCCCTAGAATATAACAGACATCCTGATATAGCTTGCCATACGAAATGTCGTATTTTAGGGGGGCATTTTATTTTCCATGCAAATTCTTGGAGAGCTTTTATACCTGGTCCCGAAACTGGGAATGGCATCCCAACCTCCGTAAATTCTCTCTCTGTATTATAACCAGATTTCAGCGTGTATTTCTCGGTCGCCCAAAACGGCTGAATTGGATGCCCATTACTTTCTCCACGTCCTCCGGATCAATCACCATTTCTATCAAATCTTTATTCCATATATTCTTCGTATGATCAATTAGCTGGTCCACCATTGTAACATAGTGTATAGTAGCCGTATTTTGTTTGGCTGGTCTCAGGCGATAGGTTGGTATCCATGGATCATTCCATATTGAAATAGATGTCCTTGTTCCCACTCTTTTAATTAGTCATTTTTTAACCAGAGATCTAGCTGATATCATACTTTTCCATCCATAAGATGGTGAGTATGATTTTATCGGATCCAATGGATCCGTATTCCTTAAATTCTTCCTTTAAATATTCTTACAAAAAGAATGTCATGCCTTTCAATTAGTCTCCATAATTGTTTTGCCAAGAAAACCGTATTTGTATCCTTGAATGCTCGAAATTCAATCCCACCTTCTTTCTTATCTCTACAAAGGTTGTCCCACGCTATCCAATGCATCCCTGGATTCGATCCTCCCGAATTCCACAAAAAACGAGAAACCATACTCGTCAATTTTGTTTATATTGTATTTGGCAGCCGGAAAAAAGACATTACATGATTCGGCATAGCCGTTGCAACTGATTTAATCATAACCTCTTTGCCTCCTCTAGATAGTTGTTTTGTTGTCCAACCATTGACTCTCCCAGATAATCTATCATGTAGGAATCCAAAAATCTGATTCTTTGATCCACTCAAGCATTCCAGAATCCCCAGGTATGTTCCCATGCCCCAACCGTATTGATTCCTAGAATCATCTTCATTTCCTCTTTGACCACATCTTCTACTTTGTGTCCAAATTGTAACAATGATTTTGTAAAATTAATTTGTTGACTTGAAGCCTTCTCATAATCCTTAAGTATCCTTAAGATCGTCTCACATTCCTCTTTATTAGCTCGGCATAAAAACAAGCTATCGTCTGCAAATAGCAGATGTGAGATGGAGGGGCATCTCCTTGCCACCTTTAACCATGTTATCTGTTTTTCCCGTTCCGCTCTCTTAATATTTGAAATTAGTGCTTCCGTGCACAAAATAAATAGATATGGTGACAAAGGATACCCTACGGAGACCCCTCTCTGGAACTATAGATCCTCGTGGTTGGCCGCTAATGAGAACCTTATACTGCACTGTAGGTATACATGTCAATATTCGATCAATCCATGTTGGCGCAAACTCCATTTTACCAAGAAGACCTCCAATAAAGGGCCATTCAATCCGATCATAAGCTTTGCTCATATCCGTTTTAATTGTCATAAATTTTTCTTGACAGGATTTGTTTGTCCTCAATCCATAAAATATTTCCTGTGCAATAAGTATATTATCCGACATCAATCTCCCTGCAACAAAAGCTGATTGCGTCTCCGAAATCAGACTTGACATGAATCCCTTCAATCATTGACATAATACCTTCGAAATAATCTTGTATCCTACATTGCATAGACTTATAGGTCTCATTTCCGTCATTCTAGTTGGCCGTTCCGTTTTAGGTATCAAGCAAATATTTGTCATATTCATCCTTGAGTCAAAATTCCCTTCATGGATAAACATGTTAGCCCATTGAGTAACTTCCTTCTTCACAATCGGCCATGACTGTTGGAAAAATAGTACTGTCATTCCATCTGGGTCTGGTGCTTTTTCTGGATGCATCATAAATAGAGCACTCCTAACTTCCTCCTCGGAATCTAACACCATAAGTTTCTCATTCATTTGAGAAGTAATTGATACCGGTATTTCCTCTAGGAATTCCTCAAAATCCTCTGGTTTGGTAGAAGTGAATAGATCCTCAAAATATTGAACCACTACACGTTCTACCTCATTATCTTTTGTAACCCAATCTCCACTGGAATTGTGGAGCCCAACTATTTTGTTTCGTGCTCGTCTTTGTTTTGTCAACACAAAAAAGAACTTTATGTATCGATCTCCATCTGTGTGCCAGAGATTTCTACTCTTCTGTTGCAAAAATTGATCTTCGTCTCTGTATGCCTCCTTTAATTTTTCTGTAATTTTTAAAACCTCTTCATGAGTCCGTAAATCATCTTTCTGAACCTGCTCCAGAGCTTTTTGTAGCTCAGCTATTTTTTCCTTCCCATATGGAAGGTTATGTTTCCTCCATTTTGATAATTCATCTCTACATCTGCCAATCCTAGATACCAAATTCACTCCATACTCATCTTCTACGGACTCACATCCTAATTTTATTGTGTCCATAATTCCATCTTTCCCCACCCATCGTTTATCAAATCTGAATGTTTGCGCATTTTCTCAATATTGTCCTCAATAGTTGCCACAATCGGTAGATGATCTGAGCCTATCATCCCCAGATACTCCACGGATGACAGTGGAAACAGTGTGTGCGAATCCTCACTAGCTAATGCTCGATCCAGCTTACACCTTATTAGTTTCTTTCCCCTCCACCCCCCCCCCCCCCCATGAGAGAGAATCCCCTAATGTCGGGAATTCAATTAAGCCGCAGTCCCTAATCATATTATTAAAAGAGATAAATGTCGATGAATGTCTTATAGTTCCTCCCTGCTTTTCATGATCCTGTAATCTCATTGAGGTCCCCAACATTAACCATGGCTTTGTCCTACTCAAGCCAAATCGTGTTAATCTTTCCCACACCTGATCCCTTAATTTTTGTACTGGCTCGCCATAAACAAAAAAATGGAATTTCTGTGTCCTAGTACGTCCGCCTCCACATTGATGATCCTGTTGCTAGAATAAATAATGTCTACATTAAATACATCATTGTAGTATAAAGCCAGTCCACCACTGGCTCCTCTCGGTTCTACCGTAAAAATTTTGTCGTATCCAAAATGACCCATAAAATTGTGAGTAAAACCATATTCTTGTTTGGTCTGTGATAATGACAAGAACTCTGGTTTGTGTTTGTGTCAAATCTCCCATAAATAACTGATAGTCCATTTACTACCTTATCTTTGACAATTCCAGCCTAATATTTTCATATTAAAGAACTAAGGGATTATTAATCAAATATGGCCTCTGGGTAATATATCCCAGAACCAAGATTATAATCCATTTTTGAAATTGCACATCCCTAATTCGCCCACCGAGTTTGTATCCTCTTCCTTCGCAACTTGACACCAAGAGCTTGCGCCAAAACGAAATCTGAGACCATAGAACATGATATATTTTCCGTTTGATTTTACATAATAACTTTATACCAAAACCAAACATATTAAAGCTCGAGAGCCCCTCCTTAACATTGAAGCTCACCGAGTTACATTTTGGAAGAACCCTTAACCTTTGAAAATTTAATATCCCCTAGAACTCCATTAGCCAACCGAATTCGATATTATCCTCTGAATTATATATTATCCATTGTATTTTGTAGATCATGAGTACTGTTCATAATAGAGTTGCATAATATAATATCAATGGACATAGCCATCCTCCCCCAGAAGCTCCGAGAACATATAATCTCCACTCCTCTTGTTGCACCACCCTCCATTGTAAATACTCAATATAGTAGTAAAACTCTACATTGTCCTTGTCCAAAAGAAACCTCAGCCAATACCACTTTAAGTAGCTACCTTGGATCCCTCTTCCCAACCATACCATATAAGTCCATAATTCTTGATCTCCAGACTTCTTTAATCTCCAATTTTCCTAGGGTCGCTTACCTGTTAAAAACTACAAAGTATAAACCCCTCCCACCATTCTTAATGAGGGCTCTACAGCTCGATTCTCCTGATCCAATGTTATGTGACTATGTACAAGAAACCTGCAATGCCAAAAACCATCAAATCTGATCGAACCATTCTGCAAACTAAGGCTATGTAGCTGTACCCAAGACTGATTCATATTACACCCCAGATAACATTCTGCTATACCGCCCAACGAGTATACAACTCCCAAGTCCTCATCAAGCTTCCATTTAAACAAATACCATCTAACCTTTAAAGAGAGCAGATCAAATTGCCATCTAAGCATTGTCATATAAACTCTCCAAATCCCTTCTGCACTTCTGTCCTTTAAAATGAACCTTCTCCGGTAGTTTGACCAAAAATGACACCAAATAGGAGCCATAGTCGAGGGCATACACTGAAACCAAAAAACCAAAGCATATACCTCCACCAAAATAACCTGATACACCATCCATGACAGTCTCAAGAACAAGCATTCATGATCCCAATATGTCTTTAAACCATGCTCGTAGGTAAATGTCATTGACATCCAATAACAATACCCAAACAAAACAATACTTTCTTCCATTAAAAACCAACACAAAACGTGAACCATTTCATTATTCAGAAATGCAAACAAAACCAAACTTTCTTTCCATAGATGTGAACAATCTAATAGTAAGGCCCTTTGGCACGGTACAACCGTATATAAACTTGGAAAATACCAGACAACAACAAAGAAAAATTGCTTCCTACTAGCTTGAAAGAGAGCCCAATACTCCACTAGTTTCCCCCGAACTATCCAATGAAAACTTATTGAATCATGAAATTTCGAAATAACAAAGGTCTTGAAACCTTAAACGGCTGTCTTACCATGATCCGTAACGATCACGTCCTCCTTTTCTTCTCCCACCACTGTATCCTTCTCCATTATTGATGTTCCTCTTTCCACTGGTTTCTTCCTTGGCGAAGTCAGGGACTGCACCAGCCGCTTCTTTCCGAGACGTCCCCTATTTATAGGTCCCCCACCAGTGCCCTTTATCTTCCTCACCATCTTCCTTGCATCGCCCTCCTTCCCTGTGTAAGCTTTCTGCTTCATTTTCTTATCCTCTATCTGTATTTTCTCTTGATTGTTCTCGCTAATGGTCTGGTCAAACTCCCCAGCCTCTCCCTGATCAATGAATTCTCCTGTATTGCCTCCCTCATTATTTGATTCTTCCAACAAGTCCATTAACTCATCAATGTTCCCAAAGTTTTCGAGCTCCTTTCCCACGTCCATGTCTTGGAATCCCATGTCCAATGAATCCGACTCCATCAAAGCGTCCACAACCGATTTGATCTCCTTCCTCACACTCTTCTCCTGATATGAGCAATCTGTTTCTGCCGCTTGATACATTTTTCCCACTACATTCTAACTGAGCCCCAATCCTTTAGTACTAAAGGCCTCCAGAATAGCATGCTCGTCTCGACAAAAGCACTGCACCTTTCAGCTTTGCACCCACCTTTGTTTCCTTGTGAGAGTATACTTGTATGTGCCTATACTGTTTTGGAGAATATTTTTTTTTGGCCTCTTGAACTCTGACCTGAAGATCCTTCTCCATATCAACGGTCGCGTTCATATCGACTTGATCCGTAACTTTTGTCCCTTCTCGACCTTGAATACGCATAGCCTCATAAGTCTTGCTCTTCCCATTATTCTTGCTAGTTTCTTCTCTCTGTTTTCCATGATCCTTTCGGCCATCTTGTGAGTCTTCACCTCTCCCATACATAACGGTACCCTTCTAACTTACTCCCTCTAAAATATCCGATAGGTCCCTTGGATCCAAATCACTTCTCTTCTATGAATTCTTGTCCTCTATCTTCGGCTCTTCCTTCATTGGGAACACCTCAGTTTCATGGCACATGCTGTTGCATATCCTACAGAAACCATGTAGCCTTTCGTATCTCAATTGTACCAGAACTTCCTCACCACCATCAAATTCCACCGTTAACACAAAAACCAATGGCTTAAGACCATTGAGCACCACTCGTACTCGTCCATTATCCAAGTCCACAGTTTCTGCCTTGCCGATATCCGCTTGAATGTTAAATCCGCCTAGTAATGGAGCGGTAGCTCCATAGCTTTCACCCAAAACGAGATCGATCATGGATAGTTAGCATCAATGATCGGCTCCCACCTCACCAGTGAGATCATCCATGAATCAAAATGAAATGGACCCAAATTAAGTACCTCCACGATATCCTTTTCCTCATCAAAGTCGAACTAGAAACGTCCAAGCCCGAGATCTGCACCAGCGATCCTGTCCTCCATGTTCCATATCTTGGGAAACATGTGAACCAAATGCTTTGTATCCTGGCGTCGTGGATTCATGCAGCGCCCTATCGCGTCCGTTCGTAAGCCTTGATCAGCTCGGTGTTGTCAAATCTCAGAGATTTTCAACTGATGAGTTGATGTCGCACCCCTCTTGCCTTCACTCTTAGACAAAGTAATATTTCTTTGTGACATCCTCTCTTTCGAAAAATAAATTTTCTTGTAGAAACAAGAATTTGTTGTAGTTGTGATTGAATCAACGACGTACTTCCTTTCCTTATTAAATGAGTGAGAGTATAATTTGAAAAAAAAACCCGACTTATTTGCGTCTTGAGGACAATGTACAAACATTTGTATATATAGCACATAAGGAGGGCGAATAGATTACTTTCTTAGATATTTTAAACCCTTGAAATTGGAGAGAAAGTGACATTAGGCATGAAAGACGAAAGGACTTCTTCTCTGGTATCTCTGTTGACCGGAGTTGCCATGTCGATTAGCTCTCTAAGTGAACTGCATCTAGACATAGAATTGCTTCTGTCTCCTCTAGATACTTCAGTTCTGTGAAGCTTAGCAACACAGACAGAGAATCCTTGTAAAGCTGAGAGCTTTGCGTGGAAGTTTATCTCGTAATGGCGTTCACTAATAAATGTCATTGCCATTGCCGGTGTGATCTCCTTCTCGTCCTTAAACACAGTTTTTTATATCTCAAGATGCAGAGAGACTGAGTTGAATCATTACAACAAGGAAAAAAATCTTACCTCGATGAAAAGTTCCAAACCGTGGTGATTGTTGATGAGTTCTTGTTCTTCTGTGAAATGGGTATCAGGATATTCTAAGACAAAAAGGTGACAACCTATGTCCCATCCGCTAAAATCACATCCTCCTCGTGATCTCCATCTTTGCTGTATTGGTGTAGGACATGAGTTTTCAGCATCATGCAAACCGTGGTTTCCTGTTGGAAGTATAAATTTCATCTCTCGTCTAGAGAGTTTACTGTTATTCATGTACCCAAAACTTTCATTGCTATAAGAAGAGTCTCGAATAACAATTGGTGCAATCTCGAGGCCGGGATGTAAATTGAAGACCGGCCAAGGATCAGATGATGATAACGATTAAATCGTATCACTTGTTAGAATCACGAATAAGCAAACCAATGTTCGTAAAACACGGATTCACTAAACACCAAGCTTACTTAGGCAGAAACTTAAGCCACAAGAAAACAGAGAAGAAGAAGATAATGAATTATTATTTATTAGATTGATTATGTAACACAAGAGATTACAATCTCTTTTATAACACCAAAACATTAATGCAAACACCAACACCCAAAACGTAAATATAAACCGACTCTAAGTCTGGTTAACGACGTAAACCGTTAACTAAACCGTTAATTATCAAAAACAATTAAACCCAAAACCATAATACCAATTTCCTATATCAAATCTCCCTCTTTCGAAAGACCTTGACCTCAAGGTCTAAGCTCAAGAAATTTTTGTGAAACAAAGGTAAGAGATGAATCCTTGCGTTGGTGAAGATGAACCGGGGTAGCAGCAGGTTTCCATGTTGTAGCAGTAGCATTAATGAATTTCCATGTGTTTTCTTGTTCTTCCAACGGTGTCACACATGAAATGCATGAGCTTTAATCTCAAGATCAGATACAAGGTTCTCAATATAAGCCACTGATCTTTTGACATGAGCAGTAGAAGACAAGAGCTGAAGTGAACCAAAGATTTCAAGATACGGCAGTGTATCCGTGTCTACCGACCGACTTAATTCACCTTCTCTAACAACACTCCACTTATCATGTTTAAGCGATATTCCCCCAGGCTCCCACACTTGATCTGTAAGAGAGAGCTCAGACTTATCCAACTTACTCAGTGACTCCCTTATCATACTAAGCTTTACGGCCTGCATTTTATGAAATGATCCTTGTTGAACTCTGTGAAAGATCACCTCTCTTTGGTCTTGTGTAAACCGCATATACAACTTATGAAAATCCCCAGTCATAGGCTCTATTGTCTGAAACATTTGTCGGCCTAAAACCATGTCACAATCTCCATGCGAAATGACCCTCAAATCTGTATGAGATGAAGAGCTTGTTGTCCGTATATTTGCGTAATCTGATATTCCAATAACTGTGTCAAAAGAGCTGTGTGCACTTTCACTATCTTCATGTTGTTGTTGTTGAACACTTTCCGTCGTAGCCTCCTCCACGTTCAGTTCTCTTTCCAGCATTTGAAACCTTCCAAGCTTAGCTTTTTCTTTAGAAAATTCCATTCGCTCTTCAGTTTTCTTAACCTGCTCAATGTGTACAGGCTGTGTTATTGTCCTTTTTTGGTGGATGAGCTCTTTCATACAACCTTCCCACTAGCAAACAATTGCGTAATGTCAGAGGATGAAACAATTGTATGTTTATTCTAGTATCCACTCTTAAACCATCCAGAAAAACACTGACCAAAACAGCCTCAAAGATTCAAGCTAGTGCTCAATTGCTTAAATTTCACATAATAGTCTTCTATACCATCGGTTTCTTTCAATTGTTGTAACTCATCAATCGGATCTATTGACAACTCTTTGAATCTTTCTAACCTTTTTTGATGAACCAGGTCTGGAATAAGATGAGTTTGAACCACAAGTGTTGTCGCAAGTCTTGAATGAATACCATCTGATCTGGATTCTCGAATCGTCGACGCTCCAGTTTTTTGAGATTTCATGTTTATTGATGATAATCGGGATCGTATCGACTCAAGGAGATCCACGATATGCTCATTGTTTTTCTCCGTCATCGTGTTTTCAAGAAACAACGAAGCTCTGATACCTTTGATAACGATTAAATCGTGTATCACTTGTTAGAATCAAGAATAAGCAAACCAATGTTCGTAAAACACAGATTCACTAAATACCAAGCTTACTTAGGCAGAAACTTAAGCCACAAGAAAACAGAGAAGAAGAAGAGAATGAATTATTCTTTATTAGATTGATTACGTAACACAAGAGATTACGATCTCTTTTATAACACCAAAACACTAATGCAAACACCCACACCCAAAACGTAAATATAAACCGACTCTAAGTCTGGTTAACGACGTAAACCGTTAACTAAACCGTTAATTATCAAAACCAATTAAACCCAAAACCATAATACCAATTTCCTATATCAGACGATGCACTATTCTCTGAATGTTTTGATAGATTACGAGTCAATCCGGGCTGAAATTGTTCTGCCATAATACCAATTTATTAATTAAAATTATGTTTTTTGGTCAAACGGAATTTTGCTGTTTTGGGGGAATAACGGAAATTTTGTGATTTTGGCAGAAAAACAAAATTTTGCATTTTTGACAGAAAATGGAATTTCGGGGTTTTGACGGAAAAATGGAATTTCGCGGTTTTGGCGGAAAACATAATTTCGCATTTTGACGGGAAAACAGAAATTTTGCAGTTTTGACGGGAAAACTGAACTTTGCGGTTTTGGCGGGAAATTAAAATTTTGCGGTTTTGGCGGAAAAACGGAATTTTGCAGTTTTGGCGGAAAACAAATTTTTGTGGTTTTGGCGGGAAAACGAAATTTTGTGGTTTTGGCGGGAAAACAGAATTTTGCGGTTTTCACGTAAAACTGAACTTTGCGGTTTTGGCAGAAAAATGAAATTTTGCGGTTTTGGCGGGAAAACAGGAATTTTACGGTTTTTGCGGGAAAAATGAACTTTGCGGTTTTGGCAGGAAAACGGAATTTCGCGTTTTTGACGGAATAACGGAATTTCACGATTTTGGCGGAAAAATGAAATTTTGTGATTTTGATGGGAAAACAGAATTTTGCGGCTTTGACAGAAAATAAAATTTCGTGGTTTTGACGGAAAAACGGAATTTCGCAGTTTTGACGGGGAAACAGAATTTCGCGGTTTTGACGGGAAAATAGAAATTTTGCGGTTTCACAACAAAAACACAAAATTTCATTTTCCGCCAAAACCGCCAAATTCTGTTTCCTCGTCAAAACCGCAAAAATTCTATTTTCCCGCCATAACCGTAAAGTTCAGTTTTCCAGCAAAAATCGCAAAATTCTGTTTTCCCGCCAAAACCGCAAAATTTCATTTTTCCCTCCAAAACCGCAAAGTTCAGTTTTCCGTCATAACCGCAAAATTCTGTTTTCCCGCCAAAACCACAAAATTTCGTTTTTCGCAAAAATTGCAAAATTCCGTTTTTCCGAGAAAACTGTAGAATTTTATTTTCTCGCCAAAACCGCAAAGTTCAATTTTCCCGTCAAAACCGCAAAATTCTGTTTTCCCGTCAAAACCGCAAAATTTCATTTTCTGCCAAAACCGCAAAGTTTAGTTTTCCCGTCAAAACCGCAAAGTTCAGTTTTCCCGTTAAAACCGCAAAATTTCGTTTTCCCGTCAAAACCACAAAATTTTGTTTTCCGCCAAAACCGCAAAGTTCAGTTTTTTCCGTCAAAACCGCAACATTCTCCCATCAAAACCGCAAAATTCCAATTTTTCGTGAAATTGAAAACGAAATTAATGAAATTATATATTTTAATTAATAATGACAAAATTTAATGTAATTAGTAATAGGACAAAACTATATAATTGAAAGAAAAATATTGGTGCGATTTGAGTGATGCATAATTTGTAAAGAACTAATCACCTTATAAAAGTTAATGAATAGCATCATTGTCAAATCGGAATACCATTCAGTGGTAGATCATGATTAGGGTCATCACACCACAGCCGAATCGTAGTACCATTCGAGGCCTAAAATTGTTCTGTCTTGACAATTGTTCACGCTTGAATCCATTTCTTTGAACTATTCGTAGAAGAAGACTGGTTGCTTGCCTTTGAAGATTGCATTCTAGCAGAGAATGACTTCTGCAATCTTGGTTCCATGTTTATATCTGACCCTAAAGGCTTAGCTGATCGTTGCTGTTGTTGTTGTTGTTGTTCCAAAGAAACCACAAGAAGAATATTGCTCTACAGAGAACTTTTCAGCATCTGATATGTTTCTTCTGCTTCTTTCCTGATTGAAGAAACCATGTCTCTACTTTGCCTTGTTTGCAATTTTTGTAGGTCTCATTGGAATTGTCCGATAAAAAATTAACTCATCCTCTTCCCCTGGCTTTTGTGAATTTAAGTAATCACGTAGAGTAGGAATGACGTTTTCAGAACACTGAGCCATCGTTGCTCTTTTTATAGAATTAACAAATCTTTGTTACCATCAAATAAGAGCAAATTTCTGCGGAAGATTGATAAGCTTACGTGGACAGTGACTTGAGAAGAGAAGAGTAAAGACTCCAGATGGAACCAAAGGTTCACTGTTGAAGGCTGAGAGATGAGTATAAGTAGAAGACTCCATCGTTTACTTCCAGATCATGCGATTTATGAACTGTTTGACCATGGTGATATGAGCCTGGGTGATCGTAATGAGATCACAGATCCGATCATCATGAGATCGTGATCCTTACTCTTTGTAATCGTTCTCTTCTATCAATAAAAGTGTTCTTCGATTATCCAAAATCTATCATTGGTGCGGTGAGTAACGAGCAAATCTAACGAGAGAGTGTCGACGACGATTACAACCGGAAGAATGGCGGACTTGGTGAAGAGCTGGAGACGGTCGAATCTCGAACTATCACCGGCGAGTTTCGAGTATCAAGGTGATTTAGAGGAATCGACGGGAAGATCAACAGGACGATGATGAATTTAGGGGAATCGGCATCGCAAATGGAGAGAAACAAGGGATTTGTTGGTGGTGTTACAAATTCTCACGGCGGTTTGACGGAAACCATGGATTCAATAACTGCGAAGCTTGATTTGTGTATGACGATGGTGGCCAAGATGAGGTCGCATCACAACGGCAGTGATTTTCACACGAATCATTCCTCGGAATCTGTACATTCACAATATCAGGTACCTCAGAACGTTACGGAACAAAACCGGAAGGATATTGTACCTTTAGGTTATCGGGGAATAAGTGTGGAAGTTGCTAATTGCGTATCTTTGCCTCTGTTTGATGGCACCAATCCGGATTGTTGGATTGGGCAAGCGGATCGATTCTTTGTTCATGACGAAGATGAGGCAAAAATAGACCTTGTTTTTATGTACCTTGACGAAGCTCCGCGTTGATGGTTCTATGGGATGATGCGCAGAAGAAGATTTAGGGATTGGTCTGAGTTTAAGCAAAATTTGTTGGATCGATTTGGTTCAGTTAAGATTTCTCAGCGACCGGAAGTAAATCAGAAAGAATCGTGTCATGTGACTGTTCAACATGCAGAAATAAAGCTTAAGAAGGATTCACTTGTTGTTACTGATCATAAAGAAAAGCTGGGAGGTGAAATAGAATCCACAGAACATGTGGGGAAGGATAGTTTGTTTTTGAAGCATGAAACTGTGCATAGCATAAATCTGGAGCAGAAATCGGGACAACAAATATGTTTGCCATCAACAATTCCGAAAACAGTGGAGATTTAGCACCAACCATCAAGCTGTTACTTGAATTTGATGGATGCAGTAGTTTCACACATGGATATTCTTCTTGAGACAGAGAGACATGTTTCTTTACCAATCTAGTCCCATCTGAGGAACTACACCAGAATTATTCTTCTTCCAAATCTTTGCAAAACAAAGAATACAATCCAAAAATAGCACAAGATGAAGAATCCGGTAAGGAAGCAGATGCAATGCCGTAAAATGCATCAAAGGATCAATCCCAGTCACAATCTATGTCTGTTTTGGCCGAGCTATGCTCTGATTTTGGCAGAGATGGTCTGTTTTCTTAGAAAAGGGAAGACATATTCAAGTTACAACAGAGTAGGAAGCTGGCGTTATTTCCCAAGTCTTGGAGATTCAAATTCAAAGGAAGGAAACAACATCAACTCTGGTCACAAACTCCACATAAACTGATTTCTAGAAGGCACAAATTGCACAAGTACAACACTGTGTATTCACATATCAGTGTTGGAAGAATAAAACAGAAGAAACCAATTCAAAGCTATCGGTGGTTGCAACACTCCAATACGTCTCAGTTTCTTTGGAAGGTGACATTTGGACAAAACAGAGATGAAGAAGCCTTGACTACATAGCATGGACGTTTTAGTGAACACATAATTGTGTTAAATGTGGTCAGTTCTCCAGAGATTCTTCATACACACAAGATAAGACAGATGAATATGTACAAAATGGGGAAGAACCGTGCCACACATGAGTTACACCAATTTATACTTGATGAAGGAAACTTCAAGGTGAAGCATAAATGGCGATTTAAGTAGTTAACTCAGGCTTCATTATGGGCATTGGAACAAGTTGCAGGCATCATAACAGACTTGCATCCATTTTGGTCTTGTCATGGGACTAATCTCATCACTTTCATCAGCTCAAGCTTGAGGGCAAGCTTGTTTTCAAGGGTGGAAGTATATCAGAGAATAATTACTTGCTGGTTGACATTGGATGAGCTAATGTGGGGTTTTCAACAGAGTGGAAAACTGATGTTCTCGACAAGTATCTGAGAAAAGAGAATGAAGAGACAGAACTGATTGCACAGTGATTGTTACAAGCGTTTTAACAGCTTACACATGCTCAACCAGAGAAAAGAAATCTGCTGCTTTATACAGGGATGAATCGTCTATTGAGTACAGAAATGGAGGTGTTATTGATTCATATTCAGGGTGCATCCTTCACGGAATATTCAAGGAAATTTCAAAAGGCTTACACAGCACATGAATTGCTGACATTCAAGGAGATGAGCAGAATTCAAAAACCTTGGATTTGTATTGCGCATGAGACTAAAACCAGTTTTTGTCATTTGTGGCATCGATGGAAGAACAAGTTCAAATGTTTGTTTGGTTATGATGGGGAGAAGAGGCTGATAAGAGTGTCTTTAAGATAGAGGCATAATTCAATTGCAGACAGAGGAACATATTTACAGTATTATGGAGTTTGTCATGGGATATACTCCATCAATTTCATCAACTCAAGCTTGAGGTCAAGCTTGTTTTCGAAGGAGGGAGTAGGTATGAGACTACTTCCAGATTATAGAAAACAGAGGGACAAAGAAGTGACTACACATTGGTTGTTAGAAGTGCTTAAAGAAAGAGGCAATTTGATAGAGATCAAAGGTCATCCAACATAAGATGAAATGGAAAAAGCTTTACAAATCAAGGAGGTTCAAGTATAAACGAAGGGTGTTTGAACATTTGATCAAAGATGCCTTCAACAAGCTCTAGTGCCGCTGGGATTGTTCTACCAAGTCTTGAAGTAGCTTATGGTCACTTATAAGGAATTCAGACATAAGTTACCACATTAGAAGCTTGTGGGCAAGCTTATTTTTAAAGGAGGATGTATTGATAAGCTTACGTGGACATTGACTTGAGAAGAGAAGAGTAAAAACTCCAGATGGAACAAAGGTTCACTGTTGAAGGCTGAGAGATGAGTATAAGTAGAAGACTCCATCGTTTACTTCCAGATCATGCGATTTATGAACTGTTTGACCATGGCGATATGAGCCTGGGTGATTGTAATGAGATCACAGATCCGATCATCATGAGATTGTGATCCTTACTCTTTGTAATCGTTCTCTTCTATCAATAAAAGTTTTCTTCGATTATCCAAAATCTATCAAAGATTTGACGTAAGGCATCAGTATTGTAATACCAGTTCCAGGGCTAATACTAAGAGCTAGCCTTTGATAGCAAACATATAGAGCAAATGGATAGAGCTTACCAGTCACTCCTGAAAATGATGGACGTGCAAAAGAGGATGCAAAAATCTGACTTCAAATTCTTGAGGAAACTGTCACTGTTCATGAACCTTTACACAGAGAAGTCAAGATTCAGCTACACTCCTACAGATCTAAAGTCCCAAGTAACATTGGAATCAAGTAGTTGTGAATGTAATGATAGCAACGGACAAAAGCTGTCTCAAAAATCATTTAAAAAAAGGCAAAGCTTTAATTTCACTTGCATTCTAAGCCAATAATATCCCGAACAGAGGAGCCTTTGTTGATCATTTATGTACATTTATGTTCTCAAATCTTTTCTATAAGATATATGCAAACTCATTTCTTGCTCTGATTTTTCCTCTTTGTTGATCAACCTATGGCTTATCGTTTCCTTTCATTTCTCTCCAAGCCTTCAAGGATAAAAATGTTAACATCTTTCTAGAGCATGTAGAGATTTAAAGCTTATGTAACTTTTAAACTTGTACTTGAGATTTTCGGACTCCTTTGTGGGATCATGTTACCGCCCCTTGTCTCTTATTGTATATTATCCCTTTGTCATTGAATAATGGTTGTTCTATGTTTAGTTATTATCTTAAGAAAACAGTAACAATAACAAATGAAAATAAAAAGTCTTTCCCCGAATTAATTATAAGCTTCCTCAAATTCTTACACCTAAACAAAAGCATCAAATCTTGGTTCATAAAAGCATAACTGATTGGCAGATGACCGTAGAGCTCTTTCAAACCCAATAACCCAAGACCAAATCTTCTTATCGACATGGAAGGAAATCGCTTTTCCTTGACTTCGGGACCTGAAACAAATAAAACCATCTTGTCCAAAACACTCAAAACTCCTAACCGACACATCTCCCAAAAGATCCTTTAAATGCTCTTCTGGCATCTTACAAATCTCATCCCAACAAACAACTTCTTGTTTGTAATGATCAAACTCCCATATCTTAACGCAGTTGAAAACCCTAGTAACAAGAAACAACCGCTTTCCCGACCCGGAAACCAAATAAGAATCCGACAAACTCGATGGGATTTCGTCTGGTGTAAGAGTTTCCCATTCTCCGGTATCGATCCGATACATCCTTAAACCGGATGGTGACGACAAATTTTTCATATATAACCGGGAATCATCACAGTAACCCACCGCTAATTCCAACGAATCCGGCTTTATCATTGTATCATGTAAAGACCATTGATTGGTTTTCGAATCGTAAACTTCAGTAGGCACCGATTCATCCCCATGAGCTATGACTTTGAATGATTGTTTTAACCGATCCGCAACAAAAATCAGTTCTCTCGTATGGCCACTAGTATCGTTCATACGCGGTAAAAGCCTCGACTTCTTTGTTAAAGGATTACATACTAAAGTTGTTAACCCGCCGTGATCAAAGTACCCGGCAAAACAAACTAGACCACCTGAAGAACCGACTAACCAGAAACGGTGCCACGAGAGACTCAAGAAATCGAACGTAATCTTGTACTCAGTGGCGAAGTCGAAGTCATATAAGAAATATTCTGGCCTCCTCGAGTTCTTAAACATTAATGTGAGAAGACAAGGCACATGAGACGACGTCGAGTGACGATTTAGAAACTTGGAATTTTGGAGAATCGAATTCCATCTTTTGCAAACGCGACGAAAACGAAAGATCGTAAACGGTGGAACTCTAGTTAGAATCTCATCGAGTAAAATATTGTCTGGTAGGTTTGACCATATATTACTATCATCAACGTCATTCGCAAAATCCTCGAAACCACGAGGTCTCTTCTTCTTATTCTCCTTAATAGAGCTCTCTTCGTTCCCACGAATCGACATATTAAACTTTTGAAACCCTGGATGCCTGCAGCGGCTTCGTAAACCCTACTAAGCTTAGGTCCAGAGCCGGCTTTATGAGGGATGACTGTCGGTGCAATGACCCGGGGGCCCAAAGGGATTTATTATATTTTACACTGATTTATGTTATGGGTCTTATTGGATATAGATTTAGAGGATTTTGAAGATTTTATTGGAGATTTTAGGAAATTTAAGATCTTTTATTGGGTTTATGTTTCTTTGTATATTTATAATAAAAATTCAAAAATTGATAAACAATATAAATTAAGTGTTTTTAACTATTAAAATTGCTATTGTTACTAATTGAATTATATATATTGAGATGGTTATAAATAGTGGCAAGAGAACAATATAATATATCATGTATTTTGTTTTGATATTGGTATAAATGTGATGATTTATTTTTACAGTTTTTTAAAGAGTTAATGTTATATGTTATTGTAGTATTAAATTATTTTATTTTAAATATAGACACTATTAATTCATTTTAATAAATAAAATAACTAAACATGTGCATTTGAACATTGTTTTATTTTGTAATTTAAAAACGTAATTTCTATAATAATTATTTCAGCTTACTCATAATATTTTTATTATTCAAATGACATGTACACATATTTTGATTTTTATCTGAAAATAAGTGTTTCTTAGACTACTCACATTTTCTGATAATTTATAATTTATAATTTATATTGAGATGTATAAATATCAAATCTCAATTGTTTTTCAAATAACACTTAACTAGATTTTGACCCGCCGATCTTTGTTTTGATGTTTATTAATATTTTTTATATAAATAATATATTTGTAAATAATAATATGTTTTTATAACATATTATTAATATTAAATTTAGATGTTTGAGATATATTAAACATATATATATGTTTTATATAGTTTATTTTTTATTTTATTTTTTTGTAATTGATAATGATCCACGCTAAGGACGGACAAATTTTTTTTTATAACATGTAGATTTATATTTGTAAAAGTAATCTAACTTGTTTTTAAAACACACATTCTATTATTTGCTAAAGATTTGAGCATTTTTATCTTTATGCAGTAATTAGTATAATATATAAAGCGTATTTGTAATATGGTGGTGAATATATATTATTAATCCAAATATAAGTAATGTTAAGTATATTTTTATTTATGTTTGGAATGTTTTTTTTAGACTTGCAATTTTTTTATAAAAAAATTTATATAATTTATAGTTTTATACTTTATAGTAAAAAAATTGGGAAAGTAAGAAAATAAGTGTTTAGTATTTATCTACGTCTATTTTAGAAAAAAATGTAAAAAAATTAAGAATAAATGGTAAAACGTTTACGATCTTAATGAATTTTTAAAATTAATTAATAAATTAAATTGTATCTCTTGGAATTAACCAGAAAACTAATGGTATATTTAATTTTCTTCTATTTTAATAGTATAGATGCATTATGTTATTATTAGATTTTTCAATATTATATAAATTAAATAAATAATTAAAATAATAATTTTAGTAATATATTTCATTATATAATATTTACACTAAATTAGTTAATATTTATAATTATCTATAATAAATTGCGGTTTCTGAAAACCTGTTTACCAAAATTAAAAGATAATCCACCCGCCATATCCAAAATCTTCATCCTCATAACCCTTAATTTAATGGTTTTTAATTTAATTATTTGATAGATAATTCTCTTGTGGTGGATCTATTGAAGTAGGACCGCAAGTTTTGAACAAATTCTCAGTTCTAACTAATGCTAATAATATTTTGACAACAATTAAAACCCATATTTTCATATATTATGTTATAAAATATATTAAATAAATTAAAAATTCATTTAAGTAAACTATATGTTTTTGTGTGTTTTAGTTTTTTTTCTTCTCTTTTTGGTTTTTTGTAATTTATTAACATGATATAATTTACAAAAAAACTGAGATATTAAGAATGCAATACTAATGATTTATATTGAATATGTTGTGTAGATTTATTATTTATATAATTTGTATCTTTAAAATTAATAATCATAAACTTAATGGCAAAGAATTAAGAATAATAAATTAAAATATTATATTTTGTTTGAGTTAACGTTTCCAAAAATATTACTTGTAATTAATTTCTAAAATCGACTTGCTTTATTTTTTTTTGAAAATTTAGTAAATTTGGGTCAAAAATAAATGATTGGGCCAAAAATTTATATATATGTCAAAAACTAATTAATTTCTAAAATAGATTTTTTTTTTGCGTTTAACTAATATAAATAAAAATATATACAAAATATTCTCTATTATTAATTAGAAAATAGTTTACTTTAAGGTCGAAGATTGTTTTTGTTTTAGAAATATAATAATTTTTGTTTAAGTAAATTAATATAAAAAATATGTTTGTTAAATTATATTTTTATTTATTAATATCTAAATCATATTTATGATATTAAAATTTAAAAAAATTAATATTAATTAAATACTAATAATTGTATCTAAAATACTTTTGAATTTCGATTGTGTTAGTTTGTTTTTTATTTCTATAAAATACTTGTAGATTAAATACTTTCAAAAATAAATATTTTTTACTAATATGATTAACCACAATATCTTAACCATAAATATCTTTCCTTTTATTTAATATTTTTGAAATTATTTAGAATTAAATTAATAAAGAAATTAAATGGCATGATTGTAATTAAAGTGAAAACTAATGAAATTTCTATTTTGTATTTCTTCTTTAATAGTATAGCTAGTTTTTTACGAATTTTATTTTTTATCATTTTCAAATTATTTGATTTTGTATCAACTAAATATCTATAATATTTCAACTAATTTGATTTTGGTAATAAATTAAGTAGTTGACAAAAGGTAATAAATTGATTCAAAATTAAAAAGATCTCAACAACACGTAAGTCAAAAAATATTGTATAATAAATTTCAAAATATTTAATATATTTGAAAATATACAGGATAAAATATTTTATATTTTACGGATTACACGATTTTCTCTAGAAATTATACAGATATATTTATCCTTAAAAATTTAAAACAATTAAAGAACAAAATTGCACAATTTGTAAATAAATCAAAATTATATACAATTTCTAAAGTTTGCTTATGTTTTAAAAGTATAGTTTTTTTAATATAGTAATCTTATTCTTGTCAACAATTGTCTCTTTCTTTGCATTACAATATGATTTATATTCAGGAATGGTATTCAATTATGTGCTAATACAGTTTCGGTAAATGGTATTCAATTAACATGTGCTAATACAATTAACATCTTGGTAAATTAAACTAATGTTCGTTGTCTTTTGGTTAGAGTTGGGTAATTTTGCGTAATTTGGTTTAAGTCGAATAGGTTTGGTTGATTTGTTGTTTTTTTGGTGTAATCCTGTTTAAAAAAAAGTTAAAGCTGATTAGAAAAGTACAAATTGAAAATAAATGTAATAATGAAGCTGAACTAAAATAAAAGGCAGGATAATATGGAAAATATTTTTGTAGCATAAGTCATAATAATGATTAAAATGCAAATTTAATGTTTGGGTATTGTTAAATGAAATGAGAATGAAAAGAATTGTAATGTCTAGGAGTTTAAAATGTGCATAAACAAATGAAGAAAAACATAAATAGTCATCTTCGGATGAGAATATCATTGGAATATTTAATCCATTCATGAAGAAAGTACACAAAATTGATAATAATATACAAACAATAAACGAAGACAACCCAAAAAATTAATTTAATCAACATATATATATATATATATACTTTAGACTAACCGACTCTAGATGTTTGGTTCTTTTTCGATGGCTACTTATTCTTTAACTGAAATCAACCAGGAATAGTAACGTTAATTCGGTAGATGGAACTTGAGAAATAGATTAAAAGTACATAGGATTTTTAGAGAAGTCAACAGTCCGATTTGTCGAAGAATAGTACATTTGCATATAAAGTATAAACCAAAATAAAAATTAGAATGAAACCAAAAATACGCATTCAGACATAAGCTTAAAAATGAATATTTGTTTAGAACCAGATATGATTTATATATTGGAAAAATGTTTCAATTTAGACAACCTAAAAAAAGATATTTTGTTTAGATTGCTCTGAAATTTTTTATAATCCGTATCTCTTTTTAAATATTTATGAATTAATGTCCTTTAATTTAGGAAACTTCTCAAAGAATTATATGAAAATGTTTGATATATTGAAAACATTTGATATTTATCAACAATACTTGAAATGTTTTTAATACTAAACTTGACTCATTTAGATCGTTTATATTTAAGACTCATTTATACCCACCCATTTAAGTCCGTTTAAGCCGCTTTATAAACATTTTTTTAAAAACTCTAATACAACATACATAAAATTTAACTTTGTATATTTTCGTAGACATTTTACCCGCCTGTTTTCCCACCTATTTAAGATAATGTGATTAAAATTTTATTTAGTTTTGTAATGATATTTTCTATGTAAAAACGGGCACATGGACCCTTTTCGACCCGTCTATATTTAAAACTCATTTAGATCCGTCCGTTTAAACGATCGAAAAACATGTGCCTATTTAAACCCATTTATGTTTGTTTATAAATATCCATTTTTCAAATTTCAATACAAAACACACAAAAAATTACATGATATTTTAAAAATAGCCATTTTAAAATTTTCTAGAAGTAGACGATCTTTTGAAAGATTAAAAAATATTTACCAGTAATAAGCTTTGAAATTTAACAAAAAAAATAAAGTGACATATTTGTAATTAGGGATAATCAATGGTAAAAACTATTTTGTATTTATGTTTTAGTAGTATATAATTAGAAAACATGCTTTTATGAAATATATGAAAATTTTTACGTTATTAAAATATTTAAATTAAATATAAACTAAGATTTGGTTGTTATTTTGTCAAGATACAATGACTTAATCAAACTATATGTTTATTTGAAAAAACCAATAAAAATCCGCCAACTTTTATGCAAAGATTATATCAAAAATTTTAGTTATCAGAATTTTTTTTGTTGCCTAGATATATTTTTTATATAGTGAATGGATGAGTACTCAATATGTTTTTAGACAACTGTCGATTTTATTTTTGTTTCTATGAATATTTTTTGGTGTAATTAGCTAAATATCACATATATTTTGAATTATATAGAAATATATCCCAAATAAGTTTGATATATCTCAAACAAATAGCAAACATATCATGTCAAATTATATCTTAACAAATATAATAGAAAAAGTTATATTCAATATCTATGAAACTGAAAATATATATTGTTTTGCTTCTCTTGTTATAAATAATATATGCTATTTTATTAAATGTAATAAAAATTATCAATAATTATATCTATACTATTAAAATAGAAGTTTTGAATTTTAAATATATTCTATCATTATTCAAAAATATTTATATATAATTAAGAGTAAAATTTGAATACATTAATCAAAAAAGGGGTCTTAACCAGAAAACACATACCGGGATCTCCAAGCCTGAAATACGGGGTGATCTAAGCCTGAAATCATTGACAATAAAGAATGTTGTCCACAATCCTCTTTGTTTTGAACTTTAGATTGTCCGCAATCTCTGGACGTAGATATAACTTAAACAAAAGTTGGTCACTTTATGAGAAATCAAGTAAGTCAAACACCAAACACAGAAGCTTATGAGCTTGCTCACCTCGTAGTACGCATCCATACCAAATGGACGATCCTCCTCCAATCTCTCAATAACTGAGGCGCTTGGTGCCACAAAAGCTTTCTTATCCACAATCGGAGCCTTATCAAATACATTTGTCAGTGTATGTTGCCTTTATACTACAGAGAAAGCCACAATTACATACAAACAAATTTTGGGACCAGAAAACAAATACCTCAATAGCAATACACAATCCTATACGATTTCATCAATCAATCCATTGTGTTATACATCAAATTCAGAATCGCGATTACCTACAAAAACATTAATTCCAGATTTCGTAAACGGAGTGAAAACCTAGAGTTAAATTGTAGCTTACGTTGATCTCGGAAGTAGTTTTTGCCTTGAAGGCGACATCCGAGGCGATCGACTTTATTTTTTTTCAATAACTAAACTATGAAAATTAATGCCTCAAGCTTTTTTTTTGGGAAGAAGCTTGATTTGAATAAAACAGAAGCTCCTCCTCGAAAGAAACAAAAGCCAAAGTCAAAACGACCAAAAGCAATACAGAAAAGTATTGATGATCAGAATGTTTTTTTGCCTCCTAACTAAGCCATATATGAAATTTGCCTAAAGAACTTAGGGTTCATAAGGCTACTCTAAGGAGGCAGAACCGAGAAAACAGTAAAAAAACAAAGATAAACATACACACCCAGAGAGAGATGAAAAAGTAAAGAGATTGATGTGATCCCGTGTGACTTTCTTGAGAAATTATTTTTTGGAATATTTTGCTGGCAAAGCTAAATTAGTTATAGAAATGACAATTTTATGGAATTTAAATATGGTAATTTATTAATTAGATATTTAAAAATGAGAATATACCATATTTTAAAAATGAATCGGTTGTGGAAACTAATTTGGTATTATTGTTGCAAGGATCATACAATTTTAGGAAAAACTAAAAGACATTTTACCCTTAATAAATTTTAAAATTTAACAAAGAAACTAAAACAAAGATAAACATACACACCGAGAGAGAGATGAAAAAGTAAAGAGATTGATGTGATCCCGTGCGACTTTCTTGAGAAATTATTTTTTGAAATATTTTGCTGGCAAAGCTAAATTAGTTATAGAAATGACAATTTTATGGAATTTAAATATGGTAATTTATTAATTAGATATTTAAAAATGAGAATATACCATATTTTTAAAATGAATCGGTTGTGGAAACTAATTTGGTATTATTGTTGCAAGGATCATACAATTTTAGGAAAAACTAAAAGACATTTTACCCTTAATAAATTTTAAAATTTAACAAAGAAACTAAATGGCATATTTTGTAATTAAAAGAAAAAATTTGGGTAGTTTTTATTTTGTACTTCTGTTTTAATAGTATAGACTAGATTTTGACCCGCACTTAGAAAGTGCGGGTTTAATTTTCTTTACAAATTTTACTTTTTATTCATTTTGTTAATAGTAGTTTAGATTTTTAATTATGTAATCTAATTTTGATTATAATTGTTTAACCAACATTATAAACAGTGAGTTAGCAATTTAGTTTTTTTTTAAATGAATTATGTGTTATTTGGAGGAGATATATCGTAAGGATTAAGAGATTAAAATAACGATTTCGCATTATATATTTTAATCTGTGTTGTATATTATAATAACGATTTCGCATTAAACCCGCACTTAGAAAGTGCGGGTTTAATTTTCTTTACAAATTTTACTTTTTATTCATTTTGTTAATAGTAGTTTAGATTTTTAATTATGTAATCTAATTTTGATTATAATTGTTTAACCAACATTATAAACAGTGAGTTAGCAATTTAGTTTTTTTTTTAAATGAATTATGTGTTATTTGGAGGAGATATATCGTAAGGATTAAGAGATTAAAATAACGATTTCGCATTATATATTTTAATCTGTGTTGTATCGTAAGATCATATTTTGGAAAATATATATATATGTGAAAACAACTATTGTAAAAGTTATGTGGTATATGTTTAATTGTTATTTTATTTATCTAAAATATTATTTTATAAAATACAAGTTGTAGTCGTATATATAATTTTCAAATTTGATGGAACTATCCGTTAAAACTTCATTTAAACATAAAACATAATTTGTCGCTTCAAATATTTGAATAATATAAGTATGGAATCATTTTAATATTTTATTAATTTTAAAATATATCAGCTGAAATTATTTACTATATGCGAATTTTTGTTTAGAAAATTTATAATCGAGATTGGCTAATTAATTTTTCAACCCGTTTAATTAATTATATATTTTTCAGTTTGATGGAAAAACCTGCTAAAAAGTACAATCGTAAAAACATCAATCGTAATATGTGTGTGTATATATATATATATATATATATATATATATATATATATAACAAAATAAAAAATATTAAAATATATTATAAATATATTTTGAATTAAATCATAAATTAGAGAATCTTAATTTATATATAATAGTTGATGTATAAATTATTCATTATATTTATCAATTAATTTGTTTTGATTTTAATTAATTAGGAAAGTGGGACCCATTAGATTTTGGTTGTTTGGTTACATGTTTAATAATTGTCTTGTTTGGAAACATGGATTGTAGAGATAATGTTATATTCCCTAATTACCCTTAATGAAGGTTACAAATCCTAATAATATCAATGACAAATTTCGGAAACAACATTTATGTACCATGGTCAGTCACATGTTTTAATACCATGGTCAGTCACCTGTTCTAATTAATTTTTCTACCCGTTTAATTAATTATATATTTTTCAGTTTGATGGAAAAACCTGCTAAAAAGTACAATCGTAAAAACATCAATCGTAATATGTGTGTGTGTATATATATATATATATATATATATATAACAAAATAAAAAATATTAAAATATATTATAAATATATTTTGAATTAAATCATAAATTAGAGAATCTTAATTTATATATAATAGTTGATGTATAAATTATTCATTATATTTATCAATTAATTTGTTTTGATTTTAATTAATTAGGAAAGTGTGACCCATTAGATTTTGGTTGTTTGGTTACATGTTTAATAATTGTCTTGTTTGGAAACATGGATTGTAGAGATAATGTTATATTCCCTAATTACCCTTAATGAATGTTACAAATCCTAATAATATCAATGGCAAATTTCGGAAACAACATTTATGTACCATGGTCAGTCACCTGTTTTAATAGTATAGATGTATACCTGGCCTATTTACTTGTTGAAATAAAATTAGAAAAGTGCATATGCATACCAATATTGGGAAAATGTTGCTTAAATTACTTGAATATTATAGCCCAATGGATATGTCCCATCATCTGATTTGTACTGGTCTAAACTATCATTTTTTTATCTTATCCGATCTAAAATCTGAGGCTTTTCTTCTTTGCTGGTACTCTCAGACAAAGCCGTGATTCTATGTCTTTTCTTCTCCGATTTTACATCTCATCGTATCATCATCCTTCTAAAATAAATCTTTGTTTTTTTATCTGTGAAATTTTCCTCTTCCTTGTTCTTCTTAGGAAAAACCCATAAATCTTTGTCTATTTCATTTTCAATCGTTATTAGATCTATAAAAAATATAATACAAATTGACGGTTATTTTTAGGTAAAAGTCTTGTTAGAATATTCTTGCAAATCAAGTAATATCAAATTTTGTTTCCGATTATGTTTGTTTACTAAATCTTATCTATGATAAATGTAGTTTAAATTTGGTTTTTTAATTTGAAGTAAAATCCTATTTAGTTTATTTACTATATATTCATGGATAGTATATGATAACATATTAATAGAATAGTTAAAGTGAGTATAATACGTTGTATATTGTTATTTTTTTAGGTAAAAGTCTTGAAAGAATATTCTTGCAAATCAAGAATATGTAATTTTGTTTCCGATCATATTTGTTTACTAAATATTATGTATGATCAATGATGTTTAGATTTGGTCTAGTTTTTGAATTTGAAGCGTAATCCGTTTTAGTTTATTTAGTATATATTCATGGTTAATATATGGTAACATATTAATTGGATTTTATTGGTTTCATAGGTGGTATAGAATATCTTTTTATATTACACCAGTTTACAATTGGAATTCATTTTAAGAATTTGGGACGTGTGTATAACTCTTAAACCAGAATTAGACCAATCGAAAATTGATTTTTTGGAATTCGTTTGGTGTAACTACAATGGTCTTCTTTATGTGTTATGTGTAGGAGAACAAAACCAAAAGTCATTTGTTAAACTAAACCAAAACATTGTTTGGTCAATACTACATTTTCTTCTTCTTTAGGAGTCATATGCAGGAGAACAAAACCAAAATGTTGTTTGGTCTAACTACAATTTGATGGACTTTATATGTCCTATGGAGGAGAGCAAAACCAAAATGTCATTTGTTAAACTTAACCAAAATGTTGTTTGGTCTAACATGAATTTGATCGATTTCAATTGTCATATGCAGGAGAGCAAAACCAAAATGTCATTTGTTAAACTTAACCAAAATGTCGTTTGGTATAACTACAATTTCATCTTATTTATGTGTCATATCATTTGTGTTTTTATCTTGATGATAGTTATAGAAATTATTTGTAATATGCATATCGACATATAAGATTATAAATATGGTCCCGTTTTTTATTTCGTATACCCCACCAAAACCTAATGAGTGAGCATTTTTCTAAATACCTAAATTACCCTTAATGAATCCACAAAATAACAAATAAAAGCATGGTATAAAAAGTAATATCCCACATGAAATCAAGGATAATTTTTTAAAAAGTCACATGTTTTAGAAGTATAAGAAGTATAGATACGTGACCACATACTAACTAAAATATTGTTTAATTATGCATATAATATAGTAAGAATGTTCCTAATTTTAGACTACTCATATATTCTTATGCTTTGTTTATAAATGCTTTTTTATTTGGTTAATAATATATTCAATAATAATTAAAATACGTGATCACATACTAACTAAAATATTGTTTAATTATTTTAGATATGATTGAAATGAATTTAGTTATACAGGATTGAATTGAATTATCTTTATTATTAATAAATCTTGGAAGGCAATCTGACTTGAACACTATAATTATAGGAATAATCATTGGTAAAATATAGATATTTCCACGTTTCTTTTCCATCAACTCCATTATCTTATTTCATCAATTACAAACAGCCCAATGCATACATGTGCAATACAAAGTCATTTCTTTAGTTTTACATTTTATGTGATTACAATGATAATGACACAAGAATCACGACTCACGAGATAGGACATGAGAGCATTTTCAACGAGGGTTTCTAAAGAGGAGTTCTAACAATTAAAATGAATAAAAAATAAAAAAGTAAGAGAGAGGAGAGAGAGGAGTTCTTCCTAAGAAACTATGAGTTCTTAAATATGAACTATGAGTTCTTTTTAAAAACCCCATAAGACACTTGTCTGATCAATTCTTTTATAAATCTGACTTTTAATTATATAATTAAATTAAATTATAAATATTGATATTTAATAGATTTAGAAACCCATATGGGGTTCTAATGGATGGAGGTGCTCTGACACCATCAAATTTCAGAATACTCCTTGTCGACAAACCTGCAAAGCATATGATCGTACCTTAAATATTAAGCCATTGTGGTCAGATTAAGAGAGAGAAAAACATGTGTTTGTAAGTCTAAGTGAAAGGTGATCAAAGATGTAACGTAGGTCAATGAGAAAAAGTAAGAGAAATGTATAGAAAGAATAGTTCATTGTGTTGTTACCTACCCGGGTTCTCATCCTGAGAGTAATAATATAATCTGTGATAATACTAAATTGCAAAACATAATATATATGACAATTAGAATCATGAGATGATGAGTTGTAAGCCTGCAGCATGTCTCTCGACCAGGGGCGAAGCCAGCTTAGTACGTGTGGTGGCACGTGCACCCATAATCATATTAGTTTCTAGAATTTTGTGTGAGAAATTAGTAGAACCTTTGTAGATTACATGGTAAAAATTAGCTTGTGCACCCACAACTTTCCAAGTTCAAACCTTCATTATGTCTTATTTTTATTTTCTTATCAATGATGCACCCACTGAATAATTTTTCTAGATTCGCCCCTGCTCTCGACCAGAGGACGAAAGAGAGGGTTCTGAAGAAAAACCGTGTCGGTTGGCAGATTAAGAAGTCTTTCTTTTTCTCCGCTTATTATCTCTCCGGTTTAACAACCATCAAGAGATTCTGATTCAGACTCGGTCAAATACGACAATGAAGAAGCCTTAGAGAGAAACTTACATTACTTGAAATAGGAGTTTTCGAAAATGAGAGGGTTTGTGTCATATTATTTATCTAAAATGAAAAGAGGACATATAATGATGTGGAGAACTTCTTAAAATACATCTAAGGAAAAAGATTTTTCTCGTCCCTGACTTATTCCTGGTATAAAATATAAACGCAAAGATATAGGCTATAGATAAAAACTTTGTTTTGACATCCCATTCATGCAACAAATAAATAGTTAGAATACTTACCTAAATAATATATATATTCTATTCAGAGGCAAAACTATGGATGTGTGTTCCGCAAGAGCAAGACCATCTCTTAATATTTGAACAACCTATACAGAGACAAAAGCCACAAATAAGAAATGTATTAAGTTTTTGGATTGAGAAGAAAAATAGAAAACATGGAACTTAGGGATATACAAACCACTATAGGTTATATCAATGAATTCAACGGAAGCAACACTCATTTGAGACATTATTTCTCCAACAGTTGGCTTAATCACACAGGAGAAAATCAAGAAACAATAAGGAAACACACAGAGACAGAGAACGAAGAGATGTGAACCTTAGTGTAAACGTTTACGCACCAGCCACTCTGGAGATGCTTCATGATTGTGATGCTACATTTGCACTATATTTATAGTTTGAGTTACGGGTTAGGGTTGTCATGGTATGTAAATATTAGGAATATTTTTTAAGTCATATTTTAGTTAGGATGAAGATCTTATAGTTAGCTTGAAAATATTTTAGTTTGTATAAAAGATTTTATGTTCCTTTTTTGATGGCTAAATACATTAAGCTTTTTAATTTTTTGGAAATTCGATTATTTAAAAATAGAAATTTTAGGATGGTTTAGATTTTGATAAGATTGGGAATTTACTAATCAATATATTTTCGGAAATTATATTAATTAGTATATTCAATTATAGATTAGTTATGATTTAATGATTAGCTTGAAATTCTTACTCGAATTGTTTTAATTTGTAAATGTAGAGACTTTTATATCCTTTTTTTTTGAACTGAACTTTTATATCCTTAATGAATTTTTAATTAACAAAGGAAATCAATGACATATCTTGTAATTAGAACGAAACTAATGGTATTTTCTATTTTGTACTTCTGTTTTAATAGTATAGATGAGAATATGATATAGAAAATTTAAATTTTTTGATTTTTTCTAAATAATTTTTATTTTCAAATAATATTTTTATTTTTTTAAATTCATTTTTCGTATTTATAATATTAAAACTAAAAAGTTAAAAAAAAAAAAATTCAAATACCATCATAAGAGGTGATATTTGTATTCATTAATTTTTCACTAAATACTATCTCAAATCCCTCAAAATTCTATTTGATAGATTTTGTTATTGAAATACTTAATTTCCAATAAGCTGATATTTTAAGGAATTTATACAAATAATTAATACAATAAGCTGAGATTTTGAAGGATTTGTATAAATGTCTAATTCAATAACATGAGATTTGAGAGAAAAATAAAATCCTCTCAAATCCTCAATCCAATAAACCCTTATTCTAAGTTTAAATTTAGATAGTACAAATTATTAAAATACATGGCTTTGCTAAAGAGATTTTAACCAAAATATAAAATCAATTAATTAATTTAATAAATTTTATGATTTTAAAGTTTTAAAAATAATTTAGTTATTAATATTTAAAATGATAAATAATAAGAGGGTTTTAAAAAATGACCTCTAAGACCATCTCTAATATATTCTAATATTTTTATTCTAAAATAGAAAAACTCTATAATAGAGAAGCAATCTTCTTCAATGTATTTCTTTATGTCTCTAAAATAAAAAAGGAATAGTACATTTGTAAATTATCTCATTTATTTTATTTTTTTATAATTTTTATATTATAATATTTTAAATTAAATATTTATTTTATTTAATTAAAAAATTACATTATGTATTAGGCATGCAAGTTCAGCTAATCAAACCAAATTGAGCCGGTTAGTTGGTTATCTTATTAACCGAAGTATTTTAGAAGGGTTACTAAAATAAACCGAACAAAAATTCGGTTTTGTTTGTTTATCGGTTAATTTCAATTTTAAGTTTACTAACTGAAACTAACCAAATTTGTTTTTCCGAATATCGGTTAAAATTGGTTTAATTTGTTAGTTTGGTTAAATTTGATTATGTTCGGTTAAAATCGGGTATTAGTTAAAATTGGTTTAACTTTGGTATAAACTGATTTAATTTTGATATAAACCGGTTTAATTTTGGTATATTCATTTTTTTAAAAAATATTACTCGAAAACTGATCAGTTCGTTCTGAACCGAACCAAAATTCTCAGATAACCAAAAAATTGCCGATAGATTTTGACAGTGTTCTAAAAATCGGTCTAGGCGGCCGCCTAGGCGGGGCCTAGGCGCTAGGCGGTCCTTGACCGTGGCGATTTCCTCCTAGGCGTTCGAATTAGGCGTTTATGTTATTAAGCGGATTTAAACGGTCCTAGGCGGGTCTAGGCGGTCCTAGGCGGGTCTAGGCGGTCCTAGGCGGCTACACACAATCTTTAACCAATTATCATTTGATTTTTAATTTTCATGTTTGTTTCGGTATAATTTTAAAAATTTATTACATATAACTAAATTTATAAGTTCTTACTTTGTAAATTAATGGTTATCAATAAAAAATATTGTAAATTTAACAGATTTGATAGTAAATGTTGTGTGCTGATAAATTTAGCTAATATTCTTTTTGTTATTTCGATGTATTTGAGTTTTAATCTATTTTTTAGACTAAGAATATGTGAATTATATGACATATATTATATAATATATCTAATATATATCGTTTTCTTTTATAAATACATATAACGCCTAGGCGCCGACTAGGCTCCGACTAGGCGTTCTAGGCGCTAGGCGGTGGGTCACCGCCCGACTAGCGCCTAGCGCTTTCTTGAACACTGGATTTTGATGATTGAACCGAAACCAAACCAAAAACTGATTCGATTCGGTCTGGTATCCATCAATAGTAAAGTATTTTCACAAATAATTATTATGTTATACCAAATATAAAATAGTATTATTTATATTATACTAGTTTTTTACATTACTAAATATTAAAATATTAATTTATAAATTTTTTAGTCATAAATAAAAATATTTAAAAGTTTGAGGACTATTTTGTAAATTAAACTGGTCGGTTTTTGGGTAATCTTTTTTAAAAAATGATTATACCAAATTAAATCGGTTTATACCTAAAATAAACAAATTTTAATCAATACCCGAATTTAATCAAACCTAACCGAACATAACCGAATTTAACCAAACAATCCAGATAAACCGGTTTTAACCAATTTTCGAAGAAAAAAAATTGGTTAGTTTCAGTTTGTAAATTTAAAATCAAAACTAACAGATAACCGAACCAACCGATAACCAAACTAATCGGCTCGGATTGGTTTGGTTAACCGAACTCGCACGCCAAATAGATAATATTATTTTATTTATTAAATGAAATAATATGTAATTTAAAAGATATTGTAAAATAAAGAATTATAAAAATTAAATAAATGGGCTAGTTTGCAACTTTGTAAATAAAATGTCCTGGTTTGAAGTGAGTTGAGATCAGTCTTCAGTGTTTGGAAAATCCAACGGTAAGATCTTTTCTGATTCAGCTAAAATTTGGCAGATGTGTTCTTGACTCGTTTATCTAAGATTTTTACGGTGGACATTGGAAATAGTGAGCAGAATCTTAGTGAACGTAGAGTCGTTTGGTACTGCATATTTCGAGGTTCTTGTATTGCTTTTTTGTTGAAGTTCTTGTGTTGGAGATTGCTCTTGTTGAGTCTTACTCTCTGTAGTTATTATGTGGAACATAGAGGACATGGTTATAACTCAAAGCTATTTGATATAGTAAATTTTGAGTGGACTACGGTTCCGTGGTTTTTTTTTTTCACATCGAAGAGGTTTTCCACGTAAGAATTTTCGGTATCATTTACTTTGCGTGTTGGAGTTGTTTCTGTCATCATACATATATTTTTCTCACAGAATCACACAAGTGCGAGAAACTATATTCTGTTGCACCGTTGTTGTGTTTTGTGTTTTCCCAACATACTTCACCGGAACTTTTACAGTGCACCATTGATCGACTAATGCGAGATCGAGTTATTTCCTTCCTTCGCTAGGTACATCTAAATCCCATCTCTTCTTCAATTTCACTTCTCTTGTATTAGACCTCCTTAAGTGTTTCTCTCTTTGCATTGAATTGTTGTTTTGTTTCATTATTTACGGTTCAAATAAGTTGCTTGCAACAGTGTAGTATTTTAAAATTGATATAAAATTTTAACATTGATATAAAAAGGAAAAAAAAAAACAATAAGACAAACTTTTATACAGTGCGATTATCTGTCAATTTATCAGTTACCGTGCAACCACGCGTCTCTCAGGCCTCTACTAATCGTGATGTAGGGTTTATTCTTGCACGCCATTTGGAAATTCATCACGTGGATATATCAAACAACCGAAGCAACTACTACTAAAGACAATCACCAAAAGTATTTAGGGAGATGTATTTAATATGGAATTTGAAGTGATTTGTATTAAAATGACAAATCTTCTGTTATTCAAACATGAATTTTTAAATATCTTTTAGAATCCACTGTTATTGAACACGTGATTTTAAAATGTATTTTGAAATCCACTATTATTAGAAATATTTTAACTAATGGATTTTAGGAGATTTGATGTGATTTTAAAGTGTTTTGATGGAGTTTCTTAGTTAAAAATATAAAAATCCAAATCCTATGATTTTAGATGAAATTCTAGAGTGTTTTAATTAAAATCATAACAACTTCTCTAATTTAACCAAAATCATCTAAAGACTCATTAAAACTCAAATCCTTTCAAATAATCTCAAATACCAACTTGAATACATCCCCCTTAATCTATACATGAGTACATGCGAAACATTCTCAATAAAGCCAATCAACTAGCATACCGGTTGAGTATGCTGCCTAGTCATGGGAGCAAACCGATCATAAAGTAATACTTTCCTTGAGAGAGATACGAGTTGAGCCTGAAGCCTTGGAGAGAAATAAAAGGAAAAGATAAGCCATATATATAGGTAGTGTTCTAAAATACGTCGTATACCACCGTATATGCGGTGTCTATACACTATACAGTGAAAGATTGAATTATTTTTGGCTATATGGTAAAACAATACACTTCAGATGATACAATCGATTATACGACGTATATATAACTTATATGACTGTATATACAGTTTATTCGGCCATATATACGGTATTTATACGTTTTTATCAACGTACTTATACAGTTTATAATATAAAAATTATATATATGTTTTAAAAAATACAGTTTCATTTATTATCATACTATTTGAGTTAACTTTTTAATTTAGTAATATTAATTGGAGAATTATGAAATTTCAACTAATTTAGTTTAAAATTATAAAATCTTATTATTTAACTTTATGTTAACTATTCATATTTTAATAATATTAATTTATAAAATCATAAACTATATTAGTTATGAATGCATATTTTATTTAATAAATCAATATAAAATTTTATATGACATATATTTTATATTTATATATATTTTAAAAAAAAATATTCATCGTATATACCCCACATAAATATATGTATATATCTATACGGTATACGGTGGTCAACCGTCCAGCTAGCGTATAGCGTATTTTGAAACACTGTATATATGTTGATCAACAAATCTGAGCAAGAAATGAGTTTGCATATATCTTATAGAAAATATCTGAATACATAAATCTCTCTTTGAACAAAAATAAGCCATGGAAGAACAACATTAAAGGTAAAAACTAGCTGAGAAATGCTCTAAAGCAAACGATGGTTCCATTATAGCCCTAAAACTTGGAATTGTCGCATCCACACATTCAGCAACACTGTAGTTAACATATCCCAACAAAAGCATTAAAAACCACAAAGTTGCAGCCTTGCAGGTCATATACAGCAAAAGATCTGCTCAGATAGATCCAATATGGTCAGAGAAACAGAAGCAGCGAAATACAGAGAGATGAAGCAGACAAATTATACAATTTTACTGTCCTTCATGGACTTAGACTTGCAGGTCTATAAGGCCCAGTATATTAACTTATATATTTCTCTGTAGAAACTTTTTAGCAATTCAAGGGTCCACAACTTAGTGGTAGAGCATTCGACTGCAGATCGAGAGGTCACTGGTTCGAACCCGGTTGGGCCCTATTTGTTTTCCTTTTTGAACCTTTTCCCAAATTTCAGCTAGTTACTTATGTGCTCTGTTCTAAAACTCGCCCGCGGCACCCGATTACGCGGCCGAGAAATCGTTGTTCGGAGGGTGACCGTTGTGAGATCGAAGATTCACACCAAGGATTTGTAATGGTGGATTTGGATTTTTGTATATGAAATAGTATAAATTTCCTACGAATCAAAGATGTTATTAGGACTGAATGTCGAGATCGAATTAACACAATCGAAAGAGAGTACAAAAGATGATTATCGAGCTACCTAGTCGAAGTGTTCTTGATTAGGGTTGGAATGACTTGAATGAATCTCCATTTCTTCTTTAAAATTGTTGGGATAGTGTCCTGAAATCACACTTGCACTCACTCCTGATGATAGTTGTTTGTCGAGATCAGACATTCGTATAATACTGGGCGGTTGCAATGTTTTGCTAGAAGCCTCTTGCAACCTGTAAGTTGTAGACTTACTGCCAGTATTATATGATCCTATAGGGTCACACACCTAAGCAAACTGGAAGCTTAAATATGGGAATGATCATTATGGTAATGATCATGTTAATGTGTATTGGATACACATTAATATCGAGTATATGGTGGTGTGTCGATCGACACAGTTTGTGTGTCGGTCGACACAGATCGGGTTTTCGAAACAGACGTTTCGATTTGTGACTTAAACAAGTTGGCCCGTTAAGAATGATTCCAGGTCTTAATAAAACCTTAGAGTTTCGACCTGGATCTGTAGCAGTCGTCTTTTTCTTGACAGAGAAAGCAGAAACACCAAAAACTCAGAGATCCCAAAGATCCGGCACTAGCATCCCGGTTTCCAGGTTTGTGTGCGTGTGTACCTGGTAGAGGCGAAGCATCTGAGTCGCTAGATCTCGTTCACCAATCATTCCGCTGCCAGTTCAAGGTAAGAACGAGGTTGGTAATTTCAATATAACGAACCCTAGATCCTAGGCGATCCAACAGTGGTATCAGAGCCAGGTTAGGGTTTTGTCTATTGAATCTGAAACATTTAATTCGAAAACTGATGTTGTTGAATAGATTGATGCTTGATAAATTGCGTTTTCATGTTGTTAATCACGGATTAAAGCCTCTGTTGAAAATTCGATGTCTGTGTTTTCGCAGAGTGTCAATCGACACAAAGCGTGTGTCGGTCGACACAGAGCGAAAACGCGTAAATAATTTTAGGGTTTCGATCAGTGATCGAATATCCGTATCCCTTTTGTGTCGGTCGATACACTGGGTGTGTCGGTCGACACAGACTATGCGAATGGATAGATCGGTTCAATTGGATTGAACCGGTTATCTCGCTTGGTTAAATCAATTAACCAATTTGGTTCTGGTTGGGTAATGTCGATCGACACAGAGTTGTGTGACGATCGATATGGACCATTAAACCGGACCGGTTCAATTAGATTGAATCGGTTAAGGAAGTTCGATCCGGTTTGACCGGTTATCGATGACCGGTTTAAATTGGGTTGTGTCGACCGATGCCAATGGTTGGCGTCGATCGACACACCAATCGCAGACTTGATGGTTGGACCTCAAATCTGTAAATACTGGACCAAATTTAATCCTAAAGTTCAAGCTAAAACTAAACTTAATTAAACTATATGTTTTGATTAATTTAATAACTTCTTGGATGTATATTGGATATACATCAAGATTAAATAGTTCTTTTCCTCAACTAAATATCAAGTGATCTTGATGTCTTGCCCGATCTTGTCTACTGTCAAGACTTGTTTCGTTGTTGGATAGCCTTGGAGTCCTTGGTATCCACAACTACATGAGTAAGGCAGGTGATCATTGATAGACTTGCAGTGCGACTGTCAATGATCACAAGACAAAAGAGATTGGTTTTACTTGACTGGGCTATCAGAAGTTCTGGGCCCAGAGACATCAGAGTGGATTAGACATAGTTTGTCTCATCTGCGACCAAGAGTTGTACTGGGTACAATTAGCAATGATTTGCTTACCTAGATAACTAAAGTTTGGGTGATGGCGAGTCGCCCACTCAAATTTTGGTGAAGTATGGATCTTGGCTCATTGTATTCATCTGAGGAAACATAGTTTTGAATACAATGCGAGTTTTCTTATTAGATAAGAATTCTAATTTCCTTGAGCATTATAACTAAAATCCCTACCTCTTTTAATTACAGCTATGTCTGTCTCAACTCACATCAACACTTTCTCGCTGAGATCCGTCCTTGAGAAGGACAAGTTAAATGGATCTAATTTCTTGGAATGGTATCGGAACCTGAGAATAGTTCTCAGGCAGGAGAACAAGGAATATGTCCTTGAAAGAGTTCTCCCCGAGAGGCCACGTTCCAATGCCACGCATGCATATAAGAATGCTTATGATAAGCATTCAGCTGATGTCAAAGACGTTAATTGTCTAATGCTGGTGACTATGAACTCTGAGCTGCAGAAGCAATATGAGAACGTGATGTCACCGATTGAGATGATTAACAGCCTGAAAGCTTTGTTTCAGGAGCAAGCTCGCACAGAGAGATACCAGACAGTTAAATCTCTCATGGATTGCAAGCTGGCAAAGGACAGTTTAGTAAGTCCTCATGTCTTTAAAATGATGGGTTACATTGATAACCTGGGGAAACTGGACTGTGCCATTAGCCAGGAGCTAGCAACTGACATGATTCTGCAGTCCTTGCCGCCGTGTTTTGATCAGTTCATCATGAACTATAGCATGCAAAACATGACTAAGACATTAACTGAGTTGCACGGTATGTTGAAGACAGCAGAGCCGAATCTCAAGAAGGCTACTCCCGATGTCCTGATGGTACAAGGGGGTAAAAGGTTTAAGAAACCTGGTAAGGATAAGGGAAAGGCTAAGGCTGTCCAGATTGAGAGTCAAGACAAGCCCAAATCTGGGCATTCTCCCGAGGATAAATGCAACTACTGCAAGCAGCTAGGGCATTGGAAGAGAGGCTGCAAGAAGTTCATGGAAGATTACAAGAAACTGAAACAGACGTATGATGCGTCAGATTCAGGTATTTATGTTATCGAACTTAATGTTATGACTCCTAGTTCTACTTCGTGGGTATTGGATACCGGCTGCGGTGCTCATATTTGTACTGATGTGCAAGCACTAAGAAACAGTAGAACGCTGAGGAAAGGACAAGTGGAGCTACGGGTCGGGAATGGAGCTAAGGTTGCTGCATTGGCCGTAGGCAGTTATGATTTGTCTTTACCTTCTGGCATGGTTTTAGTATTGAATAATTGCTACTTTGTACCTGCGATTAGCAGAAACATAATTTCAGTTTCCGTTTTGGATTTGGAAGGTTTTGATTTTGCTGTTAAGAATAAAGTTTGTTCTTTTAATCGTGATGGTACGTATTATGGTAGCGCCCCATTAGATAATGGGTTATATATATTAAACCAAGAAATGCATGTCTTTAACATAAATACAAAGCGGTTTAAGTCAAATGACGAAAATCCGACTTTCTTATGGCATTGTCGTTTGGGCCACATCAATGAGAAACGCATTCAGAGACTCCATCGAAATGGGCTTCTGGGCTTATTTGATTTTGAATCATGTGAGAAATGCGAATCTTGCTTGATGGGAAAAATGGCTAGGGCCCCTTTCAACAAACCATATGAAAGGGCCAGTGACTTATTGGGCCTTGTTCATACTGATGTATGTGGGCCGATGAGCACTGTTGCCAGAGGAAATTACAAGTACTTCATTACCCTTACTGATGACTTCAGTAGGTATGGCTACGTCTATTTGATGAGACACAAGTCAGAAATCCTTTGATAGATTCAAGGAATTCAAGAATGAAGCACATAACCAACTTGGCAAAAGTATCAAAGTTTTGCGGTCGGATCGCGGAGGAGAATACTTGAGTCAAGAGTTCAGTGACTATCTGAGCGAGTGTGGAACTGTTTCACAATTCACTCCTCCTGGAACACCCCAATGGAATGGAGTGTCAGAGAGGAGGAATCGAACCTTATTGGGGATACGCTCTAGAAACGTCTGCGTTTACACTAAATAGGGTGCCATCTAAATCAGTGGAAAAGACACCACATGAATTGTGGACTGGGAACATTCCTAGTCTGTCTTTCCTGAAGATTTGGGGTTGTGAGGCTTATGTCAAACGTTTAATCTCTGACAAGCTCGCACCCAAATCAGATAAATGCTACTTCGTTGGTTTTCCTAGGGAAACCAATGCATACTACTTTTACAACCAATCTGAGAACAAAGTATTTGTTTCTCGGGACTGTTCTTTTCTTGAGAGGGAATTTCTTTCTAAGAAAAACAGTGGGAGTAAAGTACATCTCGAAGAAATTCAAGATGCATAGGAGACTGCTCAACCTGCTGAGGAAGAGCAGCAGTTGGATCCACAAAGTTCTGTGGAGCCCACGCCAGTGGAGCCCACGCCTGTGGAGACTGAAGTTCGCAGATCCGGAAGGATCCGTCACGAACCCGAGAGATACTATGGATTTCTCATGACCAATTCCAATGATCTGATGATCATCGAAAGTGACAAACCTGCAAACTTCGCGGAAGAAATGATGGGCCCGGACTCCGAAAAGTGGCTTGGAGCCTCTAAATCCGAAATGGGATCCATGTCAGAAAACCAAGTATGGTCCTTGGTCGATTTACCTAATGGTGCAAAAGCCATTTAGTGTAAATGGATCTTCAAGAAGAAGATTGACGTGGATGGTAATGTGCAAATTTACAAAGCTAGGTTGGTGGCTAAAGGTTTCAAGCAAATTCATGGTATTGACTATGATGAAACCTATTCCCCAGTCGCTATGCTTAAATCCATACGGATTCTTCTAGCAACTGCCGCTTATTATGATTATGAGATTTGGCAGATGGATGTCAAAACCGCCTTCCTGAATGGAATTCTGGAAGAGGATGTGTATATGATACAACCTGAGGGTTTTGTAGATCCTAAGAATGCTGGGAAGGTATGCAAGCTTCATAAATCCATTTATGGATTGAAGCAAGCATCAGGGAGCTGGAATCTTCGTTTTGATGAAGCAGTAAAACAATTTGGTTTCATCAAGAACGAGGAAGAACCATGTGTATACAAGAAGACTAGTGGGAGCGGAATTGCGTTTCTTGTATTGTATGTCGATGACATACTTCTTCTCGGTAATGACGTTTCGTTACTTCAGTCTGTTAAGACTTGGCTCGAAAGTTGTTTTTCCATGAAAGACATGGGAGAAGCCGCCTACATCCTTGGAATCAGAATCTACAGAGATAGAGCGAATAGGCTGATTGGATTGTGCCAGGACACTTATATTGATAAGGTGTTGCACAAATTCAAGATGCATGATTCCAAGAAGGGCTTCATACCGATGTCTCATGGCATTAGTCTCAGCAAGAAGCAGTGTCCGGCGACACATGCTGAGCGAAAGCGTATGGATAGGATTCCTTATGCTTCTGCAATAGGATCTATCATGTATGCCATGCTCTGCACTCGTCCAGATGTAGCTTACGCGTTAAGCATGACGAGTAGATACCAATCTGATCCAGGTGAAGATCACTGGACAGCCGTCAAGAATATTCTCAAGTATTTGAGACATACTAAAGATAAGTTCTTGGTATATGGAGGAAGTGAAGAACTTGTGGTGAATGGATTCACCGATGCGAGTTTTCAGACGGACAGAGACGATTTCCGATCACAGTATGGATATGTCTTCTGTCTAAATGGTGGTGCAGTGAGCTGGAAGAGCTCTAAGCAGAATACCGTAGCTGATTCCACGACGGAAGCTGAATATGTTGCTGCTTCAGAAGTGGCAAAGGAAGCTGTTTGGATCAAGAAGTTCATGACTGAACTTGGTGTGGTTCCTAGTATCTTGGAGCCAGTGGCTTTATTTTGTGATAACAATGGAGCCATTGCTCAGGCAAAAGAACCCATGTCACACCAGAAGTCCAAACACGTAGAGAGGAGATATCACCTGATTCGTGATATCGTCAATAGAGGTGATGTGAAGATCAGCCGAGTTTCGACGGACGAGAATGTCGCTGATCCTCTGAATAAGCCACTCCCAAGGCCCAAGCATGAGTTCCATACTACTGATGTGGGCATTAGAGATCTTAAGATGTAATCTTGATTCTAGTGGGAGTTTTAGTTTTATTTTAGTTATAATAAGATGCTCTTGTAAACATACTTTTGGAAATGTTTAATGAAATTTGATTTTGTGATCTAAATAATGGTCCCAGAATAAGTTTATGTCATTTTATAGGTCATCAAGTTGAGGACTTGATCATGAAACCCTATAAGTTATAGATGACATAAATTATGTTTTGTCCCTAGTCAAGGTTGTCAAAATGGGACACTGACAACTGCGAGAGACTAGCTTGTGAGGTGACTGTTGACTAAGTTTCATGGAGTCAATGATATGAGTATCACAGTCAGTCACATAGATATATGTTGGTGAACATATGATCGGACATGACCCGCTAATGAGAAGTCTACAAGATAGTTATATCTGTGTCATAAGAGATTCTCATTATGACTATAGAGTATAGTCCTTAGATCTGAGTTCATCATGCTTTCTTGCATATGAATTGGTACACTTTGACCTTGTAAAACGTCGACCCGTAACTGGCGGCTATAACGGCATTGTTCGGGTGTATCATGAAGTGTGTATAGGAACAGGGATGGAACAAGATGGGATTTGTTCCTCCTGAATAACGGGAGATAAATATCTCAAGGCCTATCGAAGATTTGATACTGAGAAAATGTGTGGCCGCACTCAAATGAACTGTAGTTCAGTTGTTTGTAATGTTCAGTATAAGATCAGGAGTTCGATAAACACGATGTTGGCTTAATAAGGATGACACTAATCTTGCCTTATGCCAAATTGAGATATAGAGACAAAAGGATTATAGGAATTGATGATTCCAGTACAAGTGGGAGATTGTTGGGATAGTGTCCTGAAATCACACTTGCACTCACTCCTGATGATAGTTGTGTGTCGAGATCAGACATTCGTATAATACTGGGCGGTTGCAATGTATTGCTAGAAGCCTCTTGCAATCTGTAAGTTGTAGACTTACTGCCAATATTATATGATCCTATAGGGTCACACACCTAAGCAAACTAGAAGTTTAAAATATGGGAATGATCATTATGGTAATGATCATGTTAATGTGTATTGGATACACATTAATATCAAGTATATGGTGGTGTGTCGATCGACACAGTTTGTGTGTCGGTCGACACAGATCGGGTTTTCGAAACAGACATTTCGATTTGTGACTTAAACAAGTTGGCCCGTTAAGAATGATTCCAGGTCTTAATAAAACCTTAGAGTTTCGACCTGGATCTGTAGCAGTCGTCTTTTCTTGACAGAGAAAGCAGAAACACCAAAAACTCAGAGATCCCAAAGATCCAGCACTAGCATCCCGGTTTCCAGGTTTGTGTGCGTGTGTACCTGGTAGAGGCGAAGCATCTGAGTCACTAGATCTCGTTCACCAATCATTCCACTGCCAGTTCAAGGTAAGAACGAGGTTGGTAATTTCAATATAACGAACTCCAGATCCTAGGCGATCCAACAAAAATAGCCTTCAAACCTCGTTCTCCTTGTTCCGATTCTTCAACCTCGCAATGGTAACGATCTTCTGGATTTGCGGAGATCACCTAAACTAACAACGCCTTGGTCATTCTTCGTCGACATCGTCTTCTGTCGAGCTCGAGCTCGATCATATCGCGTTTCGGACCAAATAGGCCTACATTATTTGGTAATCGAATGAGCCTTGGGCCTCAGACGAACTTATTCATCAGTCCGCGAACTAGACCCGTGATCTTGGGATTTCTTGGAGGAAAATCCAATGCCAACAACCGTGGCGAATAAGAGCTGATCGGCAACATTATACGGTCAAACGATTTTCCACTGTTAAAACCTTGGTTTTTCAGAAATCGCCGCGTCATGACGTAATCGGCCGTGTAATTATCAACCTATTTATTCAGTTGTTTCACATCTAGCTTCTCTTCTTCATCCTCCATGTGCCTCTCTTCCTTCACCCACGGTCGCTCTGCTTGTCTCACGACTGCTCTCAACCGTCGTCTCCACACGAGTGACAGTTTGAAGACTGCTTTAGCCGGAGTTCTTAATCTCCGATGTTTGGTGCTAACAAAGGACATAAGGGATCTCGATCTAGTTACGAGAATAACAACATCGAGCCGTCATCTCCGATGGTGGCGTGTATTAATCAAGTTTGGGTGAAGACTAGGAAGCATGTAAAAAAAAAGATGAGAACTGGAAAAGGTGAAGTCTAGGGGAAAAGATGAAACGAGCTCCAAGATTAAAATGTTGTAATCGGAGAATGGGAAAATCCGAACAATAAAATTATCAATTAGATTATTAGATGACAATCTTTCTCATTATGTATTGTTTCCATGGTGACGCTTCCATACATGAATACAGTTTTTTTTAACGCTGAATTCATTCAAATAAAGTCCCAAATGAGGGAGGGAAAAGTTACAACTAAGAGAGGCTTAAAAAGCTAACAGAGAGCTTACAGAAACGAAATAACAGAGACTTCATGTTGTGTTATGTCTGGAAGAAATTCACTGCCTCCTAGCAGCATTTAGTGCTTCAGAATCGATCACATGTCTGAGCGATAAAGGGCCCCCTCGAGCGATGTACGATTACAGTTTATTGATCTGAAGCACACTATCGGCAATTGATCGTGCTATTGTGTTCCGAGCTTCTGCAATGTGATCACAAGAAAACATTTCAAAGTGCTGAAGGCACAGTAGAGTATTTGTCGTGAGTTGAAAGAACTGGGGAAAGACTTAGGGAGATATCAGCGCTGCCCGAGCCAGTTGCAGGCTGGATTCAAAGATAACGTATTGATTGTTGGGAATGTCCTGAAATCTATTGTGCTTGCTCTTAAGTGAAAGTTGTATTGTCGAGATGAGACAATCATATGACACTAGGCAGTCATAATGCTTTGCTAGAAGCCACTTATGATCAATGAGTTTAGAACTCATTGCTAGTGTTATATGATCGTACAGGGTCACACACCTAAGCAAATTGGATCATAAATTTATTGGGGTTTTATATTTAATATATTATATATATGTGATATATATAATATTATATATATATATATATATATATATATATATATATATATATATATATATGTGTTACACGTTTATGCATGTGCCACTAAAGTGATTAATGGATGTGTAATAATCGTGTGTGCAAAGCTTCAATTAATTAATTGGGCTCAGCCCACTTCTTTATCCTAAATGTTAGGTTAACGAGTGGATATATATATGTATATTATGCGTGTGATTATTGCAAGCGAGAACACACACAGCCGCTTAAACCAAAACCCTAGAGAGACGAATTGTTCGTTGTAATTTTGAGATTTGATCTCAACGGCACTAGCATCCCGATCCGATCCAGTTTGTGTGCGTGTGGATACTAGTAGAGGCGCAGCACTTGAGGCGCTTTAAGATCTCGATTATCTGCAAATCTTCCGCTGCTAATCACCAGGTAATTTTGAGATCCCATTGATTCAATTATATGAACCCTAGATCCTAGGCTTGGAATTCAGACCAGGGTTGCCTAATATGATTAGGATCTGCTAGAAATTCCTTCAGTGGTATCAGAACTTTAGGGTTCCATTGAATCTGTAGCATGTTGATTAGATTGGTTGAATCTGGATCTCTGTATAATTGATACAAGCATGCTAAAACTCGTTTTTGATCAAAGTAACCTAGTCTAGGGTTCTGTTCGAAAACGTTTTAGGGCCTTTTCGCATGGTGTCGATCGATGCCAATCCGGCATCGATCGACACAAGGCGAAAGCCCGAATAAAATTTAGGGTTTTTCGCATGGTGTCGATCGTTGCCAATCCGGCATCGATCGACACAGGGCGAAAACCCGAATAAAACTCAGTTTTCGCCTAGTGTCGATCGACACAAATGTTGTGTCGGTCGACACAAACCTCGCGAGATAGATGAATCGGTTCAATTGGATTGGACCGGTTATCGAGCTTGGTTAATAATGGTTGAACACTGTGAATGGTTTAATTGCGATTGCTTGATTAGGTTGGCATCGACCGATGCTAATGTAGCATCGATCGACACTGATCGGTATTCAAAACCGGATCAATTGGATTGATCGGTTGTCGCGGATTGCCTTTGGTTGTTCTGTATCGATCGACACTATAGTAGTGTCGGTCGACATCAGATTCGATGATTAGGTTATTGAACCTGAAATCACAGAACCAAAGTAAGATAAATCAATTAATTATAAGAATTAAAACATAATAAAACTGAACGTTTTAAATGATTCCGTTCCTCAATCAAATATCAAGTGATACTTGATGTCTTTCCAATCTTGTCAACTGTCAAGACCCATTTAATTGTGCGATAGACTTGCAGTGCAAGATGTCCACAATTTCATGAGTAAGACAGAGGTAATCGTGTTGATGGACTTGCAGTGCAAGACATCAACAATTACATGACTGAAAAGATTGGTTTACTTGACTGGGCCATCAAAATCGTTTTGGGCTCAGAGACATCAGGTGGATTGGGCATGAGATGTCAATCCACAACCAAGAGTTATATTGGATATAACTAGCAAAGAGTTGCTTACCTAGATAGCTAAAATTTGGGTGATAGCCAGTGGCTCACTCAAGTTTAGTGAAGTATGGGTCTTGGATCATTATATTCATCTGAGGAAACATTGTTTGAATATAATGCGAGTTTTCTTAATAGTTAAGACTTCTCATTTCTTGAACATCATAACTAAAACCTCCCTTGTTTTTCAGCTATGTCTAGCACAAACCATCGTAACGATTTCTCCCTGCGATTCGTCCTTGAGAAGGACAAGTTAAATGGATCCAACTTTCTTGAATGGTATCGGAACTTGAGAATTGTTCTCAAACAGGAGAAAAAGGACTATGTCCTTGAGAAAGTTCTCCCCAAGAAGTACCGAGCCAATGCCTGGCAGTCAGATAAGGATGCTTGGGATAAGTATTCTAATGATGCGGTGGATGTGAGTTGTCTCATGTTGGCTACCATGAACTCGGAATTGCAGAAGCAATATGAGTACGTGGAGTCGCCAAAAGAGATGATCACTGGCCTGAAAAGTATGTTTCAGGAGCAGGCACGAACTCAGAGATACCAGACGGTAAGGTCTCTGATTGAGTGCAAGATACCAAAGGGCGAACCAGTTAGTCCTCATGTCATTAAGATGATGGGTTATATTGATAACCTGGGGAAACTGGATTGTCCCATTAGCCAAGAGTTGGCTACTGACTGTTGGAATTGTGTCCAGTAATCTCGGTACTGTCTCTAGAAAGTAAGAGTATGTCAATGATCAGACATAAGTCATATAATACTGGGGGTCATGATGGCTTGCTAGAGTCCGCTCATGATCTATAAGTCTTGGACTTATTGCCTTTATTATATGATCCCATATGGGTCACACGCCTAAGCTAACAGGAAAATGTGTAGGAACGGTTTAGCAGAAGTACGGTAAAAGTGCTAGGCATTTACTGTACTTAGAGAGAATAAAACGGTTTAGGCACTGTGTGTCGATCGATACACAAGGGGTATCGGTCGACACAGTGCGCGAATGCCGTCTAGTTAATTGGTGTTTGGGCCAAATGGCCCAAACGGAATCAGACAAGTTTTATAAGGTAAAACTCGAGTTTCTGAGCAAAAAAACCCTAACACTCCAGCCGAAAACTCTCTCTCTCTGCGCCGAGTTCCCCTAGTGGTCTAGCAGCCGTTTTCTGTGATCGCGTGTGTGAACCTTTGGAGGATTCATCCCTCGGTGTTTCTCTGATCTCAAACATACCATCTCTTTCCGCTGCAAACAGGTATAAGGTGAGATCATCATTTGTTTCTATTCTGAGAAGAACCTAGATCGCATGTTTAGGTTGATATGAATCTAAGAATTGAATCAGGATCAACTAAACAATCCTTCAGTGGTATCAGAGCCAATGGTTCTGGTTTTTCTTGTTTAGATTCAATGTTTAGGATTGTTTTCTTGTTTAAAAGTGTTTTGAATCAACTACTGATAAGAGAAACCATTTAAGCAACAAGAATTGAAATCTAAACACACATAAAATTGCAGAAACCAAGCTATATGATTTGGTAGAATGCGATTTCAAGAGGTCTGTATCGACTGCGATCGCATGGATCGATCGATACGATCGCATGGATCGGTCGATACAGTCTATCGGCTAACCCTGTTAACGCGTGAAAGCATCGATCGATACAGGATCGATGCAGGTTCGATATTGGTGCATCGACCGATGCGGTTGGTGCACATCGATCGACACGGTTAGGGTTTTGGCTCGGTTCAGTGCATGCGTGAGAGCATCGATCGATACAGGATCGATGCACGATCGATGCAGGATCGATGCTGAGAGCATCGACCGATGTGGTTGATGGATCGATCGACACGGTTGGTCCATCGATCGACATGGTTGGTTTAAGGCTCGGTTTAATTTTGATTAAAATTAATTCGTCCTGGTTTAATAAACAGATTTAATAATTTTATTAAGTCTGGTTAAACCGGGACAAGAAATCCAATGTCGAAAGAATTATTGGATTTAGTGCCTAAACCAGGATTTTCTAATTTGATTTGGTTGGACCAAATAAATTGAGAAAATCCGGTTTATTAATTAACCGGTTGACAATTGTGGTCATCGTAGTAATTAAAATTTGGTTAGACCAATTTTAATGAACCAGACCGGTTATGTCATTTAATTGGACAATTGGGTCATGTCTTGGACATGGACCAATTCTTGGGTCTCGGGCCAAGAAGTTAAAACAATTGGGCCAATTATTTGAGTCTTTCTTCAGATTAATTTAAAATTTATTTTATAAAATTATAAAGTCGATTTTAAATTAAAGTTTCCGAAATTTTGAAATTAGAAAGTTTCTTTTATTAGAAGTTTCTGGATTTGCGGGTTTTGGATTTTAAAGAAATTTCTAAAGTTAGAAAGTTTCCGTTTTTAGAAAGTTTCCAATTTTAGAAATTTTCCAAAAATAGTAGGTTTCCAAAAATGGAAAGTTTCCCGAAATAGTAATCTTCTATTTTGGGAATGAATTTTTAAATAAACCTACGAACCTCAAATAATATCAAGCGTTGGATGTCTTGTCCATTCTATGTCAGCTGTCGAAGCCCATTCAATTGTATTCATGGCCTTACAGTGTGAGGGTGTCTGCTTTTGCGTGGATAAGACGGTTTGTGATTCATAAATGTCATTGGGAGTCCCAGACATTAATGATTACATGACTGTATAGTCTGGTTTTCTTGACTGGGCCATCGGGAGTCCCGGGCCTTGAGGCATCAGAGTGAATTGGGCCTCGGGCCCAGATTCACAACCAAGAGTTATATCACGGATATAATTAGCCGATATAGGGCTTACCGATATAAGCTAAGGTTTGGTGACGGCCAGTGGCCCACTTTAATCTTAGTTATATGTGGATCTTGGAATCATTATATTCTATTGAGGGTAACTTATGTTATTGAATATAATGCGTGATTAATCATATTAAATTTAATACGAGATTAATCATATTGAACATTTTAACTAATAACCTTTTTATCTATATATTTCAGCTATGACTACTACAAGCACACAAAACTCATTCTCGATCCGGTCTGTTCTCGAAAAGGAGAAGCTGACTGGAACGAACTTCCTGACGTGGTCAAGGAACTTGAGGCTTGTCCTCAAGCAGGAGAAGAAGGATTATGTCCTTCGTGATCCTCTCCCCGAGAGGCCTCCTGCCAATGCCGCCAGGACTCTGCATAATGCTTGGGAAAAGCATTCGTCAGATGAAAATGATGCTTATTGCCTGATGTTGGTGACAATGACTCCGGAGCTGCAAAAACAGTTCGAGAGTGTATTGTCACCCATCGAGATAATGGCAAGCCTGAAATCGCTTTTTCAGGAGCAGGCTAGGACTGAGAGGTTTCAAACAGTTAAGAACCTCTTGGACTGCAAGTTGGCTGCGAATGCGGCAGTGAGTCCTCATGTCTTGAAGATGATGGGTTATCTCGATCATCTTCAGAAACTCGACTGCCCAATCAGCCAGGAACTTGCCTGCGACATCATTCTGCAGTCATTACCTGCAAGCTATGATCAGTTCATTCTGAACTTTAACATGCATGGCTTGAGTAAGACATTGCCTGAGCTTCACGGAATGCTCAAGACTGCGGAGCCCAATTTGAGGAAAACCGCCAAGGACCCAAATGTGCTTATGGTGCAGAAGGGCAAGGGGTTTAAGAAATCCTCTGCTAAGGATAAGGGAAAGGCCAAGGCTGTCCAAGTCGCGGACAAGGACACGCCAAAGCCCAAGCCCAAGTCCAAGGCTGGGCCAACTGACATATGCAGGTTCTGTAAAGAACCAGGGCATTGGAGGAGAGAATGTAAGAAATTCCAGGAAGGTCTAAAGGAATTGAAGAAGAAGACTTTTGAGACTTCTTCAACAGGTATTTTTGTTATAGAAGTTAATACAACTACTTCTGATAATACCTCATGGGTTATGGATACTGGTTGTGGGGCTCATATTTGTACTAATATGCAGGCACTCAGCAACAGTAGAAGGCTGAAGCAAGGACAAGTGGAGCTACGAGTTGGGAATGGAGCGAAAGTTCCAGCACTAGCTGTAGGCACTTACTTGTTGTCTTTACCTTCGGGATTGATTTTAGAACTGAATAATTGTTATTTTGTACCTGCTATAAGCAGAAATATTATTTCAATTTCTTTGTTGGATTTGGAAGGTTATGATTTTTCAGTTAAGAATAAATTATGTTCCTTCAATCGCAACAATTTGTTCTATGGTTCTGCCCCTCTTATGAATGGGCTTTACATACTCGATCAATCCGCGCCAATTTATAACATTAATACCAAACGGTTCAAACCTAATGAGGAGAACCGAACGTTTCTATGGCATTGTCGTTTAGGGCACATCAGCGAGAAACGCATCAAGAGGCTCCATTCGAATGGACTTCTTGGCTCATTTGACTTTGAGTCATGTGAGAAATGCGAATCCTGCATGATGGGCAAAATGACACGGGCCCCCTTTAATAAACCTAACGAGAGGGCCAGTGACGTATTGGGCCTGATACACACTGATGTGTGTGGCCCAATGTCCACAAATGCAAGAGGAAACTATCAGTACTTCATTACCTTTACTGATGATTTCAGTAGGTATGGATATGTTTATTTAATGAAACATAAGTCTGAATCTTTTGAGAAGTTCAGAGAATTCCAAAATGAAGTACAGAACCAACTTGGCAAAAGCATTAAGGCCCTTCGGTCCGACCGAGGAGGAGAATACTTAAGCCAAGAATTCAGTGATCATCTGAGAGAGTGTGGGATCGTATCCCAACTCACTCCTCCTGGAACACCTCAATGGAATGGTGTGTCTGAAAGGAGAAATCAGACCTTATTGGATATGGTTCGATCTATGATGAGTCACACAGACCTTCCAATATCCCTTTGGGGATATGCTCTGCTAACAGCAGTGTTCACTCTAAATAGAGCGCCATCGAAAGCAGTAGCAAAGACACCATATGAATTATGGACTGGAGAAGCTCCAGTGCTGTCTTATCTCAGAATTTGGGGTTGTGAAGCCTATGTCAAGAGATTGATCTCAGACAAGCTTACACCAAAATCTGACAAATGCTACTTCATTGGTTATCCACGGGAAACCAAGGCTTATTACTTCTATCTACGTTCCGAGAACAAGATCTTTGTTGCCCGGGATTGTAACTTTCTTGAGAGGGAGTTTCTCTCTAAGAAAGACAGTGGGAGTAAGGTACTGCTTGAAGAAATTCAAGATGAACAGGATACTGCTCAACCTAATGAGGAAGAGCAGCAGGAGGACCTACAAGAAATTGTAGAGCCTGAACCTGTAGTACCTGAAGTTCGAAGATCCGGGAGGATCCGTCACGAACCCGAGAGATATCAAGGATTCCTCGTGACTGACTGTCATGATCTTCTGATCATTGATGGTGATGAACCATCGAACTTCAATCAAGCCATGATGGGCCCAGATTCCTCTAAGTGGCGCAAGGCCACTGATTCCGAAATGGACTCCATGTCGGTCAACCAAGTGTTTTCGTTGGTTGACTTACCCGCTGGTGTAAAAGCCATCGAGTGCAAATGGATCTTCAAGAAGAAGATTGACGTGGATGGAAATGTCCAGATTTATAAAGCCAGGTTGGTGGCAAAAGGTTTCAGACAAGTTCACGGTGTGGATTACGATGAAACCTATTCACCAGTGGCTATGATGAAATCTATTCGGATTCTACTAGCAACTGCAGCTTTTCATGATTATGAAATTTGGCAGATGGACGTGAAAACCGCCTTCCTGAATGGTATTCTGGAAAAGGATGTGTATATGACACAACCTGACGGTTACATAGATCCAAAGAATGCTGGAAAAGTATGCAAGCTTCATAAATCCATTTATGGATTGAAGCAAGCATCGAGGAGCTGGAATCTTCGTTTTGATGAAGCGATCAAGCAATTTGACTTCATCAGAAACGAAGAAGAACAATGCGTGTATAAGAAATCTAGTGGGAGCAAGATTGTATTTCTTATTCTGTATGTCGATGACATACTGCTTCTCGGAAACGACGTTCCAATGCTAAAGTCGGTAAAGGACTGGCTTGGAAGTTGTTTTTCCATGAAAGACATGGGTGAAGCCGCATACGTTCTTGGAATCAGGATCTACCGGGATAGATCTAGAAGGCTGATAGGCTTGTGTCAAGATTCATACATTGACAAAGTCCTACAAAGATTCAGCATGAAGGATTCCAAGAAGGGCTTCACGCCAATGGTACATGGCACAACGCTAAGCAAGAAGCAGAGCCCTACTACGGCTGCTGAGCTTGAGCGCATGAAGAATATTCCTTATGCATCTGCAATAGGATCTGTCATGTATGCCATGATCTGTACTCGTCCTGATGTTGCTTATGCATTGAGCATGACGAGTAGATACCAGTCAAATCCAGGTGAAAACCATTGGATTGCCGTAAAGAATATCTTGAAGTATCTAAGACATACTAAGGATAAGTTCTTAGTGTACGGTGGAAGTGATGTGCTTAAAGTCAGTGGATTCACGGACGCAAGTTTCCAGACAGACCAAGATGATTTCCGGTCACAGTCCGGTTATATCTTTTGTCTGAATGGCGGTGCAATCAGTTGGAGAAGCTCCAAGCAAGACACCGTTGCTGATTCCACTACAGAAGCTGAATATATCGCCGCCTCAGAAGCTGCGAAGGAAGCTGTTTGGATACGAAAGTTCATTATTGAACTAGGTGTGATACCAGATGCGGCTGAGCCTCTGGCACTGTTTTGTGACAACAATGGTGCTATAGCTCAGGCAAAGGAACCAAGATCACACCAGAAATCCAAGCATGTTCTAAGAAGATTTCACTTGATACGTGACATCATTAATAGAAAGGAAGTCAAGATCAGCCGAGTTCAGACAGATGATAACGTCGCTGATCCGTTGACAAAGCCACTCCCAAGGCCTAAGCTCGAGTTTCTGACTGAAGCTGTAGGCATTAGAGACATAGAAATGTAATCTAAATTTGAGTGGGAGCTTTGAGGGCTTTTATTTAGTTATTTGATATGTTCTTGTAAAACATTCTTATGTTTAATGAAATTATTATTTCAAGATTATTTTAACTGTGATGAAATAATCGTTCCAAAGTGATATGAACCATTTTATAGGTCATCGAAGTAAATGACTTGATCTTGAGTCATCGAAGTCATTTAGCTTGATCATGAGACCCTATATTTGATAGATGTTTATATCATCACGTCCCTAGTCGAAGGTTGTTGAAATTGGAACACCAACAACCGTGTGAGACTGGATTGGTACGTGACTTATGACAAAGTCTCAGTGTGTCATAGATGCGCGGCATCAAAGTCAGTACATAGGTGTATGTTTGGGAACATACGACCGGACAAGACCCGCTTATAAGAACTCTTCAGGATATTTATATCTGTGTCATAAGAGATTCTTACTACGACTATAGAGTATAGTCCTTAGACCTGAGTTCGCATGCATGTGACTGCACATGGACTGATGCACTTTGATCATTGTCTAACGCTATCGTTCTGCGATAGTTATAAGGACCTTGTTTGGGTACATTATGAAATGAATAGTTTACAGTGATGGAACAAGACGGAATTTGTCCCTCCAATATAAATGGAGTGAATATCTCTAGGCCAATCGGAGATTTGAATACTGGAAAATGCATGGCCATGCTCAAACGGACTGTCCCGAGTCGTTTGGATTGTCAGTATCAAATCAGAGTCCGATGAACAAGATTAGGTTTTATAAGGATGACACCAATCTTGCCTTATGACTAATCGAGATATTGTGACAAAAGGATTATGAATACAGAGATTCCAGTACAAGTGGGAGATTGTTGGAATTGTGTCCAGTAATCTCGGTACTGTCTCTAGAAAGTAAGAGTATGTCAATGATCAGACATAAGTCATATAATACTGGGGGTCATGATGGCTTGCTAGAGTCCGCTCATGATCTATAAGTCTTGGACTTATTGCCTTTATTATATGATCCCATATGGGTCACACGCCTAAGCTAACAGGAAAATGTGTAGGAACGGTTTAGCAGAAGTACGGTAAAAGTGCTAGGCATTTACTGTACTTAGAGAGAATAAAACGGTTTAGGCACTGTGTGTCGATCGATACACAAGGGGTATCGGTCGACACAGTGCGCGAATGCCGTCTAGTTAATTGGTGTTTGGGCCAAATGGCCCAAACGGAATCAGACAAGTTTTATAAGGTAAAACTCGAGTTTCTGAGCAAAAAAACCCTAACACTCCAGCCGAAAACTCTCTCTCTCTGCGCCGAGTTCCCCTAGTGGTCTAACAGCCGTTTTCTGTGATCGCGTGTGTGAACCTTTGGAGGATTCATCCCTCGGTGTTTCTCTGATCTCAAACATACCATCTCTTTCCGCTGCAAACAGGTATAAGGTGAGATCATCATTTGTTTCTATTCTGAGAAGAACCTAGATCGCATGTTTAGGTTGATATGAATCTAAGAATTGAATCAGGATCAACTAAACAATCCTTCACTGACATCATTCTGCAGTTACTGCCGTCAAGCTATGATCAATTTGTTATGAACTATAACATGAACAACTTGACGAAGACGTTGACTAAATTGCATGGGATGCTTAAGACTGCTGAACCTAACATCAAGAAGGACACCCCAGATGTCCTTATGGTACAAAAGGGTAAAAAGTTTAAGAAACTTGGTAAGAACAAAGGTGATGGCAAGACGAGCTCGATTGTGAATCCAGGCAAGTCTGGCCATGCTCCTAAGGTTAAAACCAGTCCTTCTGAAGATGTTAAGTGCCGTTATTGTAATGGTTATGGGCATTTGAAAAGAAACTGCAATAAATTCTTGGAAGATTATGAGAAGCTGAAGAAGACGTACGAGACTTCTTCTTCAGGTATTATGTTATAGAAGTAAATGTTACTTCTTATAGCCCTACTTATTGGGTATTTGATACCAGGTGTGGTACTCATATTTTGTGAAAATATGCAGGGCCTGAGCAAAAGTAGGACTATGGAGAAAGGACAAGTGGACCTATGAGTGGGAATGGAGCAAGAGTTGCTGCATTAACCGTAGGAGTATTTCATTTGTTTTTCCTTTTATGGCATGTTTTGAACTTAAAACTGCTACTATGTAACTGCTATGAGCAGACAAATTATTTCTAATCCTTGTTTGGATATGGAAGGATATCAGCTCTCAAATCAAGAATAAGTGTTATTCATTTGATTACAGTGATATATTTTATAGTAGCAATCCATTAGAGAATGGACTTTATGTTCTAAACCAGAATGTGCATAACTACAACATTAGTACCAAGAGATTCAAGTCAAAAGATACGAATCAAACTCTTTCTCTGGCATTGTCATTTTGAGCCACATAAATGAGAAACAGATTCAGAAGCTCCATAGTGATGGGCTTTTGGGCTCATCTGATCATGAATCAAAATGAGTAAAGTGAATCTTGTTTATTGGAAAACGACAGAGGCCCCTTTAAACAAAGGTAGTGTCGATCGATGCATGTATGCAACGATCGATACAGGTTGCGAACGAACGGATAAAATGAAAGGGCCAAAGGCTTATTGGGCTTTATACATACGGATGTATATGGACCAATGAGCACTAGTGCTAGAGGAAAATTTCAGTACTTCATTACCTTTACTGATATTTTCAGAAGGTACGGTTATGCCTTATTTATAAGGCATAAGTCAGAATCTTTGAAAAAGTTCAAAGAGTTCTAAAATGAAGTACATAATCAATTTGGCAAAGGTATTAAACCTCTACGACGAGATCATGTAGGTGAATACTTAGGTCAAGAATTTAGTGATTATCTGATAGATTGTGAAAGTGTTTCACAATTCACTCCTCCTGTATCGGACTTTATTAGATATAGTTCGATTAATGATGAGTCACTTAGATCTTCCATTATCCTTCTAAGAATACGCTCTAGAAATGTCTGAGTTTACTTTAAATAGAGTTCCATCAAAATCAGATACAGAGATACCACATGAGATGTGGAATGTAAATGTTTCTGATTTATCCATCATGGAGATTTGGAGTTGCGAGACTTATATAAAACGTTTAATCTCTGATAAGCTCACACCCAAGTCTGATAAGTGCTACTTCATTGGTTGTCCTAACAAAACCAAGGCATATTACTTTTACAACCAGTTCGAGAACAAATTGTTTGTTGCTCGGAACTATGTTTTCTTGAGAAAGACTTTCTTTCCAAGAAGAACAGTGGGAGTAAAAGTACAACTCGAAGAAATTCGAAAATCACAGGAGACTGCTCAACCTGATGAGGAAAAGCAGCAGTTGGATCTACAAAGAGTTGTAGAACCTGCACCTGTGGTGCCTAGAGTTTATAAAGGATCTGGTGAATGTATATTCGATATACATTTAAATGGCGAGTTTCTGAAGAAGTGTCGATCGACACAAAAGTTGCATCGATCGACACAGATCGCGAACCAAATATTGATTTTGGTTTATGACTTAATTAACTACGGTTTAAATCTTGGTTAATTAGGTCGTGGTAAAAGTATACATATGAGATATGTGTGCGCGACTTTTACAGAAAACTGAAGCTCGCAGATCCGAAAGGATCCGTCACGAACCCGAGAAATATGGATTTCTCGTAACCAATTGCCGTGATCTACTGATCATTGAAAGTGACGGGCCTGCGAATTTTGAAGAAGCAATGATGGGCCTTGACTCCGAAAATGGCTGAAAGCCGCTGAATCCGAAATGAGATCCATGTCACAGAACCAAGTATGACTTGGGTTGATTTACCCGATGGTGTAGAAACCATTGTGAGTAAATGGATTTTCAAGAAGAAAAGTTGACATGGATAGTAGTATTCAAATGTACAAAGCAAGGTTGGTGGAAAAAGGTTTCAAGTAAATTCATGGTATTGACTGTGAAGAAACCTAATCCCAGACACCATGCTTATGTCCATCCGGATTCTCCTAGCAACCGCCACTCATAATAGTTATGAGATCTGGCAGATGGATGTGAAAACAGTTTTCCTTAATGGAATTCTGAAAAGGATGTGTACCTGACACAACCTGAAATTTTCATTGATCCTAATGAAGCTAGGAAGATATGCAAGCTTCATCGGTCCATTTATGGACTGACGCAAGCATCTCGGAGTTGGAATCTTTGTTTTGATGAAGCAGTCAAAAGGTTTGACTTCGTCAAGAACAAAGAGGAACCGTATGTTTACAAGATGACTAGTGGGAGCGCAGTTGCATTTCTGGTATTGTATGTTGATAACATACTACTTCTCGGAAATGAAGTTCCATTGTTTCAGTCTGTTAAGACTTGACTCGAAATTTGTTTTTCGATAAAATTATGGGAGAAACCATATACATTCTTGGAATAAGAATCTATAGAGATAGATTGGATAAGCTAATTGGATTGTGTCAAGATACTTATAGTGATAAGGCCTTGCACATGTCCAATATGCAGGATTCCAAGAAGGGCTTCGTGCAAATGACTCTTGGTATTACTCTTAGCAAGACACAGCGTCTTTCGACACACGCTGAGCAAGGGCGAATGAGGGTCAGGCTACTGCTAAAGGCATTAGATGTCTTAAGATGTGATCTTAATTTTAGTGGGAGTCATTGTTATTAATTTTAGTTATGATATGATGTTCGTACAAACATAATTTGATTATGTTATTGAAATCTGACATATGTATTATTTAATAATGGTTATTAAATAATAGTTCCAAAGTAATTTATGACATTTTATAGGTCATCAAGTATGTGACTTGATAATGAAACCCTCTAGATAATAAATGACATAAATTATGTTGGTCCCTGGTCGAGGTTGTTAAAGTGGGACATTAACAACCGCGTGAGACTAGTATGTGAGGTGACTGATGACTAAGTTTCATGGAGTCATTAATAAGAGTATTAAAGTCAATCACATAGATATGTGTTGGAGAACACATGATCGGACATGACCCATTGATGAGAACTCTACGGGATAGTTATATAAGTGTCATGAAAGTTTTCATTACGACTATAGAGTATAGTCCTTAGACCTGAGTTCATCATGTTTTCTTACATGTGAATTGGTCCGCTTTAACCTTGTCAAACGTCAGCCGTAACTGGTGATTATAAAGGCATTGATTGGGCGTATCATGAAGCGTGTGAAGAGACATGGATGGAACAAGATGGGATTTGTCCCTCCTATATAACAGGATATAAATATCTCAGGGCCCATCGAAGATTTGATACTGAGAAATGTGTGGCCACACTCAAACGAGGTGATTGTCAGTCGTTTGTCTTGTCAGTATAAATCGGAGTTCGATGAACATGATTTTGGCTTAATAAGGATGACACAGATCTTGCCTTATGCCAGATCGAGATATAGTGACGAAGGGATTATGGGAATAGATGATTCCAGTACAAGTGGGAGATTGTTGGGAATGTCCTGAAATCTATTGTGCTTGCTCTTAAGTGAAAGTCGTATTGTCGAGATGAGACAATCATATGACACTAGGCAGTCATAATGCTTTGCTAGAAGCCACTTATGATCAATGAGTTTAGAACTCATTGCTAGTATTATATGATCCTACAGGGTCACACACCTAAGCAAATTGGATCATAAATTTATTGGGGTTTTATATTTAATATATTATATATATGTGATATATATAATATTATATATATATGTGTTACACGTTTATGCATGTGCCACTAAAGTGATTAATGGATGTGTAATAAACGTGTGTGCAAAGCTTCAATTAATTAATTGGGCTCAGCCCACTTCTTTATCCTAAATGTTAGGTTAACGAGTGGATATATATATGTATATTATGCGTGTGATTATTGCAAGCGAGAACACACACAGCCGCTTAAACCAAAACCCTAGAGAGACGAATTGTTCGTTGTAAATTTGAGATTTGATCTCAACGGCACTAGCATCCCGATCCGATCCAGTTTGTGTGCGTGTGGATACCAGTAGAGGCGCAGCACTTGAGGCGCTTTAAGATCTCGATTATCTGCAAATCTTCCGCTGCTAATCACTAGGTAATTCTGAGATCCCATTGATTCAATTATATGAACCCTAGATCCTAGGCTTGGAATTCAGACCAGGGTTGCCTAATATGATTAGGATCTGCTAGAAATTCCTTCATTGATGTCGTAGGTTCATAGTACTCTCAACAGCCCAGGCGAAGTCTAACAATTCACTTTCTTGGGCAGAAAGTAATTGTGCAAAGGATCGGCGACCATGACAGACGAATTTGCCTTGGTGGTCTCGCAAGATCCAAGAATTTTCTCCGTTGTTACTTCTGCTTGACCAGTCTGCGGCTATGTTTCATTTCAGAATACCAGCTTCCGGTGGTTTCCACAAGAGTGGTTGTGAAGCTGAGGATGATTTCGAGTGCTCGATGGGCTCGCCGTGGTTAACCTTGTGCCATATATCTGCCTCTTCTTGGGCTATCTCTAGGATCGCTTCCAGATTAAGCGCACTTTTTTCAAAGATCAACTCGTTCCTTTCCTTCCATAGGTGCCATAATACCCAGGGGACTGCTCGTCTTTTACTCTCATCCAGTGTCTGGTTCTTCATACACGCAAATAAGTAATGCAAGTTTAAGAAAACAGAGGAGCTATTGAAACCTACAGGTCGGCTGCGAATGATGGTTTGGTTCCAGACTTCAGCGGCGAAAGGGCAGGTGAAGAGAAGGTGATTAATTGTCTCCGTAGCATCACTGCAACGAGGGCATGTTGGATCAACTTGTATACCCTGAGTTCTTAGTATTCCTCTGACTGCTAGAGCTCCGGACAGGGCTTTCCATAAGAAATGACGTATTTTGGGCAGCGTCTTTTTTCCAGATATTACGCCATAGTTTTTTTTTCCATAGGTTGTAGTGCAGGAGCTACCGAGTGTTGACCCCCTCGGACAGATTCCAGAAGCCGATAGCCACTCTTAGTAGTGTATTCATTGAAATCTCCTATGAGCATCCAAGGCTCATTCCTTCTAAGATCAATCTGAATGAGTTGATCCCATACTTGTTGTCGCCTTTCCCTGACGGGGTCCCCACACACACACAAGATGAAGAAGAACATACTTCCCAACTTCACTTTTAAATCGATAACTCTTTTGTTTTTCGAAACTACTACAACCTCATAGCTCTTCTTCCACATAACAGTTAACCCGCCACTTAACCCTTCAGGTTCTACTGTCACTAACTCATCATATCCAAGACTTTCTTGTAACTTTTGCATATAACTGAAATTTTGCTTTGTTTCAATAAGGAACATTACATCCGGAAAAAAAAAAATTTTACGCATCTCCCGTATGTGTTGAACGGTCTCGGTGCTTCCAGCTCCTTGACAGTTCCAGCTCATTACATTCATTGGGATTGCAGCGGCTTCAAATCGGAAGCCACCGTATGGGTTTGTTTTTTTGATCCCTTAGAGTTCGAGGAAGGCTGTGGATCAGCAGCTTTTCGCTTCGATGATTGTTCTGAAACCAGAAAGTCCTCTACGTTTTTGACAGAAGTAGCACCAGCAAAGGATGATCTTATCTTACGCCTCCACGAAGGAGGCCTCTTCCTGCTTTTCTTTCCCTGATTCAGAGCGCCGGCAGAAGGTGGCTCTACAGCACCCATTCTGAAACCTGTAGACTCAAGTGCTTGGAAGGAAGAAGCAGAGCTGGCTGTTGGAGAGTTAGACTCCAAGTAGCCCGTTGCAACAGGGCCTGAGACTGCCTGATTAACATTGTTTACCGGCCATTGTAATCGTCTCGGCATTGTGTTGTAATCAAACACATGGCCTTTGTCTTTGTCCAGATCATTGGTGATTGCAGGAGGTTGATTGATAGGTTAGCTTTGGCTTCATCGATTGATTGCTGCACAGGCAGTATTCTTGCCCTTCTCTCTATTTCGTTGGCATGCTAGACATACAGTATTGCTTGTTTCTGATCCTCTTTAGAGAGCTCGGGGAACATAGGACGGAATCCTGGAGGTGCTTCCAGTGTCTTTGTTGGTTGTACTTGATCCTTGGGAGATTCTCCAGCAGTGATCATTGGGGGCTTGGATTCTGAATCCATTTTGTTACTTTTTTTGCCCTTCTTCAGCCACGGGCAAACAAGCTTTTCATGTGTCAATCTTTGACAGTGGAAACAGCGTTTATGAATTTTTTCGTATTCGTACTCGATGATTACCACTTCCCAAGTGGGCATGATGAGCTTCTTGGCTGCGATAGCTGGGTTTTCGACGCTGAAAGTCACACGAGCCCTGATGTAGTCTTTAACTTGTGATACCTTGAGAGGCAAGGGTGTTCATCGTCTCGATAGTAAAGTGATTGATCGGTATATGCCGGATCCTTACCCAGAGTTCCATCGTTGTTAGAAAGTCCTTTCGTAGTGTGGGAGACCACCTTTCAAGAACCATCGACCAATGGATGTACGACCACGGATGGTCTTTGAGCACTGTATCAACGTCTTCCTCTCTTTGAAAAAAAAATTGAAATCTGTCCCGTGAAAGCGCTATGCCTCTAACCCGATCATAGACTCGCCATGCCGAAGGCATATACTCAATCATTCGGGCCATTTCTTGGCAATCAGGGTTGAGGAGTCTTCCCAACAAGCTATTCGCGTTTTCATCCACCACTCGAAATTGAGGGCTGTCTGGTAACATGATGGGATCGTCATCAATGACTGTCATCGACCGTAGAGCATTATGGAGGTTCTCCACCATGGTCGGAAGAACTTGCGATGCACAAAACCGTGTACACCGGAGAATAGGGTCACAGCCTTCTTTTGCACTAGGATTGAGTTCAGAGAAAGACGAGGTTTTGGGGATGTAATTATTTTTTTGATTCTGGTCTTACCATTTTCAATCAAAACTTGGTGATCACGATGGGAAAGGATGGAAAGATATTGCAGAATAGGAAAGAGGGAAGCAAATATAATTGGAATGTGAATAATCACGATCAAGGCAATTGCCTTTTTTGAAAATACCGTAACCAAATGACCGGGAAATATTGTCTCACACAACCGTGGAGGAGAAGTAAGAAAGGAAAGTGAAACCCTCTAGATCAACTAGAGGTGGCTAAGCCATTTTTGCAGAGAAATATGAATATGATGGTCTTTCACATAATTAGAGTTTGTGCCTTTGTGGCGGAATTTACAATGGTAAATAGAAAATTTTAATATTTAAAAAAATAAATGTATTCTATCGATAACTCATTTTTAGGAAAATGAGATCTCTAATTAGTGTTTATATAGGAAAGTGAAAGACGAATGGTGAAACTGTTATTTATTTATTTACGTTTCTATATATGTTGTTGGTGTTTTCCTTGCTTCATTAAAGAATGTGATAGAAAATACACAAAATCTAATATATATATATATATATATATATATATATATATATATATAATTGATAAAATTATTCAAAATCCTGTTACCGATATTTTAGAGTATCTGTTTATAGTTTGTAACAGTCCTACTTTTGTGTGATCTCATCCTCATCTCTTGTGATGATCGATGGTTATTTAAACTCTGTAAATCATTCATATCAAATCAAGGAATTTACATTAACTTTCATGGTATCAGAGCTCTAGCTCTTGATCCGATTCCTCTCTTTCGCTTCTTTTCTCTTCTTCTTCTTCTTCTTCCTTTGACCTTTGTCTTGCTACTCGTCAATGGCGTCTGTGAATCATGAGCGATGCTTTGGTGTAACCAACATCAAGCATCACATTCCAGTCATACTTGACCTTGACGATCATAATTATGACGCATTGAGAGAGCTTTTGCTCACCCAATGTATGGCGTTCGATGTCTCAGGACATCTTGATGGCACGGTGGTTCCAACCGGAGCAAATGATACCGCCTGGCACAAACGGGACGGATTAGTTAAGCTATGGCTCTACGGTACGATGGCTCAGCCTCTCTTCAAATCTGCACTCAAAGCAGGGGGACAACTCGCGATCTTTGGCTTAGAGTCAAAAATCAATTCCTCAACAACAAGGAAGTGCGAGCGATTCAACTGGATAATGAACTGCGAACGCTTGAGCTCGGTGATCTGACGATTCAAGAATACTGTCAGCAAATGAAATCAATCTCCGATCACCTTGCAAATGTCGGTGCTCCTTTATCCGAAAGAACTCTGGTGATGTACATCATCAATGGCCTTAATGCAAAGTTTGATAAAATTATCAATGTTATCAAACACAAGGAACCTTTTCCGAGTTTTGATTCAGCTAAGTCAATGCTGGAGTGGGAGGAAACTCGTTTCAAAAAGAGCACACGTGCAACTACGAGCAACAGTGATAACTCATCATCAACCACAACTCTCGCTGCCTCTGTTCAGCCAACTGCTTCTCCGCAACGTGATTAGGGACATCAACGTTATGGTATCAACAGAGGTAACCGGAGGTCCCAAAACCGTGGTCGAGTTCGCAACAATTTATTCTACAACAACTACCGTACTAGTTGGGGTCCACAACCTTATTGGCCTGCACCACAGCAATACTGGACGCCACCGGTTTACGGCGGATGGGCTCAATCTCAGCAGCCTAGTTTTGCGGCACAACAGGCCTCACCTGCGACACCACAACAAGCACATCTCATCGAGTTTCCGCAATCACAACAAGCCTACACAACAGACGGCCTTGTTTATCCCTCAGTCATGGACTGGTACATGGATTATGGTGCTTCAGCACACATGACTTCGAATGCAGGTATGCTCCAATCTAATTTTAAGCTTAACATCAATCACTCAAATCTGTCTAAGCTTTCCCCTCGATCAACACCTTGCCTCTTTTTAGGATATCCATCTCAGCATAGAGGTTATAGGTGTATGGATCTGAAATCGAAAAAGATCATAATCTCTCGTCATGTTCTTTTTGACGAAGACAAATTTCCTGCTGCTAATGTTTCTGCTCCACAAAGTCAGTATCATTTTCTGAATCAGGCAGACGAAACATCTCCTCTGTTTCGCTCCATTCTTCAAGCTCCTTTTACTCCTGCTCCCACGGACAGACCGGTTCAAGGAGTTAGCGCTCGACCGTTTCGGACTGATCCGATGTTTCGTGCCCCAGCCTCAGTCAAAACTCTATCACAGTCAGGGATTTCCAAGCCCTCTTCACTCTTTCAGCTCAAACACATTCCCCATTACCAAAGAGTCATCTTCAAGCTTTAGATGATCAGAACTGGAAACCCGCGATGAATGCAGTGCTTGGTGCTATGCTTAAGACCAAGACTTGGCAGCTAGTACCTCGCCCTCAAAACACAAATATAGTGCGATCAATGTGGATTTTTAAACATAAATATGATGCTAACGGTGTTTTGTCCAGACATGAGGCTCGTTTAGTGGCAAATGGAAAATCGCAGGAGGAAGGTGTGACTACACAGAGACATTCAGTCCCGTTCTCAAGCTAGCAACCATTCGAACGGTGTTAGGTCTTGTGGTCAGCTTGTCTTGGCCTATTCACCAACTGGATGTGCAAAATGCCTTCTGATAGGTCAGGTTTTATTCCCTATACTAACTGCAAGTGCACATCAATATCAATGTAGTATATAGGGTTATCGAATCCACAGGGACACTGGTCTCGATAGATCAGAACAGTAGAGATTAATAATAGGAATAAAAGCAGGTAGTGAATTAAATAAAAGCAAGGCGAGAAAGTAAATCAGTAGCAGGAATTGGTTGTGAAAGCAATAAACTAAAAGCGCTAAGTCTAGGGAATTTTCAGGAAATCAGACAAAGAGACAAGTTAATCAGTCATGATCAAATTAAACTCAGTTCTAGAACTCAAATCACGGAATTAGAATTAACCAAATCTCTTTGCGAAAATCCTCTAAGTCTAAGTGCAGTAATCCAAATCTCTTTGCAATTACTAACAGATTAAACCAGCATTAATTTCAAGTTCGATATGTTCACAATTAAACTAAACCAAATCTCTTTGCGAATAATTTAATTGCTCAACCTAAATAGTTCATATTCTAAACCACACTCTCGTGTCGTATTTAGCAACCTAAGATCTAGATTCTAATTGATCAGGTTAGAACTAGCATTAAGCATAATTTAGTTTGAAGAACATTCTAAGCATGTGAATCCTTAACTGAATTAAACAAGTCTAGCAAGTCATGAAATCCCTAATGAGAAACCCTAAACTTAACTATGAATCTACTCAGACATGATTAATGGAACAAAAATTATAGAAATAATAGATTGCATATAAGAAAGTAAATAGATAAAGGGGTTCGAAATCTTCTCCAAAATAGATGAAGTACAGGATTAGATCAGCCCCAAAAGCTCTAAAAATCTCTTAGCTCTAAGTATGAAAGCGTATCCCAAATAAAAGCCAAAACTCTAAATATATAGGCATAATCTCGGCTGGGGCTTCTGTGTAAATATTGGAACTATTCTGGTCTTCTCTGCAAATCTTCATAACTTTGTTAAACCGCCGCGTACGGCCCATCTCGCTAGTGTGTCGATCGACACCAAAGGTGTGTCGATCGATGCATGATCATCAAATCGGGCAGTGAGTTAAACTCTCGGCCAAAATGCTCCAAAAGTCCCAAAATACTCCAATTAGCTCCAAACCTGATTAAACCTGTAAAAGACTCTAAAATAACACAAAAGACACTAAAAACACATCTATATCATGGCATAAAATGGGTAAAAACCATGATATATCAACTCCCCCACACTTAGCCTTTGCTTGCCCTCAAGCAAAACAGAGAACTAAAATGCAGTGAAGAGGTTTGAAAACTCTTCAGAAACTCTTTTCATCCTAGAAGCAGCAACACTCAGATTCCCCTTAGTAAACCACTGAAAGAATCAACTTGCAGACATCAAGACCAACATATACTTCCCCCCACACTTAGCAACTGTCCTAAGTAAACTCCACAATCACATTCAAGCATTCAAATTCTCCCTACTGACTTTTGCAAGTATTTAAGTGCGGTCTCACCTAAGGAGTATCGATCAAAGGGCACATGGATTCTTACCTTATCAGCTCTAGACCACCATACTATCTTTCTCTAGTCCCTTTCTTCTCTTTCCCTTCCTTAACAACTGATTTTTCCCCATTGGGTATCATTTTATTTTTTTTATCAGTGTTCTTCCCGTTATGGGGTGTACTTTGGACACATTCCATGGATGCATAAGAGATAATAGTGTTTGCTACTATTCTCATGACCACTTCGGAGTTACTAACTCATCCTCAGTTTATTATTATTTTTTTTTTTTATGGAAGGGGAGAAGGGAACTAAATAGGACAGGTTTACAGACTGTGTCAGAACTAACAAGGGAATCCGACACAAAGTATACCAAGCCCTTTGGTGAGAAAATCTAAGTCAGTATTAGGGTGAAGTCAGTAAAAGGATCCTCTGATACCTGAAGTGATGTGGGTGTCCTCAGTAGGTTGATCCATGTCTGGGTTTTCTAATAGTCAGAGATAATCTGCAGCTTCATCCCAATGGTTACTTAAGTTCCTGCAAGTGCTACTAATCTTCTCAAAAAAATCATTGTTTCTTACTTAAACAAATTTTGACTCAATAAAACAAAAATTTTGAAAAATTTAACTGACTCTTAAGAAAACAAAAGAAAGAAGTTAGTAGAACCTCCCCCACACTTAAGACACACTGTCCCCAGTAGTGTCAAGCGAAGGATTGGCAAAAAGAAAATAAAAATTTGTTTAAGGATGGTTAAGTTCTCTCGGGTTTTACCTCTGTCGCTCAGGCATCGATCGTTGCACTAAGTGCATCGACCGTTGCTAGGCGATTTTTCGTGTATAATCGATCGTTGCTCAGGACTGCAACGATCGCTGCAATGCTGCGTACATCGGATCTGTCAGCAAGTTAGCAGGTTTTTCCGTCGGGTTATGTCATTTTCAAAACCTGCAAGCTGAAAACACTAGAAACAGAGTAAAACCGAAGCAATAGATGTATCAAATCAAGTAGAACCATCCAAACATAGTAGCAAAATAGAAGAAAAAAATTGCAAGAAAAGATGATAAGAAAATCAGAATACAGAACCGATAATCAAGAGATGACAGCTACGCTCACTCGCTATCATCAATCCCTCCATAGCGCTCAGTATCACTGACGTCCGTAGGAGAACGCTGTCTACGTCGTGAAGCAGGGACGGGCTGATGAACTGGTGGCTGTCTCCTGCAAGTGCAGCCACGCATCCACTCCCAAACGGTCCTCCAGATCCCATCACTACGCTCTCTCCACTCAGCCTCAAACATATCACCGTAGGGTACTGTGATCTCAGGATAAGGGCCAATATCAACCGGGGCAGCAGCAGGCGCAGGCGCAAGGGCAGCAGAGGTCGAAGCTCGTGTGGAAGGCTCTCCCAGCGGATGAGCCATAGTAGGAATCCCACGCTGCTCAGTCTCTGGAGGCTGAAATCTCAGAGCCTCCAATGTATCAATCCGAATCCACCTAGCAGCAGGAAGCTCTATACCACACATCCCAGTGGTCGGGTCCTGATAAACCCAAATGCGCCCCTCCTTGAGCCAGGTAGCGCTCTGCAAATGACTGAAGTCTAGGAACTCCTGGGCTCTATCATGCTCTGTGCCATGTAGAGGAATCCCGCAATGCATAAAAATGGGAGTAAGCAAGCTCCCTACCGTCTCAGTACTGACTCCATCAAAAGGCTTCGTCTGCAGATCACACAAATGCAAAGCGAAGACAGCTCCCAAATTGAGACCCGTAGTAGGATCTCTCACGCCAGAACCTCTAAACTGATTTCGCAGCCCCATAAACAGCATCTCCATCTCATACTTGCGCATCTTGTTGGACTCAAACTTGCATAGCAAGCTCCAACACAAGATACGCGATACATACCTCAGCACAGGATGCCTCATCATCTTCACCGGTGTGGTCCTGGAGTTGTATCGACCACTGCCAATACACTCCCAGAATGCTCGAGCCTCATCTGGATCCCACTCAAGTGGCATGGCAATGCGCCTGGGCTCAGTACTGAACCCATAGATCCTGCAGAGATCTAGTAGAGGAATCCGATACCTGACTCCCCAACTCATGAAGGTAAAGATACCTCCTGTAGCGCTCCTGCTATCGGGATCTGAGTAAACCACTCTGCAAGTGGCTAGCAACTGCCTGACCAGCTCAGGATAGAGATCATAAGAGCGCATTGGCATTGTCCCTAGGCCAATGCCTCTGCACACAGCAAGTACCTGCTCATCAATCCCCAGAATCTTGCAGGCGGAGTAGTCAGCGAACTTGGTTGGCTTGATGGTCATCCCACACCAACCACTGTAGAGAAGTGAATCATGCTCATCCCACTGGTCAAGCAGTGGTCGCTCTGTGAAGTCTGCAGTCTTGATGAACGTGCGAATGTTATCTGGCCACTGTCTGGCTGTAGGGATCTCCGTCACATCTGCTCGGGGCCAAGGCAGTGCTATAGCTGGACCCACTCTAACATATGTCTCAGGTGCTGAGAGTGTCTGTGAAACCACTCTGGTGGTGGAATGTACTGTCTCGTGGCTGTTGATTTTGTTGCTTGCTTCTTGCGGGGCTGTCTGCGAGATGTCATCTGTAAAAGAAACAAAATTCAAACAATATAAGTCTCGGCAACTCTCTGTGAAATCGCGAAGCAATGACCGTTGCATCTAAGGCATCGATCGTTGCAAGGCGATTTCATTTATCGAACATTTCCCAAAATCGCAGAGCAACGACCGTTGCAAGGCGATTTCGCCGCAAACAATCAACCAAAATTCAGTTCAAATTCGTGTCACATTGTCTCAAATCAGTTCAAAATCAGAACCTATCACCTTAAATCGGTCTAATTACGCATGCAACATCCATTTTCAGTTCAAAAATCTCAAACCCTAAAACCCTAAAATTGAATCCGAAAATTTGAAAAATAGAGGTACATTACCTTGGATTCTCGAGATAAGAGCTATAGAAACGGTTTTGGAGTGTAAAATTGGAAGTATTAGCAATTGAAACGAAGAAAAATGATGAAGAAAGTGGGATTTTTGGGTGTGAGCTCACGGTGTACGGGCGATCGGAAATGAGAAAGAAAAGAGAAGAGAAAGGGTTTAAGGTACTTACCTCGGTCGTGGTTGCAACGATCGTTGCTCAAGGGCAACGACCGATGCTGGTCAAATCGAAATCGATTTCCGGTTCAGCTCATACCTTAATTTTGCAATTGAACCAACTGCAACGACCGTTGCTTGTTAGCAACGATCGTCACAATGCGATTACCCCGTCAAATCTCCTTGCAACGACCGTTGCTCTGTTAGCATCGATCGTTACACATCTCCAGACTCGAGTTCTGTATCTCAAACTTAAAAACCAATAAAACGTGAAATCCTAAGAAAACACCAAAAATGAAAAGGAAAAACAACTAACCTAACAGTGGGTTGCCTCCCACTCAGCGCTTGTTTAAGGTCATTAGCTTGACCGGACGAACAAGATCTTTCAGGCACCGAGAGATCTCGACAGAGACTTTTTCTGTCTCCGTTCAAGTCTCCTCATCCAGGGTGGCGAGTAGGCTGTCGTAGAATGCTCGTGTCCAAGAAAAGATGGAGTAAAATGCGCTCCAGGATCTATAATCACAGTGTCATCCGGCTGCTCATCATCTGCTTCCATGATGGTGAATGTCTGCCCATCTATCAGTGGTCTTCGCAGCTTATCCATCTCATAACGTAGCGGCTCATCTCCCAGATGGAGGTCTATCAGACTGTGTCTAACATCAATCAATGCTCCCGCTGTAGCCAAAAATGGTCTTCCAAGTAACAACGCTTCATCCGGATCACAGTCATATTTCAGCACTAGGAAGTCCGTTGGAACTAAGTAGTTTCCAACTCTCACTGGGATGTCCTCAAGAAGTCCTTCCGGAACTCTTATAGACTGATCAGCTAGGACAAGAGAGGTCCTAGTAGGCTTAAAATCCAGCATTCCAGCTTCTCTGCCACAGAGTATGGCATAAGACTTCCAGCAGCTCCTAAATCGCAAAGAGAGCGCCTAAAACTATCTTCGAAAATAGAACAGTGAAGCACAAAGACTCCAGGGTCTGGCAGCTTCTTCGGGATCTTAGTCAGCTGAACATCACTAATATGTTGAGGAACTATAATCACCCAGTCGCTCAGCTCCTCATCTAAAGGCAGCATCTTGTTCAAGTACCTCTGCACACATGGGTGATATGGTGGATCATCAGATGATGGAATTTCTTCCAGTTCTTCACCAATCTCCTCTAGCTTCTCAAGCTCTTCAATTTCCTGCTTAATTACTTCAGACACTGAGGAGTGCTGTCTACTGATTTGCGCATAGATTTCCTGTTGAGAAATCTCAGAGACTCCAGAGAATAAGCTATCAAGGTTCAAATCTGCATCAATACCATTATCATTCGGCAAGTCTGTCTGTTCACGACTTGCATCGACCGACACTAGATTTGTGTCGATCGATGCAACACTGTATTTTTCACCCGAGAGATTTTCTCTAAAATCCGAGATTTCTTCTTCTTTCACCAATTCAGCTGTACTTAGCTTAAATTTTTCACCTAGGTGAGATCCATCATTAATGTACACAGACCAGGCTTTAATATGAGTGTTTGCTACTCCTTTTCCTTTCATATTGCTGGAAATCTGATTCACCTGAGTATCCAACTGCTTCATATGAGTGTTCATAGACTCGATCTTTCCATTGAGATCCTCGTAGACAACATCTAGATTTTTGTTGCTCTCCACAGTACTCTTGGTCTGACTCTCCATAAGTTGTTCTATCATTGCTTCTATTCTACTCTCATGAGCAGTGGCTGCAGGAGGAGTCTGATAAGATGAAGATCCATAGGTTCTCTGAGCACCTTGTCCAAAGGGCTTTTGAAAACCACTAGTCTGTCCAAAAGAGTTCTGATTGCCTGTGAAGGCACTCTTTTGTCCTCCATTGAAGAACCTGTTGCCTTGCTGATTACCAAATCTGTTACCTTGGAAACCAGATCCTCCAATGTAATTCACATCTTCTTCCTGAGTGTCCTCCTCAGTCTGAATTACTTCTACATCTTGTGCAAAGTGGACATCCTTCTTACCAGCCAGGAGATTGCAAATTGTGTCCAGCTTAGATCTAAATTCAGCCATCTCTGAATTCTCTACACTTCCACCAGATTTCTTCCTCCTATCATCCATAGTATTGCAACTGTTGCTGCTCACTAAGTTCTCAATCAACTGCTTAGCTTGTGCAGGAGTTCTGGTGTTGAAGTTTGCATTACTGGAGTTATCCAGCGCAGACTGATATGGCATATCTATGCCTCTGAAGAAGATACCTAGCAATGTGACTTCAGTGAATCCATGGTGTGGACAGTCATGCTGGTACTTCCTAAATCTCATCCAAGCAGTCTTAAGTGGCTCAGTAGGTCCTTGGGTAAATGTGAGAATGTCTTGTCTGGACTGATCGGAACGCGCATCATCATAGAAGTGACGCAGAAACTCACTCTTCAGGACTGCCCAAGTAGTATACTGACCAGGTGCCAGTTGCTTCAGCCATGCAGCAGCGTCTCCAGCGAGACTGTATGGAAAGAGCTTGAGGAACAGATAATCTTGGCAGACTCCATCATACTTCATGCCATTGATTAGGTCCTCAAATGTATCAATGTGATCCATAGGCTGCTCTGTAGGATGACCATGGAAGGCATTCTGTCTCATCAGCGAGTAGTAGATGGTCTTGATCTCAAAATCATCCCTCTCAAAACCAGGAAGAATCAGAGCTGACCGGTTTGCATGAAACTCATCCGGTCTGTTGTAGTCAGCTAAGGTTCTCTCATGGACAACCATCTCTCTACCTTGGGCCTGTCTTGGCGCTTGGTTCTGCTCCTGTTGCAGTGGCTCAGGAGGGTCAGGGATGACATTCCCTTCAGCATCAACCCTTTGCCAAGCAGCATTGTATGGGTTGTTATCTTGGTCCCTCAGAGTACCTTGAGCATCGCGTACTAGAATCAGCCTCTATACTACCATTCTTTCTCTTCTTTCTCTTCTGTTAGTCCTCTCTAGACGTCCAAGTTCTTCAAGATCGAGATTGATCAGGCTTAAGTTCGGATTACTTCGAATTTCACGCTTCTGCATAAACTGTCTGTAATCGTCAAGCAACGATCGATGCTAACAGTGCAACGATCGATTCAATCTTAAATCGCTTAGTGACGATCAATACAAGAGGTGCAACGATCGACGCAAGGCGAAATCGGTACCTGCGACAGAGAGAAAACAGAGAAGAAATCAGTAAATAAAAACAAAAATAAAAACAAAAATAAAAATTCCTAGTAAAAACCCTAAGTTCGGTCCTATCGAAGACTCTAGGAGTCCCCGACAACGGCGCAAAAACCTGATAGGTCAGGTTTTATTCCCTATACTAACTGCAAGTGCACAGCAATATCAATGTAGTATATAGGGTTATCGAATCCACAGGGACACTGGTCTCGATAAATCAGAACAGTAGAGATTAATAATAGGAATAAAAGCAGGTAGTGAATTAAATAAAAGCAAGGCGAGAAAGTAAATCAGTAGCAGGAATTGGTTGTGAAAGCAATAAACTAAAAGCGCTATGTCTAGGGAATTCTCAGGAAATCAGACAAGCAGACAAGTTAATCAGTCATGATCAAATTAAACTCAGTTCTAGAACTCAAATCACGGAATTAGAATTAACCAAATCTCTTTGCGAAAATCCTTTAAGTCTAAGTGCAGTAATCCAAATCTCTTTGCAATTACTAACAGATTAAACCAGCATTAATTTCAAGTTCGATATGTTCACAATTAAACTAAACCAAATCTCTTTGCGAATAATTTAATTGCTCAACCTAAATAGTTCAGATTCTAAACCACACTCTCGTGTCGTATTTAGCAACCTAAGATCTAGATTCTAATTGATCAGGTTAGAACTAGCATTAAGCATAATTTAGTTTGAAGAACATTCTAAGCATGTGAATCCTTAACTGAATTAAACAAGTCTAGCAAGTCATGAAATCCCTAATGAGAAACCCTAAACTTAACTATGAATCTACTCAGACATGATTAATGGAACAGAAATCATATAAATAATAGATTGCATATAAGAAAGTAAATAGATAAAGGGGTTCGAAATCTTCTCCAAAATAGATGAAGTACAGGATTAGATCAGCCCCAAAAGCTCTAAAAATCTCTTAGCTCTAAGTATGAAAGTGTATCTCAAATAAAAGCCAAAACTCTAAATATATAGGCATAATCTCGGCTGGGGCTTCTGTGTAAATATTGGAACTATTCTGGGCTTCTCTGCAAATCTTCATAACTTTGTTAAACCGCCGCGTACGGCCCATCTCGCTAGTGTGTCGATCGACACCAAAGGTGTGTCGATCGATGCATGATCATCAAATCGGGCAGTGAGTTAAACTCTCGGCCAAAATGCTCCAAAAGTCCCAAAATACTCCAATTATCTCCAATTAGCTCCAAACCTGATTAAACCTGTAAAAGACTCTAAAATAACACAAAAGACACTAAAAACACATCTATATCATGGCATAAAATGGGTAAAAACCATGATATATCACCTTCTTGCAAGGTGAGCTCGAGGAAACTGTATATATGCATCAGCCACGTCGATGGGATTTCGAATCAGCAAGGCCGATTCTTCACTTTTTGTTTTCAGGCGACATAATGATTATGCGTACCTCCTTCCATATGTCGATGACATAATTTTAACTGCATCATCCCATTCTTTGCTGCAACGGATCAAACAGAGGCTGAACAATGAATTTCCTATGACTGATATGGGTACTCTGCAACATTTTTTAGGCGTCAAGGCTGACTTCAATGACGATGGCTTGTTTTTAAGCCAATTCCTCTACTGCCAAGAGATAATCGAACGCGCAGGCATGGCAGAATGCAAGCCGGTTTCTACTCCAATAGACCTTAAGTGCAAGTTGTCTGTGGATGAAGGTACTTTAATCTCTGATCCCACTACTTACAGAAGACTCGCTGGTGCCCTCCAGTACCTCACCTTTACAAGACCAGACATAGCTTACGTTGTTCACCAGGTTTGCCTCTACATGCATGCTCCTCGCCAACCACATCTGCAGGATTTAAAACGCATTATACGGTATGTTAAAGGCACTCGATCTCATGGTGTTCAAATCACAAAAGGTCCGATAGACAATCTGACGGCTTATTCAGATGCGGATTGGGCCGTATGTCCAGATAAGAGGCGCTTAACCTCAGGCTACAAGTTGTTCATCGGTATGAATTTGGTTTTTTTTTTCTCAGGAAAAATTGTCATTTAGGGTTTATGGAAAAGTCATACATATTATTCGGGGTCTTCTCTGCATCTCTCGAAAACAGATCCTGAGGCCGTAGTAGCTACCAAATCATAGAATCGGGTTAGGCTTCTTTTGTTTTCCTATTATCTTAGTTGTTTTGAAAACCCTAACCCCTCTTTGTGTGAAGTCTTTCGTCTGCAGCGGAGAAGGCCAAGCCTTGTGTTCTGTGTCCATGGATCTATCAGCGGCTCTGCAACTAGCGATAAAAAAAACCGAGGCCAAAAGAGCTATTACGGTCTGATTCCAATGAGTCTTCTTTTAATCGTTGTTTTTTTTTAAAAAAAACCTTAACCCCTCTTGGAGGAGGCATACCGTGTGTGTCATGTTGAATGAACCGGTTTTTTCTTTTTTTGTCCAGAGATTCAGAGATTACTCGGAGATCAAGATATTCATTGTTAAATGGTGTCAAAGTAAGCCGTGTGTCCTCCTGATTCTCTGCTTTCAAGTTTTATTTATTAGTTCGAGTCCGTGGACATCTGGTTTTAAGTATGTCTTAGAGTACAATATCAAGTAATTTTTAAAATTGATAATTTGCAATCCTGGTGTACTAACGTGGCATGTTTTTTTGTATCTGGTTCATTGTATTAATGCTGTCAATACTGAATGTCTACCACTACAAAGCAGAATTTAAGTCATATTTTAATTATTGTATCAGCTTCAACATCTAATTGAATTTGTGGTGTCCTGATTTAAATTTATGTTTTTGTTCTAAAAATTCAGATGGCATCTATTTTTTAGGTGTTTCTACGTTTGTAATCATGAGCTGATTCAGAACTACTATTTCTCTATATTTTATATCCTTAGGAGCTAGACAAGAGCTTGAACTTCAAGTCATTGGATATATAGAAGGTACTTCTGCTCTCTGCACAACCATGATCTGACTTTCTAATAAAGTACTAATTCGCAGAGTTATTTACATCTAAGCAGATACCACAAATAAGTGTCACTCATAAGATTTTCTCCTCTTGCGCATTCAATAGGAATAGAGATCAGAGAGCTATTCTTCAGAACATGAGTAAATAATAAACGATGTCAAATCTTCTGAACATGGTGTTTCTTCTTTAATAGTAGTCACTTTGTATTTTAGATCAGAATGCTATCTGGATTCTATTGTTAGTCTTTGTTAATATCAGTAGTAAGAGTGTTTGTCATCTCACCATTTATCTTCAAATCAGATGTTCTGAGTTCTTGCTTAAAAATTATTGTCTACAAAATGGCATGTTACCTGATTTCTTGCTTGATATGTTGTAATGTTGTTTTTTCAGGTAAAAATTAACCGGATATAAGTCTTCTGAGTTTCATGTAGGTCAACCGGATGGGAATATCTGTTATAGATATGGATATAAAGCATGAAGAAGATGTCAGACCTCATAACCCATCTTGCCTCAGATAAGTAATCAGGTCGACTCAATTAAGATTTATTAATCTAGGATTATGTTACTCTATTAAAAGATCAGTATGGTTTTAGAGAACTTTATATTTTCAAATATATATTTTCGTAAAGGAAAATCTGTTCTATAATATTTATCCACAATAATTAGAAAATATTATTTTCGAAACTGCTCCATTAACTTATCCACCACCCACGATCCCCACAATTTCTATTCCCTTTTCTAAATTCTCTATAACTATCGACATAGCTCCATTTTTCTTTTTATTACAGACACACAAAAAAGTATCAACTCTCCCCATTGAAGTTACTTCTCCGGATCATTGTTTTCGTTCAGGGTAATTCGATTTAATTTATTTGGTTTCATCTTTTGATAACTGTTATATAAATACGTTTCAGTTATATGATCCCATTTTTCTCTTTTCAGATGTCTTTAGCTCTTACACCTATTTCACAGCTTTTCCCTACTGATGAACCGTGCAAGATCAAAGTTAGGATATCAAGGCTTTGGGGATTTGAGAAACAAGATAGGCCAAGAGTTCTGACTGGTCTCGATATGATCTTGGTTGATGATAAGGTATTAATGCTTACAATGAAAAAAAAAATATAACAATTATCTATCTGTTTATTGAAATTTTTTGTTTCTTCCTTCAGGGATCTAGGATCCAAGCTTCAGTAACTATGGGATTAATAAAAAAACATCAAAAAGACCTCGAGGAAGGCGCGTGCCGTGTCATCATGAACTTCGTATTGCTGCCTAATCAAGGACCCTTTAGAGGAACAACACATCCTTACAAGATAAGCTTCCTTTACACATCAGTTGTCAAACCATCCGATGAAATCCCAAATCTGTGTCACCGTTTCCACTTTCATCCTTTTGAAGATATTATCCGAGACCCATGATCCTACTGTTTTCTTTGGTATGAGAGTTGTTTCCGTTTATCTCATTGTCATATAGTCTTTGTTTCTTATTTATTTTTATCTTTGTTAGATGTCATCGGTGAAATAATTGGAATGAGTGAACTAGAGGATGTTAGAGTTGCATAAAGGATTGAGAAAACACTGCGCATTCAACTTAAAGACCATGCGTATGTAAATTTGTGTTTTCTTATTTCGTTTCTGTATAGATCAATTGAAGTTTGTAACTCCACAGTTACTTCTGCTAACACAATATCATCTTCATATCGCAGGGATAACACTATTGATTGCACTCTATGGTCAAAATTCGACCTTGAAGTTCACACCTATTTCAAGCCTAACAATAAATGCCCAGCTGTTCTAATTGGAAGCCTTATGATGACCCGACAATACAATGGTAAAAAAAAAGTGCCTAAGATTTTTTTTTAATATTTTTTGTTTTAAGATATACATTCTAAACCGTCCCTTTTAATAACTCGGGAAAAGGGCCAAAATCAACATGAACTAATTTTTTTGTGCAACAAAATACATGAACTAAATACAGTGCCAAAATCAATAATATTTGTCCATAAATTCAAATTAACAACTTGAACTCGTATTTTGGTGCCTAAACCTACTTTGACTAACTGAGACGTTAGTCAACAGTTACTGTTCATAAGCGACGTCGTTTTGGTTTTTTATAAATTAAAAAAAAAATACTTTCGACTCTAGGAATCGGACCTTGCATGAGTGCCTAACTTTTAAGTAGAAAACCAACTAATCCGAGAAACATCTTTAGTTATTTTATACAAGTATATCTACTTATCCTCTAGCAGGAGATAAAATCTGAAAAAACGGTGAATTGTAAGATTCGAACCCGGATCATGAATGTTAAAGAGAGGAGTCTTACACAACTGTGCCGCGTATGGATATTTTTTAATTAGCACGAACACATCTATATATACTTTATTTATCTCTTTTGTTTTTATAAGAAACGAGCCTTTTCACTCTTCCTAACAATCTATGTTCTGGGATTTAAAAAAAAAACGATTTTCATAAGTAGTTTTGATTCAAAAAAAATTTGGACAAAATATAAGTTCATACATCAACCAAAACAAATCAAGTAGCTTAATCCGCTAAAAAACCTAAACTGAAGCTTCATCTCAACAAAACCCATCCGAGTAGCTTCATTCCCTAAAACCATCTTCTTAAAACCTGCACTAAAGGAGATCTTCTTAAAACCTGCACTAAAGGAGAGATATATAACTGTATATATAAATGTGTTCGTGTTTACAAAACAAGAATCACATGCGGCTCAGTTGGTAATGCTCCCCTCTTGAAGTATCACGTCCTGCGTTCGAGGAGAGAAGAGTGTGTTTTTTTCCCAGATTTTTTTTAATTTTATAAAAAACCAAAACGACGTCGTTTATGAACAGTAACTGTTGACTAATGTTTCAGTTAGTCAAAGCAGGTTTAGGCACCAAAATACGAGTTCAAGTTGTTAATTTGAATTTATGGACAAATATTGTTGATTTTGGCACTGTATTTTAGTTCATGTATTTTGTTGCACAAAAAAATTAGTTCATGTTGATTTTGGCCCTTTTCCCTTAATAACTCTCCTCTTTTTTTCAAGAAAAAAGACAATTCAGAACAATCCATTTCCTTCTGAGCTCTTTTTCAGCTCAGATATAGATGAGATAAAAACATTTAAAGAAGGGTAATAGTTGTGTTTCAAATCTATCAATATATATATTGATACATCATTTTAATTAACTATCTGAAAAAACTTAAGATAAACTCTTAACTATCCTGTGCAGACTTAGTAGCAGCGACACTGTTGTTGCTCTATCTCAAATGACTGGATCATCCTTTTCAGGTGAAAACGAACTTGATTCATTTTTAACTGTCAACTACCAAACCATCTCTCAGATATTAGGAGAGATTGAGGTATAGTATATCCCTTTTAACTTAGTCTATTAACTAATATGTTTAATGCCGAGATGTGTATGATAGAGTGAATGTTTATTACACTACCATTTGATTTATCTGTATGACAAGGTTTGCGTCACCATTGCCACCATTGTATCTTTCTATTCTAAAGATGCATGGTGGTACATTGGATGCAACAACTGTTTCAAAAAAGCGACACCATACTTCAATCCAGTAACTGAGGCGATTGAGCGTGACAAATATTCATGTGGACACTGTAAGAATGAGATTACAAACACCAGTTTCAGGTCATTCCTCTATTACTTTGTTAGTTCTTCATATTTTTCAAAGAATATTTGGTCATCTTTAATTTTTTTTCTTGGTATGTCAGATACATGGTTAAGCTAAAAACAGCTGATGAAACAGAATCCACAGCTTTTCTTCTGTTTGACAGAGAAGCTGCTCTATTGATTCAAAATCCGCCTATGACCTTCGTCAGGGACAATTCGAGGTTATTAGGATCTTTTTCGTTTGTTGTTCAATTTGTTGATATGTTTGTGATTTTGTTGTGTATGTAATAATCAACAATTCTACTGTTTTTGGGTGCATTTTCTATTTACCTTAGTTCAATCGAGAAGGGGAATATCCACAAGAACTGCTCGATCTTGAAGGGATGTGTGCTTTTCTAAAAGTGAAGGTTAAAGCTCAGAACAAGGATTCAGTGTAACATACCCATACCAACCCACCAAAAAAATTTTTGAGAAAAGAAGAGAAAGCCCAGTAGCCAAGCCCAAAAGCCCATTTCCTTTTCTAAAACCCTAGTATTTTCCAGAGCTTCCCCTATAAATAAGCCTCCCTTTTCCCCAGAAAACTCATTCTCTTCTTTTCGGCGAAGCTCTGTCGGGATCTGGAGACATTCAGAGCATCCAAGGAGCACTATTCACGTTTTCTCTCTCTTCCACTCTCACCAGGTAACCCCGGATTCAGATCTGAGTTTTCAATCACCAAAAACGTTTTAAAACTTTCGTAACTTTCAAAATACCCAAAATCCCGAGAAACCAAGCCCACCACCGTGACCGTCGCGACGAGACGAAGCCGGAGCCGCCGAGCCGACCACGACGCACCGCCGCACGCGCCCGCACGCGCCGGAGGAGTCCCGGGCGCGTGAAATCCACGCGTGCCGGAGCCCACGCGCCGACCGCCGGAGCCGCCCGCCGCTGCCGCCGGAGTCGCCGGAGAACCGCCGTTGACCGCCGTAGCTCTGCCGTTGACGGCCGCCATTGACCGCCGTCGCCGACCGTTGACCGTCGGTCCGGTTCGCTGGCTGGTCCGGTTCAATCAGAGTCCGGTTTAGTTTCCAATTTCAATTTATGATCCGGTTTAGCTGGTTCAATTTAATTCTGGTTTAAATCAATTCAATTCCTGGTTTAGTTTGGTTATGGTCTGGTTTAGGTAATTGGGCTGGTTATGGTTATGAGCCTGGTTCTGTCTGGGTTTGGGTCTGGGTCTGGGTTGACCGGGTCAACCGGTTGACTTTGACCTGACTGTTGACTTTTAGTCAACCAAACTTCGTCGGACAATAACTTGACCATCCTAAACCCGATTCAAGTGAAACGAAAGCCTATCTCACTCAATTTCTCGTCCTATTTCCAGATATGATGTCCGTTCGGGCTAATGGGGCTCCTAATTTACCGTTTTGCCCTCTTCTCTGGCTAAGGTGAGGAAAACTGCCGTTTATCTCCCTTACTCTATCTCAATTCCGGACGATAGTCCTCTGTTAATAGTGTCTTTCCTAGGTAGTGTAGGGATAGTAAGACGTCTGATGTGATTGATTGTGGAACATAGAACTGATAGGTTATCGCTGAGCCTGAAAATGTTGTTTGTGTATGATAGATATGATTGATAGTTGTGGTAGGGCCCCCGAAAGGGTATTATGTGGCGGGATGCGTATGGGGTGCATGTCCCTTGAGAAGGCGTCGGGGGTCTGACGAACCCCCAGAAGGAAAAGAAGGATTGTTTGGGCTTACGGGTCGAAGGAAGGGGTCCACGAGTGTGAAAGCACGAGTAGATGTAGATTGCGTGGTGAAGCCTTCGGGCCTGTTTGCAAGGTGTTATTAGCTTAGGACTTGTGAATCGTAGTTGTGTAGTGTAAGTGGGATCGCGGGCTCCTTAAGCCCGACCTCACTGGGTAATTGTGTTTGAAACAATTACTCAGGTCTCTTTCCTTTCCTGTCCCCGTTTTCTTGCAGGTCCGGATGCAGGATCGATACAGTCGAGTGACTTCATTGGTGATTTTGAATACGAAGGAGGCGCCTAGGACCTGGGACAAGTTGAGTTGGCGTCCCGGTTGGACCGAGTCCGGTTCAACGGGCGTCCTAACGCCGCGTCTCCGGTTCGCCGGGAGACGGGTGTTACATTCAGTAACACGAGTTTCCATGTTCTCAAAATCAGTGTTGACCAGTCTCAAATACAGAGTTTCAGACTCGAATTGACTAAGGTATTTTTTTCTCTGCTTTATAATATGTTTTACGCACTGGTTTTAGAGGATGTAGTTTCACGGAAATTATACTGTAGCATGCCACACCTCACACTCCTCCAGCTGCTAACTCACTGTCCTAAGTCCCATCAACCCTAAAGGATGTCCAGGTTATTATTCATGAATTGAAGTCTGTTTATTCCATTTTTTAAATAATACAATTCACTAATATGTTATTGAGAAACGGTGACTTTGAATTGTTCACAGATTGAAAACACTACTTCAAAAACAGGTGAACATGAAGGATTAACTAAACCTTTTACACTTGTTCAGAAAAGGCCATTAGCTGTTGTGATGGTCGACCAGGCTGTAGAGTCAACTTCATCCAAAAGAAATACACCACAATCCGTGAACAAGTCTAAAGGTGTCTCCAAGGTCTTTGTGAAGAAGGAAAAAAAGTAGTGCTTGATGTCTCGACTTTGAAGAAAATCTATTAAGCTTATAAGCTCTGTTTTTGTTTCTATTTGTTGATCTTTAAATATTCTGTTGTTTTTTTTAATTGGTGACTATGTTTCTTTTATTATATATAAGTTCCATCGAATTTTTTATTCTAAACAAGGTTTAACATATTTTTGGGATAATTTTATATGTTATTAAGTGCCTATATTCTTAATGCTAAATTAGTTGTTAATAGTTGCATAATTTATTATAATTCCCATATGGTTAAAAATTAATATAAATTGTATAATGTCTGTTTTTTTTGGTCCATTGTGTTATGAACAATTAACATTTATGTTACAATCGCTAATAATTTATATAATTTTTTAGGGTGAATTGTATTGGGTGTATCTTTTTATATTTTTTGTTGCAATCTTGTATCTTTCAAAAAGACTTTGCATTTGTGTATCTTTTTTTGTAGGCCCCACGTGTAAAAAGACAATTTTATCCTCAGACTTTCTTTTCCTCACATTTTTCTTTTTCTTTTCAACCGAAATTCAACTCATTCCTTTTTCTTTTCTTTTTCTTTTTTCTTTACTTTTCCTTTCCCTTCTCTTTCTTACTTTTGCATTTATTTTCACCCCTTGTTTTTTGAACGGTGGATAGGTTCCGATATAAGATATTTTTGGCCATTTAGATCAGCGGAATAGAGAGAGAATTTAACGATCTACCGGAATTCTAAAAAAAAAAAATTTGGACATAAAAAAAATTTGCAAGTGGATAGTTATGAGTAGATATCTACAATATCTATCCACGTGGATACTACCACATACAAATATTGTCCATCATAAGTGTTTAGCATGTGATATAAGTCATTGTAGTGTCCACGAATAATCGAACCAAAATATTTTGTGTCTACGGATCACAATAATGTGATCTCTTGACCATCCTATTGTCCATCATAAGCGTTTACGTTCTATGCACATTCCTTTATTATTAGACGTATTATAGGTCACATGAAATTTGGGTGAATTGCATCTACTATATCTTTATTAACTTTTCCTTGCAATCTGATATGTTCTTAAAAGAGTTTACATTGTTGTATCTTTTTGAGTGATTTGGGCATGTGAAAATACAAAAAATGTCCCCATGCAATCAAACTATGTCATCCAACTAGATGTACAATTTAACATGTGATGGTTGAATCAAAACTAAATGAACTCAACACTGGCTTTAACTGTTATATTAATCTGGTTCTGATTATTTTAGAGCTTTCTTCCTGTTTTTTCTACTTTTTGTATTCGATTCAATTCGTCCGCGAATCGTTTAAGGTGAGATGGTCGTCGATGAGGATAAGAGAATTGCTGGGCTGAATCAAAGATGGGTGTAATTGTTAGCCATCTCGGGATCAACGACGAAACAACCAAACTGTTTTTGTTGGAACGAATAATCGATTGGGTGGTCGTTAGTCCGCAAACTCAACAGGTTGTTTTGTGGAACCGGCTTGCAGTTATTAGAATGATGAAGATGATTGAAGATACCTGTTACAATCATGGGATTGCTTCTACCGTTGATAGGTCAAGAATTAATCCCTATACTAAACTGCAAGTGCACAGCAATATCAATGTAGTATATAGGGTATCGAAATCCACAGAGACTCCGGTGTTCAATAGCTCAAGAACAGGAATTTAACTAGGAAGAAAGCAATGTAATTGAATTAAAAGCAATGCAAGAAAGTAAATCAGTAGCAGAGATTGTTGGTTGTGAAAGCAAGTTATTAAGAGCGCTAGGTCTAGGGCGTTCTCAGGAAATCATACAAGCAGACAGTTCGTTCAGCAAGGATCTAATTAAGCACAGTTCTAGAACTCAAAACACAGATATAGAATTAACCAAATTCCTTTGCGATAATTCTCTAAGTCTAAGTGCAGCAAACCAAACTTTTGTTTGCGAGAACTAACAGATTAAACTAGCATTAATTCCAAGTTTGATATGTTCACAATTATCCTAAACCAAACTTCCGTTTGCGCAAAGTTTAATTGCCCAATTTAATTAGTTCAGATTCCTAAACCCCACTTCCGTGACGTATTTAGCAACCTAAGATCTAGATTCTAATTGATCAGGTTAGAACTAGCTTTAAGCACAATTAAATTGAAGAACAGATATAGTTTGAATCCTTAACTGAAATTGAACAAGTCTAGCAGGTCATGAAATCCTATGTGAGAAACCCTAAACCTAACAAGGAATCTACTCAGACATGATTGATGAAAACATAATCATAGAAATAATAGATTGCATAAGAGATAAAAGATTAAAGGGGTTCGAAATCTTCTCCAAATACAGATGATGTAACAGGTTCAGATCAGCCCCAAAAGCTCTAAAAATCCTCTGCTCTTAATTATGAAAGCGTAAGTAAAATAAACACCAAAAACTAAATTATATAGGTCTAATCTCGGCCAGGGGATTCTTTGTAAATATCAGGAACTTCTGGATCAAAGTGCAATATCTTGATTCTTCTAAACCGCCGAGTTTTGGCCCATCTCGCTGGTGCATCGACCGTTGCAGGTGTGCAACGATCGACACCTTTCTCTGTTTCGGACATTGAACTCTATCTCTCGGCCAAACACTCCAAAAATCTCCAAAATGCTCCATTATCTCCAATTTAGCTCCAAACCTGATTATACCTGTAAAAGACTCTAAAAGAACACAAAAGACACTAAAAACACAACTATATCATGGCATAAAACCGGTAAAAACCATGATATATCAATCGTCCGCTTATATCTCATGTCAAATTTGTTTATATCTCATGTCGAATTTGTTTATATCTCATGTCGAATTTGTCGAATTAAGGCAGGTTGTTCTCTGGTTTGCTTAATTAAGGCAGGTGGTTCTCGAATTTGAAGAATTAAGGCAGGTAGTTCTCGTGTTTGCTTATATCTCATGTCGAATTTGTTTTCTAAGATCTAGAATCCAATTTCAACTATGCATCCGTCTGTGTTTTCTCGATTTATTTATAACTCTCCGCGAGCCTGTACACAATTAATGTATTTTTCACCTTTAACTATCCATCTTTTTAGGCATATGAACCGTTTTGTCCTAAAATCATCTATAAATATAAGGGATGCCAACCTTATATCCCTAACTAGGGATGAATATAGAAGATAACAATAATTTCGCCCTTTCTCCTCCCAGCTTCCTCGATCTTCCTGATGAAATTTGGAGATCGATTTTGGTCAGAAACGCTAGCGAAGTCGTTCGCGAGCACTACGTAATTAAGGCAGTGTGCAAAACCCTCCGAGATGATTCCGACCACGTGGATACCCTGTCCCAGATTGATCTTATACGAACGAGTCACAACTTTCTTGGTTTTCATAGCTTGCAACATGCTTGTCTACTTGCCAACAATCCATCAGCGGTCTTTCAAAAAGCCATATCGGATTTTATGAACACAGAAGGAGTGGCCGCAGAAGAGCGAGCTGACGCGCTTGTCCGCCTCAAAAACTGCGCTGTTGCTGGAATCAAACCCGCAACGTATTGGTACGAAGTTATCCGGCGATCCATCTGCCCCCACTTGGTTTCTGATATAACGTTTCCTCAACTGTCTCGCACTGCTATTCGGGCCCTTAGGAGGCATGTCAAAGCGTTTCAGGGAGTAAGTTATCCTCACTATACCCCTCAATATATCAGAACCATCCGTGACTCTGTCGACATTGAACGAATTCCCACATGCCCTTGCGCTGTCCATCGTTACTGGCTTGATTTGACGAACCAAAATGTAAAAGGTCTAGGCATGTGCGATCTCTGTTTTTGGTCTCTCGAGACTTATGTCTTCTTCGATATGATCCCTAGGACTTTTCCTAGATGGGTTGATTTTTAATTCGACGTCAATGCCTCAAAAGGTCTTATACTCTTGGCCAATTTAGATGGATTGTCAATTTCTAACCAAATGGATTGCGATTTTTTATCTATAAGTATTGCAATTTGTCACTATCCTATGTACGAATATATTGTTCTTTTTCATAGCATAGCATCCACTTTTGATCCAATTATCAATCTCTTATTGTCTTTCTATCTAGTTTGTTATTATTTCTATTACTCTTCTCTATCTCTATCTCTGTTAAATATTTTTTTATTGCTATCAGTTTTACATGGTCACATCTATTTTTTATTTCTGGGTTTTAGATGGATTGTCAATTTCTAAGGTGCAAGTGGATATCGATTTTGTATCTATAAGTATTGCAATTATAATTTTGTCAACCATAGCATCCACTTTTGATCCAACCTTTGCCCATGTTGTTCATTTGGTCCTGCATTCCTATCCATAATACGTTTCGATTTCTAAGTTTCATTTATCGATATTACCTTCTCATTACTCCGTATATTTAGTAAATTAAAACAGTCTTTTCAACCAGTTTAGTAAAGAAATCTATCTTGTCAAGACTTTTAAACATTCATATCTTATATATACGTATGCTATAGGTTCATCTAACCTTTAATATGGATAAAACAAATTGTCCACCCTGTTCTTCGAAACAATTTTCCCAATAATGAGCTTGACGTCTACTTCAACTGCCCCTCCTTCTGAAGAACCATTACCTTCTAGGTGTATAGGCGTCGCAGCACCAACCATGTGCTGGTGTGGCGAGGACATCGAAGTAGGATATGGTACAACTCCTTCCAATCTTAATCGCAGATGGTTCAAATGTCTCGAAGCTATCCGGGTTAGTTTAAATCCGGATTCCTTTGTTTTTTCTAGATTTAATTTATATTTCAGTTTGTATTTTTTTTAACTCCTAGTTTCTAAACAACACCCAGATGAAGGTCACTTAAGCGAGTGGGTGGATGACTCTATTATGAAAGAGGTTGATAAACTTGCTCAAGATCTCAAGAAAATTCTAGAGGACATAAAAGTTCTACAAAATTGGTCGACTTCTGTTGGTGAGGAAATGGAAATCAAGATAACAAGAAAAATCGAAGTTGATGTTGCAAGAAATAATAAGGCTTCTTGCGCCACACGCCATACACCCACCCGGATGAACATGATGCAGATTATCTGGATCGTCTTCATCTCTCTTTTCTCAATCGGGTGGACATTGAGCCATTTTAAGTTTCATTTTCATGGTTGAATGCTCGTTTATTGTACTTACTCATCAATGTCTAGTATGGACGGATATCAACTTACTCATATTGTAGATCTCTATCCACCATTTAGTATCTGTACTCATTCTATCCACCTTAGCCCCTATCCTTTCAAACAAAACTTCTTACAGTTTAGTTTTTCTATTCCATTTACCTTTCCAATAAATAACACAACCACGTCTCAAATCTGTACATCGTAGGGGTATATTGTCAAATCATATATTCTAGTTTCCAAGCCATATATTATTATTAAGGCCCAATGTTTTTTATTATGTTTTTATTCGCAAATATTTTATTTTATTCAATCATATGACTGTCAAATCATATCATATTACAAGCAGTTCTTCTTTATATCGTGTATCTATAGATTCATTTCACTCGTTTTATTTACTCCATTTAATACACGCCAGACAGATTTGACTCTACTTAATGATGCTCTTGGGAAAAAAACAAAACTTTCTAGGAAATTGTCTAATCATAGATTACTAAGGCTCTTCTGCTGCCTACGATTTATTCGATCGATACGTGACACTCTATACGCAAGTTGGTAAATCTAAATTTTGTATCCATATATCCCATTATTTTGCCTATCCATTTTAAGTCCATGTGTAAGTTTTGCCTATCCATTTTTACAACAAAATAAAACCATCCATCTCATCCAACCCTTTTTAAATATATCTTCTCAACTCCTTCTCTTCCATAGTTATGTGTGCAGTTTCCATTCGTTTGTATAAATAATTGTCCATTGACCCCAACTATCCGTCGACAGTCTCAATACATTCCACACAAACAATGAGAGGAACAATCCCCCACGTTGCTGAATCTTCTAGCTCTCCACGGCATGTTCTCAACTTTCTAGATCTGCCTCCCAAGCTTAGGAGATTTATCCTTGCCAAAAATGCAAGCGACCACCTTCTGGAACATTTCAGGGTTCGCGCTGTCTGCCGGACCCTTCGAGACGACGCGGATCACGTGAATACTCTCCGTCAGATTAATCTTATCCAGACTGCTCAATTGGACCCACTCCCCCAATGCGTAATAAGGTCGTACCACACCTCTTTAGCCGCAAACAACATAACCGCTATTTTTCTCAAAGGGATTTCCGACTTTATGTACACAGATGATGGCAGACCGGAAGGTTTCAAAAATATTAAACGATGTGCAATCGCTGGTTTCAAACCTGCTGTGTATTGCTATGAAGTCATCCGTCGTTCTATTACCCCCGCCTTGGATTCAGGTTCCGACATCCCTTTCCTCTCTCGATTTGTTATACGTTCTTTGAGAAGGCACGTCAGAGAGTTTGAGCGAAACCTCTGGCCTATTGGAATCTCTATGTATTTGGCGGATGTGGTCAGGGATGAGATTGACGGAACAAGGATACAGAGATGCCGCTGCTCTCTTTTCCGATATTGGCTAGACTTTTTGCACGAAGAGGTCAAGGCTTATGGTATGTGTGATGAATGTTTTTGGGCTATTGAGGCTTTATCCTTCTTCCAAATCATTCCCCAGACATTCCTAGAGTGGCCTGACATTTACGAACCAGATTCGGTTAACGAAGGCGGTTGGCACTACGCCTGAATCCAGATCGTCGGCGGTCGTTCGGGTTTAGGAGTAGCTCAAAGCGGTGCCGTTTTGTGTGTTGTCATGTAAAATCCTAATAAATTGAACCGGATATATATTTCTATTTAATAGCCTTTTTAAATTAAGTGCAGAGCATCGTCGGTATCCACCAATATTAATTCTAAATCAACTATCCATCGCATTTTTTTAATGTCACAGTTTTCAAAACTAAAATCTTCAACATCGCTTTTTCTTAATGTCTTACTCTCGTGCCGATATTTTTTCAGGGTATGTATCTATAATACACTATCCATTAAAATTTCCTTAATGATTTATCCCAATTAAAAAAATAATAATTACTATATAATTTGACTATCCATTATTATATCACGCTATACTACTATCCATTATAGCATATACGCTCACTATATACATACGTCACGCTCTAACATATTTATTACCAGCCTCCATAATTATAATTCTTTTCACCATCCATCCATTATTAAGTTTCTTTCTTCAAACTACTATCCATCCTTTTTAATACTTCTCTTTGTCTATTTCTATAACATAAAGCCATCAAACCGAAACATTGCGACGACACCGAAACGTCGCGTTCTTTCGCATCTATAAATAGTACATGTCTACATTGCTTCCTGTCCATGCACTCAAAACAAACCTCTCAATATGAAAAGGCTAACCCCCTCTGTTGGTGAATCATCCAGGCCTAACCGGTTGGTTCCCAATCGCGAAGATCTTCCACTTAATCTGAGGAGTTCAATCCTTACCAGGAATCCTCGTAATCATCTTCGAACTAACGCGTCTCATTTGGACACTCTTCTTCAGATCAATCTTATTCAGGCACCCTCTCCTGATGACAACCGCGAATGTGTCGCGTTATTGTTCAACGCCTGTTTGGCCTCCAATAACATTACTGCTCTGTTTCCGAAATCAATTTCCGATTTTATGTACACAGAATACAGATATGGAGGTCCAGAAGCCTTCCATCAGATCAAACGCTGCGCAGTTGCTGGATGCAAACCGGCTATCTATTGCTACGAAGTCATCCGTCGATCTATTTATCCTACTTTGGATACAGGTTCCTCAATTCCTTTCCTTTCTCGTGCTACTATTCGTTCTCTGAGGAGGCATGTGAGGCAGTTTGAGCGTACTACCTGCCCTATCGCCTGTATGTCCCTCGACTTGTCTGTCATCAAGGATGCAGTTGACGAAGACAGAATACAGAGATGCCGTTGCTCCGTATTTCGCAATTGGCTAGATATCATGCACGAAGATGTCAAAGCTCACTCTATGTGTGATGAATGTTTCTGGGTCATTGAGACTTTGTGTTTCTTCCAAATAATTCCCCAGACATTCCTCGAGTGGCCTGAGATCCCTGAAACTCCAGTAAACGCCGGCTCGATTGATTACACAGGTAGTTGGCACGAAGCGGCTATGCAAAACGGTTCCGGTTTGGGCGACGGCGGAGCATAAAACAACGTTGTTTTGGATTATTAATTTAGACTACATATTTTATTATCATGTTCGTACTTTTGTTTAATTATCCAAATGCTTGAACGTCTAACGTATGATGCAAGTACTCTGTCTGTTTTACTTGTTTTTTTTTTTTGCTTATCCAAACTTGCTTTTGTTTAATTTTTGGTATCCATCATTTTTGCTTTATAAATCCGGCTACACACAACCCTTAATTCATTCTCTTAGCACGTATCCACCACAAATTCTTGTAAAAGTACTTTAGTTTGTATATATGATAGTAATAAACCATCATTAACCAAGCTTACTATATTTTTAACTCATTATTATAAGGATTCTCCTCTCGCAACTTGTTCAGTACGAATAGGTATAGAATAAATTCATTTAATATTTTCGTTTAACCCACCATCTACTCTGTTGCACTTTCTTCGATGCAATCTTCCTCTCGATACTCAATGTCTCGTTTGGTTAAACAAAAAGAACATTAACTCACAATCACCTGTCAATTCCTTTTTCAAATACATTACCCTAGCCACCTACTTAACTTAAGTGTCAGCCTGAGTACTGTTCAAGGCTGCTTTATATGCAGTAGTCCAATCATTCACTTAACAAATGCAAATATGTCATGTCTCACATATCCATTTACCCCAGAAAAAGAAAAACCTTTCCCAATTTTGATATCTCCATACTCTAGGTTTCATTGCATTTGTATTATTTAGTTCCTCGTTATAGCTACAACGCATCCATTGTCTGACTATCCACCGATATAGCTACATTTTTAAATGGATTAGATAAGACATCTTTCATGAATTTTGATATCTCCAGTCTCTACCTGCTTGTTGTACTCATTCTTTCATGAATTTATTTCTTTTCCCTTATACACTACGGCGACAGCTACAATTCATTATCGTTTTCCCAACAAAATTATATTACAATACCCAAACGAGTTATCAGTAATCAAAGCAACAATAGGTCCTTAATTTCGTACAGATGGACACAACAAACTTAAAAACAAAGCGACCAAATCTACAACCCGTTCAATCGTCATAGTTTTTCCATCCGCCGTTGCCCCATCCTCCATTGTATCCATTGTTTATTTCAACCTCACCCCAATTTCCTTCGTTTTGCATAAGGCCGTCGTCCCAAACATCGTCAACTGGCTCTTGCGCTGCCTCAATTATCTCAGGCCACTCGAAAAAAGTACGCGGAATGATCTCGAAAAAGACTAAACTTTCAATTGTCCAAAAACAAACATCACACATACCATGCCCTTTCACTCTCTCGCTTAGATAGTTTAACCAATATCGATGAACCGCGCACGGGCAAGTCCTTAATACATCCCCATCAAATTCATTCCTTATCTTCACAAGCTCCTCCGATATTGGGACAGACCAGGGGTGCTTCTCGAAAGTCCTAACGTGCCTCCTCAGAGCACGTACAATATCCCGCTTAAGCAAAGGAGCATTAGAATCTGTATCGTAATTGGGGGAGATAGACCGACGAATTACTTCGTAGCAATATATGGCCGGTTTGTAGCCCTTGGCGGCGCATTCTTTGATTCTTATAAAACCCTCTTCTCGTCCCTGTGTGTACATGAAATCTCCTATTCCTCTAAAAAAAACAGCAGAAGTGTTGTTCGCAGCCAAGCACAAGTTGTATAGATTTGTCACCTCATCACGTTCTTCCCGTTGGGGGACTTCCTGGACAAGTTCAATCTTCGAGAGAGTATCCACGTGGTTAGCGTCGTCCCGAAGAGTCCTGCATACTGCACGCACCCTGAAGTATTCCCTGATATTCTCACTAGCATTCTTCGTGATGATCATCCTTCTTATTTCTGCTGGCAGATCCAGAAGATTTAAAATGCTCATTTTGTACCCGTTTTAGGTTGTATGTTATTATCTGGACATCGTGAATGTCCTCTACATTATATTTATACATCTTGAATAGGGTGCGACGCTTCGTTATTCCGCTATTGCACGTTATCAATAGCTATCCACCTATTTGTTTATTTCAACACACAAAGTCATATATTTTTATATTATAAATTACTTATACTATCCACGAACCCCCCAAATCCTACAATTACTAACTTAAAATTTAAAACCTCACCATTGATGTTCTGTCGTCTCACAATAAATTCATCGTTCACATCTTCTCTAATTGGCCAATAAATTTAATTCACAAAATTATATTTCTTTACTCATTTAAAGTTCCTCGTCATTACTTCACAGTCAAATCAATTATTTTTACCAGTTTTACAGTCCCAACGCAAGCGGCGCATGCCTTCTGTTACACGGGTCTGTCACTATCAAAACTAGCTTTAAATTTTCTTTAATTTGATCCTACTTAAGCAAATTAATTATTTATTACTCTCGTTTAAATTATACTCGGATCACAAACTGTCCATTGTGACTTCTTATAATTATCCATTGTGACTTCTTCTCTATCATAATTATCCATTGTGACTTCTTTTAATGGATCCGGACAATTTCATCTACATATGTAAGTAAAACCAGTGCTAAATATTATTAATAGACATGCGACCTAACAATATGTTACTGTCACTCTATACATGACCACGAAAGCCGATTGTCGCACAAAAAATCCATCTGTTTCTATCCATACACTTAGAATGTGGTAAACATAATCCATACATTTCTATCAATACTATGACATTACTGTCACTCTAACATACACATGGATTGTTGTAAAATTAATTCATACGTAAGTATCCACACACATTTCCCCGAAAGTACAGCGTATCCATGTATCAATAATCCATAACTCAATCTCTCAAATTCTTTATATGTTTATCCAATCCCGTGATTGTAACAGGTATATTCAATCATCTTCATCATTCTAATACCTGCAAGCCGGATCCACAAAACAACATGCTGAGTTTGCGGACTAACGACCACGTAAACAGAAACGATAAAACAACCTTCTTCTTTTCAAGCCAAACCCAATCGATTATCCGTTCCAACAAAAAAAGTTTGGTTGTTTCGCCGTTGATACCGAGATGGCTAACAATTTACACACATCTGTGACTCAGCCCAACAATTCTCTTATCCTCATCGACGACGGCCGAAGTGAATCGAATAAAAATAGTAGAAAAAACAGGAAGAAAGCTCTAAAATAATCAGAACAAGATTAAAATAACTGTTAAAGCCAGTGTTGAGTGCATTTAGTTTTGATTCAACCATCACAAGTTGAATCGACATTGCGATATTAACCCATGACTCACTCATAATAAGAAGAGAAAACTCCAGCCCTTTTCAAAGCATTTCCCGGCACTAGATCTCTAAAATCTTCATCGGCGGAAGAGCTTCCAGGTGGCCAAATCTGAGACAAAAGGGGATTACTTCATCGGCGGAATCCAAATTTACCATAGCTAGCAAGATTGCTTTAGTGGGAGAGGATGCAAATTAAATGGAGTTAGTCATCTAACTTGACTCTAACTAACTAGTGCAATTCAAAAACAATCTTTGAAACTAACTAGATTATAAGCTGGACAATCAATTTAGTTGGCTTTCTAACTAGGGTCAAAAAGGTAATAGCACACCCAAAATCAACTAGAAAAGATACATAAATGCAAGCAGAATTGTAAAGATATAAGATTGCTATTACTTTCTGAAAAAGATACACTGGGTGCAATTAATTACATGAAATTTGGATTAAATTGGTATGTTAAAATGTAAAACAATTATCAAAATTGAAGATAATTGATTTTGTATAATGTTAGACGTATTATAGGTCACATGATTTTTGTATAACTCGGTTGTCAACCCACCCAAAAACCGAGTTTACGTCAATATACAATCTATATTATTAAAACAGGTGACTTTTTTTGAAAAAAAAAACCTTTAGTCATGTGTTATATTAGAGATTGTGCCACTGTATTTAATAAAGATTTTTAGATTTTATTAAGGATATTTTAGAATTATTACATTTTGGACTATATGTGGGCCACACTAAATATTCTCAAATTAATGATTTGTTCAAAAATATACTCATAATATCTTTTAATATCTTTTTATTTTAAATATTAATTCAAAATTAGAAAAATATTTCGAAATTAGATAATATTTATAGTAAAATATATTTATATTTCGAAATTATAAAATATATATTTATATTTCTAAAATAGAGAATATATTATATATATTATAAAAAAAAATTTATTTTATTTTTAAATTTACTAAAAATAAATATTAATTTCGAATTTATTATTAAAATTATAATAAAATAATTTTAATTATATTTTAATATAAATATACTCAATTTATGATTTTAATTTTTAATTTAAGAAAAAATAATTACTGAATTCATATTTATTATTAAAATTTATTAAAAATAATTTTAATTACATTTTTATCTATTAAATAAACAGAAAAGTTTTATATTTAGACCATTACAAAACATAAACAAATTGAAAATAGATTAACCGATTTTAATTATCTGTACTATTAAAAATAAATTTTGACTACTAGAAGACGGGTTAAAAATATATTAAATAATTTCAATTGATATATTTTAGTTTAATAAAATATTAAAATAATTTAATATTTATATTATTGGAAAATATGGTGAGTTTAACTATTGTTGATGTTTTTACGATGACTCTTTTTAAATAATTGTTTTATAAATTTTCAAAATACTTAGACTACTATAAGAATGGTTGAAATATAGATTAATTTGTTTTGATTATAAAAATATTGTTAAAGATTTATGTTCGTTGGAAGATAATTTAGAAACATGAATTAACCGATTTTAATTGATATATTCTAAATTTTATAAAATATTAATTTTTATAACTTCATATTCACGTGTTAAAACTATACTATTTAAAACAAACAATTATATATATAACTAAATCAAAAATCTAGCAAATCAAATGTAACAATTTATATTGCTAAGGTTTCATTCTATACAAATATATTGATTTTAAAAATTATTTAGTAATGAAATATCGGGTTGAACTAAATTAGAATTAACTTAAATACAAAATTAATCGATTTCAATTATTCATACTATTAAAAACAAAGTTTGGCTACTTGAATACAGGTTAAAAATAAATTCATATTCACATTTTAAAACCATACTACTTGAAACAAATTGTTACATATATAATTAAATCAAAAACCTAGCAGATCAAATATAACATCTTATATTACTAAAATTACATTCTATACAAAAATTATTGATTTTAGCAACTTTTTAGCAATGAAATAATGGGTTGAAATAAGTTAGAATTAACTTAAGTAAAAATTTATATAATAAAATATAACTTAAGACGGATTAAAAATATAATGTAAGACGGGTTAAAAAGTTAACCGATTTCAATTATCAATTGATTTTAGCAACTTTTTAGGCTTTTGGCAATGAAATAATGGACTGGATACTAAGTTAAAGGTTAACTTAAATAAAAAAAATTATCAAATAAAATATAAATTTTTTTTTACAACAATAAGGTTAGATAAGTATCTACTAAAAATAACAATAAGGTTAGCTAAGAACTAAGTTAGAATTAACTTAAATATAAAATTAACCGATTAAAATTATCCATACTATTAAAAATAAAGTTTGACTACTAGAAGACGGATTAAAAATAAATTTATATTCACATGTTAAAACTTAAAACCATACTATTTGAAAAAAATTGTTACATATATATAATTAAATCGAAAACCTAACATATCAAATATAACATCATATATTACTAAAATTACATTCTATACAAAGATTATTGATTTTAGCAAATTTTAGAAATTAAATAATGGGTTGAAATAAGTTAGAATTAACTTAAATAAAAAATTATCAAATAAAATATAACTTAAGACTGGTTAAAAAGTTAACCGATTTCAATTATCAATTGATTTTAGCAACTTTTTAGGTTTTAGCAATGAAATAATGGATTGAACTAAGTTAAAATTAACTTTAAAAAATTATCAAATAAAATACACAAACGTTTTACACCAATAATGTTAGCTAAGTATCTACTAAAAATAACAATGAGCCACGAATACTAAAAATATAATAAAACAATATCAAAAAGAAAAAATCTCACATTTAGCACCATATCATCATATTTTTCACTTAATATATATTGGATTAATAATTATTAAATTTATTTTCCAAAAATATAAATTTAAGATAAAAATGTTTAAAAAAACATAAATCCGCGCTTTTTTAGCGCGGATCAAAATCTAGTACATTATTAAATCAAAGTTTAGTTCACAAGAACACTAAACGAAAATATAATCTATTACAAAATCTTGATCAGAAAAATTATGATATATAACATTTCTCTTATAATAGCATTTTTACATATATATATATATATATATATATATATATATATATATATATATATATATATATATATATATTGTTTTTAATAATTTCACTCAAATTCCGTAATTAACAATAACAAAACCAACTCCTCCTTCCTGCAGTTAATTGCAGGGACTGACATGGAAGTAGTAGCAGAAGGATACTCAAGCTCAGATATTTTCAATTACGAAACTCATAATATTTAGTCTCCTCCATTTCTTCATCCCTTCCTGTCATGTATCACAAGCTCTTATTGTTGTTCATAGCTGTTAAGTTGGTTACGCATATACTACCCTACGAACACATCTGCTTTTGTTGTCTTTGGCCATCTGAGACGTCTTTAACCGTATCGGCGCAGCTCTCCGGTGATCTGTGGCATCTGGTTGTGATTAAATAATGGTAATTAGATACTCATTGTCATAGTGTTACTCATCGCATAAGGTTCTTCTAACGGCAAACCTGTTTTCATATATTTTAATCTGTATTTGATATATGCTTAAGGCTTATTGATCATGGTTGTTCTTTGTATTTTAGTCTATAGAGATTATGATCAGAGGATAAATTACCATCTTCTGGGCTAGCTTGCTTCTGTTTTTAGCTGCGTTCAACAGCTTCTTCCTATCAAATTTCTTCGCTTATTGTTCGTTTTCTTTTCCAGTCAGCTTCCATCTGTAATCCATGTCTTCATGGATATCTCAATAACAAAGAAGAACAGATTGAAGCGGTCAGAAATAATTGCAAGTAAAAAACGCAAACTGAGAGGTCAGCTTTTGAATGTCTACTGCCATATCTTACTACTGATGATTTTGACATCGTTAAATCCTAAAAATAAATCTCTGTTTTGCAGAATCTGCAGGAAACACAGCTTCGAGTGGCAGCAATACTGACAATACCAATGTAAACTCTACGACACCAGTTTCAACAACTAGATCTTCAAGACAACCATTGGGTGATGTTACAAACGGTGAGACATGTTACATTGTATTAGTAGTTGACATGTTTTCTTCCTTTACAACTCAATACTTTAAAAAAAAAATTGCAGAGCATATTTCACCAAGAATCCGTCGAATGCATATAATGAAAGACAAGAAGAAACAAAAAAACTGCTGGATCATGTAAGATAGCAGTCCTAGGTTTATTTTTTCTTGACTTTATACCTATTCCTATATGACTAATCACAATGAAAATTATTTGGTTTTGCACTTAGTCACCTTGCCGATCAGCACCTCCAGTCGCAAAGATCTAACCTCACCAATGATATGAACATTGGTAGCAGCCGGGGTCACAGATCCACATTCACCAGTGATTCGAACATTGGTAGCAGCTCTACTCATAGATCTTCATTAACCAATAATTTCTACTTTGGTAGCAGCTCAAGTCAGAGATCTACTTTGACCATCAATTTGAACATTGGTGTGACTAGCAATCCCGAAAGCACCAACCAAGGTTATAAAAAATCGTCTAAAAGAACAAAATCATCCGGTAAGTGTATCAAACCCCATACATAAATATCTAGACGAATTGTAAATTTCCCTAACATTGTTTCTTTTCGCAGGTGGTGCATCGGCGGCCCTTAATGATGAACCACATTCATGTATTGTAGGTAAAAACATCTCCTAAATCGATTACACATTAAATTTATTCAGCTGAACTTCATCAATATCTCAACTATTCCACAGAATATGATGATTTAGGTGATGCAATATACAGTTGCGAGAAGTGTGGTGCATTAATGTGGTACGAAGAGCGAACAGAGAAAAAAAGGACCAATGGATCTCCAAATTTTTCTCTCTGTTGTATGCAAGGAACGATCCAGCTAGAACCGCTACAGCCTCTTCCTCAAGTACTATATGATTTGTTATTTAAAGGGGACACAGATAGTAAAAATTTCATTAAGTTCATAAGACCTGCCAACTCGATGTTTGCCTTTTCTTCGTTGGGAGGTCAAGTTGTCCATTCTGTGAACGACGGACGTGGCCCTCCAGTTCTTATACTTCATGGGACAAATTATCACTTCATTGGCAGCTTACTCCCTATGGATGGATCCCTTCCAAAGTGTATGCAACTCTATATATACGATACCGAGAATGAAAATGAAAACCGAATCGCAGCATTCAAGTTTAATATACCTACTCACCCCGTTCATCTATACACTCTTTCTTACATGCCTTTTAGCTGTTCTAGCGTTGTTTTATACATTAATATTTTTCTGTAATTATTTTTTTCTCATACAGTGCTAAGAAGAAGAATCCATCTCCGGAATCAAAGAATCTGCCAGTTCATATCATTGAAGCAATAAAAGGGATGCTGAACGAGTGTAATCCATACACTAAGATTCTTAGGACGAAAAAGGATCGGTTACAAGAGTCAGACACACCATCAGACGTGAAGTTAAGTTGATTGCAAGTTGTTGCACTGATCCTAACACTTACAATCTACCTGCGACATCAGAGGTTGCCGCATTGATAGTTGGAGATTTTGATAGTTGTTACGAGATCAGGGACATTGTTGTGGAGACAAAGAAAAAAGAGTTGACAAGAATAAGCGAGCTTCATCCCGCATATCTACCTCTTCAGTATCCGCTTTTGTTTCCATATGGGGAAGATGGTTATCACATTGATCTTGAGTTAAAGAGGACAACAACAACATCAACACACCCACGAACAAGAGTTAGTATAAGGGAGTTTTTTGCTTATAGGATCATGGAACGTCCAAGTGAGCCAAGTCATCTGCTTTATTTCAGAAGGTTGTTTTAGCAATTCCTGGTTGATGGATTAACAATGATAGAATCCGAAAGAATCTTATATCTGAAGCTTAACCAAAAGGCTTTACGTGCTGAGAAATACAACAACGTGTCTGCATATGCTGAGAGGGGGGATGATTCTTCAAAGTGTGGAAGACGAGTTGTTCTTCCTTCAAGTTTTTCGGGTGGCGCCCAGTACATGCAAGAAAAGTATATGGATGCTATGGCAGTATGCAGACATTTTGGATGTCCGGATCTGTTCATTACTTTTACTTGCAATCCTAAATGGCCCGAGATTACGAGAAACTTAACAGCAAAAAGACTGAACCCAGAAGACAGGCATGAAATAGTTGCGAGAATCTTCAAAGCCAAACTCGATAAGCTTATAGCTGAGCTAAGAACATACAACATTTTCGGACCATCAACTGCAGGTAAAACGAATTTAGATTTCAACTTTTATATAATTACTCACCTACAACTACTTAATGTGTTTCTAATTACAACCCTTATGCAGTGATATACACCGTTGAGTTTCAGAAGAGAGGACTTCCCCATGCCCATATCTTGCTATTTCTGCAACGAGGATCAAAATTTTCAGATATTAGTGCTATCGACAAGGTTATATCTGCTGAGATACCAGATCCATTGACTAACGAAAGACTTCATGACACTGTGAAAGAGTCCATGATACATGGGCCATGTGGTTTTGCGAATCCGAAAAGTCCTTGCATGGAAAAAGAGAGATTTAAGAAAAAGTTTCCAAAGGATTTTTCGTCTGAAACACACATCAATAAAGAGGGATTCCCGGTTTATAGACGCAGAGATGATGGGGTGTCCATCGAGAAAAATGGAACTTTAATTGATAACCGGTTTGTTATTCCTTATAATTCATACCTGCTCCTCCGGTACAGAGCTCATATAAATGTTGAATGGTGCAACCAAACAAGAGCTGTTAAGATAACAAAGGGAGTGACCGCGTTACAGCAAAAATCACAGTCAACTCCTCATCTAAAGAAGCCATTTTTAGAGCTGTATTTTTATAAAAACACTACCATACAGCTAATAGTAGTTAAAAAAGTTAATATAAGTGGTGTTTAACAATCATGATTATAGATAACGGTTATATAAGAAGATAAAGTGGGATAAACAACTCAGAAAAACATAGAAAACAAAATCAATATTATCATAATAATCCTTGTTGTATTACAAAGCTCAGGAAATCTTAAATGTTGCTAAACATAAAGACAAATAAAAGAAAACTGAGGCAGGTAACGGAACATAAAAACACAACTTAGATAGATAACGTAAATCCTAAAAAGTTAAGACCGAACTGCTTTATCTGCCTCATCTCTGAACTTTTGAATTTCCGATGGATCGACACTAAGTTGTGCAACTTGGAAACTGGAGTTACCGCAGACATTGTCTGGACATCGAATTTTGACTTTCAAAACAACAAACGTCCCTTCAAAATCCAGCAGTTCTTGAGGAAAATCATCTTGACGATTAAACTAATTCAAAACAAGTTAGCAAAGAGGAGTTAGACAAACTTTCATATTTTGTAGACATTGAAAAAATGTATTCATGAGTAAAACAAAAAAAATACTTGAATATGTTGCTGACGTAGGTCGTTGGCAGATATTTTAAGCAAGTTAAACACTTCTCTATCAAACATGAGGAAAGATGATGTTTCAGTTTGATCAGTTCTTCTGAACTTGACCATGTACCTAAAAAAGAAGAACATAAACCAAAAAATAATAACAAATGGAAAGATGCATTTGAAATAATGACAAATAAAAAAAAGAAGGAGAAATACCTAAAGCTTGTAGTAGTTACATATCTATTGCAATGCTTGCAAGAATGCTTGTCATGTTCAACTTCATTTGTTATGGGATTGACATAAGGTGTTGCTTTCTTGAAACAGCTTATGCACACAACATAAAACCATGGATCTTCAGAATAGAAAGACACAATGGTTGCAAGAGTAACGCAAACCATGTCCTGAAGATAAGTATATATTGTTAGAATGGATATTGTTTATAAATGTTCTCATTGTGGTTAAGAAATACCAAATAAAAAAGGTTACAGGTCTTGTTTCTATACCTCTCTTTCTGCTAAAATTTGGGCAACGGTTTTGTAACTGGATATTGAGAATGCGTCTAAAGGCATATGTAAAGAGAGAAAGATAGATAATCATTAAAAATTCGGATATATATTAGAGAGAGCAAACTCGAGTGAAATGGATATGAAAATCGAATTACCTTTTGGAGGAAAGGAGCGAGAAAGCAACTTCTATGTGAAAACTTGATCCTTTCTTTGTTGTCTCTCCAATATACGGTGAAGGATGTTTAGGGATATATACGAAGAAGCCAAAAATGTAAAAAAAAAAAAAAGATAGGATCTAGTAGCATATCCTTCTAAAAACAAATTTTCCTATTTAATGTGGATAAATTACTAAAAATGACAAAAGGACATGTTCATAACCTAAATGTACGGCCAAACAATTATTAGTTCTAATCAAGAATATTTCTAATACAATATATTTGAATATAGCTTCAAAATGTATGGTCAAAAATTTTTCCTTCTTTTTTGGGTAAGAACTTTGAATGCAAGAACAAAAACCTATATTTAGATTTAGTTTGTCCAATAATTGTATAAGCATACTGTTTATTTATATTTGATCTTCTAATCTTGTTAAATTACTATACAATTGTTCGAGAAACCGATGCATTTCCAATCTGACTATACCTATTGGATTTATCATATTCGGTAGTTTCAGATTACTTAGAAAATCTCACTCAGTGGTTTTCAATCTTTATAGGTATAGTTAGATTGGAAATGCATCGGTTTCTCGAACAATTGTATTGTAATTTAACAAGATCAGAAGATCAAATATAAATAAACAGTATGCTTATACAATTATTGGACAAACTAAATCTAAATATAGGTTTTTGTTCTTGCATTCAAAGTTCTTACCCCAAAAAAGAAGGAAAAAAATTTGACCATACATTTTGAAGCTATATTCAAATATATTGTATTAGAAATATTCTTGATTAGAACTAATAATTGTTTGGCCGTACATTTATGTTATGAAAATGTCATTTTGTCATTTTTAGTAATTTATCCACATTAAATAGGAAAAATATTTTTAGAAGGATATGCTACTAGATCCTATCTTTTTTTTAATACATTTTTGGCTTCTTCGTATATATCCCTAAACATCCTTCACCATATATTGGAGAGACAACAAAGAAAGTATCAAGTTTTCACATAAAAGTTGCTTTCTCGCTCCTTTCCTCCAAAAGGTAATTCGATTTTCATATCTATTTCACTCGAGTTTGCTCTCTCTAATATATATCCGAATTTCTAATGATCATCTATCTTTCTCTATTTACAGATGCCTTTAGGCGCATTCCCAATATCCAGTTACAAAACCGTTGCCCAAATTTTAGCAGAAAGAGAGGTATAGAAACAAGACCTGTAACATTTTTTATTTGGTATTTCTTAACCACAATGAGAACATTTATAAACAATATCCATTCTAACAATATATAGTTATCTTCGGGACATGGTTTGCGTTACTCTTGCAACCATTGTGTCTTTCTATTATGAAGATCTATGGTTTTATGTTGTGTGCATAAGCTGTTTCAAGAAAGCAACACCTTATGTCAATCCCATAACAAATGAAGTTGAACATGACAAGCATTCTTGCAAGCATTGCAAGAGACATGTAACTACTACAAGCTTTAGGTATTTCTCCTATTTTTCTTATTTGTCATTATTTCAAAATCCTTGCCATTTGTTATTATTTTTTGGTTTATGTTCTTCTTTTTTTAGGTACATGGTCAAGTTCAGAGGAGCTGATCAAACTGAGATATCATATTTCCTCATGTTTGATAGAGAAGTGTTTAACTTGCTTAAAATATCCGCCAACGACCTACGTCAGTAACAGATTCAAGTATTTTTTTTTTTTTTTTGTTTTACTCATGAAAACATTTTTCCAATGTCTATAAAATATGAAAGTTTGTCTAACTCCTCTTTGCTAATTTGTTTTGAATTAGTTTAATCGTCAAGATGATTTTCCTCAAGAACTGCTGGATTTTGAAGGGACGTTTGTTGTCTTGAAAGTCAAACTTCGATGTCCGGACAATGTCTGCGGTAACTCCAGTTTCCAAGTTGCACAACTCAGTGTCGATCCATCGAAAATTCAGAAGTTCAGAGATGAGGGAAATAAAGCAGTTCGGTCTTAACTTTTTAGGATTTACATTATCTATCTAAGTTGTGTTTTTATGTTCCGTTACCTGCCTCAGTTTTCTTTTATCTGTCTTTATGTTTAGCAGCATTTTAGATTTCCTAAGCTTTGTAATACAACAAGGATTATTATGATAATATTGATTTTGTTTTCTATGTTTTTCTGAGTTGTTTATCCCACTTTATCTTCTTATATAACCGTTTATCTATAATCGCGATTGTTAAACACCACTTATATTAACCCTTTTTAACTACTATTAGCTGTATGGTAGCGTTTTTTTAATAAAAATACACCTACACAGTCCACTGGAAGCACACTCCGTAATTTTCCAACCATGCCATTTCCGGAGAACGATGATTTGTCGTAGTCTAGCAATAGATTAATAAGTGAAGAAGTACGTTACGACAGAAAAGAATGTGCTGATATCCATCAAGAAAACCTACCGAAGCTTACCGATGAGCAGAGGAAGATATATGATCGGATAATGGTGGCGGTAGATTCCGATTCTGGTGGGGGTTTCTTTGTCTATGGATTTGGTGGGACGGGCAAAACTTTTCTGTGGAAAAATTTGTCTACTGGTATTTGTTCCAAAGGAGATATTATGATCAATGTGGCATCAAGTGGTATGGAAGCGTTGCTCTTACAAGGAGGAAGAACAGCGCATTCCCGATTTTCCATACCATTGCAGGTCAATGACACCTCTACATGCTCCATCACACCTGACAGTGAACTTGCCGCTTTACTTCTTAAAGCCAAGTTGATTATATGGGACGAGGCTCCGATGTTGCACATGCATTGCTTTGAGTCTTTTAACCGCAACTTGAAAGATATCACTAACAATGATAGACCTTTTGGAGGTAAAACTATTGTTTTCGGTGGTGATTTTCGTCAAATCCTCCTGGTGATTCCAAAGGGAAGTAGAGCTCAGATTGTACAAGCTTCTCTACCATCCTCGCTTTTATGGAATTCTTGCGAGGTTCTCAGGTTAACGAAGAATATGCGCCTAACTGTTGAATCTGATCCATCGGAAATGGAATCGATCAAGGAGTTTTACGAGTGGATACTGAAACTTGGCGATGGGAAACAATCAGAACCAAATGATGGTGAGGCAGTGATAGAGATACCCGATGACTTGCTGTTGAAAGACTCAACGGAATCTATCACATCTATTCAGCACATATCCTTCGTTGCTTGAAAATATGGAAGATGGGTCATTTTTCAGGGAACGGGAAATACTATGTCCAACGAACGATGTTGTTGATGAAGTGAACAGTAACATCATGGACCTTCTCCCCGGTGATGCAAAGGAATATTTCAGCTCAGATAAAATATGTGTTTCGGACAGTAGCTCAGCAAGAGACCAAGATATTTCAACTGATTTTCTTAATGCCCTAAAGGGTTCTGGTTTGCCCAATCACAAGATCTGTTTGAAGAAAGGCGTGTCTATTAAGCTTATAAGGAACATTGATCAGAAATATGGATTGTGCAATGGAACCAGGTTGCAGATTATACATATGGGAGATCATGGGGTGGATGCAAAAGTGATCACATGAGACAACGTTCAGTCTAAAGTTTATCTTCCTAAAATGGTTCTTACACCGTCAGATACTAAGTTACCATTTAGGTTCCAGCGTCGACAACTCCCTATTATTCCTTGCTTTGGGATGACGATTAACAAAAGTCAAGGACAGAGTTTGTCTCATGTGGGAATCTACTTACCAAGACCGGTTTTTTTTTCATGGCCAACTTTATGTTGCAGTTTCAAGGGTTAAAAGTAGAAGAGGGTTGAAAATCCTTATCATAGACCAGTTTGGAAATAGGTCAAATACAACAACCAGTGTGGTCTACAAAGAAATTTTCCAAAAAATATGAAGGTTTGTCAGACTATATTCTTCTAATTTATATCGATTTACTTTTGATGTTATGAATTAGTTACTAAATCATTTTAAATTCATATTTTAGCTTGGAGTGTGTGAGGCGTTTGGAGTTATAGACAAGCAAAATGGCAACACAGTCACGGTAAGTGTTCTCATACGACACTAGTTTGTCTTAGTTGTATAAGTTCCCATGTAATTCAATAGGTATCCCCTTCAAATGTCGTTTTTTAAACTATGGTGGATTTGTTTTTTCATCCAATCTTCATCTCTATTACTCTCAGGTGCGTGATAATCTTATTATTTCGGTGATCGAGCTCAATCTCTCCATCGGTTTCACACTACATCAAACTCTATGATTGATCACATGCACGAAATCCATGTGATGTATATTCTCACCAATCATTGTACATAAATTTTAAAATTTATGTTTTTATGTTTTGAAGTTTCGGACAGTTAATTATATCTAGCTACAATCTCGACTTCTTTTCTTTTTAGCTTATAAGCATTGTTTATATATGACCTTTCATGCTATTTAGTTAACGTATATAAACTTATGTTTTTATTTACCAAAGGAATAGCAAAGATCATGGAGAGTAGACAATCAGTACTAATACATAATATGGAAAATGTTCATAGACAGAGTTCGTGATAAAGTTCTTACCAGGTCAGTTTAGAGATTGGTTATTACGACATCGGAAAGCAGTGTAGTCCGCCTCAAGTACACCGGAGAGATAAGCCACGATCCTAAATAAGGGAGTGGAGTTAGATACCAATGTAACCAGTTCATTTTTATAAGATTTAAAGATCAGTGTTGTGAGTTTAACAATAGATGTATTATAGAAGGCTTTCTGTAAACTACAAAGTAAGGTAGCAACCAGCACACTTGTGGATTTTCACATGTCAAAGAAAATAACCGAGTATTCTTATCCCAACCAGAGGTAGGTAGAGTTTAAGCTCTTCCAACCGAAATCTTGATCAGTTTGTTTGACAACAAATGTGCATACCTCTCTTTCACTGAATAGAGAATAAATGAGATGCATAATTTCTTGATCAGTTCTGGTATCTAATTGCTTACCAAAAGTTGTAGAACACAGGGAGACTGGATATATTTTATGAGAAAATAAAATAAAAGCCTTATTATATCAACACAAAAAGGGAACATTACAAAAGCTAAGGACACAACTAAAAATCATTGATTGGACCAGTTAATCATATAACATACCTTAATAATCCTTCTAAGGTTTGCCCCCTCTCTTCCTCATTCAACTTCACATATAATTGAAAGAGGTATAAATCCACCCTGAAGAAAAAAAATACAAACAAGTAAGACGTATCAGAAACAAAAAATCTTCCTTAGTTGACTGATTTTTATCACAGTATCACCTCTGTTTGTGTATGAGAAACCACACCATTTTGATCTAGCCTTACGTCTACGACGATGAATCCTGTGGTAAGCTTTCCTCAGCATGGAGGAACATAAACAGCCTCGCGGCTACCTTAAATATTCAAGCGTATAAGCAAAGATAAATATTTGCAGCTACAAAAAATATGTTCATAAACTCTTTGGTTAATTTATATATAATTCAAAACTTCACTAAAACAAAGTGGTTCGCCCTAGCCGCTCTCTGTCACGGAAATCGAGGCTCCCATCGACTCTTCGTTTTCCGACGCCGGCGGAGCAGGTGCTCGCCGGCGTCGCCTCCTCTCTTCTCCTCCTTTGCTCTTCCCAGATCTGTCCTCCTCTCTTCTCTTGCGATCGTTTTCTTCTCCCAAGCTTGTTGTTTCTTTTCGGGTCGTGTTCATGTCGTGGTGGTCTCGACCTTCCCGAACTCCACCATCTCCGGTCTCGTCGCCAGCGAAAGCCACAACCTTCCCAAGCACCACCAACTATCACCTATCCTCTCCTCTTGCGCCGGCTAATCGGCTCGCCGTGGTTATAGACGGCGTCACCCCTTCTTTCCCGAACACCACCTCCTGCCACCTCCGCGCTTCACCTATTCCCGGCAATCGGCTAGCTGAGTTGGTTGACGATGGCATCTTTCCCTCCTCGGATATCTCTGTCGCTTTTGCCCCGAACCTGAACCAAACAGCCTCGAAGGCAGTTCTCGCTCAACCTAGTGACCTATGTCCTCCGGTGGCTCCGGAGCAGCTCAAATCGCCTAAACCGCTAGATCCGCTGGTCTGGGCGGATTCCCTTCAATGCTGCCCCACTAGACCTCTATCTGCTTCACCCGCGCCATCACAGCAAGCCATCAGCTTTGACCCATTACCAGCTTTCTCGATCTCATCCGGCGTCAGTGATTTCCCCGACCAACCACCCAGCCATCGACTATCCCCTCACCTTTGGGCCTGTGACATTACTTTGGTTTTGGGTCTTAATCCCAATATTAGCCCTCCAAAGCCTGTAACCATTCTCCCCCTTCAACCTTCGTCCCTTTTCGTCAACCGATATGCAGCTCTCCAACTCCCAATCTTACCGACCATCAAGCCTCAGCATAATTCAGACCTAACCATGGATATAGTGTATTGGCTTTTCCCCCTACCTTTTCCAGACATTCACAATTCCCCTTTTTACTCTGTCTTCCAGCTCTTTATGGACTCTTGTGTGATATGTTGGGCCTCTCTTCCTTGGTGTGAAGGAGTGTTGCCAACTAAATCACTTGTTCCTGAGATGCTGGTTCCATTGGACATGTATTGTCTCTTCTTTCCAAAAGTTCCACTGAGTTTAAGTGGTTTGGTTGATCAAGACTCATCGGTATTGCAAGGTTTTTCCTCCCGGTGTTTTGTCCTTCCTGCCTTTGTTGCAGGCTTCTTCTCTGCTTTTGTAGCAGACATCTTCTCTGGCTTTAGTTCAGAGTCTAACGCACTTACGAGTGTGTCGGATGCAGCTGATCAAGATATTCATGGGATCTTAGTCTTCTTCGATTCCTCATGCCTTATTTTGATAAAGTGTATCTACTTCTATCATGTTTATTTAGCTAGTTGGTTGGCAAAACTTTGGTTATTGTTTATGAATTATCTTGTAACCCCTCCTCTTTTGATGGAGTTTTATTAATGAATGAATGAATGGTTCGACTAAAAAAAAAAAAAATTTATATATAATTCAAACAACTTTCGAACTCATGGTATATTTTCTCCAATCAATGAAAAACGTGGTAACAAATGAATCAAACAAACCTACTGATGAACAAACCTTACTCATTCATCTGTTGGGTACAAGTACCTGTAACACAGAAAAGGCAGAATAGTAAAATGGTGAATTGCACAGCCATAGATTGATCTACTGCACTTGAGCAAAAAACCGCCTAATCCCGGGTGCAAGATGACCAAGACGGCTCACTCCAGAGTTAACTCTGCTCTCTCCTGAGTTGTGCACTAAACCCAGAAAAGATGAAACTCTCAAATTGAAAATCAGAACTTTGAAATAGAAGAAAAGTAGGAAGAAGATGAGAATATTTGTTACTGTAAATCAAGTCTACTTATCCTTCCTTTTATAGACCGAAAACCTCAACTACTCAAGAGAGATGAACCCGTATGAATCGATCTCTCTAACAGTCACGATCTCGTCATATCAGGAAGCAGCCACCATCTTTGACTTCTTCTTTTACGACAAAACAAGTTTTTTTTATTAGAATTCATTTTGTCAAACTTAACCAAATAAAATGTGTTTAATAAAAGCCCAATCTTGTTATTTTATAGACCCAAACCCAATTTAAGAAACATCTGATTTTCGATCCTTGGAAGGAAGTAAAGATGACTGTTAAAATCTAGCATAATCCGAACGAGACTTTCACCTTTAAACCATAACGCTTTCAGTTTAGGGAGAACGTCTGATTTTGGTTTCACTCAAAAGGAGGTCAGTTTGTTTACAACAGATATAGATAATATCAACTGATCTACACAAAATCTTATTTTAAAAATAACAACAAACCAAACCAAATATATATGTTAAGATATTCATCACAAAATTAAAATTATGACTTTGTTTTCTTTTTTACTAAATCGTCACTCACTCTTTACTTTATAAAAAAATAATTTTTTTGTGTGCCACTCGGTAAGTATGTGTGAAATCTTAAAATTTATTATTTTCATCCCTTTCCGGGGTTTCTTATGTGTATATGGTTGGACATTTTTCATATAGTTATCTAGATGACATAAAATCATTTGGTAAAATCAAGTTCACCAGAACATTATAGATGGTTCTTTTACTAATTATTGATATGTTTATATATATATATGTCTAATTATATAATTGAGAAGTAAGAATGCATCAGATTCATTCTTACGAGGTTAATTATCAGCATACCCTTAATGAAATTTTAATAAAAAGTAAGTCCCACATCGGTAGTTGGATAAATAATTAACTAATATATATAGGGTAAGATGAAGAAGAAACAAGTAGCTATAGAGCTCCGACGATTGCTAATTATAATGCTTGCGCGATATAATGATCAAGGTTTTGGAATTATGATGGTCTACGAAAAAACATAAGTCGCTCTAAAAAGTCAATCAACCATACATTTCACCGGGGTCTAAATCTCAAATCTAAAATATTTCATAATAAAAATAACTTCCAATTGTTTTTTCCTCTTACAAAATATTGCTATGTCCGCACAGGGTGTGAGCACCCCACCCCACCCCACCTAATATATATATATATATATATATATATATATATATATATATATATATATATATATATATATATATATTTTTTTTTTTTTTGTTCAAATTGATATGCAAGTAATTTTCGGCTAGCCATTTTTTTATAAGAGTCTTGTACCTAAACTGACCATAAATACTAACTTTATTTAGTAATTATATTATTAAACCATCTAAATGTTTTTATTATACCTTGAACCCAAAATTATATATATATATATATATATATATATTTTTTTTTTGGTCGTCCAACAATTATCATTCTAAAATCCCAAAGGGTTAGAGTACACATGGGCCAGGATACATACAAAGATTAAAATGACCATAAAAAGTGGCTATGGAACAATCTTATCACGAACAAAAACGCCACGTATCTGTTGGAATTGTGTCCAGTAATCTCGGTACTGTCTCTAGAAAGTAAGAGTATGTCAATGATCAGACATAAGTCATATAATACTGGGGGTCATGATGGCTTGCTAGAGTCCGCTCATGATCTATAAGTCTTGGACTTATTGCCTTTATTATATGATCCCATATGGGTCACACGCCTAAGCTAACAGGAAAATGTGTAGGAACGGTTTAGCAGAAGTACGGTAAAAGTGCTAGGCATTTACTGTACTTAGAGAGAATAAAACGGTTTAGCTACTCTGTGTCGATCGATACACAAGGTGTGTCGGTCGACACAGTGCGCGAATACCGTCGAGTTAATTGGTGTTTGGGCCAAATGGCCCAAACGGAACAGGACGAGTTTTGTGTCATAAAACTCGAGTTTCAGACTGATTAACCCTAACACTCCAGCCGTAAACTCTCTCTCTCTGCGCCGAATTCCTCTAGTGGTCTAGCAGCCGTTTCCTGTGATCGCGTGTGTGAACCTTTGGAGGATTCATCCCTCGGTCTTTCTCTGATCTCAGACATACCATCTATTTCCGCTGCAAACATCTATAAGGTGAGATCATCATTTGTTTCTATTCTGAGAAGAACCTAGATCGCATGTTTAGGTTGATATGAATCTAAGAATTGAATCAGGATCAACTAAACGTTCCTTGAGTGGTATCAGAGCCTATGGTTCTGGTTTTTCTTGTTTAGATTCAATGTTTAGGATTGTTTTCTTGTTTAAAAGTGTTTTGAATCAACTACTGATAAGAGAAACCATTTAAGCAACAAGAATTGAAATCTAAACACACCTAAAATCGCAGAAACCAAGCTATATTGACTTGGTAGAATGCGATTTTCAAAAGTCAGTATCGGCCAGAATCGCATGGATCGATCGATACGATCGCATGGATCGGTCGATACAGTCTATCGGCTAACCCTGTTAAACGCGTGAAAGCATCGATCGATACAGGATCGATGCAGGTTCGATATTAGTGCATCGACCGATGCGGTTGGTGCACATCGATCGACACGGTTAGGGTTTTGGCTCGGTTCAGTGCATGCGTGAGAGCATCGATCGATACAGGATCGATGCACGATCGATACAGGATCGATGCTGAGAGCATCGACCGATGTGGTTGATGGATCGATCGACACGGTTGGTCCATCGATCGACATGGTTGGTTTAAGGCTCGGTTTAATTTTGATTAAAATTAATTCGTCCTGGTTTAATAAACAGATTTAATAATTTTATTAAGTCTGGTTAAACCGGGACAAGAAATCCAATGTCGAAAGAATTATTGGATTTAGTGCCTAAACCAGGATTTTCTAATTTGATTTGGTTGGACCAAATAAATTGAGAAAATCCGGTTTAGTAAATAACCGGTTGACAATTGTGGTCATCGTAGTAATTAAAATTTGGTTAGACCAATTTTAATGAACCAGACCGGTTATGTCATTTAATTGGACAATTGGGTCATGTCTTGGACATGGACCAATTCTTGGGCCTCGGGCCAAGAAGTTAAAACAATTGGGCCAATTATTTGAGTCTTTCTTCAGATTAATTTAAAATTTATTTTATAAAATTATAAAGTCGATTTTAAATTAAAGTTTCCGAAATTTTAAAATTAGAAAGTTTCTTAAATTAGAAGTTTCTGGATTTGCGGGTTTTGGATTTTAAAGAAATTTCTAAAGTTAGAAAGTTTCCGTTTTTAGAAAGTTTCCAATTTTAGAAAGTTTCCAAAAATAGTAGGTTTCCAAAAATGGAAAGTTTCCCGAAATAGTAATCTTCTATTTTGGGAATGATTTTTAAATAAACCTACGAACCTCAAATAATATCAAGCGTTGGATGTCTTGTCCATTCTATGTCAGCTGTCGAAGCCCATTCAATTGCATTCATGGCCTTACAGTGTGAGGGTGTCTGCTTTTGCGTGGATAAGACGGTTTGTGATTCATAAATGTCATTGGGAGTCCCAGACATTAATGATTACATGACTGTATAGTCTGGTTTTCTTGACTAGGCCATCGGGAGTCCCGGGCCTTGAGACATCAGAGTGAATTGGGCCTCGGGCCCAGATTCACAACCAAGAGTTATATCACGGATATAATTAGCCGATATAGGGCTTACCGATATAAGCTAAGGTTTGGTGACGGCCAGTGGCCCACTTTAATCTTAGTTATATGTGGATCTTGGAATCATTATATTCTATTGAGGGTAACTTATGTTATTGAATATAATGCGTGATTAATCATATTAAATTTAATACGAGATTAATCATATTGAACATTTTAACTAATAACCTTTTTATCTATATATTTCAGCTATGACTACTACAAGCACACAAAACTCATTCTCGATCCGGTCTGTTCTCGAAAAGGAGAAGCTGACTGGAACGAACTTCCTGACGTGGTCAAGGAACTTGAGGCTAGTCCTCAAGCAGGAGAAGAAGGATTATGTCCTTCGTGATCCTCTCCCCGAGAGGCCTCCTGCCAATGCCGCCAGGACTCTGCATAATGCTTGGGAAAAGCATTCGTCAGATGAAAATGATGCTTATTTCCTGATGTTGGTGACAATGACTCCGGAGCTGCAAAAACAGTTCGAGAGTGTATTGTCACCCATCGAGATAATGGCAAGCCTGAAATCGCTTTTTCAGGAGCAGGCTAGGACTGAGAGGTTTCAAACAGTTAAGAACCTCTTGGACTGCAAGTTGGCTGCGAATGCGGCAGTGAGTCCTCATGTCTTGAAGATGATGGGTTATCTCGATCATCTTCAGAAACTCGACTGCCCAATCAGCCAGGAACTTGCCTGCGACATCATTCTGCAGTCATTACCTGCAAGCTATGATCAGTTCATTCTGAACTTTAACATGCATGGCTTGAGTAAGACATTGCCTGAGCTTCACGGAATGCTCAAGACTGCGGAGCCCAATTTGAGGAAAACCGCCAAGGACCCCAATGTGCTGATGGTGCAGAAGGGCAAGGGGTTTAAGAAATCCTCTGCTAAAGATAAGGGAAAGGCCAAGGCTGTCCAAGTCGCGGACAAGGACACGCCAAAGCCCAAGCCCAAGTCCAAGGCTGGGCCAACTGACATATGCAGGTTCTGTAAAGAACCAGGGCATTGGAGGAGAGAATGTAAGAAATTCCAGGAAGGTCTAAAGGAATTGAAGAAGAAGACTTTTGAGACTTCTTCAACAGGTATTTTTGTTATAGAAGTTAATACAACTACTTCTGATAATACCTCATGGGTTATGGATACTGGTTGTGGGGCTCATATTTGTACTAATATGCAGGCACTCAGCAACAGTAGAAGGCTGAAGCAAGGACAAGTGGAGCTACGAGTTGGGAATGGAGCGAAAGTTCCAGCGCTAGCTGTAGGCACTTACTTGTTGTCTTTACCTTCGGGATTGATTTTAGAACTGAATAATTGTTATTTTGTACCTGCTATAAGCAGAAATATTATTTCAATTTCTTTGTTGGATTTGGAAGGTTATGATTTTTCAGTTAAGAATAAATTATGTTCCTTCAATCGCAACAATTTGTTCTATGGTTCTGCCCCTCTTATGAATGGGCTTTACATACTCGATCAATCCGCGCCAATTTATAACATTAATACCAAACGGTTCAAACCTAATGAGGAGAACCGAACGTTTCTATGGCATTGTCGTTTAGGGCACATCAGCGAGAAACGCATCAAGAGGCTCCATTCGAATGGACTTCTTGGCTCATTTGACTTTGAGTCATGTGAGAAATGCGAATCCTGCATGATGGGCAAAATGACACGGGCCCCCTTTAATAAACCTAACGAGAGGGCCAGTGACGTATTGGGCCTGATACACACTGATGTGTGTGGCCCAATGTCCACAAATGCAAGAGGAAACTATCAGTACTTCATTACCTTTACTGATGATTTCAGTAGGTATGGATATGTTTATTTAATGAAACATAAGTCTGAATCTTTTGAGAAGTTCAGAGAATTCCAAAATGAAGTACAGAACCAACTTGGCAAAAGCATTAAGGCTCTTCGGTCCGACCGAGGAGGAGAATACTTAAGCCAGGAATTCAGTGATCATCTGAGAGAGTGTGGGATCGTATCCCAACTCACTCCTCCTGGAACACCTCAATGGAATGGTGTGTCTGAGAGGAGAAATCGGACCTTATTGGATATGGTTCGATCTATGATGAGTCACACAGACCTTCCAATATCCCTTTGGGGATATGCTCTGCTAACAGCAGTGTTCACTCTAAATAGAGCGCCATCGAAAGCAGTAGCAAAGACACCATATGAATTATGGACTGGAGAAGCTCCAGTGCTGTCTTATCTCAGAATTTGGGGTTGTGAAGCCTATGTCAAGAGATTGATCTCAGACAAGCTTACACCAAAATCTGACAAATGCTACTTCATTGGTTATCCACGGGAAACCAAGGCTTATTACTTCTATCTACGTTCCGAGAACAAGATCTTTGTTGCCCGGGATTGTAACTTTCTTGAGAGGGAGTTTCTCTCTAAGAAAGACAGTGGGAGTAAGGTACTGCTTGAAGAAATTCAAGATGAACAGGATACTGCTCAACCTAATGAGGAAGAGCAGCAGGAGGACCTACAAGAAATTGTAGAGCCTGAACCTGTAGTACCTGAAGTTCGAAGATCCGGGAGGATCCGTCACGAACCCGAGAGATATCAAGGATTCCTCGTGACTGACTGTCATGATCTTTTGATCATTGATGGTGATGAACCATCGAACTTCAATCAAGCCATGATGGGCCCAGATTCCTCTAAGTGGCGCAAGGCCACTGATTCCGAAATGGACTCCATGTCGGTCAACCAAGTGTTTTCGTTGGTTGACTTACCCGCTGGTGTAAAAGCCATCGAGTGCAAATGGATCTTCAAGAAGAAGATTGACGTGGATGGAAATGTCCAGATTTATAAAGCCAGGTTGGTGGCAAAAGGTTTCAGACAAGTTCACGGTGTGGATTACGATGAAACCTATTCACCAGTGGCTATGATGAAATCTATTCGGATTCTACTAGCAACTGCAGCTTTTCATGATTATGAAATTTGGCAGATGGACGTGAAAACCGCCTTCCTGAATGGTATTCTGGAAGAGGATGTGTATATGACACAACCTGACGGTTACATAGATCCAAAGAATGCTGGAAAAGTATGCAAGCTTCATAAATCCATTTATGGATTGAAGCAAGCATCGAGGAGCTGGAATCTTCGTTTTGATGAAGCGATCAAGCAATTTGACTTCATCAGAAACGAAGAAGAACAATGCGTGTATAAGAAATCTAGTGGGAGAAAGATTGTATTTCTTATTCTGTATGTCGATGACATACTGCTTCTCGGAAACGACGTTCCAATGCTGAAGTCCGTAAAGGACTGGCTTGGAAGTTGTTTTTCCATGAAAGACATGGGTGAAGCCGCATACGTTCTTGGAATCAGGATCTACCGAGATAGATCTAGAAGGCTGATAGGCTTGTGTCAAGATTCATACATTGACAAAGTCCTACAAAGATTCAGCATGAAGGATTCCAAGAAGGGCTTCACGCCAATGGTACATGGCACAACGCTAAGCAAGAAGCAGAGCCCTACGACGGCTGCTGAGCTTGAGCGCATGAAGAATATTCCTTATGCATCTGCAATAGGATCTGTCATGTATGCCATGATCTGTACTCGTCCTGATGTTGCTTATGCATTGAGCATGACGAGTAGATACCAGTCAAATCCAGGTGAAAACCATTGGATTGCCGTAAAGAATATCTTGAAGTATCTAAGACATACTAAGGATAAGTTCTTGGTGTACGGTGGAAGTAATGTGCTTAAAGTCAGTGGATTCACGGACGCAAATTTCCAGACGGACCAAGATGATTTCCGGTCACAGTCCGGTTATATCTTTTGTCTGAATGGCGGTGCAATCAGTTGGAGAAGCTCCAAGCAAGACACTGTTGCAGATTCCACTACAGAAGCTGAATATATCGCCGCCTCAGAAGCTGCGAAGGAAGCTGTTTGGATACGAAAGTTCATTATTGAACTAGGTGTGATACCAGATGCGGCTGAGCCTCTGGCACTGTTTTGTGACAACAATGGTGCTATAGCTCAGGCAAAGGAACCAAGATCACACCAGAAATCCAAGCATGTTCTAAGAAGATTTCACTTGATACGTGACATCATTAATAGAAAGGAAGTCAAGATCAGCCGAGTTCAGACAGATGATAACGTCGCTGATCCGTTGACAAAGCCACTCCCAAGGCCTAAGCTCGAGTTTCTGACTGAAGCTGTAGGCATTAGAGACATAGAAATGTAATCTAAATTTGAGTGGGAGTTTGAGGGCTTTTATTTAGTTATTTGATATGTTCTTGTAAAACATTCTAATGTTTAATGAAATTATTATTTCAAGATTATTTTAACTGTGATGAAATAATCGTTCCAAAGTGATATGAACCATTTTATAGGTCATCGAAGTAAATGACTTGATCTTGAGTCATCGAAGTCATTTAGCTTGATCATGAGACCCTATATTTGATAGATGTTTTATATCATCCCGTCCCTAGTCGAAGGTTGTTGAAATTGGAACACCAACAACCGTGTGAGACTGGATTGGTACGTGACTTATGACAAAGTCTCAGTGTGTCATAGATGCGCGGCATCAAAGTCAGTACATAGGTGTATGTTTGGGAACATACGACCGGACAAGACCCGCTTTTAAGAACTCTTCAGGATATTTATATCTGTGTCATAAGAGATTCTTACTACGACTATAGAGTATAGTCCTTAGACCTGAGTTCGCATGCATGTGACTGCACATGGACTGATGCACTTTGATCATTGTCTAACACTATCTTTCTGCGATAGTTATAAGGACCTTGTTTGGGTACATTATGAAATGAATAGTTTACAGTGATGGAACAAGACGGAATTTGTCCCTCCAATATAAATGGAGTGAATATCTCTAGGCCAATCGGAGATTTGAATACTGGAAAATGCATGGCCATGCTCAAACGGACTTTCCCGAGTCGTTTGGATTGTCAGTATCAAATCAGAGTCCGATGAACAAGATTAGGCTTTATAAGGATGACACCAATCTTGCCTTATGACTAATCGAGATATTGTGACAAAAGGATTATGAATACAGAGATTCCAGTACAAGTGGGAGATTGTTGGAATTGTGTCAAGTAATCTCGGTACTGTCTCTAGAAAGTAAGAGTATGTCAATGATCAGACATAAGTCATATAATACTGGGGGTCATGATGGCTTGCTAGAGTCCGCTCATGATCTATAAGTCTTGGACTTATTGCCTTTATTATATGATCCCATATGGGTCACACGCCTAAGCTAACAGGAAAATGTGTAGGAACGGTTTAGCAGAAGTACGGTAAAAGTGCTAGGCATTTACTGTACTTAGAGAGAATAAAACGGTTTAGCTACTCTGTGTCGATCGATACACAAGGTGTGTCGGTCGACACAGTGCGCGAATACCGTCGAGTTAATTGGTGTTTGGGCCAAATGGCCCAAACGGAACAGGACGAGTTTTGTGTCATAAAACTCGAGTTTCAGACTGATTAACCCTAACACTCCAGCCGTAAACTCTCTCTCTCTGCGCCGAATTCCTCTAGTGGTCTAGCAGCCGTTTCCTGTGATCGCGTGTGTGAACCTTTGGAGGATTCATCCCTCGGTGTTTCTCTGATCTCAGACATACCATCTATTTCCGCTGCAAACAGGTATAAGGTGAGATCATCATTTGTTTCTATTCTGAGAAGAACCTAGATCGCATGTTTAGGTTGATATGAATCTAAGAATTGAATCAGGATCAACTAAACGTTCCTTCAGTATCATCCCGTTGAGAGCTCCGGCATGGAACTGTTCGTCAACACTGAGGGCGTCTCCAACTAGTGCCTGCCCCAATCTCCGCCGTTCGCTACGAACCCATATGCCCATCTACGGATCCCAACAGAAGGTGCTTGAGTCATCACCGCAACAAGGAAGAAGCGTTGTTGTCAAACTCGCCACGAGCTCTACCTGAGAAGAAGCTTCGACGCCGATGACTACCGTAAATGGTCTCGTCTATGACCATCATCAGAGCTCCTCTTCATGGAGCAGATGGAACGACAAAGATTTTATTCCCCGGATCAGTAAAGATCAGTGAAGAGCTGAAAGAAAAACAATGAAAAACACAAACATGATTAAAGCATGGGATGCGAGATCGTGAGAACTTGCTAAAGCGAGAGTCAATCCGAAAGAAACCGGAGACAAATCGGATGTTGATCCGAAATTATTCAAGCAAAACTGACAAATCCTTCAAATATAGAACATGAAAAGGATTGACAGAGATTATTGAACAACAAAATCCCGAGCAAATCGGGAAGAAGACTTTCTCTCTCTGAAAGATTCGGGAGCGAGAAGAGAGAGAAAGCTCTTTTAACCCAAAATTATATAGGTAGTGTGATTCAATTAGCACACAGAAAAGATGGATAATAATCAAATTATATATAGTATATCCTTCACTCATTCCTATTTATTTATTCCTGAAAAACCTCTAATGCAAACGTTTCTGAACACTTTGTGTTTATCTAATAAGGGTTTTGTGTATTCTACACAACTAACAAGCATTTAAAAGACTTAACCCATTTAGTAAATTTATTATTTCTAAAACAGTAGGACATTAAATAATTGTACACAATAACATTATCATAAAAATTTCCATCATATTCTTTACAAGTATGTTTCTATGAAAAAAGATTTGAAGTGGACAAAGAATATAGTGGAAGATTAGTATATTAGATATTAAGGCATTGTCTTAACATTAACGTTACAAGTAGCCGCAGAGCTCCAAATTACACAATTCTATTCTTATCTTCCAAAACCATCTCACATTTACCATTAGTATTTTCACACAAGAAGTCAATATGCTTTACATAACCGAAAACATTGTTTATAAGGCTTTCCTTAATTTGTAAAAAATAAGTTCATGCATATTTCCCCTGCCCTCATGTTCTTTCTTCAGCTAAAACCACTTTGTTCTCAGCAGTCATACTTAACAAAAAATAATAGAAGTAATCATGACCAAATTTGACATCATGTCAGTGTCAAACATGAAGACTTTACCAGTAGTTTCGGAGGTCCATAGTAAACTATATGTTATACTATTTTAAAACCTTACATACTCTTCAAAAATCACATACCCGAAGTCAATTTATACTGATTGCTTTTTAATTACGAATATTTCCTTGCATTCATTTCTTAACCTTATCCACTATGCTTCTCCACATTGTTCAACAAAAGGTATGTGGATTCTTCGGATTTCTGTTGACAAATATTGTACCAAACTAAAATAAGCTAATACTTAATCAGACAAAAATAAAGATATATGTGTTTATGTAAGCGATACATGGGTTCTAAATATATAAGCTGAGAGAGAAAAAAATGGCTAGGGTTTCTCTCTGGTTTCTTCTAGCGCCGACACCTTTTCTTCAATCTGAACAAGAACCCTAGAAATCATTCAGAACGAGCTTCTGCTTCCACTTAGTTCTCTGTGACTACTTTCATTCTGCATCTAGACCAGATCGCAAGGCTCTCAAAACCAATTTCAGCTGAACCATGTTTCGAACAAGGAAGAAAAAAGAACCATCTTTGATGGATGAGCTGCGCGAACGGAAACTGTTGGAGGAAGGAGAGCAGGTGGAGATGCCAGATCTAGAGGTGGATGACCTAATCGAAGAAAATACGCTCAGTATCATCGTCTGATGTCTTAATCCTACAGTCCACAAGGTCGGAGGTTTAATCAAAGCTCTCCCACCAATTTGGGGCCTGGAAGGCAGAGTGAAAGGACGAGGAGTTGGAGACATGCAAGCTCAGTTCATATTCCAGTGCGAAAGGGAACTCCAACAGGTACTAACGAAAGGTTCTTGGTTTGTCAATGGTTGTATGGTATCGATGGATAGATGGACACCAAACCCAGGTCCCGATTTCATTAACTTAATACCATTCTGGATTAGGATTAAGAGCTTCCCAATCCATCTACTAAAGAGACAAGCTGTGGAAAGCCTCATATCACCACTTGGAAGGGTCGATGATGTTGAACTTCATGCCAAAAATTCAGAGTCATTGGAATACGTCAGAGCCCACGCTTGGCTAAAAGCAGATGAACCGCTACAGTTTCGAAGAGTGGTGTGCTTTAAAACAGGGGAAAGGATCCATACTGAGTTAGAATACGAGAAACTAATCAAAGTGTGTTGTCTCTGCAAGAGGCTTACACATGATCAAATTTTATGTCCTTTTAAGATCGACATAAGCAACGATAACAGAAAATGAGAAGGAAGGAGGACATTAGGAGGAGACATGAACAGGAATCTTCTAGGAAATCATTGGAAACGAAGACTTCTGACAAGTCAGTTGGTAAAGGAAAAGAAATAGCAGCTCATGATCAAGACATTGCGGAGGAAGTGAATATAAAGCAACCTCTGAAACTGAAAGGAACACAAGGTGAAAACCGGAGAAGGAGAACAATAAAGGAGAGATTATGAAGAAGCTCTACTCAGCAAAAGAGCAATGCACATAAGCAAGTGTGGATAGAGAAAAAACATGCTGAGAACCTCAGGAGCTCTGAAGGCGGAAGCTCTGCCAGCCTTGGAGAGTCAGTTCACTCTTCACAGAGGATATCCAGATCGGCTGAAAAAGCCACTTCAATCCCTGAGACAAACTTCAGTAAAGATCCTGAGAACCACAAAGAGATACCTTCTGTGTTCCAAAGACTAGGCCCCGCAGATGAAAGAAGGGGTATCAACCAATCTAGTCCGAAGGATGGTACAAGTAAAAAAGAGGGTGGAGTATTTGAAAGACTTGGATCGGGTTCCTCAAGCCGGGAAAGGAAGGAATCACTGAGCACAAAAAGGAGACGACTGAGCAATAATGGTGAAAGAGATTCAAAGAAGGCCAAAAAAGGATCTAGTGAAGGGAAACGCTTCTCTCCTTCTGTTTTCTCAAGTCTAGGTGAATCTTCATCTAGCGGAGGAGCAAACATTTCGGATATCAGAACTCATTTTGTCTTCATGATAGCCTCGGGCCCATTTCACTTTGCTTCTAACCAAGCTGGTGATAGTGGTAAAAACTTTTAAAGAAGGGTTGATGGTTAATACCAACCCTTCAACATCTCAATGAGAATTTTCAGTTGGAATTGTCAGGGGGTGGGGAATACCCCTACAGTTCGACAACTTAGGGAGATTCAAAGACAATTCTACCCTGAGGTTATATTCCTCTGCGAAACGAAAAACAGACGTGTCTATATGGAAGGTTTAATGGAGAAGTTGGGATATCAGGATTTACACACAGTGGAACCGATGGGAAAAGCGGAGGACTGACTTTGATGTGGAAGTATTCCTGCTCTATTAGAGTTTTATTCTCAAACAAAAGATTGATAGATCTCCAAGTTACTTGGGAAGATAAGGTGTTCTCTCTCACATGCGTATATGGAGACCCGGTTCGAAAATTCAGAAGTTTGGTATGGGAGAAACTCATTAGGATCGGGTTGGACGGGAAAGGGGCATGGATGTTGACATGCGACTTCAATGAACTAGTAGATCATGAGGAGTAGATTGGTGGAAAATCAAGAGAGGAAGCTAGTTGCCATAACTTCTGACAAATGATGAACTGTTGTGGATTGCTGGAACTTAAGCATTCAGGGCACATATTTTCCTGGTACGGTCAGAGGAAAAACGACTTGGTACAATGTAGATTAGACCGGAGTATGCCAAACATTGAGTGGCTGGAAATGTTTTCAGAAGCAGAAGTAGTCTATTTGCAGAGGATTAGCTCAGACCACAACCCTCTCCTTTCTTGTCTCATTGGTAATCATATGCAAAGGAAATGAGTCTTTAAGTATGATCCACGATTTATAAAGAGGGAAGGTTTCAGAGAAATAGTCCAGGAGGCATGGAGAAATAATGATTATGACTCTGCAGACTCGATAACATCCAAGATAGCCAGATGCAAGAAAGCTATATCCCAATGGAAGAGAAAGAACAAATCGAATTCGTCCATCCGAAGTCAGGAGCTTAATTATCTGATAGATGCAGAAACAAAGAAAAATCATTTCGACTCAGGGGAGCTGAGACGACTAAAACAGGAATTAATTCAGGAATATAGGAATGGGGAATCTTTTTGGAACCTGAAAAGCAGGATGAATTGGCTTCAGAATGGTGACAGGAACACCAAATCATACCATGTTGTCACAAAAACCCGACATGCCCAAAACAGGATCATATGTCTTATTGATGAAAATGGGAAGGAATGAAATGCAAAAGCGGATTTAGGAAGGGTGGCAGAGGAGTACTTCAAAAAACTTTATGCAATGGAAGATATAGGGATCAAAATCATGAAAGATGACTTAGATACCGATGCTAGAGTTGTGAAAGAAGATCTAAACAATTATCTCCTCAGACCAGTAACAAGAGAAGAAGTGAAAGAAGCAGCATTTGGCATTAATCCTCATAAGTGCCCTGGCCCGGACGGATAAATAGACACTTATTTCATCAATTATGGGAAGCCATGGGAGAAGATGTCTTTCTTTTGGTGCACAAATTCTTTGCAGATGAGAAAATTGAGGAGGGAATAATAATACAAGTATTTGTCTGATCTCTAAGCGTCCTGAAGCTGATAAAATGGTTGACTTTCGCCCCATCAGCTTGAGCAATTTGATCTACAAAATAATTGCTAAAGTGCTCGCAAAAAGGCTTTAATCCGTTCTCCCTCATATAATTTCAGAGACACAGGCTGCCTTCGTGAAAGGCAGGCTTATAACAGATAATATATTGCTTGCTCATGAACTTCTTCATGCACTTAAATCCAAAAACAGATGCTCTGAAGAATTCATAGCCATAAAGACTGATCTTTCTAAAGCATTCGACAAAGTAGAATGTAGTTTCCTGCGACTCTAACTGCTCTTGGTTTTGAGGACAAATGGGTGAGACTGATGATGAGTTGTGTGACGATAGTATCATATCAAGTGCTTATCAATGGGCAAGCTTATGGACAAATCAAGCCAACTAGAGGTATCAGGTAGGGCGATCCCTTATCCCCCTACATATTCATCATATGCACAGAGATGTAAGACCCATATAGAGTTAGACCGATTAAAAACCAGGTCCGACCAGCTAAAATCCAAAAATCGGTGACCCGTTTAACCGTATTGAACAGAGTTTACTTATTAAGAATGCAATTTTCTTTTTTTATTTAAAAATTAACAAACGACTATATATGCATAAAATATATTGTAGGTTTTAAAAAATTTAATTTAAGGTATGATTTTAAATATGATTTTGAATTCTATTTCAAAATTAGAAAATGTTTAATTAATATGATGAATATTTACAACATGAAAACCGAGTGTGTTATTGTATCTTATTTTATTGTCGCTTTTGGATTTGAACTATTTTTTTTTAATTATTGTGACACTTTTAATTTATCAATTGTAGTTTCATTTCTTTAAAAATATTACATTTTTTGAAGTTTCTTATTTGATATGATTGCATTCAATATCTTATTTATAGTCGTAGAATAAGAGTATATGAATTATTTTTAAAATATCATCAAATCATATCGAATCCGGTTGAACCCGGTTGAACCATATTGACCCATAACCCAAACACTTTTCCGGTTCAGTCACCAGTCCGGTTTTAAAAACACTGCCGGCAACTGAAGTTAAACATGTTCATGCTTCAAGGAGGACAGCCATTTCGTCCCTGAACAAGGTTAAAGATCTTCTCAGCTATGATCAACGAGAATGGAATCTTGACTTATTGCATGAGATTTTTTAAAGAGAAGAGGTTCAGAGCATTATTAAAATTAGACCAGGAGGAAGCTTCACCACTGATGAATACTGCTGGGAGTTTACAAAAACGGGCTTATATTCAGTTAAGTCGGGATACTAGACCTATCTCTCTATGACAAAGGACAAAGATCAGAAAGAAGAGTGTAACCAGCCAAGTCTTGAAGCCTTGTACCAGTTAATTTGGAATGCAGACACTACTCCTAAAGTGAGACACTTCATGTGGAGATGCATTAACAATTGCCTTCCGGTGGCCAGAAGTTTGATGAATAGGCACCAAAGTAAGGAAGGCTCTTGTGGACGATGTCATATGGGGAATGAAATAGTTAACCATATGCTGTTCTCTTTCCCTTATGCTCGACTTATATGGGCACTATCTCCTGTTCCAGCCCCACCTAATGGCGAAATGAGCAACTCCTTCTTTGAAAATTTTCATCGGGTAATGACAAGTAAACCTTTTTCCCCTCATGAGCAGGATAGTGGGAGACTTAGTCCATGGATATTGTGGAGAATCTGGAAAAACAGGAATGAATATCTCATTAAAAACGTGGACTATGACGCCTTAGCAACACTCGAGAAAGCAAAGGAAGATATGGAGGAATGGTTGAGTAGTAAAGACGATGGAAAGGAGGTGAACAAGGCAAAGACGCTGGACAGGACAGAGGCTAAGTGGTCACCACCCCCAATTGGATGGATCAAATGCAATGTAGATAGTGCTTGGTCGAGTAATAAGGAAGGATGTGGCTTGGGATGGATCCTGAGGGATCATGCGGGTAGATCATTATGGATGGGTGCAAAAGTGGTTCCAAGACTGAGGTCTTCAATGTAGGCGGAGGCTGAAGCCTTAAGATGGGCTCTCATATGTTTTAGAAGATTTAACTATAAGCAGATTATAGTTGAATCAGATTGTCAAGGGCTGATCAATGCTATTGCAGGGAAGGATGAGAGGTTGAATATCAACACATACATCACAGATTGCAATCACTTGCAAGAGAGCTTTGAAGACCTCAAATTGGAATTCACAGCTAGAGAAGGAAACATGGTGGCAGACATGATTGCTAAAGAATCAACATCCTTTGGAAACAGTATTCCCAAAATTTATTCTGTAATGCCTTTATGGATAAAACGTTTGATTGAGGGGGATAAACAATAATGTTTTTTATTAAGTGTTAATAAAAGTTGAAGTTGAGTTAAAAAAATGTAAGTGATACATGGAGATATAGTTGTACCTTTATCAATACAAAGGTATACACGTTCGGTTTATAACTATATGTATATGTGCCAATGCCCGTATACATGTTTTTTTTTTTGAAACTTATACATGTTCGGTTTATATACAAATATTCAGAAAACTCATTTTTATGAGAATTTAGGTTGTGTAATTAAATGGTAATTGAAATGACATTAATGTTAATGAGTAAACTAAGTTGTAGCTATGATGGTAAAACGTTAGAAAAAAAATTATATCGTATTTTTGTTGTTGTTGGTTTTACTATATTTTATCGAAAATATCTCTGCAACACATTATTGGTGTAAACTATATAATTTAACATTACATCATATTATTGTCTTTGTCGGTAATATTATGAAATATTATTTGAAAAATAATGGACTGAAACACAATGTCGGTGCAACACACGAACCAGAATATTAATATATAAATATTGCATAAAAATCTTAAAATTTATTATATTACATATAAAAATATTTAAATTATACATAAAATTACGCCCCGTGTATTTTCCGAGTTTACCCCAAATTTCTAATAACTTGCTAGACCCGAATCGACCGCACATACAACTCCTAACGCGTTTCCAAACATTTCCAAACAGAGCTTATATGATTTGAGAGTATAGGATTTAATGATAACTTTTGAGTATCCACGCTTGCGTTTGTGGGTGTGTACGAGATTGAGATCTGAAGAACGGAGCCAACACACATCGGAAAACAAGAACATTTCTTGATATGCAATTTTCAAAATCAAAGCACTCTTTATTTTTACATACAAAACATTTGATCACAAAACATGGAACTCATCAAACCAAATCCACAATCACACCCTTCCCAATTTATGATCAAATCTCCATCAAAGGACGGAACTTTTTCTTCTGTATAATAGGGAAATGTTCATGCCAGTAAGGAAAACAAAAAAGGAGTCCAATTTGCTGTAGTAGTACCAAATGAATGCTTCAAGTATTTGGAAAAGGAAAAAGGAAAGGGAACTACGAGACGAAACCGGAAACTGAGCAGTGAAGATGACTATGATGATGATGTAGCTCCTATGGGCGGGTTTCGGTTAATGTACGCAGATAAACATTCCTCTTGTTTCCTCTCTCGTTTTCCACTTTGTGTTTTAGTTATCATCATCATCATAGTGCGTTTCTTTTGCTTTCGAGCATTGATCCGTCTTTAAGAGCAGCGTGAGCTTCGTTCTCTTGTCCTAGGGCAGAGAGAGCTACAGCTTGAAGATAAGATGCGATATGCCAAGCAGGAGATATCACTTGAGCTTGCATTGCATCATTCAGTGCCTCTTGGGGCATCTCATTCATTAGGTAACACAGACTTCTCCTTGCATAAACAGTTGGGGAAACCATTGTCCCTCCCTCGATAAACTGTCAAAATGAAAATTCTTTGGATCAGAAATTGTGATAGGATTGCCGATGATTTGCTCACTAACTTTTATCTGAAAACCTCAAACACTCGGAAGAAAAGATCTAACCTGAGAATAGCATTCGGCAGCATTTGCAAAGTCTTTATGCCGGAAAGCAACATCACCCTTTTTTTTGAAGTTCAGAGAGTCCTGCATCTGGTTGGTCCACATCTGGAACGAAAGCTGAAATTTTTCACAAAACATGCCAAAATGTGATCAGATTACGGTCTGTGGTTAAGAGAATGATTAAAAAAAGGTTGGTATTAATAAAGGAACCTCTGTGGCTGCTCCTTCATCATCTTTATATCCAAGTTTTTCAACAATCTCATGTATGGCAGTTAGATCTGTTCTTAGGCATGCTTCTCCAAGTGGTGAAAGAGGCGTTGTTGAGGCACTGCTTGGAATGCCCATCAGTTGATGTGAAGGAGTCTTACATAATTAACCATGTTTTCTTATTAGTCTCAAAAATAATCCTTTCTAAAATGCAAAACATATAAGAACTTATGGATTATTGTAGGATAATACCTCAAGATCCTTCTGAAGAGGAATCATAGCAGTGACTAGAGATTTTGGGTTAGGCCGTTCTCGAGGCTCATACTGCAAGCATCTAGAAGCTAACCGGATTAGTTCAGTCCCGTCATCACTTGAAAATTGACCTTCCAAGCATGAATCGATCAACATTTGAATGTTCCTGTCCCGAATGAGGTCCAGCGCCTAAGAATACACAGCACAAGTAGTATTCTGATTAAAAGATACACTCTTTTCTGAGGAGATCTAATAGATATTCAGAAATGATTTGCTAGAGATTTGAGTGATTTAGTATCTTACATGGCTTGGAGGAATGTGTTTTCCACTAAGAAGATCAAGCAAGAGAGTTCCATAACTGTACATCACACTTTCTGGTGTCACGCGACCTGTACAAACAAACACACACAAACTATTATATCAGAAAAAATTCACCACAATTCAAATAAAGCAATTTGATAAGCAATTATTTAAGTATATACCTGTTCTAAGATACTCAGGAGGAGTGAAAGCCAGGTTAGTACTATAACTCTTACCATCTCTACTATTTTTCATCAGACCAAAGCATGAAAGCCTTGGATTCGAGTCCTGAACAAAGAAAAACCATATTATGAAATTTTATATGCAAAATATCAACAAGGACATAAGTAAGAAAACAAACAAACATGTAACCTTAACTTACATCATCAAAGAGAACTCTATAAGCATTTAGGTCATGGTAGAGTGCACGCCCTTTGCCGGTACAATATTCTAAAGCTTGAGCAATATGTAAAGCTACTCTTAGTCGCATAGCCCACTTCATCGGTTGTGACTCCCCTTAAAACATATTAATATAGTTTTTGTTTTACATATTGAGAGATACAAGCTTGACATAAACCAAAAAAAAAAACAGAGAGGAGAGCCAATTCTTACAGTGGAAAAGATGCTTAGCCAAAGTTTCGTTAGGCATAAACTCAGCAACAAGAAGTCTCTCTTCACCTTCATAGCAACATCCAAGCAGATTTGCCATCCTATAGTTCCTTAACTGACCAACAGCTCTAGCTTCCTCCTATTGAACAAAAAAAACCAAAGATTCAAAATCCAAGAACCCAGATTGGAAAAAGGTAAGAGCTTTAAGCAAATTTTAGTATCAAGATTCTACCAGAAACTGACGAGAATCAGGCCAAGCTTTCCTATTAAACCTTTTGACAGCAATACGTCTTTGATTATCCAATTTCCCTTTATACACAACATTTGGAGCTTTCTCTCCATGCTCTGAAACTATATTCTCTGAAGCAAATCCTGATGTAGCATTCCTTAGCGTCTCCAATGAGAATTCACGAAATTGAGGCAAATCATTCCCTTCACCTATCCTATCATCACCTGAGAGAAAAGCAAATCCATGATTAAAAACAACAACAAAAGAAACCCTTGTAAGAAAAATCAATCATAGCAAGTTTTACCTGGGCCTGTGACTCCATGATTGGATACTTCTGGCTCAGAAACGCAACAAAATGCACATAACTTGGAAACCTCACAACCCATTTCAGTATTTTTTTTTTTCAGTCAAACCATAAACCCTAAACCGCGTCTCTTTTGCTGATTCTTCAATCGAGACCTTTAACAGATCAAAACCGTGTTGAATTTCTTCAGAGTTCCTCAACTTTCAAAACGATAACAAAAGGGTCAAAATCGAGAAAACGATCGGCGGAATTGAAGTCAAGCAAAGAACAAAGAAGAAGGAGAATAAAAAGTTGAAAAGTTAAATGACGAATCGAGCCGCTCGTGTGTGTGCTTAGCTCGAGAGAGAGAGAAAGAGAAAGCTCAAGAACCGAAATTTCTGAAACTTTTCTCTTGTTGCCTTTTTTTCTTCTCGAAGACAAAAGCAGAGAACTTTGCCAGAAAGTTAAAAAATTGAAACTTTATTTTGTGTTTAGAGTTTAGTGTAGAGAGAAAAGAAAGAGAGAAACAGCAAAGCAGCAGGCCTCAGCCTCACCAAGTCAACTGACCAGTGGGTCAAATAAAACTAAAGAACAACTCATATTTGCTATCATACATTAACAACCATCAATTTCCAACATAAAAAATATATACTATAATTTAGTAACTTTTATATATTCAAATGTTATTATACATTCATAGCTCAGATATTTTAACGTGTTTTTGAGAAATGCATTTCGACAACAATAATTATATAGTGACAAGAAAAATTGATTGGAACTTGTTGGTTCGTATTTATTGGTGCGTTATAATTCATATCTACATGATCACATCTAAAAATAGTGTGTAAACCGCAAAGGGGGAAAAAGAAAATTATTAAAAGAATCAGTCACGACTACACCAGTAACATACTTCTTTCAATAAATAGCAATTATTTTAGCAGACACAAACATTTGGCACTATCAAAATTTTTGGTTACAAAAAAAAACATTTGGCATTACAGAAGTTGCTATTGACCTGTTTATAAGATCGGCCAAACGCCTAAAAGCTTGACAAAAAAGGCTAAAAGCAAAATATGTTCTAATATAAAATCATTATAACCATTTTTTTTTTGCAAAAGATTTTCATATAATAAAAACATCAAAATAAAAGAAACAGAGATGGGGAATGAAATAGTTTCTGATAACATTTGGATAGTGCAAAAAAATAACAACAACTTAGTGACAATGAAATTGATAAATTGATGAGAATAGAGACACAAAAGTGTTTAGGAAGAATTATATTAGACTCTCATAAGAATAAAATACAATATGCATAGACTTATATAGTGGTAGAATTAACCTAATTCCTAAACTAATATGAAATATAATATATTAGAGATAATGATAAATTTTCTATTCTTAAATATCCGTCTCTATCTTTCTAGAATCTTCTTGATTCTTCTGTATCTTCTTGATATGGTCGATCTTGTCTAGATCTCCCAATACCCTCCCGCAAGTTCATATGTGGTAACACATATGAGATTGGACAAATCTTCAAAGTATCGACAATATACCATGCCGTCCTGTCATCAAATCGACGTTTATACTCGGTCGTAAAGTTCTTCAGCGACGTTTATACCCTGTCGTAGGGTCAAATCGGCTGTAATACCCGGCCGTTGAGTCATCATCGAAGTTTGTACCCAGTCGTAGGGTTTTTCAAGTAGTAATGGACAAAACTCGCGATTGCGATGTCCATAAGTAATTCACGAATGCAAAGTAGAGAAAAAACAACTCACAAGGGCGAGAAGTTGAATAAGAAGAATGTTATTTGCAAGGGCGAAAAAACATCAAAATTGAACGAATCAAATCATAGATTCATGTTCAAAATTCATAGCCACATTGTGGCTCTTAGTTTATTGTCATAAGACATCAAATCATTTTTTTAAACTGCATCGGCTAAGAAGAATAGAGCAGGTGCACCAATTAGCTGCTGATTTTTTTTTTTTTAATAATAAAAACAAGCACAATCGTGCTAAAATCAAATCTCTTTAAAAAGAAAACTATGTTTCAAAACAAAGCTTCTTTCTTTATGAATGGATCAACAATCAAAACCAAATCATGTGGACAACACAAACGTTTGCAAATGATAATGAAAACCAAACTTTTTTTTGAAAACAATACCAGAAAAAGATAGAAGCGGAAACACTAGTTTTGATCCCGAAGAATCGTCCGCTCTGATACCATGATAAATTGATGAGAGTAGAGACACAAAAGTGTTTAGGAAGAATTATATTAGACTCTCATAAGAAAAAAGTACAATATGCATAGACTTATATAGTGGTAGAATTAACCTAATTCCTAAACTAATATGAAATATAAAATATTAGAGATAATGGTAAATTTCCTATTCTTAAATATCCGTCTTTATTTTTCTAGAATCTTCTTGATTCTTCTCTATCTTCTTGATATGGTCGATCTTGTCTAGATCTCCCAATAGAAACCATAAAACTAACACAAAATTTGTTCCTTATGGCAGTGAAGATTAATCTGCTGACCTTTATTGGACGCATGGTGATACCTCAATAAATTATGTTATTACGCTCTATCCAGATATCGTAGATTGGCGGTTGCCAATTTTGGATAAGAGTCAACTTCTTTAACGATTCAAACTGACCAGAAGAAAGCCATTCGATGATCACATTCCAAACAACCGATGAGAACACAAATTTAAAGAATAAATGATCCATGCTTTCAGCCTCCAACCCATAGAGTAAGCAAGTGATTTTCGTGTATAAGCTCCAAGAAGATACCTTGTCAAACGTTGGGTTTCAATTGAGATGAAAAGCCAAAATAGTGGTAGCATGCCGTGAAATTAAAGTTTTATGCCACACTAGAGATGCCCACATTTTTAAAGGCCTAGAGCCTCAGATTGAATTCCTAATTTTCCTAAAGGGTTGTTATGAAAGCTTGTAAACTAATATGTCTATATGCGCGCATGAGGAATATCCCAACCTGTATCACTTCTTATGTCCAAAGATCCCACCAGAAAAAGGTTGAGTTGCAGTTACGAACCTGAATCCTTAAAAACTGAAGAGCCTTATCTCTGAGCTTAAGCATCTTTGGAAACATCCATGAGAAAGAAAAAAATCTCATTTAAGGCCTAAATCGGTGAATTGCTGAGATACATTTTACGAATTCAAGCTACCCAAAGCAAACATGCTCTACAAAATATCATTCAAAAAAGTTTCAGAGAGCAAGTTTCATTCCATCTCACAATGTCTCGAATTCCATATTCCTTTCTTCGTTAGGAATTTCGAGCTATTGCCATGTTACTTTAGCACTAGAGGAAGTCTCAATATTTTCATGCCACAAAAACGCGTTGCACAGACCATTAACCTTTTTAACCACTTGCTTGGGAATGATGAAAGCACTTAACCAAAACCCCAGAATCCTAGAAATTGCCGTCTTGATAACGGTTAATCTACCCACCATTGTAAGCTTTTATGGGTCCAAGAACTGAACTTCTTCTTGATTTTAATAACCAGAGGTTCAAAGTCTTTGATATATAACTTCTTGGAAGCAAGAGGTAAACCAAATTAGCGAATGGGAAGAGAAGCTTGAAATGATTTCTTATCCGAGAGAGGCTATCTTCATTTACGCCACTAGAGAACATAGATGTTTAGTAAATATTAACTGGCAGCCAAATAAACGCTCAAAATCCCCTATAATGCATAGAACACCCTGTAAACACTCTTCTGACCCATCTAAGAAGACCAATAAATCTTTCCAAAACATAGATGGGTTAGTCGCAACAATTTGCAACCTGAGTGATAAGAAAATCTGCCTTCCATAGCTCCTTCGTTCAAAATCATAGAGAGAATGTTCACCATCAAAACAAACATAAATGGAAAAATCAGATCTCCCTGTCTCAAACCGGTTTTGCTTCTAAAATAATCTGATGTCACACCATTTATATTCAAAGAGAACGCCGGAGGAAAATGCAAGCCCTTATCTAATTGATAAATTTTAGAGGAAAGGCATAAGCTTGCAGAGCACTAAGAAAAAAATCCCAATGCACCGAGTCGAATGCTTTTGCTATGTCTACCTTAAGAGGCATCTTAGGCTTCACATTTTTCTTATGATAGCCCTGCAAATTTTTTGAAGCAAGCAAAACATTCTCTAGAAGAAGCCTATCTTTAACAAAAATATTCTGGTTCAATAGAATCAAAGTAAGCAGCAACACCTTAAGAATATTCGATAATAGCTTGGTGATCGTTTAGTACTGAGTATTCAAGCAAGCTATTGGTACAAATCCCCTTATATGATCAGCACCAGGACGTTTGGGTAACAGAACAAGAGAAGTAACATTTAAAGAAGTAAGCATAAAACTAACCTCAAAGAATTTGCAGATGGATTTGGTGAATTCCTATCCAACCACAGATCAAAAGGCTTTGAAAAATTTAGCAGGGAAACCATTTGGCCCAAGTGTTCTATTCATAGGCATTTGAAATAAACGTTGCTGAATTGCTTCATGCGTAAAAGGAAGGTAGAGAGCAGACTCATGAGTCAGAGAGCATTTAATCATGATCAGGGAATCCAAGGTCTGTAGCAAATCAGGACACAAATCGAACTGATTTTTGTACCATCATTACGCATCAAATCAGTGATCACATTGCTCGCAATGGTAAAACAGAAAAATAAAGAGGTGATTGAATCACCCTCTCCCATCCACTTGATTCTTAACCGTTGCTTGAAGAAGCTTTCTTCAGCCAAAGTAAAAACCGCCCATAATCCCCTAGCTTATGATTCTGCTTGAACATTTGCAGGGGTGGGGTTCTTAAGGGCCATCAATTGAGCATACTTAAAGGTCTCCTCCACTTCAGCTGTTTTTTTCTATTTCGCTAAAAAAAATTTGTAAAGAGATTTCATTACTCGTTTGATTTTTTTTTTCAGCTTGAAACAAAACTCTTTTAAAGTGACCCAAATTTCCTGCTTCTTGCCAACTTTATGCAACCCTTTCCAGAAAGCACATATGCTTGATCAAGAGGTTATAGAACTTAAACGGTTTGGTACCATATTTTGGAGGCTCATAATACAACTTTATAGAACATGGAGTGTGATCAGAGAACATATAAGCTTCAAATAAGCAATCACTTGAAAGAAATTAGAGAAGCCAACTTCATTCATCAAACATCTGTCTACGTTTTTTCATAAAGGGCTGAGGGATAATTGTTAGTCCAGGTGAATCGAGGACCATTTGGCTGTAGATCAAAAAGACCAAACGTAGACAAGTAGTCACCAAAATTCTGCATACCTCTAGTCGTTTTCACAATGCTGGGATTAGAAGTTTTAGATGGATGAAGAATTTTATTGAAGTCCCCGTTCACCATACAAGGCTTGGAAGAGAGATCAAATGCCACCTCCATGTCCTTAAGCGATAGCCAAAGGTCATTTCTTAAATCATCATCAGTTGCAGCATACACTGCCATGTAGTAGAAAACTAAACCATGCAAGTAATAGTATGAAGATCACATAAGTGCATCCTTACAAGTTGGAGATTTGTAGATTATCCGAATTTTTCCCAAATTAGAATGCTGGTAACTATCTAAAAGAGACCATCTTGATTCTAAGCCGAAAAAATCTGATGTTTATTTATTTCCTTTACATGTGTTTCCAAAAGAGTTCTAAAAGATACTAACCGTTTATGAAGCCATTTAGATAGTGGGTTATGCTTTGTAAGTTCTTATAAACCTCGCACGTTCCAAAAAAAATGTATCCAACATAAAACTTAGTTTTGATTGTGATTATCCTCCTACTCCAGCGGAAGAACACCACCTTAAACAAGAGACATTGAGTTACGAAACTTGCATTTCTTCAATCTCCTTTGTGCATAGGCTGAAGAGTTTGGAGAATCTTTTTATTTGCCTGATTTTTCACAACCTCTATGAGTTCCAGATTACTGCTTTTTTAAAGGAGACCATCAAACAGGTAGATAGTTTTTTAGGATTTTAATGAGATTCTAGACATTGAAGAACATTCAGGCTTTGAGGTATCCCCTTCTATGCCTAAGGGTATGCGTGATTTTCAAGACATTATATGCTGAAAGTATCATTAACCAAGTCTACCTAAATGAAGTGAAGTCTAGATAGAAGAGTGAAGTCTAGAGAGGAAGAGTGAAAGTCTAGAGTCATTTGAGTACATGACTAAATAAACTCTTCCTCTCCCCAACAGCTCTATTCTCTCTAACGTCTCTTTTTATCCCATTTCAGATCTGATTATTCCTCTTTGTAACTCTATAAGAGATGTATCATGACCAATATCAATACACACAATATTGGAGACTTATTCTCTCCTTATTATATATATTCTCTATAAACTTGTTCTACACTCTCTTAACCGCTATGCAATTACTCTAAAATTTTATCATGGCATCAGAGCACAAATCTTGATTTTACTACTCTCTTTGATTCTCTCTTGTTCCTCTGTCAAAATTCTTCGAAATTCTCAATTTTTCATTATTTCAGTGTTCCACAAAATTCCTAAACAAAATTTCAAGCTAAAAGCTATGGGTTCTTGTATTATTACTACCGAGGGCTCAAAACCTTTGATTGTTCCTACTATTCTCAAAGGAAACAACTATCTTGTGTGGTCTAGAACCACTAAAACCGCTATAAGCGGAAGAATACTTTGAAAGCATATCATCTCAAGGGAATGCCCAAAGAAATCTTTCAAGAGCAAAGGCAAAGACCAAAAGACTCTAAGCGACGATGAGAAAGAAGAAGCCCTTAAAGAAGAAGAAGAAAAAGGGAAGAAGATCAACATGCGGTTCTTAGACTTCTCCAGTCACCGCTAGATCCGGCCATCTTGGAAGCCTACTCATATTGTGAGACTCTAAAGGATCTATGGGAAACTCTCAAAGGTGTGTATGGGAACACATCGAACTTAAGCCGCATCTTTGAAATCAAGAAGGCTTTCAATGATCTCCACCAAGATTATATGGAGTTCACCAAGCATCTTGACAAGTTTCAAACTCTATGGTCCGAACTTGAGATGCTTAGGCCAATGTGTGGATCCAAAGGTGGTGAATGAGAAGCGTGAACAAGATCAAGTTTTTGATCTTCTCCTCACTTTGAATCCAGGCCACAGTGATCTTGTCAATCATATCCTTAGAGATGAAAAGCTACAAAATATTTAAAAAGTGTGTGTAAGAATTCAAAAAGAGCAAGGTTCCATAGGTCTCTTTGGTGGAAAATCAGAGCTTGTAACAGCCAATAAAGGTGTATAGAAGCAAGTAAAGATGGTCCCAAAGGTGTGTGATCATTGCAAGAAGGATGGTCATTCAAAAGAAAAGTGTTGGCACCTTCACCCTCATCTCAAACTCGAGTTTCCAAACTCAAAGAGACTAAGAGCCAATGAATCTAGACAAGCAAATGAATCCACATCTCAAGGAGAAGTAGCTATGACAGCCTCCGTTGAGTATGTCAAAAAATTGAATTGGATGTCCTAATCAAGGCCTTAGCCTCACACAACTCCGGTATCACTCTCTATTCTCATAAACCTAGTAGTAAACTTGTTGTAGATTCAGGTGCTTCTCATCATATGATTAGTAATACTAAGTTTCTAGACAAGATTGAACTGGCTATAAGTAGAGTAGAGTTTCTAATGGTGATGGAATTGTCATAGAAGGAAAAGGAAAGCAAAAGCTATTTAGCAAGAAAAGTGAAGCTTTATGTTCCTAGGTTTAAATCCAACTTGATATCGGTTAAGAGAACCACTAAAGACCTTAATTTCCATGATATTTTTGGTCCTAATGATACTCATTTTCAGAATATTGAGGGTGGAAATTTACTTGGGAAAGGTGGAACCAAATATGAGTTATATATTCTAGAAGAACCACCTTCAAATCCGGATACTTTATATTTTAACTCTTGTTATTCAGCTAATATAGATGCAATGTGGCATGCTATACTAGGTCATCATCATGGAAGGGCATTTGAATTAATGTTATCTAATGTATCTTTTAATTACACTAGTTGTGAAGCATATATCCTTAGAAAACATTGCAAAGTTTTCTTTCCCAAATCTTCTACTATCTATGAGCATTGTTTTGATCTAGTACATACAGATGTGTGAACTTCTCCTTGCATGTATAGAGATAGAAACATATAATTTATGACCTTTATATATGAGAAATCAAAGAATATTTGGGTTTTACATTGTTACCATCAAAGGATAGAGTATTTGACGCATTCGTTAACTTTCAAACTTCTGATACTGACCAATACAATGCCAAGATAAAATCCAGACAATGGATGAGAATATACAAGTACTAGATTCAAAAAGCACCTAGCTAACCATGTCATTTTGCAATAAACAAGTTGCCCTCACACACCACACAAAATAAAGTGGCGGAGAGGAAGAATTGACACCTTATGGAAGTGGCTAGATTAATTATGTTCCACACCAATGTGCCAAAGAGTTTTTGGGGGAGATATCGTCCTAGCTTCATGCTATCTCATCAACCGCATTCCAACAAAAGTCACAAAAGGACATGTCACCATTTGAGGTACTCAACAACTCTAAACAATCTATTGAACACTTACATGTGTTTGGTTGTGTGTGTTTTGTCTATGTACCAGGTAAACAAAGAAACAAGTTAGATGCTAAGAGCACCAAATGCATCTTCCTTGGCTATTTAACCACTCAAAAGGGCTACAAGTGCTTTGATCCGTTCATTAACCAACTCCTTGTGTCTAGAGATGTATAGTTCATTGAGGGACAAGGCTACTATGTTAAAAAAGATTGGGAAGGTCTAAAGGATCTCCCAAGGTCACCATCGGATCTAGCTACTAGTTTGAGGTTATTGCTTGATCGTTTGGGAAATGATGAACCACCAAGGCAAGAAAGTGAAAATAAATATGCACCTAACAACCACTTGAATGAGGAAGATCTCACTACATTTTTATCACAGGATCATCACCAAGGAGAAGTGTAGCCATATTGATAGGTGTAGTTTTAACCCTATTCTAACTGCAAGTGCACAGTGATGTAGTTGTAGTACTTAGGGTATCGAATCCACAGGGACTCCGGTCAACGATAGATTAAGAACAGAAAAGATTAAACTAGGTGAAAGTAATGAGAAAGCAGTAAATCAAGCAAGAAGAAAGTAAATAAGTAGCGAGTTTGTGAGCAAGGAAGCGAAGCGTTAGGTTTCAGGAGTTCTCAGGAAATCAGGAACACAAGCAATCAATCAGTCTGGATCTAATCAGAAACTGTTCTAGAACTCAAAACACGGATATAGAATTAACCAAATTCCTTTGCGAGAATTCTCTAAGTCTAAGTGCAGCAAACCAAACTTTCGTTTGCGAGAACTAACAGATTAGGCCAGCATTAATTCCAAGTTTGATATGTTCACAATTAACCTAAACCAAACTTTCGTTTGCGAGAAGTTTAATTGCTCATCTAGGTTCTTTCTAGCTAAATTAACCAACTTCCGCTGCATTAATCAGCCTAACATCATAATTCTGATTAGCTACTTCAGATTAAGCATTAAGAACAACCTAAACAAAGAACTAGCAGATATGAATCCCTACAGATTGATTTAAACTATAGTTCCATGAAATCCCTAATGAGAATCCTTCAACCTAACAGGTAAACTACTCAGACATGTTCATCGAGACAGAAAATATCATAAGTAGAAAACCAAATATCATTAAACAGAATAATCAACAGGGGTTCGAAATCAAGTCTCTTTCGAGAACAAGATCAGCCCCTAAGGCTCTCTGAAATAAAATAAAACTTAAGTAAAGCGTCGCCTAAACAAGTGGCTAAAAACCCTAATATATAGTCTAAAACACATTTTGGGCTTCTGTGTAAATATCTGGGCTTTTCTGCAATATCAGCATTCTTCATTAAACCGCCGAGTTTGGCCCATTCGCGCTATGCATCGATCGATGCAGGTGTGCAACGATCGACGCAATCCTCAAATCTGGACAGTGAACTCTGTCTCTCGGCCAAATACTCCAATTAGCTCCAGAAAGTGCCATAATCACCACATATGCTCCAAATGTGCTTGTACCTAATAAATACCTGAAAAGACTCTAAAACATAGTAAAAGACTCGATAAATAACACATATACCATGGTTAAAAACCCTAAAATCCATGGTATATCAACTCCCCCACACTTAGCTCTTGCTTGCGCTCAAGCAAGTAAAGAACCAAAGTATAAGAGAAGAAGTTTGAAAACACAGAAACTCATTTCGTCCTAGGAACTTTCGCATTCACATTCACTTAGTAATCCATTGAAAACTTTCCTACATAACTCAAGACCAACATGTACTTCCCCCACACTTAGCAACTGTCCTAAGTAAACTCCACAATCACATTCACGCATTCAAATTCACCCTACTGACTTCTGCAAGTATTTAAGTGCGGTCTCACCTAAGGAGTATCGATCAAAGGGCACATGGATTCTTACCTTATCATCTCTAGACCACCATACTATCTTTCTCTAGTCCCTTTCTTCTCTTTCCCTTCCTTAACAACTGATTTTTCCCACATTGGGTATCATTTTATTTTTTTTATCAGTGTTCTTCCCATTATGGGGTGTACTTTGGACACATTCCATGGATCGCACAGGAGATAATAGGGGTCTCTACCACTCATGTGACCACTTCGGAGTTACTAACTCATCCTCAGTTTATTATTCTTTTTTTTTTTACTTTATGGTAGGGGAGAAGGGAACTAAATAGGACAGGTTGACAGGCTGTGTCAGAACTAACAAGGGAATCCGACACAAAGTATACCAAGCCCTTAGGTGAGAAATCTAAGTCAGTATTAAGATGAAGTCAGTAAAAGGATCCTCTGATACCTGAAGTGATGTGGGTGTTCCCAGTAGGTTGATCTGTGTCTGAGTTTTCTAATAGTCAGAGAGGCTCTGCAAGTCTGTCCAATGGTCACTTAGTTCCTGTTCAAGCGAAAATTTTCCTCGAAAAATCATAGTTTCATACAAATTTTGACTCAATAAAACAAATTTTGAAAAACTAAGAAAACAAAAGCGTGCGTCAGTAGCTTCCTCCCACACACTTAAACTACACTGTCCCCAGTGTAATCAAGGCATGAGCTCGGTGAGAATAATAATCAAATTTGAAACAATCCGAAAAGTTGCAGAACACTTACATGTCGTCGCCCTGCGTCGATCGATGCCCAAGGGTGTCGATCGATGCAAGGCGATTATCGCTCGCGGTTATGTAGATAACCGACGTCTGAACCGCAATCAATTCGTTAAACCGTAAATCGCGACTGCATCGACCGATGCACAATGTGTGTCGATCAATGCAATGCGATTATTCATGTTTCTCTCAGCTCTGAACACACTTAAACAGAAAAATTAAAAATACCAAATCAAAACGGAAAAAAACAAAAAAAAACAAAAACAAAAACGAACCTAACAGTGGGTTGCCTCCCACTCAGCGCTTGTTTTTAGTCATTAGCTTGACTATTGGAAGAGATTTGACTCAAGGCGGTTTCAACAGAGACTTTGAGTGTCTCTGTGAATATCTATTCATCCAAGGAGGTGTATATGCTTTCAGATCATGAGGTTTTCCAAGGAAAGAGTAATCAGAATCAGGGCGGGAGCGAAGCTTGGGCGGTCTACTGCGTTTTCCTGCTTTCAAAACAATGTGATCAGAAGGTTTAAGCTTAGGTGATTTGTACCTTACCTTTGATGTATATCTGATGTCTGGAGCTTTCTGCTTATGAGCAGTTGCAGGTACTGAAGATGTTAGAGCAGGTTCAAGAGGAACCGCCATCTTCTTCTTTCCACTATCAGATACTGTAGTTCCACCAATCTGAACTTCTTCTTTCAGATGACCATCAGTGGAGATCATCTTCTTTGCATGAACTCGCGAAGTTTCAACTGGTGGTGTTTTATTCACCTTCTTATCTATCACTTTCATGCAGTTAGCCACTTCTAGCTCTTGTTTGGAAAGTTTAGGAACCTTAGGATATGGCACAAGGGGCTTATACACTCGTTCTGGTACTGTTGCAGGTTTCTGGTCATGTCTGCGTTCTGTGTCGATCGTTGCATGATGTGTGTCGATCGATGCAAGGCGATTCTGTTTGTCGTAAGAACTTGAAATTGCCGTCAGAACGGCGTGTCGATCGACACTAAGGGGGTGTCGATCGATGCATGTATCAGGCAGACAATATTCATTCAGAAAATCCGAGATTATGCTCTTCTTCACCTAGCAACTCAATCTCATCCCCTAAGGTCACAACTTTGATGGATTTGTACTGTTCAGCTTTCCTAGCTTCATTTTGTCTTTGTATTGCTCCAGCTGTCTGCTGAACTTGGACATCTAGCTTCTTCATATGTGTGCTCAAGTATTCAAACTTCTCACTCAGATTTTCATGTATAGCTTCCAGCTTCCTGTCGAAGTTTGCAGCAGTCTCAGCCTGATCCTCTAGGAACTGCTCCATCATGGATTCCATCTTGCTCTTACAAGCATTAGCAGCAGGAGATACCTGATAGGAGGGTGATCCATAAGTCCTTTGATAGGAATTACCTTGCTGATTTCCATACCTGTTTCCTTGAAACCCAGAACCATTTATGTAGTTCCTCTCCTCTTCCTGTCTTTCCAGTAACTGCTCCATCATGCTCATCAGCTTATTAGACTGTGTATTGTAAGGAGGAACAGGCTGATATGATGGACATTCATAGTCTCTGGTGAATGAATTGGAACCATAGCCTCTGCAGAACGAGTTATTCTGCTGATTTTCCAACATCCGTTCCATCATTCCCATCATTCTTTCGCACTGTGTCGATCGATGCAGAGAAGCGTCGATCGATGCAAGCTCGAGAATGCAACGATCGACACACAGGACAGTGTCGATCGATACAAAGCGATTACAGGCGTACCTGAAACGCAAGAACTGAAAAAAAGAAAAAAAGTTAGTAGCAAAAATTAAAAACGAAAATCCTAGTCTAAACCCTAAGTTCAAATCTATCGGAGACTCAAAAGAGTCCCCGGCAACGGCGCCAAAAACTTGATAGGTGTAGTTTTAACCCTATTCTAACTGCAAGTGCACAGTGATGTAGTTGTAGTACTTAGGGTATCGAATCCACAGGGACTCCGGTCAACGATAGATTAAGAACAGAAAAGATTAAACTAGGTGAAAGTAATGAGAAAGCAGTAAATCAAGCAAGCGGAAAGTAAATAAGTAGCGAGTTTGTGAGCAAGGAAGCGAAGCGTTAGGTTTCAGGAGTTCTCAGGAAATCAGGAACACAAGCAATCAATCAGTCTGAATCTAATCAGAAACTGTTCTAGAACTCAAAACACGGATATAGAATTAACCAAATTCCTTTGCGAGAATTCTCTAAGTCTAAGTGCAGCAAACCAAACTTTCGTTTTCGAGAACTAACAGATTAGGCCAGCATTAATTCCAAGTTTGATATGTTCACAATTAACCTAAACCAAACTTTCGTTTGCGAGAAGTTTAATTGCTCATCTAGGTTCTTTCTAGCTAAATTAACCAACTTCCGCTGCATTAATCAGCCTAACATCATAATTCTGATTAGCTACTTCAGATTAAGCATTAAGTGTTGGGATTATGTCCTGAAATCACATTGTACGAACTCTAGAGATAGTTGTATTGTCGAGATCGGACAATTCATGTGATACTGGGTAATCATAATGTTTTGCTAGAAACCAATTATGACAAATGAGTTGTAACTCATTTCCAGTATCGTGTGAACCTACAGGGTCACACACCTAAGCAAGTTGGATATACTCTGCATGGGATAGATCATTGGCATATGGTCTGATCGATGTGTATTGGATACGCATCGAATTGAGTTTCAAAGAGGTGTATCGATCGACACCATTAGGTGCGTCGGTCGATACAAGACTTGTGTCGATCGACACCAATGGATGTGTCGGTCGACACAGTGGCGAAACCGAAACTGATGTTTCGGTTTATGAGAGAGTCGATATATAAGTGATCTTATTATTCTCGACCTAAGAGAGTTGCTGTGCGCCGTCCAGAGTGTTTTCTCAGAGAGAAAACACAGAAACCTCAAAGAAACTCAGTTCCCAGGGAGATCCGAGTCCCGGTACTAGCAACCCGGCGGATTCCAACTTGTGTGCGTGTGGACTACGATAGAGGCGCAGCATCTGAGGCGCAATAGATCTCGTGCTACCTGATCAATCTTCCGCTGCCAAACACCAGGTAATCACGAGGTGAGATCATGATTCAATTAACTAGACCCTAGATCCTAGGCTATCGGGAACTCACGAGAATTCTGAAACTGTAGAATTGGCTCGGATTCCCAACATTAAGAACAACCTAAACAAAGAACTAGCAGATATGAATCCCTACAGATTGATTTAAACTATAGTTCCATGAAATCCCTAATGAGAATCCTTCAACTTAACAGGTAAACTACTCAGATATGTTCATCGAGACAGAAAATATCATAAGTAGAAAACCAAATATCATTAAACAGAATAATCAACAGGGGTTCGAAATCAAGTCTCTTTCGAGAACAAGATCAGCCCCTAAGGCTCTCTGAAATAAAATAAAACTTAAGTAAAGCGTCGCCTAAACAAGTGGCTAAAAACCCTAATATATAGTCTAAAACACGTTTTGGGCTTCTGTGTAAATATCTGGGCTTTTCTGCAATATCAGCATTCTTCATTAAACCGCCGAGTTTGGCCCATTCACGCTATGCATCGATCGATGCAGGTGTGCAACGATCGACGCAATCCTCAAATCTGGACAGTGAACTCTGTCTCTCGGCCAAATACTCCAATTAGCTCCAGAAAGTGCCATAATCACCACATATGCTCCAAATGTGCTTGTACCTAATAAATACCTGAAAAGACTCTAAAACATAGTAAAAGACTCGATAAATAACACATATACCATGGTTAAAAACCCTAAAATCCATGGTATATCACATATCAAGACCAAGTTCAAGAAAAAGAGGATTTGGGTATGGAAAAAGAGGCGATGGAACCGCAAGAAGATGTTTCAGAAGAGTTGGCTACATCACAAGAAGATGTTTAAGACGTTGTATAGGAATAGGTTTAATCTCTTAGGAAAAGCAGTAAGCCCAAGTTTCCCTCCAAATAGGTGGATAATCGCATATACTACAATCACCAAGTTGTAGCTCATCCTATCCAAGGTACTTGTTCTCTTTCCCTTTTGCCGTCCCAACATCAATATTTCATTGGAAGGATCGAACAAGTCCAGGTCCCTAAGAGCTATGAGGAGGATAAAGACAAGAAAGTATGGATTCATGTAATAAGGGATGAAAAGGGAGCTATGGAAAGGACACATATTTGGGATGTAAAGGAACTCCCAAAAGGAAAGAGTGATGTGGGTTCCAAGTAGGTTTTCAATATCTAGTATAAAAGTACCAGAGACATTGAGAGGTATAAGGTACACTTGGTAGCTATAGGGCTCACTCAAACATATGGAGAAGACTACACAGATACATTGCTCCGGTGGTAAACTACATACCGAAAGAGTGGTGTTATCCTTGGCTACCAAACTCTCTTGAGATCTCATATATCATGGGTTTTAGGTGTTTTGAGCCATGATATGTGTACATAATCGAGTCTTTTGAGTCCTTTAAGGTGTTTTACATGTTTTAGCACGTTTGGAGCATATTTGGATATTATGGCGCATTCTGGAGCTGTTTGGAACATTCATGCGATTGCAAGGAGTTAGTATGATCATCTGGGGTTGGTGTCGATCAACACTCATATGGTGTCGATTGACACAGGCGTGATCAGCAGATTCTCGCCGGTTTAATGAAGACTTTGAGGATTTGCAATTTGGCCAAGAAGTTTATCATAATTACAAAGATATCCAATTCGTGTTTTAACTTTATATTAGGGTTCTTAAGCCATTGTGAAGGCTAAGCTTTATTGTAGGAGAGATTAGGAGATTTGGGGCTGGTCTTGTACTCGAGAGAGAGGATTTCGAACCCATGTTCTTACTCTTTTGGATTTTATATGATATCTATTCTGATTATGCTTTTTGTGATAATTGTCATGTCTGAGTATATCTCTTGTTAGGTTAGGGATTCTCATTTGGGATTTCAAGGAATGTTAGAGTAATTGATTAATTTGGATTCATCATCTAGTTCTTCATCTAAATTTTTCTTAAATCTGAACTAGCCATTTAGATTATTGACATTAGGTTGATTTCCGCAATGAGAGTTGGTTAATTAATTAGAAAGAATTTAAGTGAGCAATTTATCTATTCGCAAAGAGATTTGGTCTAGAGAAATTGTGAACGAACGAACTCGGAATTAATGCATGTTTAGAACTCTAAGATTCGCAATGAGAGTTGGTCTGTTAGGTTGTTAGACGTAGATAATTATCGCAGCGAGAGCTGGTTAGTTACACTTCTGTGATTCTAGTTCAAGAACGCCAATAGATTGAATCCTGATTGATTGTTATATGATACCCTGATTTCCTGAGAACTTCCCGAAACTTGACACATTCGCTAATTGCTTACACTCGCTTCACTTCACTCATTTACTTTTTTATTCTGTTTACTGCTTTACAACCTGCTCCGCTTAGTTTAATTCGACTACTCATAACCTATTGTGTGAAACTTGAGTCTCTGTGGATTCGATACCCTTTGTACTACAGTTGCATTTCTGTGCACTTGCAGTTAGAATAGGGATTAAGATTTGACCTATCAAGTTTTTGGCGCCTTTGTCGGGGACTCTTTGAGTTCGCCGATAGATTTTGTTCTAGAATTTAGACGAAGTTGTTTTTCTTTTGTTTTGGTTACTGATTTTCTCTGTCTTTCTTGTTTTTGTTGCTGTAGGAATCGACAGACGCATTTAGTGTCGACCGACATCCACCAGTGTCGATCGACATCGAGCTCAAGACTAGTTTTTGAGTTCAGTTTATGCCAAGTTGTCACACCAGAAGCAACCCAGACGATAATCTTTTGAACCTCAGACTTGAAGAGCTTGCTAGAGTTGAGAGGACAAATAGAAAAGCTCAGAAATCTTCGAGGATGATGAATCGATTGATCTTGATTAGAGATGCAGAAGGTGTTCTGAGAGACCCACAAAACAATCCCTACAATGCTAAGGGACAAAGAATTGATGCTCAAGAAAATGTGATCCCTGAACCTGAGAAACAACTTGTTAACCCACCGGTTAGGAGGACACTAGCTGACTACAACAGGCCTGACGAGTTCTACGCCACAGGTCTGCGATTGTACCGCCTGCTTTTGAGAGGAATGAGTTTGAGTTGAAGACTTCCTACTACACTCTTGTGGGACAACACTTGTTTCATGGACATCCATGCGGGCACCCTATGGATCACATAGAGATCTTTGAGGAATTGGCTAGTGGTATTAAGTCTGAGGGAGTATCTTCTGATTATCTCTTCTGCAAGCTCTTCCCATTCTCTCTTAATGGAGAAGCAGCTCATTGGTTGAAACTGTTGGAATTCCTAGCCGTTCCTAATCCGATTAGGCAACCCTAAGTCTGAAATCCGAGCCTATGATCTCAGGGTTTAAGTAATTGAATCATGGATCTCGCGTTTACTTTGTTCTGGCAGCGGAAGATGAATCAGGTAAGACAAGATCAGGAGCGCCTCAATAGCTGCGCCTCTATCGTAGTCCACACGCACACAAGTTGGAATCCGCCGGGATGCTAGCGCCGGGAATCGGATCTCTTGGGATTTCTGTGTTTTTCGAGAAAGAGGACCAGTTTTTCTGTCAAGAAAAACCTGTCTGCGACGGCCCCTACCTCCGAGGTCGAAATACACAAGCGTTTATATATTGACCTCGATGTAAACCGAAACATCAGTTTCGGTTTCGCTCTTGTGTCGACCGACACACACAATGGTGTCGATCGACACATGTCTTGTATCGATCGACGCACCCAATGGTGTCGATCGATGCACCTCCTAAAACACGATATCAATGTGTATCCAATACACATTGATCGGACCATATGCCAATGATCAATCCCATACCAAGTGTATCCAACTTTCTTAGGTGTGTGACCCTGTAGGTTCACACGATACCAGAAATGAGTTACAACTCATTTGTCATAAGCGGTTTCTAGCAAAACATTATGACTACCCTGTATCACATGAATTGTCCGATCTCGATAATACAACTATCTTTAGAGTAAGTACAATGTGATTTCAGGACACAATCCCAACAATCTCCCACTTGTACTGGAATCACCTATTCCTATAATCCCTTCGTCGCTATATCTCGATATGGCATAAGGCAAGAAACTGTGTCATCCTTATTATAGCCAATATCATGTTCATCGAACTCCTGATCTATACTGATAAAAAAACGACTGACAATCACCTCGTTTGAGAACGGCCATGCATTTTCTCAGTATCAAATCTTCGATGGGCCCTGAGATATTTATCTCCTGTTATAGGAGGGACAAATCCCATCTTGTTTCATCCCTGTTTCTACACATACTTCATGATACGCCTAAGCAATGTCGTTATAGCCGCCAGTTACGGAACGACGTTTGACAAGGTCAAAGCGCACCAATTCATATGTTAGAAAACATGATGAACTCAGGTCTAAGGACTATACTCTATAGTCGTAATGAGAAACTCTCATGACACAGATATAACTATCCTGTAGAGTTCTCATTAGCGGGTCATGTCCGATCATATGTTCACCAACATATATCTATGTGACTGACTGTGATACTCATCATTGACTCCATGAAACTTAGTCAACAGTCACCTCACAAGCTAGTCTCTCGCGGTTGTCAGTGTCCCACTTTGACAGTCTCGACTAGGGACAATCATAATTTATGTCATCTTTTACTTATAGTGTTTCATGATCAAGTCCTCAACTTGACGACCTATAAAATGAACATAAAATACTTTCGGACCATTACTTAATTATCCAATAATTAAATAATACCGATGTCAGTTTTATCTCACACAAACATTGCCACAGCATGTCTATGTAAAGATTATAACATAACTAAAAATAACTCCTACTAGAATCAAGATCATCTGTTCAGATATCTTATACCTACAGCAACAGAGTAAATCTCGTGCTTAGGTTGTGGGAGAGACTGCGGTGTTTTGCTTGAAACAATTCCAACAAACCACACCGCCATTCAGATAAAAAGCACTATTCTACGGTCCACTGCTTGGAGCCCTTCCAACAGATAGCACCACTATTCAGACAAAGAGACATAACCAAGTGGGAACCGGAAGTCTTCTTTGTCCGTCTAACTACTCTCAACTGGTTCGTCACTCTATCAGCTCACCACGAACCTATCCTGAGTGTTCCTCAAACACTTGGGATATTTCTGGCAACTGTTCAGTGACTTTTATCGGAACATATTGGTATTTTCTCGTCATGCTTTATGCGTAAGCTGCATCTAGACGAGCGCAAAACATGGCATTCATGATGGATTCTATTGCAGCAGCATAAGCAATCACACTCATTGATACTAGCTCAGCCAGTGTCCAAGACACTTCATCTTGCTAAGATTATTGCCATAAGACCTTTGGTGTGAAGCCATTCTTGGAATCATGCATATTGGACCTGTCCAATACCTTATCACCATAAGGATTCTGACACGATCCAACTAGCCTTTCCAATCCATTTCAATGGATCCTTATTCCAAGAACTTCCGCGGCTTCTCCCATGTCAATTGTTAAATTTGACTTCCGACCCAAATCTTGACAAGACATTAGCGTTGGAACGTCGTTTATGAGATTAAGTATGTTACAAACATACGGTGTAAGAAATGCAACTACGCTCCCACTAGTCTTCTTGTAAACGCATGGTTTCATTTTGTTTCTTATCAAGTCAAAACTTTTGACCACATTATCAGAATGTTGATTCCAACTCCAAGATGTTTGCTTCAATCCAGAAATGGATCGGTGAAGCTAACACGCATACCCAGCCAATTTTCGGAGTTGGGGCTCACCATCGCTTCTTGAATTTCGCATGCTCGTCACTTTTCAATGATCAAAAGACCACGTCAATCGGTTACGAGAAATCACTCTCGGGTTAGTGACGGATCCATTCGGATCTGCAAATTTCAGGCTCCACAGGTGTAGATCCTACAGTACTTTGTAGATCTCACCGCTGCTCTCCCTCAACAGGTTGAGCAGCCTCCTGTGTTTATCGAATTTCTTCGATGTGTACTTTTACTCCCACTGTTCCTTTTGGAAAGTATGATCTTTCTCAAAAGATACAGTTCCGGACAACAAAACTTTGTTCTCGGATTGGTTATAAAAGTAGTAAGACTCGGTTTCCTTAGGACAACCAGCGAGGTAGAACTTATCAGATTTGGGTTTAAGCTTATTGGCTTTCATCCCCAAATGATTAGAAACAACTTACTTGAAAAACTTTCAGTCCACATCCAATGTGGTGTCTTTCAATTGATTCTGATTGAAACCCTTTTCTGCGCAAACACAGACATTTCTAGAGCGTATTTCTTAAAGGATTATGGAAGATTCCTGTGACTCATCATTAATCGGAGCATATCTAATAAGATCCGATTCGTTCTCTCAGAAACACCATTTAGGTTTTCCAGGAGAAAAGAACTTTGATATGACTTCACACTCACCTAGATGATCACCCAATTCTTGACTCAAGTATTTTCCTCCGCGATCTAATCGAGGATCTCAATGCTTCTGTCAAATCGGTTCTATACTTCATCTTGGAACTCCTCAAGGGATTCCTGCTCATGTCTCATCAAAAGAACACATCCATACTTATTGATGTCATCAATAAGGTAATGAAGTACTGAAGATTTCCTTTGGCACTAATGCTCATTGGGCCGCATACATCAGTATGTGTAAGACCCAATATGCCTCTGGCCTGTTTACTTTTAGCTCTGCTAAAAGGGCCTTAGTCATTTGGTCCAGTGATAGGTCAAGAATTAATCCCTATACTAAACTGCAAGTGTACAGCAATGTCAAAGTAGTATATAGGGTTATCGAATCCACAGGGACACTTGGTCTCAAGAGAATCAAACCGTAGGGAATGAATACTAGAAATAAGCAATGTGATTGTATTGAAAATAGTGCAAGAAAGTAAATCAGTAGCAGAGATTATTGGTTGCGAAAGCAAGTAATTAAAAGCGTTAAACCCAGGGTATTCTCAGGAAATCAGACTAGCAGACAGTTCATTCAGCAAGGATCTAATTAAGGACAGTTCTAGAACTCAAAACACAGATATAGAATTAACCAAATTCCTTTGCGATAATTCTCTAAGTCTAAGTGCAGCAAACCAAACTTCCGTTTGCGAGAACTAACAGATTAAACCAGCAATAAGCTCAAGTTTGATATGTTCACAATTATCCTAAACCAAACTTTCGTTTGCGCAAAGTTTAATTGCCCAATTTAATTAGTTCAGATTCCTAAACCCCACTTCCGTGACGTATTTAGCAACCTAAGATCTAGATTCTAATTGATCAGGTTAGAACTAGCTTTAAGCACAATTAAATTGAAGAACAGATATAGTTTGAATCCTTAACTGAAATTGAACAAGTCTAGCAAGTCATGAAATCCTATGTGAGAAACCCTAAGTCTAACTAGGAATCTACTCAGACATAGATAATGAAAACATGATCATATGATAAGTAAATTGCATAAAAGAATAAGAGTAAAAGGGGTTCGAAATCTTCCCCAAATACAGATGAAGTAATAGGTTCAGATCAGCCCCAAAAGCTCTAAAAATCCTCTGCTCTTAATTATGAAGTTGTATTGTAAAAAGTATAAAGCGTATCCAATAAAAACACTAAAAACTCTATTATATAGGCATAATCTCGGCCAGGGGCTTCTTTGTAAATATCAGGAACTTCTGGATCAAAGTGCAATATCTTGATTCTTCTAAACCGCCGAGTTTCGGCCCATCTCGCTGGTGCAACGATCGTTGCTAGAGTGCAACGATCGATACCTTTCTCTGTCTCGGACAGTGAACTCTATCTCTCGGCCAATTACTCTAAAAATCTCCAAAATGCTCCATAATCTCCAATTTAGCTCCCAACCTGATTATACCTGTAAAAGACTCTAAACAAAGACAAAAGACACTAAAACACATCTATATCATGGCCTAAAACTAGTAAAAACCATGATATATCAACTCCCCCACACTTAGCCTTTGCTTGCCCTCAAGCAAAACATAGAACTAAAACATGGTGAAGAGGTTTGAAAACTCTTCAGAAACTCATTTCATCTTAGAAGCTACAATACTCAGATTCCCCTTAGTAAACCACTGAAAGAATTAATCACAGGATATCAAGACCAACATGTACTTCCCCCACACTTAGCAACTGTCCTAGGTAAACTCCACAATCACATTCAAGCATTCAAATTCTCCCTACTGACTTCTGCAAGTATTTAAGTGCGGTCTCACCTAAGGAGTATCGATCTAAAGGCACATGGATTCTTACCTAATCAGCTCTAGACCACCATACTATCTTTCTCTAGTCCCTTTCTTCTCTTTCCCTTCTTTAACAACTGATTTTTCCCCACTGGGTATCATTTTATTTTTTTTATCAGTGTTCTTCCCGTTATGGGGTGTACTTTGGACACATTCCATGGATCACATGAGAGATAATAGTGTTTGCTACCACTCTCATGACCACTTCGGAGTTACTAACTCATCCTCAGTTTATTAATTTTTTTTTACTTTATAGAAGGGGAGAAGGGAACTAAATAGGACAGGTTTACAGGCTGTGTCAGAACTAACAGGGAATCCGACATAAAGTATACCAAGCCCTTAGGTGAGAAATCTAAGTCAGTATTAGGGGTGAAGTCAGTAAAAGATCCTCTGATACCTGAAGTGATGTGGGTGTTCCCAGTAGGTTGATCTGTGATGGGGTTTTCTAATAGTCAGAGATAGATCCTGCAACTTCATCCCAATGGTTACTTAAGTTCCTGCAAGTCTTGTAAATCTTCTCAGAAAATCATAGTTTCTTACTTAAACAATTTTGACTCAATAAAACAAAAAATTTTGAAAAATGGACTGACTCTTAAGAAAACAGAAAGATAAACGTCAGTAGCACCTCCCCCACACTTAAGACACACTGTCCCCAGTAGTGTCCAGCGAAGGATTGGTAAAAAGAAAATAAAATAAATTGAAAAGGTGAGTTTATGTCTGTCGGGTTACCTCTGTCGCACAGCATCGATCGGTGCATTAGATGCATCGACCGTTGCTTGGCGACTTTCGTGTATGGTCGATCGTTGCTAAGGACCGCAACGATCGCTGCAATGCGATTCCCTTCGTGTTGTGACGATCGATGCAGTAATGCATCGATCGCTGCACTGCGATTTAATCCGAGACCTGCAAACATGACTGCACCAGAAACAAAAACAAACGTAAAATCCTAACAAAAACACCAAAAATTAAAAAGAAAAACATCAGTACCTAATGGTGGGTTGCCTCCCACCCAGCGCTTGTTTAAGGTCAATAGCTTGACCGGGCGCGCAAGATCTTTCAAGTACCAGGAGGTCTTGACAGAGACTTTTTCTGTCTCTGTTCAAGTCTCCTCATCCAAGGTGGCGTATAAGCATTCGGATCATGGGATCTCCCAAGGAAGAAACCAACAGAATCAAGGCGGGAGCGAAGCTTAGGTGGGGTAGGATGTTTAAGCTTAGATGATTTGTGCCTAACCTTTGGTGGAAATAAGATGTCTGGAGCTTTCTGCTTGTGAGCAGTTGCAGGCGCTAAAGATGTTAGAGCAGGTTCAAGAGGAACCGCCATCTTCTTCTCTCCAATCTCAGCTTCTAATTCTGTATCAATGCTGAAACTCTGTCCATCAATGGTGGGTTTCTTCAATTTATCCATCTTAAACTGCAAAGGCTCATCTCCCAGGTGGAGATCAATCAATCCATGGCGTACATCAATCACAGCTCCAGCAGTGGCTAAAAAGGATCTACCAAGCAGTAGAGGATCATAAGGCTCAATCTCATACTTCAGTACCATAAAGTCCGTTGGAATAAAGTAATTCCCAACTCTAAGAGGGATGTTCTCAAGAATTCCTTCTGGATGTCTTCTTGATCGATCAGCTAGGACTAAAGAGATCCTAGTAGGCTGGAAGTTCAGTAGTCCCAATCTCACAGCCACAGAGTATGGCATGAGATTTATACTTGAGCCGAGATCACATAATGCCCTCTGAAATCTGTCTCTATAGATAGAGCAGTCTATCATAAAACCTCCTGGATCCTTTAGCTTCTCAGGAACCCTACCATTAACAACAGCATCACATACTTCTGAGATCATCAAGCATCCTTCTTCTTTAGTCATGTTGCTAGAAAGGATGCCATTAACACATGCCTTCATCATGGGATTGGTCTTAGTGGCATCAATACATGGAGTGTCAGTTAGCTTTTCTCTCATTATCTCCATGCATTTTTCCAACTTAATCTCTTGCTTGGACTTCCTAGGGAAAGGAATCTTTGGTTTGTAGGCTCTTTCTGTATCAGCTTTCGGTTTCTCTGGAAAATTTGGCTGCTCACGCCCATGGTGTCGATCGATGCTAGTCATGCAACGATCGATACAGATACTCGCAGGTTGTGTCGATCGATGCACATTTGTGTCGATCGATGCAAGGCGAACATTCTGAATTTTTCTCGGATTTTCCAGTTCCAGAACTTCAGTTTCTCGAATCTGCTCAACTTCTTCTTCTGCCGAAGCTGCCTTAACATGCTCTGTCTGTACACTGGTTTCCACTTGCGTCATCCTAGCATCCAGATTGTCAACTCTGCTTGTCAAAGATCCCAATTTTCCACTCAGATCCTGATACATGAAGTCCATCTTTCTATCCAGATCTTGTGTCATCTTGTTCTGTCCAAGTAGTAGCTGCTCAAGCATAGACTCAATCTTTGTCTGCTCTTTAGTGGGAGGAACTTGGTGAGGTGAATAGCCATTCGATCTCGGAGCTTGTCTCTGTTGACTTCTAGATGTGTGTTCATGAAAATCAGCTTCATTAACATAATTCACTTCTACAAATTCTCCAGCTACTACCATGTTGTGGATATAATCCATCTTGTCCCTCAAATCAGCTATCTGCAAGCTATTATCTCTGCAACTAGATCTCTGTCTTTCCTTGTCAGCATTCTTGACACTATAGCTAGTCAATAAGTTCTTAATAAGCTCTTTAGCTTCTTCTGGGGTCTTGGTATAGAAGTTCCCATCACTTCCTGTGTCCAAAGCTCTCTGATACCAAAAATCCAAACCCCTGAAAAAGGCACTCAGAAGCTGTACCTCAGAGAATCCATGGTGTGGACAATCTCTCTGGTACATCTTAAATCTCATCCAAGCTGCTTTAAAAGGCTCTGTAGGCTGCTGTTTGAATGTCAGGATATCATGTCTAAACTGCTCAGATAACGCATCGTCATAGAAATGTCTAAGGAACTCCTTCTTGACTGCTTCCCAAGTGGTCAAAGATCCTGGTTCTAGCTGTCTCAGCCAGTAAGCTGCATCTCCTTTAAGAGAGAATGGGAAGAGCTTACAGAAAATATAATCAGAAGAAACTCCTTCAGCCGTGATACTGCTAGCCAATTCCTCAAATGTGTCTATGTGATCCATAGGATGCTCGTCAGGAAGACCATGGAACTGATACTGTCCAATCAATGCGTAGTACTCAGGTTTCAGCTTAAACTCAGCTCTGGTGAACGGAGGTGGTCGAATCGCAGACCGATTAGCATAGAATATATCTGGTCTGTTATAATCAGCAAGTGTCTTCTCGTGACCATCCTCTCGTCGATGTTCCGCGCCCACGGCAACATCTGGTGTGATGAGGTTTCCTTCCCCATCCAGTTTCTGACCCTTCGCGTTACATATGTGACCTTCCTGGTCTCGTAAAACTCCGTTCTCGCCGCGAATCAGAATCACAGGTTCCATCAAGAAATACCCAGCTAAATGCTCAAGCTCTCGGCACCACTGGTTTCGCCTTGTGTCGATCGATGCAGGGCGATCAGGCGTACCTGAAACGCAGAAAACAAGAAAAACAAGTAACCAAAAACAAAAATAAAAAAAATCCTAGTAAAAACCCTAAGTTCGGTCCTATCGAAGACTCTAAGAGTCCCCGGCAACGGCGCCAAAAACTTGATAGGTCAAGAATTAATCCCTATACTAAACTGCAAGTGTACAGCAATGTCAAAGTAGTATATAGGGTTATCGAATCCACAGGGACACTTGGTCTCAAGAGAATCAAACCGTAGGGAATGAATACTAGAAATAAGCAATGTGATTGTATTGAAAATAGTGCAAGAAAGTAAATCAGTAGCAGAGATTATTGGTTGCGAAAGCAAGTAATTAAAAGCGTTAAACCCAGGGTATTCTCAGGAAATCAGACTAGCAGACAGTTCATTCAGCAAGGATCTAATTAAGGACAGTTCTAGAACTCAAAACACAGATATAGAATTAACCAAATTCCTTTGCGATAATTCTCTAAGTCTAAGTGCAGCAAACCAAACTTCCGTTTGCGAGAACTAACAGATTAAACCAGCAATAAGCTCAAGTTTGATATGTTCACAATTATCCTAAACCAAACTTTCGTTTGCGCAAAGTTTAATTGCCCAATTTAATTAGTTCAGATTCCTAAACCCCACTTCCGTGACGTATTTAGCAACCTAAGATCTAGATTCTAATTGATCAGGTTAGAACTAGCTTTAAGCACAATTAAATTGAAGAACAGATATAGTTTGAATCCTTAACTGAAATTGAACAAGTCTAGCAAGTCATGAAATCCTATGTGAGAAACCCTAAGTCTAACTAGGAATCTACTCAGACATAGATAATGAAAACATGATCATATGATAAGTAAATTGCATAAAAGAATAAGAGTAAAAGGGGTTCGAAATCTTCCCCAAATACAGATGAAGTAATAGGTTCAGATCAGCCCCAAAAGCTCTAAAAATCCTCTGCTCTTAATTATGAAGTTGTATTGTAAAAAGTATAAAGCGTATCCAATAAAAACACTAAAAACTCTATTATATAGGCATAATCTCGGCCAGGGGCTTCTTTGTAAATATCAGGAACTTCTGGATCAAAGTGCAATATCTTGATTCTTCTAAACCGCCGAGTTTCGGCCCATCTCGCTGGTGCAACGATCGTTGCTAGAGTGCAACGATCGATACTTTTCTCTGTCTCGGACAGTGAACTCTATCTCTCGGCCAATTACTCTAAAAATCTCCAAAATGCTCCATAATCTCCAATTTAGCTCCCAACCTGATTATACCTGTAAAAGACTCTAAACAAAGACAAAAGACACTAAAACACATCTATATCATGGCCTAAAACTAGTAAAAACCATGATATATCATCCAGTGAGCAGAATTCATATCTCACATGATCAATTATCAAATGAGCCCAAAACTATGAAACTTCTGAATCCGCTTCACTCTATGTGGTCAAAACGACTGTGCTAAGGAAAAATCGAGTACAAGTCATCAGACTTAAACCGTTTGGTATTTATGTTATATGTACAATCGTACATTGGTTTAAGATATAAAACCCATTCTAAACGGGGTGCTACCAAATAATATTTCATTAAGATCTAAAGAACAAAATTTGTCTTTTATCAAAATGAAAAACATCCAAATTCTTACAAGAAAATGAAAGACATCTCTGCACAAGGCAGATACATAGTAGCAATTACTTAATTTATGAAACCAAGTATGAAAGGCTCCTACAAGTGGAGAATCTCTACGGCTCATGCAGCAACCATTGCTTCATACCAGACACGCAGTTCCACTTGTCCTTTCTTCAACGTTCTACTGTCGCTTAGGTCCTGCATATTTCAAAAATATCAGTACCACAACTAGTATCCAATACTCATGTAGAACTTGAAACAATAACACAATACCTGAAGAAGAAGTACTATACATCTTCTCCATCTCTTGTGAATCTTCCAAGAATTTAATGCGATTTCTCTTCCAATGCCCAAACTCTTTACAGTAGCAGCATTTATCAACATCAGATGGGCCTGACTTGGGCTTAAAAGATGACACAGGTTTATCCCGATTCCAAATCTGAACGGCCTTGCCATCACCCTTGTCTAAACAAGATTTCTCAAATCTTTTACCCTTTTTGATGTTTTTCTCTGCTGTCTTGAGCATGCCATGCAGCTCAGTCAACGTCTTCGTCAAGCCTTTCTTGATATAGTTCTTTATGAACTTATCATAACTTGACGGCAGTGACTGCAGAATGATGTCAGTAGCCAACTCCAAGCTGACAGGACAATCCAGTCTCCCCAGGTTATCAATGTAACCCATCATTTTAATGACATGAGGACTTACTGAAGCATCATCTGGTAGCTTGCACCCAGTGAGAGACTTCACCATCTGGAATCTCTCAACTCGTGCCAGATCCTGAAACTTCAGTTTCAGGCTGGTGATCATCTCTATTGGCGACTCCATGTTCTCGTATTGACTCTTCAAGTCCGAGTTCATGGTAGCCAACATCAAACCACGCACATCTACCGCATCGATATAATGCTTATTCCAAGCATCATATACTGCACTCGAGCGATTGGTCCCAAGCCTTTCTGGAAGAGCTTTCTCAAGGACATAGTCCTTGCTCTCCTGCTTGAGGATTAATCTCAAATTCCGATACCAATCCAGGAAGTTGGATCCATTTAACTTGTCCTTCTCAAGGACGGATCGCAACGAGAAAGTAGTCTTAGACATAATCTGAAATCCAAGAAAAACCAAGATTTAGTTATGCATTCCATGAGAAATCTTATCAAATAAGAAAACTCGCATTATATTCAAACAATGTTTCCTCAATGAATATAATGATCCAAGACCCATACTTCACCAAAATCTGAGTGGACGACTCGTCATCACCCAAAATTTAGTTATCTAGGTAAGCAAATCATTGCTAATTGTACCCAGTACAACTCTTGGTCGCAGATAAGACAATCCATGTCTCATCTACTCTGACGTCTCTGGGCCCAGAACTTCTGATGGCCCAGTCAAGTAAACCAATCTCTTTAGTCTTGTGATCATTGACAGTCGCACTGCAAGTCTATCAATGATCACCTGCCTTACTCATGTAGTAGTGGATACCAAGGACTCCAAGGCTATCCAACAAACGACACAAGTCTTGACAGTAGACAAGATTTGGGCAAGACATCAAGGTTACTTGATATTTAGTTGAGGAAACTAAACTCTGAAAGGTTAGCATATCAATCTCTTAGGTTATGTAATTGTTGATGTCAAGCACTGCAAGTCCATCAACATAATTACCTGCCTTACTCACGTAATTGTGGACACCAAGCTCTTGGCTAGACCATCACACAATGAAATGAGTCTTGACAGTTGACCATATTGAAGCTAAGCTTTGATCAAGGTTTAAGTCTAGTTTGGTTTATGCAAATTCAAGGTTCAATAACCAGAATTGCGAACACTGTGTCGATCGACGCATACCATGTCTGTCGATCGACACTACCAACCAAAAACCGGATTTCAATAACCGGTTAATCCAATTAACTCGGTTCATTGAACCGGTCATGTCGATCGACACAACCCATGTGTGACGGTCGACATAGACCTAAACTGGATACAGTTTTGATAATCGGTCCAACACAATTGAACCGACTTATCAGATCAAACTGATCTTTACTATTTAAATCGGTTTATACTAATTGAGATAACTGGTTCAATCCAATTGAATCAATTCATCCAATTCAAACCGTTTCAACCAGTTTCAACTAATTGTGATAATCAGTCCAATTCAATTGAACCGTTTTATCCAACCAAACTGATTTTAACAAATCGGTTTATGCTAATTGAGACAATCAGTTCAATCCAATTGAACCAATTCATCCAATTTAAACCGATCTGTTCGGACTTAACCAAGCATGATAACCGGTCCAATCCAATTGAACTGATTAACCAATCGCAAGGTCTGTGTCGACCGACACTCAACTTGTGTCGATCGACACAGTAGACATTGGTTTTCACCGCGAAAACCCTAGCCACCGAATCTATTCTGTGTCGACCGACACTCAGTCTGTGTCGATCGACACAGTTGGCTTTTCTAGTTTTCTTCGCGAAAAACCCTAGCCGCCGATTCTGCCGATTTCGCTATTCTGTGTCGACCGACACACCTAGTGTGTCGATCAACACGGTGCGAAAACACAGAATCGTTCTTGATCGAAAACGATCTAACCTGTTCTTAATCAAACAACCTTGTTTGCGAATTTAAATCATCAAATTCAATTAACAGGCTTTATTCAATGGAAAACCCTAAGGCTCTGATACCACTGTTGGAATTCCTAGCCGTTCCTAATCCGATTAGGAAATCCTAAGTCTGAATTCCGAGCCTAGGATCTCAGGGTTTAAGTAATTGAATCATGGATCTCGCGTTTACCTTGTTCTGGCAGCGGAAGATGAATCAGGTAAGACAAGATCAGGAGCGCCTCAATATATGCGCCTCTATCGTAGTCCACACGCACACAAGTTGGAATCCGCCGGGATGCTAGCGCCGGGAATCGGATCTCTTGGGATTTCTGTGTTTTTCGAGAAAGACGACCAGTTTTTCTGTCAAGAAAAACCTGTCTGCGACGGCCCCTACCTCCGAGGTCGAAATACACAAGCGTTTATATATTGACCTCGATGTAAACCGAAACATCAGTTTCGGTTTCGCTCTTGTGTCGACCGACACACACAATGGTGTCGATCGACACATGTCTTGTATCGATCGACGCACCCAATGGTGTCGATCGATGCACCTCCTAAAACACGATATCAATGTGTATCCAATACACATTGATCGGACCATATGCCAATGATCAATCCCATACCAAGTGTATCCAACTTGCTTAGGTGTGTGACCCTGTAGGTTCACACGATACCAGAAATGAGTTACAACTCATTTGTCATAAGCGGTTTCTAGCAAAACATTATGACTACCCAGTATCACATGAATTGTCCGATCTCGACAATACAACTATCTTTAGAGTAAGTAGAATGTGATTTCAGGACACAATCCCAACAGAAACATCTGCCACCAGGATCTTTGTCTACTTGGGATGCGGTCAGGAGGGGGTTCCTTAGACATTTTTATGATGATGCTAGATCTGATCAGTCAGACAGGAGCTCTTGACATTTAAGCAGGGACCTACAGAGGCCTTGAAAGAAGCTTGGGTGCACTTTAAGATCTACGAGAGAGATTGTCCACATCATGGTTTCTCTGAGGTTCAGCTACTGAGCATCTTTTTCAGAGGCGTGGATTTGAGGTATCAGATGGCTATGGACGCAGCGAGCAATGGGAAATTTAACACAAAATCTGCAGAGGAAGCTACGGAGCTGATAGAGAACTTAGTGTCTAGCAATATCACTAAGAATACTGATTTAGAAAGGCAGAAATCTGCTGGAAAAATGGACAATTCACAGATGGCAGAGATGCATACGAAGATTGATTATGTTCATAGTCTTCTACTTGGGAAGAAAGATATCCACTTTACTACAGATACATCGACTTATGGACCAGTTGGTGAGTCAGAGGATGTCAATTTTATTGTTGGAGCTGATTATCAGAGTCAAAGATATAGAGATCAACGGTGACAGACTTCAAGTTACGCTCCAAAATTAAGGGATTATGGTTATTCATCTCACCAAGCTTCTCAATCTAATGAGCAGATAGAGATTAAATCCATGCTTGAGCAGCTGTTTCTTGGTCATAACAAGATGACAGAAGATCTGAATGGAAAGATAGACTCTATGTACCAAGATCTAAGTGGGAAGTTTGACACTTTGACAAGCAGAGTTGATGATCTGGACAATCGGATGACGCAAGATGAGGCAAACATTAAGGGGAAGATGACCCAGTCTCAGAAGGAATATGTTAGAGCGGTTTCAGTAGAAGATGAAGTTGAGCATAGATGTGATATAGAGACTTCAAAGCTGGAAAATTCGAGTGATTCATGGGTTGTTCACCCTGTGTCGATCGATACAAAACTGTGTCGGTCGACACCACCTTCGAATTTTGGTGACGGACCAAAATCGACCCACCTCGACATTAAGGTCAATTCGAGTCGGGTCCATGTCGATTGACATCATTTCAGTGTCGATCGACACTATGGATAAGAACAGATAATCTGCCCAGAAAAGCCGAATGTTGCTAAGCAGACAACTTACAAACCGAAGATTCCTTTACCTAGGAAGTCTAAGCAGGAGATTCAGTTGGAAAAGTACAAGAAAATAATGAGAGATATGTTAACTGAAATCCCATTGATTGAAGCCACTTAGACCACTCCTCTGTTGACAAGATGTGTAGCAGACACGCTTTCTGGTAACTTGACTGATGAAGAAGGTATCTTGATGATCTTTGAAGTGTGCAATGCTGTGATTCATGGCAGAATTCCTGAGAAGCTGAACTATCCAGGGAGTTTTGTGTTGGATTGTTCTATCTACAGAACCAAGTTTAAGAGGTCATTGTGTGATCTTGGCTAAAGTGTGAATCTCATGCCATATTCTGTGGCTGTGGGATTGGGACTGATGAATTTTCAGCCCACTAGGATCTCTCTTGTCCTAGCTGATCGATCAAAGAAGTTTCCAGAAGGAGTTCTTGAGGACATTCCTCTCAGAGTTGGAAATTACTTCATTCCAACGGACTTTGTGGTGCTGAAGTATGATATTGAGCCTTATGATCCTCTGCTTCTTGGTAGATCCTTTTTAGCCACTGCTGGAGCTGTGGTTGATGTGAGACAATGTAACGCCCTTTTCCCATTATCCGCTGACCGTCGAGCTGACCGGTCAACAATCAAACAAGAACATGACCAAGTCAAACCCGAGCAAGTCAAACATGAAAGGTTCGCCAGAAGATGAAGCCAGAGACAGATCGGTTTGAGACAAAGGCTCGCACTAACCCGTATTTAACCCCGCTATCCTCACTTCCGTAGTACAAAGCTTCACAACTTGTACCACTTCCGTGAGTTGTGTCGGTTCGGACTAAACACAATATCAGAGAAGCAAAATTAATTTCTGAGTAAATCAAACGTTATATAACGTTTAACCGTCTTTACAAACCAGTTTGCCAATCATCAAGATCAACACACAAATCTGAGTACAAAATTGGCGCCAAAGCCGAACCAAAGGAAAACTCAAAATCATCGAATCAAAATACCTATCCCATTGGCATGGCCAAGATTGTTCTCTAAGGTGTTCATGTGTTCTGGTCGATCGTCTAATTATAGTTACTATGTAATAAAAAGTGCCTAAAATGGTAAGGCAAAAAAGGAGAAGTGCCTTAAACTGTAAGAAATACTCTTTTCTGAATCAAACTTCTTCTATATAACTACAATCCAAATTAAACTGAACAGGTTCCAGACACCTCACTGAAAACAATACTTATAAGTTATAACACATCATCAATTCATTACTACATTTTTTTTATTTTTTTATAAGAACCACATTAATTAATGATCTCATAATGAGTTTGTGATGTTGATCTACAAAACATAATATAAACATCTAATTAATTTTATTAGTTTTTAAAATCAATTGCTTTAAATAATTATTTTCCAGTTTTAAACCTAACAATAAAAAGACTAAATTTAGTGACTAGTCATTATTTCTCTCAAATTTTTTGGAACCTAAATGAAAGAAAAAACAAATTATTTTGATGGTTATAATTTAGAAATTGACTAATCATAAAAATATAAAAAAATAAACTAAATATTTTTCTAAGAATCTCGAACAATAGTAATTTAAGAAATTAAATTTATTTTCAAGTAATTTTTAAAATATAAATTTTTGTGTTACCATAGATTAGCCAAAAGTGCATAAAACATTAAACTGATCTTTACTAAACAAAAACAAGACATTACTCTATTTATTCATAAATGCAATAAATGCAATGAATAGATTTCTAGATAATATTTCTAGATTTCCACACATATTAAGATGAAAATTAATGTTTATTCATAAATGCAATAGCCTTTTTAGAGAATTTTTGTATCTCTAAACTAATAGTAATTTAAGATATTTAACTATTTTAAATAAATATTTTATGAAGTCAACAATTTGTTACCAAAATTAATAACTTATATAAAAATCTAAAAATTAATATATGGAAAAATAAAACAAAAACTAATAAATATACGTTTTAGAAATAGAAATATCATTTAAGACGGTGAGAGTATTATATTATATTTTGAATAGGTGTAAACAAAAAATTTCGCGCTAATTAATACAAAATCTCGCGCGAAAACTATATATATATTTTTTTTTTGATCAAATTTAAAAAGGGGTGCAACACGAGGACTTCCCGGGAGGTCACCCATCCTAGTACTACTCTCGCCCAAGCACGCTTAACTGCGGAGTTCTGATGGGATCCGGTGCATTAGTGCTGGTATGATCGCACCCAAAAGAGATAAAACTATATATATATATATATGTGTATTTTGGTAAACAAATTTCAATCAGCTAGGAAATGTGGAACTTGTAGACAAAAATCCGCTGCTATTTGTCTATCTAGGCATCTAGCCTCTATCACCAATCTTTAGAATCCCTTACTTGATCTCCTCTCTTTCGTACCAGCTGATCATCACTAAAAATTTGTATACATGGATGCAAGCAGAGAGAAACATGTCCGTTACACCAAACCATCGGGTGAAGTTGATCGGCTAGAGTGAGTTGGGACGCGGTGACTAAAGCTAAGGACAAAGGGGGCCTGGGATTAAAGGACTTGGGCACTTGGAACAAGGCTTGTCTACTGAAGCTCATTTGGCTATTATTTTTCAGGTCTGGCTCTCTATGGGTGGCATGGTTCATTGAAGAAATTCTTAATGGGGATCTTGCAAATTTCTGGACAGTAAAAACTAATAAGTGTAACAGCTGGCTGGCTAATAAAATCATCAAGAGTAGAGGGGCCATGTTTACCTGGATAAAGAGAAGAATAGGTAATGGATTATCTTGTCGCTTCTGGACGGATAACTGGTCACCATATGGATGCTTGCAGGAATACCTAGCGGCTCAAGGGACATCAAGGTTGGGAGTGCCTCTTAATGCATCGCTTGCTTCCTTATTCATCAATGGCCAGTGGCTTCTTCCACCTGCACGTTCAGAACAACAACTAAACGTTCAAATTTTTTTGACCACTATATCTTTTTCTAATGAGGATGATGGCTATGACTGGGTTTTCAATGATAATTTGACTACTAGCTATTCTACAGGAAGTGTCTACTCTGTTCTAAGACATGACAGTGAAGTTTCAGTACCTTGGGCCAAGGTAATTTGGATAAAAGGTGGTATCTCCAAGCACTCATTCCTTGCTTGGCTCTTTGTGTTAAATCGCTGCCCTACAAAAGATAGACTCAATGCTTGGGGACTTCAAGTGAACCAAGTTTGTGTACTTTGTAACTCAAATCTGGAATCCCGAAATCACTTACTCTTTCAGTGTGACTACTCCTGGTCGTTGTGGCTTTACTTCTCAGCCAAGCTTGGCTTCCAATCTTCTAGAAATTGGGATGATCTACTATCTCAGCTCATGAACCTCCAGGGAAGCAATGTTCACAAACGTTTATTACTATTGTGTTGGCAGGCTGCAATCAACTGGATCTGGTCAGAAAGAAACACAAGAATCCATAATTCTACTTACTGCTCTGTTGATACCTTGAAATCGAAAATGGAGAGACAAATTAAGGATAAAATCATGAGCTTCAGGGTCTCTCAACCTGCGCTTTCGTCGGCCCTGCTACAGTACTGGCTGCGATGACTCCGACTACTCAAGACCTCACTGATTCTCCTTGGATCCTTGTATTTCGGATTCGGTTTCGTCGCTTCCTGCCTCCTCTGCCTCTTCTCTGTTCTCGTCACAAACTTGCTCCACGGATCTGTCCTGTCTTTACGGGCTACTCACTCAGAGCAAGGTTGATCGGCTTCAATCGCAGAAATCGCCTTCGATTGACACCCGATCTGCTGCTCTCTTGGCCTTGGATCTCTTCCCCAAAATATTTTCCTTCTTGCATGTATCGCCACGGAAGATCGAAATGCAATTAGGAATTAGGTGAAATTTATTTCTGTCATTAATTCTGTCTTTAATCCTTTGGGCCTCTCAGAGTAGGCCTAAACCAAAACTGAAGCCTTTGGCTGTGTAATTTTCGTTTTTTTCTGCATTAATTTGAAAGCCTATATTCAAAAAAAAAAAAAAAAAAAAGTTGATCGGTTAAGCAATTTGCCAGATTGCTTGATACATCATGTACTCTTGAATCTTTCAATCAAGGACGTGGTTAAGATTAGTTTGTTATCCAGCAGATGGAAAAATCTGTGGAGACACGTACCTGGTTTGGATTTGGAGACTGACGACTTCCCAGAGCACGACTCATTTGTGAGTTTTGTCAATAACTTCCTGGAATTTAATGTTAACAACGGTTCGTGCTTACAGAGCTTTAAGTTAGCATATGATTCATCTGAGGCTGTTGATCCTGAAAATGGTTTTCTCATACACTGGCTCGACACAGTTGCTAAGCTGAAAGTTAAACATCTCGATGTTACCGACAATTCAGCGAACAGTTGGGAACACGAGATGTCTCCAACAATTTACACTTATGGGAGCTTAGTATCCTTAAAGCTCTGTGGACTAACCTTGCCTAGTCCTCCCGAACATGTTTACTTAACTTCTCTTAGAGATATAGATTTAATGATGATTGAGTTTACGGACGAATGGGATTTAGAAAAGTTCATCTCACGATGCCCATGTCTCAAAAACCTAAGTATTGAGAGGAGTTACACTGACGACACACCAATTTTACGTGTGCATTCTCAGTCTCTTCTGAGCTTCATTCATATTGCAAATAGTAGTATGGAATTTGACGATGAACGTACAGTTGAAATTGATGCTCCCATGCTTGAATATTTAATTATCAGTGATGGTAGAACTTCGAGTTTCAAACTAAAGAATATGACTTCCCTTGTTCAAGCAGATATCGATACTGTATTTAGCTTGACTCCCGAGAAGAGGCTTAATCCGAACGATCAATCAAAGATGACTATGATTCACAATTTTATCATCGGGATCTCTAGGGTCGTAGATATGACCATCGCCTCGTGTACTCTCATGGTAGCATATATATATATATATATATATATATATGTACAAGTCGCTATTTGAATTCTGAACTTTATCCTTAAAAGTATTTCCTAATACATTTTTTTTTGTTTTTGTTGAAGGTTATCTATGATTACTCAAGACATGTCGTACGAACACCAGTATTTTGTAACCTATCATCTTTGTGTGTCATGTTGCACAACGACATGTGGGAAATGTTGCCAGTCTTTCTTGAAACTTGCCCGAATCTAAAATATTTTGTCTTGGTTAGGATTATTTAACAAAACATGAACTTGATAGCTTATAAGATATGCAAATTGGTGGAGTATCTTATTTTAATCTTGTGTTTATTCCACTCGGTTGTGTTGTACGTTTTTGCAGGGATATGCTTCAAATTACAATGTGGTATTGTTTACTATTTATTCCAGACCTCTGCGTCCGTTACCATCTCTCGAGTATGTTACGATAGAAAAGCCATTGAAAGGGGAGGCGTCGGAGATTAAACTAGTGAGTTACTTTCTTGAGAACTCACCGATCCTCAAGAAATTAACATTATCCTTGGATGATTCCTTAAAGAAAGAAGAATGTGCCATCTTCAAAGACCTCCTTATGAAACGTTCTAAATTTTGTGAAGTTGACGTGGTCTCTAATGATCCATATATCCATCACCAATGAGCATGCCAGTTTGTCTTTGAGTACTTAAGTTAATATGAAATATTTGTTTTTTCTTAATTTATTTATGATGTAATTGAATTTTTTTTTTGAATTTAATGTTATAGTATATGTAGAAAATAACTTTTTACAAACTGTTTTATGATTTTTCAACTCAAAAGGATAAAATACATTTCAATTTATTAAAAATTAAAATTGTAAAGCCGCTTCAAATTTCAAATCACTTTGTCGAATTATAAACAAATTTTGATTTCACAATGTCTTATCTATAAACTTGATCATTTGTGTCTTTGTTCTATGTGGTTTTCCATGTCTTATGTTTTGTTCGTTCCATCTAAACTTAAAAGACATATTGAAATAAGAAATCTCTTATACGATCATCCAAATAAACCGTGAGCTCCTTAGAGCTATCCTCCCACATGAAAGTAATAAGACATTGAAGTGTTGAAGTTTGTAAGGGAACCATATCTATCATATTTATGATCATATCAGCTTCACTGATATGGAAGATATAGATGGAAGCTAAAGATGTCTTCATTGCTGATTCCAAAGCTTAAGTATTTGAGGTTGTTGCTCATAAATTTGCAAGATTCATAATAAAAAAAAAAAAGAGAAATTTGAAACATGAGAACTTTCATTTTTCAGAAAAATACATATTTATTTAACCTCCAAAAAACACTAAATATTGCCGAGAAGATCGGTACAGAGAAGCTGGATCCATGCATCGGGACTCCAGGGAGGCACCAACGGTTACAGTCATTAAAGCTACTGCCTATACAGGCGTAGATCGAAGGGTGGCTGTCCTTCCTCAGCTCCATCATAACCGTCACGTCAAGGAGGCTCACCGGTTTAACCATTGATCCGATCACACTTCTCACTATATCCTCGCCTTCGTTTTTTTCTTCTGTCCGGGGTAACATACTCCTTTCTCTGGTTTCGTCTCTTCCAAGCAAGTCTTGCCAAGTTTACCCCATTCACCCCCACTTCAAATTAAGCAAAGACAAAACACGAACACTGTTATGTCTTCTTAATAAACTAATTAGTTAACTATAGTTACTTAGAGAGAGATAATAAAACCCTAGTTTCGTAGGATCAATGCTGTAATTGATAGAATATAGGAAAATCTGGTTTAGGATATTTTACTATTTTGTAAATATTGTTTGTATATCCGAAGATCTTGTAACCAGTTTTCTAAAGATCTGTAACAACATTTGCCTTATAAAAGCTAGTGAATATAACTTACCCTCAAGAGGGATTTTCATCATCTTACATGGTATCAGAGCCGCATAGACAAAACTGAAAGGCTTATGTTGTTTACTGCGACAACATAAGCTCAGTTTACTTAGCATCCAATCCGGTGAAACATCAACAAACAAAGCACATAGAGTTGGATATCCACTCTTTTCCGGAAAAGGTTTCAATTGGCGAAGTCAAGGTTGTTCATGTCCCATCTTCCCTTCAGTACGTGGACATCTTCAATAAGGGTCTTCCTTATTCTCTGTTCAACGAGTTTCGGTCTAGTCTCACCGTTCGAAGACACTGCGATGTGACTGTGGGAGGCTGATAGAATATAGAAAAATCTGGTTTAGGATATATATTTTACTATTTCGTAAATACTGTTTGCATATCCAAAGATCTTGTAATCTGTAAACGTTTAGACCATTATAAGACAAATTTGATGACCATAAACGTTCAGCCCATTATAAGCCCAACGGCGGGGTTATGGCCAAAAAAGGTTCTTTGGTTGGATTTCTTTCTAGGTTTGTGAGATTCTCTATAAGCTCTTGTAAATCAGAGAAAGGTTCTGAAGATTTCTTTTCAATTTAATACTTGCGATCATGGATGAAGATAGAGCAAAACGTTTCCGTGTCAAACGATCGGATGGAACTGATTGGATAAGAAATTTGCCAGATTCATTGATATGTCAGATACTCTTGAACATTCCGACGAAGGATGTGGTCAAGACTAGTGTGTTATCTAGCAGATGGAGAAATTTATGGAGATATGTACCTGGTTTGGATTTAAATGTTTGTGATGATTTCCCCAACTACAACACTTTTGTGAGTTTTGTCGATAAGTTTTTGGGATACAACAGTGAGTTGCGCCTGCAAAATTTCAAGTTGAAGTACATTGAACCAATATATAAAATATATGGTATTGGTCATGTTATCGAACGGTGGATTGACATTGTTGTTAAGCAGAAAGTTCAGTATCTCCATATTCTGGACAGCTATTACGTGCAGCTGCCTCCGACACTTAACACTTGTGAGAGCTTGGTATCCTTAAAGCTCTCTTGTTCTGGATCAACCATAGATAGTCCCAAATTTTTTTCTTTACCTTCTCTCAAAGTTATGGATCTAACTGAAATTTATTTTGGGGATGATGTGAAGACATTAGAAATGCTGATCTCAGGATGCCCAGTGTTAGAAATCTTATCTATACATATGGGTTCGAGTGAATTTAAGGGAGTTTTACGTGTGTGTTCTCAGTCTCTGTTGAGCTTCACATATCTTGAGTACGGTTATGTGGATGTTTATAATGAACTTGTAGTTGTAATTGATGCTCCTAGGCTTAAGTATCTGAGGCTCTATGAATGTCAGGTTTCAAATTTCATACTAAATAACAAAGATTCCCTTTTAAAAGCGGTTATTGAAACTGACTTTTACTTTTCGGGAAGTATGTTTGATCCTATTTATCTACCAAAATTAAATATGATTCGCAGTTTACTCATTGGGATTTCTATGGTCAAAGATATGGTCATCAGTTCGGATACTCTTGAGGTAACCTATGTTGAATTCATTATTTGAATGCTTGTGCTTTATCCTATACTTTTTTTTTATAAAAAACATGTTCCTTGCAGATGTTCAATGATTTCTCAAAATTTGAACAACTACCCATATTCCGTAACCTATACTCCTTGCGTGTTGTAAAATGCTACTACACATGACACATGTTTCCGACCATTCTTGAGAGCTGTCTAAATCTAAAATCTCTTGTCTTGGTGAAAATTCTTTTAAAACAGTGTGCTTCCTTTGTTCTAGTGAAAGTGGCAAAATTATTATACACTCACACTTATTGCTTACTTTCAGGGATCTACTAATTATCTAAAAGAGGGAAGTACTATACCTGGACCTCGTTGTTTCCTATCATCTCTTGAGTTTGTTGTTATAGAAAGTCCATTCAAAGGGGAGGCTACGGAGATGAAACTAGTGAGTTACTTACTTGCAAATTCAACCATCCTCAAGAAACTGACCTTACGCTTGGATGATTCCATAAAGAAAGAAGAATCTGCTATCTTCAAAGAACTCATTACCATTCCAAGACTCTCTAGCTCATGTCAACTTGTCATTCTCTGATGATCCTCGTAGTCATCACCAATGAGCATACATGATTGTCTTTGAGATATTTAGTTAATGTGAACTATTTGTTTCTTCTTAGTTTATGATGACATTTAAGTGTTGAAGTTTGTAAGAGAATCATACCTATCATATTTACGATTCAACCACTACAAGAAAAATATTTATTCTTAGCTCACGAAAAACGCTATCGTATGTAATTGATAGCGTTTTTGAAATGACCATGTCTGCCCCAGCTATAATAGGTGGACCATATATAATAGCGTTTTCGTCCGTGCTATTATATAGTTTATTTATGATAGCGATATTTTCTTCTTGCTATTACTAGGCGTATTGTAGAATATTATCTGTGTTGTAATATATTGTATTATAACTCCATATCTGTGCTATATATTTTTAAATATTATTATTTAATTGTTTAAATTCTATTTTTTACATATTATTAATTAATTATAATTTTAAATTTTCTATTTGATTCAAAATATATTTTTATAAATTATCAAAAATTACATAACTGTCTATTATATTTGAACAAGTCTTACACAAACATCATTACAAATTCAGACTAAATCAAAGAACAAAAATATAGAAAATATTGAAACTAAATCAAAACCTTGAGCTCCCATTTCCTTCTCGACCGCCTCCAAATGCAGCATCAGATGGGAAAACGCAGAAACGTTATAAGAGAGATTTGTACCTATATTTCCTGAGTAGAACATGTCTCAGAGAGCCATCAACCATGTACTCTGTTACAATAGACAATGTTCCACCAGGTCGATCTTTTACAACACCATAAAATGCAACCACATTTGGATGATGAAGCTTTGAAAGAATTCCAGCCTCTCCCCAGAATTGACAAGTCTAGGAAACAATAAAAAAGGGATCTCATAAGCATCCCAAAGGGAGCATTCATGTCCATCACATTCTGTATCATGTTAAAAGGTGGGTGAGGATCTTCATCACCGGGTCTCTTTGGGTGGTCGGAGAATATCAATGGTGTAATCAAGGACCAATAGTTTTTAAGGGCTGATCTCCATATTTGTGTATCCTCGAAGAATTCTTCAGGTTTTAAACCTGAAACATTCAGAATATGCCCAAGAAACAAAATATTAAATTCTGAAGATACAGTACCAAATGAGAGTTGAACAATGAAAAAAGAAACGATGAAGTGGTTCTCTCAAAAGAAATACTTACCATGAATTTCAAGCTCAGCCGAGGTAGTTCCTGCAACAGCAGACCTATTCTGAATAGGAATCCAGCGTTTACTCGTGGTTCCGCTTATACATGGAACCAATGGGTGGTAATATAGAACACTATCTCCATCTTTGCAAAGAGGTATCGAAGCTTCCGACCTATACATACACAAGTTACAGACATCATCAGTAGAGGAAAGCCAAGCATATACACTTATAATGGCAACAACATGCCTGATGATCATACTTACCGAGAGGAATAACAATTTGAATCTACAGTTTTCTGCCAAATAAACGACTCATCCTCCTGCGCTGTTAAACTCCAGCAGATTTTCTTAGATAACTCATTCACCCGTGTTGAGATGCTCGTTTTCTTCGTATCTGGCAAGTTTCCTTGTGCTTTGTTTTTAGGAGAAGTTAAAACAAAGTACCCTCCTGGTTTCAGAACACGATCCACTTCCAAAAGTAGCATTGCATCTGCTTAAGGGACAAATAGAACGTCATCATATCAACATTTAATTCAAGCAACCAACCACACCTGTGACACTTGTTGAAGTAATTACCTTTGATATCCCAAGTAGTGCCACATTGAGCATAATGGACCATGTCAAAAGACAATGTTGGATAAGGAAGCTGTTTTGAAAAGTAATTGCCAATCATTGCAGGAAGGCCTCTCTCTAAAGCTAACTGAACTTGGCTCCCAGTTGCCTCATACTCAGAAATACATATAGGCATCAGCTTTAAAGACACTAGATGTGCACCAAAGCTTCCAAATACTCAACCGATGTCTAGCACAGTCTGTCCGTACCTGCAAGCATCATAAGAAATCTCAGAAGCTGGAGCTGAAAAGTTAATGTATAAGATAATAATCTCAAGAAGACTTACCCCAGCTTGAGAAAATTCAGTGTCGCTTCCTAAGCCTATCATCTCAGCAATTTTCTGAGCATAGTCTTTGACCCCATCAAAGATCAGACCGTCTTCCGAGTGAAAGGTAATTTGATTCTCTTGAAGCAACATTAAGAATGTCGATGTGGTCATCATCCACTGAAAGATTTTGGGGTTTAGGTCTGGTACACATAAAACTGTCAAAAATCGTCAAACACCAATCAAAATAACAAAACCTATAACGAAATATACAAAGGGAACAATGAAAATGAAACAGAAAAAGTAAAGTCTTACAACTTCTGGTCAATTTCGATCTCAAACTCACCAGAATCAAGCTCGCTCATAGTCAGAATCAGTCTCCGTCATGGATTCAGAATCTGAATCGGAGGGTCGTTTTGCATCTGAAGCCTCGTATGTGGTTTTGCCTGGAACATGATTGTGACAACATAAGTGAAAGGATCTTTGAGGGGAAGTTTTGGTACGAGTTCTTCAACGGCGAGATTAATGGACGTGGCTGATGACCTTTTTGGATCTGAGATGATTAGGTATGAGATGTGTAAGTCTGAGAAATTTTTAGTCATGGTGCAAAAATTTGGTAAGTGTACCGCCAATAAAATTTTGGGACTAAAATTTGCTTAAGTCTTGGCGGATTAGACTAATTTTGTTTCCCGCTTATTAAAATTCTATCTTAGCATTCTATCAATGCTATTAAAAGTTATTTTTTTAAAAAAATTATCTACAATAGCAGTTTAAAAAAACCGTGATATTGTATTATGCTATCAATAAGGATAATTTTTGTAGTGACCCTGCCACAAGCGATCCCGAAACTACACCGAGGACCTCCCGCATCCGTCGCTGCTCAACCTGAAAAACACAAAAAGAGTCTAATGAGCGATCTAAGATCACCAAGCGAGTCGGCTCACCACTATGGATTCTATTCTATCTAACGTCTACAGAATCCCGCTCAAAAACCCCAAAATAACAAACAACAAACGGCCGAGCACGCACTACCACGTCGTGTCAAACCCACAACACACAAGCACTTGCCAAAAGAAAGAGAAATCGATTAGAGGAAATCAGAAGCACTGCAGCACATGCTCTCGATTGAGACTCGATCTATCTATTGCGTAATACCAACCACACCAACACAACACTGGGCCCCTACGATCTCTGTAAATTCCACGGGTATCCATCATTACCAACATGGCAACTAACCCAGGACTCCTAGACACAAACACAAAGTCTCACGACCTAGGACACTGTTCTTAGCCCATCGATACACAGTGACTCGGGCTACCCCAAAGTAACCTGAGTTTCCATGCGATTCAGCCCTAGGACATGACCCTGTATTCTCCGAATCACACACCTACTGGCGTCACTCAGTAGGTTAACGCCATAACCGGAATCACCATCCGAAGGCCCACGATCCGATTAGGCAACTACCTGAGGATTCAATCGGGTCAGAAGTACCGGAACGTATTAAAAACCTAGACTTGATGGGATCTAACGCACCCTAGAGTCCTAGTGCAGAAAGGTAAACACGCAGACTCGCTCGTATTCTAGCAATCATACTCAATCAATAAATCAACAACAATCTCAAGACAATATCCCGCAAGTCTACACACGCACCAACACCTTCACCCTGACTCGGCACCGTACCAAGTCAGAAGCTACAAACTTAACCGGCCCCGTGACCGAGTTAAGTGTCCCCACGGATCGCTCGGCCCAACACCGAGACGATCTAACAGGCCTGCACAGAAAGCTCAACAATAACCACACAACAACACAATAGCACAATCACCACACAACCAGGCCTATTAAGGTTTCTACCATCTTTTAACTCATTCACGTCCACTATGCTGGATTAGCGGATTGCTAACCCGTAGACGGTTCACCAATCACAACACTTTCCTTTTCTTAACCTTTCATAGATATCTTTTATCAAATCCCCGATCCGTCGGTTTAGAGCTAGTAGCTTACTAAACTCCCCGACGTCTGATCTTTCTTTTACTTAATTCATTCTTTCTCTTTAACCCTTATTAAACCTAATCCCGATCTCTTTCCATACGCTATACGTTCGTTAGTTGTAATTCCATATTTTAACACCGTCTTAATTCCCGTACTTAGATTAATTCGATATCATTCTTCTAATACATATATATATACAGCCCTACCATGCAACGACTATATGTATGCATCAATCAACGTTGCTACCAACCTAATGGCACATAACATGTTTAATCCGTTTAATTCTTACGATCCTAACATGCGTCTTAAAACTCTAACCGGTTTATCGTTAATCAGTTAATTCAATTCTTAAACACAATCAAGCCACATCCGGGTATGCAAACACCTACTTCTACGGTTTCTCAATTCCCGATCTAAGTTTCTATCTACGGTGTTTGAGCCGATTCACAGTGATTTCGGTCGGAATGACGGATCGGATGCAGATACAAATCTCTAGACCCTGAACTGAGACCCGAACCTCCCAAATACCCGAATACGAACTCCGAGGCTTCCCAAATACCTGTACACACACCGAAAATGCAAATCGTCCGGAGTCAACGCATTGACCGGCGTTGACCAGTCGTTGAATCTGACCCGGTTGACCCGTTGAACACTCTGGTTAACCCTCTGAACCACCAATTGGACCAAACCGACTTCCAACCAACCGGTTTAGGCTAAATCGGTTTAGGTCAAATCGTTGACCCGTTTAGCTCAACCGTTGACCAAGGCTTAACCAAGCCTAAACCAACCCAAATTCTTTAACTAACTGACCCATTTGCAACCCTGATGAACCGACTTAAGAGAGAGACACGGAGGAAGAATTCCGGCAACTTTTTTGGCGTTGAATGGTCGGTTCACCCCTTTTTCCGGAGAATCACAAGATGATCCACCCACCAAACTGATCCTCACAAGCAGATCTAGCATTTGGTAGCTTCAAATCTTCAAGAATGGGCGAGAGGAGAGAGAGAGAGGAAGAGATCTAGCAGGCGGCTCCACTTCCACGGTGGTTCCGGCGTGATTCCGGCGACGGCGGTGGCTGGATTTCACTTGTAGAGGAGAGTGATAGGAGTCTATTGGGCTTTGCAGAAGCGGATTTGGGTTTATATTGAAGAAGATATGGCTTTTCTTGGAATAGAAGGTATTAAGAACATCTTGAAGGTGTTCTTGGTTTGCTTTGAATCTTCAAGGCTGCTGGGTTTTTCTAGAGAATAGGGATGAATCTGATGAACAGAGAGATATAGGAGAGAGATCGTGAGTGAGAGAAATTAGTGAGAGGTTTTTGGAGCAAGAATGTGTGATGTGAAACATTATTCCTCCCATATTCATGAACTATTCCCTGCATTTGCATGCAAAGAAGAAACGTGGCGCTTCTGAGGGTGAGATACCTGTCTCTGGACCTTCATCTGATCCACAAAAACCAGCCCATAACCGGCCCAAACCAATTCTAAATACATTTTGCAAGTTGTCTCGGTTTCCTCGGTTTCGAGATTAAAGTTTTAGAAAATCCTTCACCATTTGCATAAATCCCAAAACTTCCAGCACCTGATTCTCCCTGATTTTAGATGAATTTAGAAAGTTTAATAACCTCATTTGGAGTTTCCTAGCTTCGGTTATGAATTTCCGAAGTTTTCTCGGTTTAATCAGTTTCAATTCCCGACTAGCCGAAAAACCCGTTTCTACTCCGTTTCTTCTAATTCTGGTCTTGTAAATGCTCTTTATGTTTTAAAATGAGAACATTTGGCCCGTCTCGGCTTCCGTCTTGAACTTTGGGAAAATTACGATTTTGCCCCTGGGTTTGGCAAAATTACAATTTTGCCCTTGTTGACTTTTCTTATGTCCGTTGACCATATTTTTGAATACATGGTATTACAGACATGGTCTGATTAATCTCCACCTGGGAGATTAGCCGTTGCAGTTCAAGATGGATCGGTTGCAGATATCCACCATTGATGAACAGAGCTTCAGTGTTGAGATGAAACCAGAGACTGAGATTGGCCAGGAGAAGATGGCGGTTCATGCTGAGCCTGCTCTAACATCTTCAAAGCCTATACCTGCTCTTAAGCAGAAAGCTTCAGACATTACACGTAGACCACATCTGATAAAGAAAAGGTATGCCCTCACTGACCTTCAGTATACTAACTCTGATGCTGATTTTGCAGGGAATAGAGTCAAAAAACGAAATGGTTCACCTGACCTTGCTGTGATTTCCAAGTTTCTCGGTCAGTCTCATGCGCACAATGCATATACGCCACCATGGATGAGGAGAATTTCGAAAAGGCATACTCTTCCTTTAGCGAAACCACCTGACATCTGACCATCTGCCATAGTCAAGCTAATGACTTAAAACAAGCGCTGAGTAGGAGGCAACCCACTGGTGAGTCTGTACATATGAGTTTTTGGTCTAATTTTTTTTGTTTTTGGTTTTTCTTGAGTCTGTACAGGGAAATATAGCGATAGGAACGTAATGTGTCGATCGATCGACACGGGGATCCAGATGGTCGATCCAACAATTTAGGTCGATCGATCCACTTTTCACTAAATCGAGGTTTGACCTCGGTTAGACCAGTCTGACCGGTTCACTTTCCAAAATCGGTGTCGATCGACATATCTATGCCGGATCGATAGACACATGACAATTCGAGGTAAGTATTTCTTTTCCTTCCCGCGTCTGTTCTTGTTAAATCCCAAAACCTCCACAGCCTAAACTTCTTCCATAAACTCGATCTTCCTCATTTCTTAACCAAATTCATCGATTCAAAAGCCTAACCTGAGCGGATTTTCACCCTCTATCCATATCTACAATCCGTTTGTGTCAATTCCAAGGTTAGTTCTCTAAAACTTCAATTTTTAGATTCGACCCCATGGTTAAAGGTTCGATTTTGGCTCTCATCTCTTGATTCTGTAAAGATATAGGACTGAATTAGGTTGTTTGGTAGTGGAATGATGATTCCCAAGTAACTTTCACGTCTGATTTTGCAAGTTTTTGAGAATTTAGGTTTTGTGATGAAACTTGTGATTTTGTGCGAAAATGACAAGAATGAAAACGTGAATATATTGCTTGTACTGCTCCGTCTGATGCTGGTTATGATGCTGATTTAATGTTGTTGAGGATTTGATGAGTTTTAGTTCTTGATTCTTCACCTGATTCCAGTTTATGCTGATTTTTGCTCGCAGATGCCTCCAAAGAAAAGAAACCGTACAGACGGGACAAGTTCATCTGGGACAACACTAGCAGAGCCTCCACCGCCTATGACTCCTCAGTCCCCTACGGGTTCTCCACAGCTACCTGCAGAGTTCCTGATACTTACAGAGAAGGTATGGGATAAGCCACTCAGGAAGATTGTGACGGATCCTGGTTGTCTTCACAGAGAGGTATTGGACACCTGGGATGAGTATGACACCTTGTTGTACAACGGGTGGTGCGATGTTGAGATTAAGCCTACGCAGTTCGTGAGCCCTGACTTTCTGAGGATGATGGGTATGAGCGATCAGGTTGTTCTATGCTTGAGGAGGATGGGTCTGGGTACCATGCCTTACGTCCGTTATGCTTTGTATCCGGAGTTGGTAAAACAGTTTATGGCCACAGTGCGGGTCACATACAGGGATGAGAATGCCAAGAATGCGCAGGAAGGCCAGTTATGCTTCATGATACATGGGAGGAGTTACAGGCCGCCACTGCGTGATCTTTGTGCTATCTATGGGTTCAAGAAGGGTTTACACACGAGCCACACTTCTAGAGGGATTTCCTGATCTGGAGAAGTTCTGGGGTAACTTCGGTTCTACCTCCTACTTCTCCAAGGAAGCGAAGATGAAAGATGTACGACATTCAGTCATGAGGTATGTTGTACTGAGTGTTGGCTACTACTCTATTGTGCAATATGGAGCCAAACAAGATGAGGATGCAAGAGCTGGTACTACTTCATCTAGTAGTGGGACATCTGTGTTCCCATGAGTATACGGAAGACGGCCCCTACGAGAGGACCAACTTGGGTGCGGTGTTTGCAGAGCATTTGGTCACTCTACGGCGGAGCCATTCAGAGGTACTGGGGCAGGCAATACATAGTCAGTGGGCAGTCTTCTGACACCTATCTTCCAGCATTTCAGGATACCACTACACGAGTATACATGCGAGCACTCATTCCCTGAGATTGATGAGACACACTTGCTGAGCGCAGGCTGGCTGAAGCCAGGTTTGGTATGGTGCTACAAAGATGGCGTGGAGGATCGCGTAGTTCAGCTTCCATCTGCTGCATTGACCAAGATAGATACACAAGAGGTCTTGCGCTTCAGACCTGATCCGAGAGATGAGAGACAGGCACCTCATGCTCGTTACCGCCGAGGAGCTTTTTCACGAGCTGTTCCTACTCCTGCTGAGGACGAGCCTGCTACTGACCCTGATGGAGGTCCACACCCGCATTGGGATCTTCCTATGGATCCTCCTTTTCCACCTCCTGGTTACGATGCACACCCACAGTGGAAGTATTTGGTAGACATTGTCAGGACGATGTGGAGTGGTTTGCTAGAGCTTTCATGGTTTTTAGGTGTTTTGAGCCATGATATGTGTACATAATCGAATCTTTTATAGAGTCTTTCGAGTCCTTTAAGGTGTTCTACAGGTTTTAGCACGTTTAGAGCATATTTGGATATTATGGCGCATTCTAGAGCTGTCTGGAGCATTCATGCGATTGCAAGGAGTTGGTTTGATCGTCTGAGGTTGGTGTCGGTCGAACCGGCTGATAGGTGCGAGAAACGAAGCGTCATTTAGGTAATCATGAATTCTCGAACACGACGCCTCCCTTCCTCTATATATTCTTAGTTCCATTTCTCATTTCTTCATTTCTACTCTGGTGAAGATAGCTAAGGTAACTTCTACTCTCTGCCGGTTTTTATTTTCCGATTTGTTCTCCGCCGTTTCTCAGCCGTAGTCTCTTAGGATTTTTAGATAAAACGTCGATATTTGTCCTTTGTTCCTGCCCCGTTCTTCGTTTATCATGTCTTTGATCCGTTGCTCGGAAGGTAAGAATAAAGAAGTTGTTACTGTCTCGTCTGAGGACGGCTCGTCAAGTCGTCACGGCGATTCGTCTAGTTCATCCTCTTCAAGCACTTCTTCCGACTTGAGAGACCATCCTGGTTATCACGCGGTCGAGGAGCTTAGACGTCGTCGCGAGCTATCTAGGCAAACTGACGCCGCAGAAAGGTCTGGTCGGGAAGGCTTTGTAATTCCTCAGCTCCGAGATTCGGATCCTGAGAAATCTGATGAAGACGTTGACATTGAAGGAAATGATTCCGACATCGATGGCAGCGACGCACCGCCTGTTGGATTGTCGCCTGCTCCCAAAGAGAGATACGATAATGTTTTTCAGACTCGCTCTACCGTGAAGTCGGTGACTTCAACGCTCCAAGAATGTCGAGCCGATCCAGGGATCCAATTTCTCATTCCCGGCCCGCTTGACCGTCCTCGGAATCCTCCAGCCGGCTATATGACTCTATATGAGTCCTACTTTATCAATACTGATACCGCGGGTTCTCGCCTTTGGTTGCCGCTTCCTGATCTGCTCGTCTCTTATTGCCATCATCATGAAATCGCCGTTTCTCAGATCTCGACCGTCGCGGTTTGCCACATGATAGGTCTCCTTGTGTTAGGAGCCGAGGCCGACATCACGGTCACCATTGGGATCTTTGAGGAGATGACTTCAATCAACCGTATGAGCACTAGTCATGGGTGTTTTGCGATTAAACTAAAGAAAGACCACGGCGTTGTTACGGATGCGCCAAATAAGATTCGCGTCTGGCAGCGATTTTACTTCTATGCCGAGATAACTCCTTTGGTTGTTCCCGAGGAGCATCGAGAGCTCGTCAGAATGACTTAGAATACGAATTTTGGTAGATATCGTTCTAAGTTTGCTGTTTATCAACGAGGATGATTTACTTAATTTTTCTTTTGTTCTTTGGAGTGCATCACCCGTTCCTCAAGCCATACCCGGACAATTTCTTTCCAATTGTCGAAACCATCCAAGCTCTAGGTCTTCGCAAGTGGTTGGACTTAACTCGGGAGCGCATTAATCGATCTCTTTCGCGGAACTCTAAGGGTATATCTCGTTTCTCGGATTGTTATTGACATTTTGGTTTTGAATCCTGATTCCTTCCTTTGGTTTCACAGTTAAGTGGGACACCACAAAAAAGGTTACTCCAGACCAGTTAGTGAAACCGAAGATGGGAAAAGTGAAGAGGATTGAATCGGTCGATTACTCACAGAAGATCTCATCCAACCCTTCACGCTCTGTTGAGCAGACGAAAAAGAAAGAGGTGACTCTATTGCCTCAAGGTGACGGCGGACCGTCAATCACTGCTAGCGAGAAGTCGGCTGCTCCTCAGGCTGTCGCAACTGCAAAACCAAATATGGCGGCTCCCGCTGAAAATGTTCCACCCCGGACTCAGACCAGAAAGAGAGCGGCTGAAGATATATCAGATCGGGAGAACCCGGCTAAGAAGACGGCCTTGGCAAGTGAGTCTTCCAAAGAAACTCCCACCAAGAAGGCGGCTGCTGACAAGTATGGGAAGGCTAAAGCTCTTAATCCGTGGAAGCGGTTTTATGAAGAGACGGGAGAGGTCTCTGATGCGAAGTCTGGTGGCATGAAGACTTTTACATCTCGCAAGGAGATCATCTTAGTTCGTCCTCGCGGTTCACTGAAAGAGGGAGAAACTCGGTCCTCGATCCACAACTTTGCCTACCAATATGAGAGTGAAGTACCTCTCATTGAAAATCCTCGGGCATGCTTCGACATGCTTACTTGTGTTCGGGGAAACGAGTCGGACTGGCCAGTTTTGCAAGAGCTTCCTCATTCCGACCCTATTCTCAAGATGAAACAGTCCGAAGCGACGGTAAGTTTTCCTCGGCTTCTCTTACACGTTCCCTTTGATTTATCACTTATTTAAAACCTTCGTTTGGCAGGTGATCGCGGCGACGAATCGCGTGGCCCTCGAGAGTGCCAAGGATTCTCAGAAAATGGTTGACGCGGCGAAGAAAAGGGACAATATTCTCGTCAAGGCGAAGAAAGAGAAGGAGTCGTTGGAGGCGAGTAACCTTGTTCTCGCGAATAAGCTCCGTGAGGCGGAGGAAAAAGCGCGCTTAGCGGAAGAAAAAGCGAAGACTGATCTTCTCAAGTTTCAATCAGAGAAGAAGAGTCAGCAGAAATTTTGTGCCGACTTGATTCAGAAAGAAAGGAATCGCGTCGACGCCGCAGTTAGGGCGAAAGCGCAGACCTCTTTTGACCTCTGCCAGCGTTTTGTCAAAGATCAAGAGGAGGCCACCAAGTTACAAGTTGAACAAGGTCAAATTTCTGGCCTTAGGAAATGCTTGCTCAAGCTTAGCGAGGAAGGTGTGCTGATTTCTAAGTCGGTCCTGGATCAACTCGCGGTCAATGAAGTCGAGATCAATTCCAAGGTCGACAACCTGGATGTCGTCACCAAGGAGGAACTGACTTTCGTTCTCTCGCCAATTCGTCACCCCCTCCTGAACCTTTACCGCGATTCTCCACCCTATAGATGAATTCAAGACTAATTGAGGAGTGATTCCGGAGGCGATTCCTACTGAATTGGTTCGAGCAGTCAGTTCGGAAATCGCGGCTCCAGATGGTGTGTTAACGGTAGTGCAGGATGCGAATGCTAAGGTTAGTGAAGCTGAGACGGTGAAGGAGCCGGAGAAATCATCAGCGAGCGGGGCCGAGTAACTTCTGTATTAATTTTATGTCGGCTCTTATGTAATCTCTTTTCTGTTTTTGTTTTTGTAAAAACTGGTTCTCCGCTCGAGGGAGGTATTTAATAAAGAGTATAATCGGTCGTATTCGTTTCTAATCCGTTTCAATCGAATCAAATTGAATAGCGACCAGAACGTTTTATCGTATGGTTATTCCGTCCCGCTAGTCTTTAGAATTTGCGAGACTTATGAGTGCTCGGCTTGTGTCCAAAGGCCAGGCGAATGTGCGAGGCTTAAAAGCTCGGCTTATTTGTTATCGCCCACCACAGAGGACGTACGGGTACAATCCTGGTTTTTTAGTGCGAGACAGATCTCGGCCTTTCCTTACCACGATGTGCACCTCGCGTGCAAGGAAGACCACACTCCTGGCCAGAGAGAGTGATGCTAGTGGCGCAAGTCTTATTGGATGCTCGACTTAAAGTCGAGGCGTGTTGCTCGACTTTTGCGAACTAAGGAGCTCGGCTTATCGCGAGTTTTGAACTCGGCTTTGATTTGCGAGTGAGAACTCGGCTTTTAATTTGCGAGTGAGAACTCGGCTTTAGATGCGAGTGAGAACTCGGCTTTGATTGCGAGTGAGAAATCGGCTTTGATTGCGAGTGAGAAATCGGCTTTGGTTGCGAGTTCACACTCGGCTTTGATTGCGAGTGAGAACTCGGCTTTGGTTGTGAGTTAGGACTCGGCTTTTAATTTGCGAGTGAGAACTCGGCTTTAGATGTGAGTGAGAACTCGGCTTTGATTGCGAGAGAGAACTCGGCTTTGGTTGCGAGTTAGATCCCGGCTTTGGTTGCGAGTGAGAACTCGGCTTTGGTTGCGAGTTAGGACTCGGCTTTGGTTGCGAGTTAGGACTCATCTTTGGTTGCGAGACATGATGCTCGGCTTTACTTGGCATAAGCTGTAAAATAAAGTTTTTATTAGATTTGTGACTGTGCCGATGAAGGCTGCCTACGTATCTTCCAGAGAAGAATCAAGTCACTCGTAGTTCATAGATAGGATTTTTTTTTTTTTTTGGCGCGCCGTGATAGGCTAGCCGTCTTAAAAGTATTCCTTCAGGCTTGCTGAATTCCATGAGCGCGGCAAAGCTTTGCCCTTCATTGATTCGAGCTCATAAACGCCGGGCTTGACGACTTTCGTTATTTTGTGCGGTCCTTCCCACTTTGCACCGAGTTTGCCCGCTCTCCAGTCTTTGGTGTTCTCATAGACCTTGCGAAGAACATAGTCACCAACTTGAAAGTGTCGCTCTTTGACCTTCTGGTTATAGTACCGAATTGCGAGCTGCTAGTAATTTTGGATGCGTAGTAGAGCTCGATTTCGTTCTTCCTCTATTGTATCGAGGGCTTGAATCAACATCTTCTCGTTGATCTTGTTATGTTGCGGCATAAGAGATCGGCGGAGAGTATAGATGTTCGCCTCCGCCGGGACCATTGCTTCCACGCCGAGGGCTAAGGAAAACATTGTGGCCCCAGTTGCGCGGCGAGGGGTTGTTCTATGCGACCAAAGGACTCCGTCCAATTCATCAGCCCAAACTCCTTTCTTGCTTTCAAGACGTTTTTTTATGCCGGCAATGATATTCTTGTTTGTAGCTTCAGCTTGTCCGTTTCCCTGAGGGTATCTTGGTGTCGACTTGCTGAGCCGTATGTCCCACTTTTTACAAAACCCTTCGAACAGGTTTGATGTGAATTGCGATCCGTTGTCCGTGACGATTTCATAGGGCAATCCATATCGGCATATAATGTATTTCAAGACGAAGTTTTGAACTTGGACGTCATGGATTGCTACATATGATTTGGCTTCGACCCACTTTGTGAAGTAGTCGGCCATGATCAGCAAGAAGCGCCTTTGATTGGATAGTGGCAATGGTCCAACGATGTCCATTGCCTATCTCATGAATGGATAAGCCGCAATTGACGTTGTGAGCAGTTCCGTGGGTCGGTGTATGAATGGTGCGTGACGTTGACACTTTTCACACTTGTTGGAATAGGTCTCGCAATCAGCTATCATAGTCGGCCAATAGTGACCATTTAACTTGATTTTGAGAGCGAGAGACCGGCCTCCAGAGTGATTTCCGCATTCCCCTGAATGTGTTTCTTCGGGAACTCGGCGGACTTCATCTCCATGTATGCATCTAAGAAGGATTTTATTGGCCGAGTACTTGTAGAGGATACTGTTGTGTATCGTATATCGCGCACTTCTGACCTTAAGTCGTCGTGCTGCCCACTTGTCTTCGGAAAGTTTTCCCTCTGTCTGTTGGAACTTTTGCTGATTAATCTCTATTAAACAACCTAGCAAGTTCATAGCCCGGATCTCGGGTTTACAATTGTTCTTGAATCTAAAGAGTATCTCGTGTTTACCTCGAGTACATGCAGCGGAAATATGATCAGGAACACAAGATCAGGAGCGCCTCAAATGCTGCGCCTCTACTGGTATCCACACGCACACAAACTGGAACAGACGGGATGCTAGTGCCGTAGAGATCAGATCTCTCAGAGGTTTGTCAGTTTCTCTAAGGTGGCTGTGAATTAGGTTAGGTTACTCTAAAATTCGACCATATGTCACATATATATAGACTTTTACTCGACCTAATTAACCGAGGATCAAACCGTAGTTAATTAAGTCATGAACCAAAATCTCTATTTTGGTTCGTGATCTGTGTCGATCGATACACATTTTGTGTCGATCGACACAACCTCAGAGAATCGTTATTGAATGAATATAAAATATACATTCACCGGATCATTACACTAATGATCAACCCCATATTAAATATCCAGTTTGCTTAGGTGTGTGTGACCCTGTAGGATCATATAATACTAGCAATGAGTTCTAAACACATAGATCATAAGTGGCTTCTAGCAAAGCGTTATGATTACCCAGTATCATACGAATGTCTAATCTCGACAACACAACTATCTCTAGAGTGATTACAAGTGTGATTTCAGGACATTCCCAACAATCTCCCACTTGTACTGAATCATCTATTCCCATAATCCCTTCGTCTCTATATCTCGATCTGGCATAAGGCAAGATCTGTGTCATCCTTATTAAGCCAAAATAACGTTCATCGAACTCCGATTTATACTGACAAGACAAACGACTGACAATCACCTCGTTTGAGTGTGACCACACATTTCTCAGTATCAAATCTTCGATGGGCCCTGAGATATTTATCTCCTGTTATATAGGAGGAACAAATCCCATCTTGTTCCATCCCTGTTCCTTCACACACTTCATGATACGCCCAATCAATGCCTTTATAGTTACCAGTTACGGCTGACTTTTGACAAAGTTAAAACGGACCAATTCACATGTAAGAAAACATGACGAACTCAGGTCTAAGGACTATACTCTATAGTCGTAATGAAAACTCTCATGACACTTATTTAACTATCCTGTTGAGTTCTCATTAGCGGGTCATGTCCGATCCTGTGTTCTCCAACACATATATATGTGATTTACTTTAATACTCTTATTAATGACTCCATGAAACTTAGTCATCAATCACCTCACATACTAGTCTCACGCGGTTGTTAATGTCCCACTTTAACAACCTTGACCAGGGACCAACATAATTTATGTCATTTATCATTTATAGGGTTTCATGATCAAGTCACATACTTGATGACCTATAAAATGTCATAAATTACTTTGGGACTATTATTTAATAATATAATTAAATAATACTGATGTCAAATTATGTTTACACGAACATCATGTTATAACTAAAATCAACAACAATGACTCCCACTAAAATTAAGATCACACCTTAAGACATCTAATGCCTCTAGCAGTAGTCTGACCCTCATTCGCTCTTGCTCAGCACGCGTCGAAGGACACTGCGTCTTGCAAAGAGTAATGCCAAGTGTCATTGGCATGAAGCCTTTCTTGGAATCATGCATACTGGACCTGTGCGAGACCTTATCACCATAAGTATCTTGACACAATCCAATTAGCTTGTCCAATCTATCTCTATAGATTCTTATTCCAAGAATGTATACGACTTCTCCCATATTTTTATCGAAAAACAACTTTCGAGTCAAGTCTTAACAGACTGAAACAGTGGAACTTCATTTTCGAGAAGCAGTATGTTATCAGCATATAATGCTAGAAATGCAACTGCGCTCCCACTAGTCATCTTGTAAACACACGGTTCCTCTTCGTTCCTGATGAAGTCAAACCTTTTGACTGCTTCATCAAAACGAAGATTCCAACTCCGAGATGATTGCTTCAATCCATAAGTGGATCGTTGAAGCTTGCATACCTTCCTAGCAGCATTAGGATCAATGAAACCTTCAGGTTATGTCATGTACATATCCTTTTCAGAATTCCATTAAGAAAAACTGTTTTCACATCCTTCTGCCAGACCTCATAATCGTAATGAGCGGCGGTTGCTAGGAGAATCCGAATGGACTTAAGCATAGTGGCTGGGGAATAGGTTCCTTCATAGTAAATACCATGAATTTGCTTGAAACCTTTTGCCACCAACCTAGCTTTGTATATCAGAATATTACCATTTTCGGAGTCAGGGCTCATCATTGCTTTTTCAAAATTCGCAGGCCCGTCACTTTCAATGATCAACAGATCATGGCAATTGGTCACGAGAAATCCACATTTCTCGGGTTCGTGACGGATCCTTTCGTATCTGCGAGCTTCAGTTTTGTGTAAAAGTCGCGCACATATCTCATATATAGACTTTTACCACGACCTAATTAACCAATATTTAAACTGTAGTTAATTAAGTCATAAACCAAAATCAATATTTTGGTTTGCAATCTATGTCGATCGATACACCTTTGTGTCGATCGATACTTCCTCTGAAACTCGCCATTTGAATGTATATCGAATATACATTCACTAGATCCTTGCAAACTTCAGGCACCATAGGTTCAGGTTCTACAATTCTTTGTAGATCCAACTGCTGCTCTTCCTCATCAGGTTGAGCAGTCTCCTGTGCTTCTCGAATTTCTTCGAGTTGTAGTTTTACTCCCACTGTTCTTCCTGGAAAGAAAGTCTTTCTCAAGAAAACATAGTTCCGAGCAACAAACAATTTGTTCTCGGACCGATTGTAGAAGCAACATGCCTTGGTCTCGTTAAGATAACCAACGAAGTAGCACTTATCGGATTTGGGTGTGAGCTTATCAGAGATTAAACGTTTAATATAAGCCTCACAACCCCAAATCTTCATGAAAGACAAATTAGGAACATTTCCAATCTACATCTCATGTGGTGTCTTTGTGACTGTTTTTGATGGAACCCTATTTAGTGTAAACGCAGACGTTTCTAGAGCGTATCCCTAGAAAGATATTGGAAGATTTGAGTGACATTTCATTGATTGAACCATATCTAATAAAGTCCGATTCCGGAGGAGTGAGTTGTGAAACAATTCCACAATCTCTCGGATGATCACTGAATTCTTAGCTTAAGTATCCACCTCCACGATCTTATCGTAGAGCTTTAATACCTTTGCCAAGTTGATTCTGTACTTCATTCTGGAACTCTTTGAACTTTTCAAAAGATTCCGATTTATGTCTCATTAAATAGACATAACCATACATACTGAAAATATCAGTAAAGATAATGAAGTACTGAAAGTTTCCTCTAGTACTTGTGCTTATCGGGCCATACACATCCGTATGTATAAAGCCCAATAAGTCTGTGGCCCTTTTATTTTGTTCGTTCGCGACCTGTGTCGATCGATACACCTTTTGTGTCGATCGGCACTACCTTTTGTTGAAAGGGGCCTACGTCATTTTACCCAATAAACAAGATCCGCTTTTCTCATCATGATTCATAATCAAATGAGCCCAAAAGCCCATCACTATGGAGCTTCTGAATCCGTTCTCATTTATGTGGCCCAAACGACAATGCCAGAGAAAAAGTTTGATTCGTATAATTTGACTTGAATCTCTTGGTACTAATGTTATAGTTAGGCACGTTTTTGGTTTAGAACAAAAAGTCCATTCTCTAATGGACTGCTACTATGAAATATATCATTGTAATCAAATGAATAACACTTATTCTTAATTTGAAAACTGATATCCTTCCATACCCAAACAAGGAATAGAAAAAATATTTATGCTTATAGAAGGTACATAGTAGCAGTTCTTAAGTTCAAAACCATGCCAGAAGGTAAAAGACAAATGAATTCCTAAGGCTAATGTAACAACTCTTGCTCCATTTCCACCGCACAGGTCCACTTGTCCTTTCTTCAAAGTCCTACTATTGCTTAGGCCCTGAAGAAGAAGTCTCGTACGTCTTCTTGAGCTCCTCATAATCTTCCAGGAATTTATTGCAGTTTCTTTTCAAATACCCATAACCATTACAATAACGGCACTTAACATTTTCAGAAGGACCATGTTTAACCTTAGGAGCATGGTTAGACTCGCTTTGATTCACAATCGAGCTCGTCTTGCCATTACCTTTGTTCTTACCAAGTTTCTTAAACCTGTTACCCTTTTGTACCATAAGGACATTTGGGGTGTCCTTCTTGATGTTAGGATCTGCAGTCTTGAGCATCCCATGCAACTCAGTAAAAGTCTTTGTAAAGTTGTTCATGTTATAGTTCATAACAAACTGATCATAGCTTGACGACAGTGACTGCAAAATGATGTCAGTAGCCAACTCTTGGCTAATGGGACAATCCAGTTTCCCCAGGTTATCAATATAACCCATCATCTTAATGACATGAGGACTAACTTGTCCATCCTTTGGTAGCTTGCACTCAATTAGAGACTTAACCGTCTGGTATCTCTGAGTTCGTGCCTGCTCCTGAAACATACTTTTCAGGTTAGTGATCATCTTTATTGGCGACTCCACGTTCTCGAATTGCTTCTGCAAATCCGAGTTCATGGTAGCCAACATGAGACAACACACATCGACCACATCATTAGAATGCTTATCCCAAGCATCCTTTTCTGACTGCCAGGCATTTGCTCGGTACTTCTTAGGGAGAACTTTCTCAAGGACATAGTCCTTTTTCTCCTGTTTGAGAACAATTCTTAAGTTCCGATACCATTCAAGAAAGTTGGATCCATTTAACTTGTCCTTCTCAAGGACGGATCGCAGGGAGAAATTGTTATGATGGTTTGTGCTAGACATAGCTGAAAACAAGAGAGGTTTAGTTATGATGTTCAAGAAATGAGAAATCTTAACTATTAAGAAGACTCGCATTATATTCAAAACAATGTTTCCTCAAATGAATATAATGATCCAAGACCCATACTTCACTGAAACTTGAGTGAGCCACTGGCTATCGCCCAAATTTTTATTTATCTAGGTAAGCAACAACTTTTCTAGTTATATCCAATATAACTCTTGGTTGTGGATTGACATCTCATGTCAAATCCACCTGATGTCTCTGGGCCCAAAACGATTTTGATAGCCCAGTCAAGTAAATCAATCTCTTAAGTCATGTAATTGTTGATACCATGCACTGCAAGCCTATCAACACGATTACCTCCTGCCTTACTCATGTAATTGTTGACACCTTGCACTGCAAATCTATCGCACAATGAAACGAGTCTTGACAGTTGACAAGATTGGGAAGACATCAAGGATTACTTGATATTTAGTTTGAGGAACGGAACTTTTAATCTAATATACACATCATATATGTATCTTAGAAATTTATTTAAACAACTAATTTTATTAAGTTTTAATTATTCTAAGAAATGGGTTAAGTCTTTGGTCGATCGACGTCAGCCCAATTCAATCAAACCGCAATTAACCCGTCAAACCGATTTAAACCAATTGCGATAACCGGTCCAATCCAATTGAACCGAATCATCCAATTGAACCGATTTAGCCATTTTAACCAAGCGCGATAACCGGTCCAATCCAATTGAACCGATTAAACCAATCGCAAGGTCCGTGTCGACCGACAAAACTTTTGTGTCGATCAACGCGTTAGGGCGTCAGGAACTTCGACCTTTAAGATCGAAACCTAAAATTTTAATTAGGGTTTTCACGGCGTGTCGATCGACACCGGATTGGTGTCGATCGACACAATGCGAAACCCTTGAATCGTTTTTCCTAAAAATCGATTCTAGCATGCCTTTCAATTCATCTTATGAATTCGATTTTAACCATTAAAATACTTAAACATGCATCTAGAATCAAGAACAGAAACCCTAAGGCTCTGATACCACTGTTGGAACTTTTCCTGATTAATCTCTATTAAACAACCTAGACCGGATCTCGGGTTTACAATTGTGCTTGAATCTAAAGAGTATCTCGTGTTTACCTCGAGTACAGGCAGCGGAAATATGATCAGGAACACGAGATCAGGAGCGCCTCAAGTGCTGCGCCTCTAATGGTATCCACACGCACACAAACTGGAATGGACGGGATGCTAGTGCCGTAGAGATCAGATCTCTTAGAGGTTTGTCAGTTTCTCTAAGGTGGCTGTGAATTAGGTTAGGTTACTCTAAAAGTCGACCATATATCACATATATATAGACTTTTACTCGACCTAATTAACCGAGGATAAAACCGTAGTTAATTAAGTCATGAACCAAAATCTCTATTTTGGTTCGTGACCTGTGTCGATCGATACACATTTTGTTACAACCTCAGAGAATCGTTATTGAATGTATATCAAATATACATTCACCGGATCATTACACTAATGATCAACCCCATATTAAATATCTAGTTTGCTTAGGTGTGTGACCCTGTAGGATCATATAATACTAGCAATGAGTTCTAAACTCATATATCATAAGTGGCTTCTAGCAAAGCGTTATGATTACCCAATATCATACGAATGTCTAATCTCGACAACACAACTATCTCTAGAGTGATTACAAGTGTTATTTTAGGACATTCCCAACACTGTCAAATACGTTCTTATTTCTTGTCTCCAATCCTCATTGTTGTCTGTTAAGAGTGCGATGAGATCGGTGCCTTTCACATGTTTAACATGACACGCGTCGGCTTGGTCATCCTGTTGGACTGCGAGAACGACATCATCGGAAATGGATTCTTCGTGATTGCTCTCGGGCGGCGAGATACTTGGTTCGTGCATCGTCTCCACTGGGATTCGTCGACAGAGGTCGGGATTCGATGACAGAGATGCGAGTGCATCTGCTGGGGCATTTTATTTCCTCGGTATTTGGACAATATCAAAGAACTCGAAAGAGCTGGTAAGCTCCAATGCCGCCTTTCGATAGGCTTCCATTCGCTCGTTTTTAGCTTCGTAATCTCCGTTGATTTGATTTGCAACAAGCATGGAGTCGCAATGGGCCAAGAGATGTCGCACTCCGATTTCTCTAGCCAGTCTGAGACCGGCTAACAGAGCCTCATACTTGGCTGTATTGTTAGATGCCGTGAAACCCAGCTTGAATGTCTGTTCTAGTACTTCTCCGGTTGGTGATATGAGACGCACTCATACCCGGCTCCCCGTTTTGACGAAGCGCCATCAACAAATAGTTTCCAGTTCTTATCTTCTACCTGAGTATCGACATCTAATTCAGGTGATAATTCTACGAGGAAATCAGCTATTACCTGAGACTTGGCGGTTGTCCTATTTCTGTACTCGATGTCGTACTCGCTAAGTTCCACTACCCATTTCGCCAGCGGCCAGATTGTCCTGGGCTGTGTAAGATTATCCGAAGAGGCTGGCTACTCAGCACGACAATTGAGTGTGACTGGAAGTAAGGTCGTAACTTCCGTGCTGAGATAACGACTGCGAGAGCCAGTTTTTCCATTGCGGGATATCTGGTCTCGGCCCCGTTCATCGTCTTGCTCACGTAGAAGATTGGCTTTTCCTCCCCCCGATCTTCTCGAACTAGTACACCGCTGACTGCAGTTGTTGAGACCGCGATGTATAGAAAGAGTGTCTCGCCGTTTTCGGGCTTTGATAGTATTGGCGGGTTCGATAAGTAGTCTTTAAGCTGAATGAAAGCTTCCTGACACTTGTCGTCCCATATAAACCTCTTGTTTCCCCGGAGGAGTTCATAGAAAGGCAGGCATTTCTCCGTCGAACGAGATATGAATCTGTTCAGGGCGGCTATGCGACCGGTTAGACGTTGTACCTCTCGTGTATTCTTGGGAGATGGTAAGTCGATTATCGCCGAGATCTGTTTCAGATTAGCTTCTATCCCTCTTTGGGTGACCACGTATCCGAGGAACTCTCCTGATGTTACTCCAAACGTACATTTTGCCGGGTTAAGCTTCATTCCGTATCGGTTGAGGATGTTAAAACATTCCTTCAGATGGCCGACATGCTGAGATGCGTTTAAGGATTTAACCAACATATCTTCAATGTATACCTCCATCGTCGTTCCGAGTTGGGCTGCGAACATTCGATTGACCAATCGTTGGTATGTAGTGCCGGCGTTTTAAAGGCCAAATGGCATGACCTTGTAACAATAAGTGCCGCGTTCCATAATGAATGCCGTCTTCTCCCGATCGTCTGGATTCATAAGAATTTGATTATATCCTGAAAACACATCCATAAACGAAAGCAGCTCTTTCCCTGATGTGGCTTCAACAAGTCTATCGATATGCGGCAAGGGAAAGCTGTCCTTTGGACAGGCTTTGTTGAGATCCGTGAAGTCGACACAGACTCTCCACTTTCCGTTTTTCTTCTTAACAACGACCGGATTGGCAAGCCAATCGGGATACTTGACTTCCTGAATCGAGCCGGCATCGAGTAGTTTGTCCACCTCGCCGTTGACGGCTTTGGCTCTTTCTGGACCGAGCTTTCACCTTTTTTGCTTAATTGGCTTGTAAGTCGGGTCTACATTTAGTTTGTGCGTTGTGATTGTTGGGTTGATACCTTTCATATCCTTGACTGGCCATGCGAAGGTCGCATCGTTTTGCTGGAAAAAGGCGATTAGCTCCCTTTTGATATCTTCAGGCAATTCTGCACCGATCCCTACGCATTTGTTTGCATCAGAGTCATCGATGACGATTTGCTGGATAAGCGCTTTTTCCGGGCCCTTTCTGCCTTGCTCAGTATTTATCATGCATGACGGTACCCTTATCTTGCGCTCTCTCGCGAAGCACGACCGACTTGCTCTTTGACATCCTTTAACCGTTTGGATTCCCTTTGGTAAGGGGAATTTTATACATTGACGGTAGGTCGAGGATACCGCTTTCATGCTGTATAGCCATGGTGTGCCGAGAATAACGTTGTAAATGGTCGGTTTGTAGATGACATGGAACTTTACCATTTTGTTAACTCCTCCTGCGTAAACCGACAGCTTGATAGTTCCGATCGTGTATGTCGTCTCGCTGGTGAAACCGATGAGCGGCTTAGCCTTCTGCTTGATGTCTTCTTCTTTGATCTCCATCTTTTTAAGCGTATCTAGAAAGATTAAGTCAATTGAGCTACCTGTATCGACTAGAATTCGAGATACCTGACAGCTTCCAATGAGGAGCTCAACCACCAGCGGATCGTTATGAGGATATTGGGTTCCCCAAAGGTCCAGGTCGGTGAAAATGACAGGGGGATCGTCAGATAAAATCGGCTTAGGTGCATTTTGCGCGGCTAGCGCCATGCGTTCATATTGTTGGGATTATGTCCTGAAATCACATTGTACTTACTGTAACGATAGTTGTGTGTCGAGATCAGACATGTTGTATGATACTGGGCGGTTGCAATGTTTTGCTAGAAGCCTCTTGCAGTCTGTAAGTTGTAGACTTACTGCCAGTATTATATGATCCTATAGGGTCACACACCTAAGCAATCTGGAAGCATATATATATGGGAATGATCATCATGGTGGTGATCAAGATGATGTGTATTGGATAGATATCAATATCAATTAAAGAGAGGTGTGTCGATCGACACAGTAGGTGTATCGATCGACACAGGGTCGATTCCGAAACTGATGTTTCGGTTTATGACTTAGACTTTTTTGGTTAAACCCAAAAGATGGTTTAGCCATAACAGGTCGTATATATAGGCTTATATGATCGACCTGGAAAGGTGGCCGTTCATTCAGTTTTCTAGATCAGAGAAAGCAGAAAACTCTCTTCTCGATTCCCAGATCCGGCACTAGCATCCCGTCTTTCCAGATTGTGTGCGTGTGGACTACGATAGAGGTGAGGCATCTGAATCGCTACTGATCTCGTTGTACCATTCATTCCGCTGCCAGAACAAGGTAAACGCGAGATTCATGATTCAATAACATAACCTTTTAGATCCTAGGCTCGGAATTCAGACTTAGGGCTGCCTAATCGGATTAGGAACTGCTAGGAATTCCATCAGTGGTATCAGAGCCTTAGGGTTTTTCATTGAATCAGCCTGCTTGTTTGAATTTTATGAATTGAATTCGCTCATATTAGTTGTATGAACAAAAGCATGTTAGATCGATTGAAACTGGAAACGATTCTATTTTTCGTATGGTGTCGATCGACACAAAAGGTGTGTCGGTCGACACCGAATAGTGAATTCGTCAGAATCGGCGGCTAGGGTTTTTCGCGAAGAAAACCTGAATGCCTACTGTGTCGATCGACACAGGTTGTGTGTCGGTCGACATAGACCTTGCGATTGGTTGATCGGTTCAATTGGATTGGACCGGTTATCATGCTTGGTTGAGTCCGGTCAGATCGTTTCAAATTGGATGAATTGGTTCAATTGGATTGAACTGATTATCTCAATTAGAATAAACCGATTTGATCGGTTAAGATCAGTTTGATCTGATAAGTCGGTTCAATTGGATTGGACCGGTTATCAAAACTGTCTCCGGTTTAGGTTGATGTCGACCGTCACACATGGGTTGTGTCGATCGACATGACCGGTTCAATGAACCGGGTTAATTGGATTAACCGGTTATTGAAGTCCGGTTTTTGTTTGGTGGTGTCAATCGACAGACAAGGTCTGCATCGATCGACACAGTGCTCACAACTCTGGTTATTGAACCTTGAATTTGCAAAACCAAACTCGACTTAAACCTAGTTGATAAAGAACAATTAAAACACTTTTTGGATGCATATTGGATATGTATCTAGATTAAATGTTCTAAATCCATTTTGATACACATTGGATGTGTATTAGATCAAAACTTAGCTGCAATATGGTCAACTGTCAAGACTCATTTCGTTGTGTGATGGTCTAGCCAAGAGCTTGGTGTCCACAATTACGTGAGTAAGGCAGGTAATTATGTTGATGAACTTGAAGTGCTTGACATCAACGATTACATGACCTAAGAGATTGATTTGCTAACCTTTTAGAGTTTCGTTTCCTCAACTAAATATCAAGTGACCTTGATGTCTTGCCCAAATCTTGTCTACTGTCAAGACTCATTTCGTTGTTGGATAGTCTTGGAGTCCTTGGTATCCACAACTACATGAGTAAGGCAGGTGATCATTGACAAACTTGCAGTGCGACTGTCAATGATCACAAGACTGAAGAGATTGGTTTACTTGACTGGGCTATCAGAAGTTCTGGGCCCAGAGACATCAGAGTGGATGAGACATGGATTGTCTTATCTGCGACCAAGAGTTGTACTGGGTACAATTAGCAATGATTTGCTTACCTAGATAACTCAATTTTGGGTGATGGCGAGTCGTCCACTCAGATTTTGGTGAAATATGGATCTTGGATCATTATATTCATAGAGGAAACATTGTTTGAATATAATGCGAGTTTTCTTATTAGATAAGATTTCTAATTTCATGAAATACATAACTAAATCTTTGTTTTCTTGGATTTCAGCTTATGTCTAAAACTATTTTCTCATTGCGATCCGTCCTTGAGAAGGACAAGTTAAATGGATCAAATTTCCTGGATTGGTATCGGAATTTGAGAATAGTTCTCAAGAAAGAGAGTAAGGACTATGTCCTTGAGAAAGCTCTCCCCGAAAGGCTTGGGACCAATGCCTCGCATGCAGCATATGATGCTTGGAATAAGCATTATATTGATGTGGTAGATGTGTGTGGTCTGATGTTGGCTACCATGAACTCGGACTTGAAGAGTCAATACGAGAACGTGGAGTCGCCAATAGAGATGATCACCAGTCTGAAACTGATGTTTCAGGAACATGCACGAGTTGAAAGATACCAGACGGTTAAGTCTCTCATTGGGTGAAAGCTACCAGAGGATGCTCCAGTGAGTCCTCATATCATTAAAATGATGGGTTACATTGATAACCTGGGGAAACTGGATTGTCATGTTAGCCTAGAGTTGGCTACTGAGATCATTCTGCAGTCACTGCCGTCAAGTTATGATAAGTTTAGGAAAAGCTATATCAAGAATGACTTGACGAAGACGTTAACTGAGCTGCATGACATGCTCAAGACAGCTGAGCAAAACATCATAAAGGGTAAAAGATTTGAGAAATCTTGTATAGACAAGGGTAGAGGCAGGGCCGTCCAGATTTGGAATCAGGATAAGCATGTGTCATCTTATAAACCCAAGTCCGGCCCATCCGATGTTAGTAAGTGCTGCTACTGTGATGAGTTTGGGCATTGGAAGAGAAATTGCATTAAATTCTTGGAAGATTCACAAGAAATGAAGGAGATGTACGGTACTTCTTCTTCAGGGGCCTAAGCAACAAGAGAAAATTGAAGAAAGGACAAGTGGAACTGCGTGTCTGGTATGGAGCAATGGTTGCTGCATGAGCCGTAGAGATTCTCCGCTTGTAGGAGCCTTCCAAGCTTGGTTTTTGAATTAAGTAATTGCTACTATGTACCTGCTTTACGCAGAGATGTCTTTCATTTTCTTGTAAGAATTTGGATGTTTTTCATTCTGATAAAAGACAAGTTTTGCTCTTTTGATCTTAATGAAATATTATATGGTAGCACCCCTTTTGATAATGGGTTTTATATCTTAAACCAATGTGCGCTTGTATATATATATATAACATAAATACCAAACAGTTTAAGTTTGAAGATTCGAAATCGATTTTCTCAAGCATAGTCATTTCAACCACACAGAGTGAAGCAGATTCATAAGTTCCATAGTTATGGGCTTCCAGGCTTATTTGATTATAAATCATATGAGATATGAATTCTGCTTGCTGGGCCAAATGACTAAGGCTTCTTTAGCAGAGCTAAAGAAAAGGGCCAGAGGCTTATTGGGCCTTACGCGTACTAATGTATGTGGCCCGATGAGCGTTAGTGCCAGAGGAAATCTTCAGTACTTCATTACCTTATTGATGGCTTCAGTAAACATGGCTGTGTTCATTTGATGAGACACAAGTCAGAATCCTTTGAAATGGCCAAAGGAGTTCCAAAATGAAGTATAGAACCGATATGACAGAAGTATTAAAAATCCTCGATTAGATCGCGGAGGAGAATACTTGAGTCAAGAATTGGGTGATCATCTAACTGAGTGTGAAGTCTTCTCACAGCTCATTTCTCCTGAAAAACCTGAATGGTGTTTTCTGTGAGAATGAATTGGACCTTATTAGATAAGCTCCGAATGATGATGAGTCACATGAATCTTCCATTATCCCTTGAGGAATACGCTCTAAAATGTATGTGTTTACGCCAAATAGTTTTCTATCAGAATCAGTTGAAAAACACCACATTGGATGTGGACTGGAAGTTTTCCAAGTATGTTTTCCTGATTAATTGGGATTGCAAGGTTTGTATAAGGCAGTTGTCAACAAACAAGCTTGAACCCATATCTGATAAGTGCTGCTTCGCTGGTTGTCCTAAGGAAACCGAGGCTTATTACTTTTGCAACCAATCCGAGAACAAAGTTTTTGTTGTTCGGGACTCTGTTCTTCTAGATAGAAAGTTTCTTTCCAAGAAGAACAGTGGGAGTAAAAGTACAGCTCGAAGAAATTCGAGAAACACAGGAGGCTACTCAACCTGTTGAGGAAGAGCAGCGGTTAGATCTACAAAGTGCTGTAGGACCTACACCTGTGGAGCCTGAAGTTCGCAGATCCGAAAGGATCCGTCACTAACCGGAGAGTGATTTCTCGTAACCAATTGCCTTGATCTATTGATCATTGAAAAGTGACGAACTTGCGAAATTCAAGAAGCGATGGTGAGCCCCAACTCCGAAAATTTGCTAGGTATGCATGTTAGCTTCACCGATCCATTTCTGGATTGAAGCAAACATCTTGGAGTTGGAATCTACGTTCTGTTAAACCAGTCAAAAGTTTTGACTTGATCAGGAACGAATGAGAAACCGTGCGTTTATAAGTAGACTAGTGGGAGCGTAGTTGCATTTCTCACGCTGTGTGTATATAACATATTAATTCTCATAAACGACGTTCTGTCTTTAAAAGTCTTATCAGGACTTGGGTCGGAAGTCAATTTTAACAATGGACATGGGAAAAGCCACGTGAGTTCTTGGAATATGGATCCATTGAAATGGATAGGGAAGGCTAATTGGATCGTGTCAAAATCCTTATGTAGATAAGGTATTGGACAGTTCCAATATGCATGATTCCAAGAATGGCTTCACACCAAAGGTCCCATGGCAATAAACTTAGCAAGATGAAGTGTCTTGGACACTGGCTGAGCTAGTATGTATGAGTGTGATTCTTTATGCTTTTGCAATGGAATCCATCATGAATGCCATAATTTACACTCATCCAGATGCAGCTCACGCATTACGAGTAGATACCAAGTTGTTCCGGTAAAATTCACTGAACAGTTGCCAGAAATATCCCAAGTGTTTGAGGAACACTAAGGATAGGTTCGTGGTGAACTGAGGAAGTGACGAACCAGTTGAGAGTATTTAGATGGACAAAGACGATTTCCGGTTCCCACTTGGTTATGTCTCTTTGTCTGAATAACGATACTATCCGTTGGAAGGACTCCAAGCAAAGAACCGTAGAATAGTGCTTTTATCTGAATGGCGGTGGGGTTTGTTGGAATTGTTTCAAGCAAAAACACCGCAGTCTCTCCCACAACCTAAGCACGAGATTTATTCTGTTTTTGTAGGTATTAGATATCTGAAGAGATGATCTTGATTCCAGTGGGAGTTATACTAGTTGTGTTATAATCTTCACAAAGACATGCTATGGCAATGTTTGTGTAAGTTAAAACTGACATCGGTATTAATTAATCATTGGATGATTAAATAATGGTCCCAAAGTACTTTATGCTCATCTTATAGGTCATCAAGTTGAGAACTTGATCGTGAAAACCTATAAGTAAAAGATGACATAAATTATGATTGTCCCTAGTCGAGGTTGTTGAAGTGGGACATTAACAACCACGCGAGACTAGCATGTGAGGTGACTGTTGGACTAAGTTTCATGGAGTCAATGATATGATTATCACAGTCAATCACATAGATATATGTTGGTGAACATATGATCGGACATGACCCGCTAATGAGAACTCTACAGGATAGTTATATCAGTGTCATGAGAGGTTCTCATTACGACTATAGAGTATAGTCCTTAGACCTGAGTTCATCATGCTTTCTAGCATATGAATCGGTGCACTTTGACCTTGTCAAACGTCGATCCGTAAATGGCGGCTATAAAGGCATTGCTTAGGTGTATCATGAAGTGTGTGAAGGAACAGGGATGGAACAAGATGGGATTTGTCCCTCCTATATAACAAGAGATAAATATCTCAGGGCCCATCGAAGATTTGATACTGAGAAAAATGCATGGCCGTGCTCAAACGAGGTGATTGTCAGTCGTTTGTTTTATCAGTATAGATCAGGAGTTCGATGAACATGATATTGGCTATAATAAGGATGACACAGTCTCTTGCCTTATGCCATATCGAGATATAGAGACGAAGGGATTATAGGAATAGGTGATTCCAGTACAAGTGGGAGATTGTTGGGATTATGTCCTGAAATCACATTGTACTTACTTTAACGATAGTTGTGTGTCGAGATCAGACATGTTGTATGATACTGGGCGGTTGCAATGTTTTGCTAGAAGCCTCTTGCAGTTTGTAAGTTGTAGACTTACTGCCAGTATTATATGATCCTATAGGGTCACACACCTAAGCAATCTAGAAGCATATATATATGGGAATGATCATCATGGTGGTGATCAAGATGATGTGTATTGGATACATATCAATATCGATTAAAGAGAGGTGTGTCGATCGACACAGTAGGTGTATCGATCGACACAGGGTCGATTCCGAAACTGATGTTTCGGTTTATGACTTAGACTTTTTTGGTTAAACCAGAAAGATGGTTTAGCCATAACATGTCATATATATAGGCTTATATGATCGACCTGGAAAGGTGGCCGTTAATTCAGTTTTCTAGATCAGAGAAAGCAGAAAACTCTCTTCTCGATTCCCAGATCCGGCACTAGCATCCCGTCTTTCCAGATTGTGTGCGTGTGGACTACGATAGAGGCGAGGCATCTGAATCGCTACTGATCTCATTGTACCATTCATTCCGCTGCCAGAACAAGGTAAACGCGAGATTCATGATTCAATAACATAACCTTTTAGATCCTAGGCTCGGAATTCAGACTTAGGGTTGCCTAATCGGATTAGGAACTGCTAGGAATTCCATCACATATCCCTTTATTGATCAAACCGAGTCATTTACAGAGATTAGGCCGCTCATAATCATGTTGATTCTACGCACGGCTTTAGGAGTTTTTCTCTTCGTCTTCTTCTTCCTCGTCTCGGTCGCGTTTTAAAGCTATGGTTTTAATGCGCCGCTGTTGTTTGCCTTTCTTGGGCGCTTGTCCATCGACCTTTCGCTCTTCTCGAAGTCGTTGCGATTCTTCCCTCAATTTGTCTATTGCTGCTTTGATTTCTTCGCTTGAGAGCCGAGCATACAGTGCATCTTTGAGGTTCCGACATTCTGAAGTATCGTGCGAGGTGGCTTTATGGTACTCGCAATACTTTTCTTTTGGTGTGGAAGCAGCTTGCCGTGCCGTCTCCTTGTCCTCCTTGCTCTACTTGTTCCAAGGTTTCGAAGAACGCTGTTTATCGGTGTTGCCAACAACCATTGTTGTCTTTGTCCCCTTGTCGTAGTTTTTCCTTGGTTCTTTGTCCTCCTTTTTATCGGTCTGCTTGACAGAGCCGAATTTTTTAGCTAGGGCCACCTTTTTCTCCTCCAATTCTACGAATTTATTTGCTCGATGAAGGGAGTCTTCGATGGTCAATGGCGGGTTGACGACTAGATCCTGGTATAAAGGTGATTCGTGCCAAACGGCGTTTGTTAGAGCCGCGATAGTGAATTTATCTGGGGCTTCTGCTCGCGTCATGGTTGCCTTGAACCGATCTATGAAAGCTCTCAATGTTTCCTTCATTTCTTGCGACATGGACATCAGTGCGCTTAGCGAGGTATCCTTGTTCACGTAGGCAAAGTTGTGCCTTACGAATGCTCTTGTGAGGTCGGAGAAACTGTTGATTGACTTTGGTGGAAGCCGAGAAAACCAGGTTAGTGCATCTCCTTCCAGGGTTTCGGCGAATAGTTGACAAAAGCCGACGTCACGTTCTTTGGTTGACGAGAATCGCGCTTTTGCTGTCATGATCTTGAAAGTCGTTAGATGAGTGGCGGGGTCCTCTGTCCCATTATACATCGGCAGTCTGAGCTTTTCATTTTGACGGATATATGTATTTCTGATGCGCAAAGTGAAAGGTGTCCTTTGAGTTTCTTCGATGATTCTGTCGAACTCTGGGGCAGATCCTTTGACGCTGTGAACCTCGCCCTTTAGTTCTTTGAGGGTATCTTTGAGCTCGGTCAACTGCTTCTCGACTTGGTTACGATTTGCTTCGCGAACAGGCGTTTCACGGGCTTCCTTGTGGGATGTACCTCGCTCGTAGCGATGGTTAACCCGGCGCGAGTCATTCTCACGTCGCGAGTTCCGTCTGTGATCCGAGCCTCGGTCGTGACGAGTCTCATAGTCTGCTGGTTTGTATTCGTCTTCTAGGTCTCTGTTGGGCGAGTATCGCTCCTGATACAAATCATTTTGTTCTCGGCGTGAACTCCGCTTGGGTTCGCTTGAGTCCCTTTTTCGGTGTGAGCCTCATTCGTGCTTATCCCCCTCATCGCGCTCTTGGCGTGAGTTTCTCCTGGGTTCGCATTCTTGGCTTTGTTCTTGACGGTCTCCTTCGGGTGTTTCATAGATTAGTCGTCTGGCGACTTTATCTTTTACCTTCGGAGGGACCTCGCGTTTGGATTTCCTTGACTGTTGGTCTGAACGAATTCGCATGCTCATACTGCAACAGGTCGATTCTTTCCGAAAATTCTTTGATTAAATCGTTCTGGGAATCGATTTTGGCTATCAAAGTGGCTAGAACTTCGTCTTTCTCGACTTGTTCCGCCGTTTTGTCGAGTGACGGGATACGTTTACCGTCGTCTCGATCTTTCTTTGATTTGGCACCTCGTGGCTGTCCGCCGTTGAGTGCCGCGTCTTCATTGTCGTGATCACTTAGTTCGTAATCACTTCCTTCGGATTCAACCCATGGGTTTTCCTCCGGATTGATCTCGTTGTCACTTCCAGGCATCTCGTTCGGAAATTTCTCTTAGAAATCCCCACAGTCGGCGGCAATTGTTGATTCTCAACTCGGTCTATCCAAAGATAGCAAGAGTTTTAGGGTTTTTTTCAAGAGATTCTAAAAGAAGGTTTAAGAACACAGAGAGATTATGGAAATTAGGGCTTCGCTTTAAGAGTCAGAGATGGTAAAGCGACAAAAGAGTGCTTAAATCGCCGGAGAGAGATTAGGTCAAATCGGTCTGCTAATATCTCTCTGGAAAAATTGTATTATGAAAAGCGTGAGTTTATTGAATGACGAGATCCCGTTTTATAGGGTTACAAAGTCGGTTTAACAGAATAAAGAAAATATAGATGATAATCGACATATTTCCTGTTATCTCGGCTCCAAATATTATGGGATATTTTCCTTATTTTGGCGCCTTTGCGCCGCGTTATTCTATCTGTCACATCCTTCGTAACCCTAAACGTGTTGCAGTTTGGACCGGGCCGGGTTTAACTTGGTTTTACCGGCTTGGATCTCAAACTTACTTTCCATCTTGGGCCGACCTAAATTCCTGAATGGGCCTTTTAGGGAAAATGCTAATCTTGACTCCAACATTAGTCAACATAGTCATAGATGTTGAACAATTGCGTAGATGTTGTTAAGCTTTATAGATTTAGTCGTTTCTTAGAACCCATTTTAGAGATTCTAAGGTTTGTAGTATTTTCATCTATTGGAAGAAAAAGAGGAATGTCAACTTATAGAAAACATAAGGTTTTCATAGGTGGCCTCCGAAAGAAGAAGCCCTAACAGGTGGAGTACTTTAGCATGGGACTAGGAGGTGGCATACAATACTCATGGATCCAGATAAGAGTTTACTTAAATTCTAAAAGTCTTGCTCAAATATTGATCTCAAGGTATGAAACTAGCACTTGAAACAAGAAACTATGTCACTTTTAAGTAATTCATGGGTTTTTGCAAAAGATATGCACTCTAATCGAGACTTCTAGATTGATTACATATTGATTAGAGGTGTCAAATGGTTGGGGTGTCCATGGACATGACCAGTCCAATTCATTATGGACGGTCATGGTCACGCCAAAACCAAAATGGTCTAAATGGTTTTTAGACTAGTTTGGTCCGTGGTCCAAATGGGCAAAACCAAATGGACATTGGTCATGCCCAAATTATTAAAAACCTAGGGTTAAATAAATTTAATCTTTTTTTCATTTCATTTTCGTCACTTAGTCGAGTTCAAAATAAAAATCAGTTTTTTCGCTAAAATTGGGAAACCGCCAAAATTATAAAATTGATTTAGTTAGAAATGTAACAAGACCAGTGGAGAAACATAAGCGTGGTAGTCCAACGTCGATTGGAGGTTTTATGGGCTGATCCCCACCAACTCATGCTTCAAAGAGATCAGTTACAAGGTTTGGTTCATGTTAAATCCTAATTCATACACGAGTTAAAATTTTGAATTTATGTCATAGTTCATGAATTTTTTTTTGTATCTAAATGTTTCTGTGTCTGAATTTTATCTTTTAGATGGAGAAGACACCCTACTCAGTTAACTAAATTGGTGCATCAACAGTCAATCACTTTAAAAGAAGTCCAAACATGATTTAGTCGACTGATGCCTATTTTCACTGGAATCCATGACTGATGTTGAATTTATATTGGATTGGTTGGATAAGAAACTTGATGGAATAAGGCAAAATAGAAGTCTTGTGAGACTCGGATACAAGAATTAAACAAGAAGAAGAGGAAAAAGTGTAGGAGATGAGTGTAAGAGAGATGGTCAAGATACTCTTTTAAGACATCTCTAGTGCTCAAAGTTTCAGTGGAAGTAGAAGAAACTGTGATAACCGAGCTTGTCACAAAAGGTTTTAGAATGCGTCTTGCTCGGGAGAGTTGACGTGCACGGGTCCGAAGGCCAAAGTTTCTCTAAGAGAGAACCGACTAGGCTCGATGATGAGTCAAGAGAGGAATGCTCGGTACGCAAGTAGTGGAGAGAGAGATATGCTCGGTAACGAGCGTGTTGTATTTAAGTGAAAGCCCGAGCTTGTCGAAAGACGAGCTCGGTTTTTACAGTTCGGGAATGTTTTACTAGAGAGAGAAAGTAGTGAGAAGTGCACAAATCCCAAAAAGTTACATTAATGTACAGTGACGACTCCTATTTATAGTAAAATACGGTCGTACTTTCTACAGGCCGTTGACCGCTTGTCGAGCTCGTGCGGATGGGCCGTACTTGGTGACGAGATGGGCTGAGCCGTACATTCCTTTGGCTGCTAGCGCAGCCGAGCTGACTTGCTATCGTTCGGCTGAGCCGAGCCGAGCCGATGGTAATGGGCTCGGTTCGAGTGTGTATGTTTGGGCCTCTATTGCTTGTTGAGCCGTTTTGCTTCTGTTGGGCCGGCCTTTGTATAAAGAATAAATATTGGGCCTTCTAAGTGGGTGGGGTGCTAAACCCATCTATAACAGTAAGCCCCCCCAGTTCGTCGGTCTTCGCGATATTCGAAGTCGGCGGGCTTGATGATGTGTTTTAGTTGGACCGGTATTTGTTCGGTATAGATCTGGTCGGCTAGTTTTTGGTCTGCTTGCTTTGTCGTTTCTTTCTCGGGGAGTTCAAGAGGTTTCTTCGGAAACAGCTGGATACTGAAAAAGTCGCGTTGGTGTAATGATGATGCCTGTAACTGCTGGAAGCTGAAGAGTTGCGTAGGAGTCATCATTGCGCTTGCCTCGAAATCTTCTCGCTTTGCTTATAAATATATCGCACTATTCCTTTCCACTTTCATTTCTCTCCTCCTGCAGGTATTTCGCTCTCCCTTCTCTCTAGAATTTGCTTTCTCTCTCTAGCTTTTATTGTTGTATTTGTAAGTTATGAGAATCGATTCCAACTCAGCGTCATCTTCGGGTCGGGATCTGTACTCGGTAAGGCTGTCCGAGGGTAATTCTGCTCAATCCAGCTCATCTGTGTCGCAACAGAATTCTTCATCAGGTTCGGCACGAACAGAGGTTATTGCTCGGAGTTTTGAAGATAATCGGGCTCGGGCTCTTTTGGCTTCGTGTAGCGTTCAGAGTTTTCGGGTTCCATACTTGATAGATTCGGAAGACGATGGTGCTCGGCCTTGGTTTCCCTCGTTGACTCAGCATCTAGGCTCTCTTCTAGTGAAGACAGAGGTTGTGGCTATGGTTGATCAGGCGAGGGTTGACAGGATGGTAGTGGAGCCGAGCAGGTCCAAGAAAGCTCGGAAGAAAAACAAAAATGGGGCTACGGATGCTTCGGCGAAGAAGAAACGTCATGCGCGTCCCGTTCTTCCGACAAAATGCACGGATGATGATTTTACATGGCTCTTGGACAACTGTGCTTCCGGAGGTGCTGGTCGGCTCGAGCTTCACAAGCCCGAACCTCATGAGAGACCCTGGGACTGTCCGGAGGGATGGATATGCCTGTATGACTTCTGGTTTAAGCATATCCATCTAAGGTTTCCTTTGCTGAGGCTGCTCGTTGCCTATTGTGAGGAAAGGAGGATCGCCTTGTCCCAGCTGTGTCCGGCGGCTGTTCAGAACCTGGTCGGTTCTATGATTCTGGCCTTCGAGTGCGGCGTAGACAATGCTCTTCGGTTTTTTGAGGAGATTACGTCAATTTCAACGAATCCCATGACCGTTGGGACCCGCTATGTTTGTATGAGGACCAGCTTTGGAGAGAAGGTCGTCATAGGGAAACCATCGAAAGTTGACGACTGGCAGGATCGTTATTTTTATGTTCGGGTCAATTCGGCCTCGGTTCCCGACCCGGAGAGGCCGTACAGAACTCATTGGAATCATCTTCATGGTAAATATTTCTGCTTTTTTTTATAAAAAAAATCTTGATCTTTGCAGGTTGTCGTCTTCGTTCGATCGAGTCTTTAACCAAGCATAACAACCGTCCGTTCGTCCGTTATTCAAAAGGGGGAAAACCGATTGAAGAAATGGGTTAGATGGATCTTGAGGTTGTGAACTATGTCGAGGAGAACCTCACTGGTCGGCAAGAGGGTCCTGTCGCGGCGCAGGTGAATCCCTCCGAACCGCAGGTAAATCCTGTTGACTTGGACCCTAACCGACCATTTTCTCCATGGGTCGGGGAGGTTCCTCCTGGGATGTTTTTTGTGAACGAGTATCATCGAGATTTGTTTCGTCAGGTGTGTCCTGCGGTAGAGGAGGTTGAAGTTGAGAAGAAGAAAAGGAAGAAGAAGAGGTCGCGGCCCGAGAACGCGGTTCCTGCTGAACAAGAGATTCCTCGTGGTCCCGATCGTGAGCAGGAGATCGAGGATAGCGCGGAGGTGCCTCCGTTGGAGAGGAGAAAGAAGAAAAGCAGGCCAGTTGCAGCTACGGTCGACGCTTCCGAGCATCCTGAACTTGGAGGGATGGATCTTGTGGTATGCCCAGAGGTTACGGATGCTTGGGTTGGAACTCCTGAGCGCCTTAATGTTAATGAGGCGGCTCGTGTAGATGAGGAGGTTCCTTCAGTGACTCGCGAGGACGACGGTGCTGACCGAGGTGGGGTAGATGGTCAAGAGGAAAATGAGATTGCTGGATCTCATGATGATAGAAGCATCCCGGATTTGGATGAAGTTGCTGGGCAAACCTTCCTGGGCGGGCCCGATGAGGGCGCATTTTCGGACTAAGGCTTCTCTGTGAGGTATGAAGGTTCGAGGTCGATCATCCGTGATGGGGCGGCTTGTGCGGATTTGTTCCGGATGCTAAGGGACAGTCCTCCGAGGCCATTTCCTCCGGTTGATCACACACGTTTACCCGATCGTAAGAAAGCAGCTGCCAAGGACATGGTTCAGGTAAGTTTTTGGCGTCTTTTCCTTTTTCTTTGGTGATTTCTTAGTTTTGACCCGATCCTTTTATTTCAGGGTCTTGCCAACTACAACCTGCTCTTCGACGAGTATGAGGCGCATCAGGTTGATCTTGAGAAGATGGTCAGTGGCTTGAGAAGGGATCTTGCCAAGGCCAGACGGGTCATTGCCGAGCTCGATGGGTACCGCAAGGCGGCGGCTGCTACGGAGGGGCTTCGCTCATCTCTCAAGATCGAGGAGGAGAAGGTTGCCGATCTGGAGAAGAAGTGTGTTGATCTGGAGAAGAGGATCGCTGATCTTTCCACCGAGAATGCTCGCTTGGATGCTGAGAACAGGCAATGCCTTGCTGATTGCTCAAATGCTCGGGCCGAGGCTGACGATTTAGTCGTTCGGGTATCTGATTTGGAGGCTAAGCTTACATCCGAGTGTGCTCGGCTCAGGGCTTCTCGTACGCGAGAGGTTTTGAAGGAGAGAGAGCACGTGTCGGGCAAGGCACAAGCTCGTCTGTCCAAGATCAAGAGAGCTAACGAGGAGAAGGAGCTCGGGAGGAGGAAGCAGATATTGATGAATCAGGCTGCTGCGGTAGTGTCTATACTGAATACGCTTGTTGAGGAAGGGCTTGCTGTTCCTCCCGAGAAGATCACCAAAGCTGACTCTGATTTCGCTCGTTTCAAACAGGAGCTCGGCGAGTTCCAGTTTACTGATCTGGTCGACGAGGACTTCGTGATGACTCCGCCTAGCAGCCCAGGTCGAGCTGACGGGGACTCTTCGGTGCTTGTCCAGGATCAGCATGGCTCGAACCAAGCGGTAGTGACTCTGGGAGTGGCGAATGATCTTCGTCTCGAGAGCGCATCGGAGGATCAGGTCGCGCATCGTTCTGCTGAAGCTTCTTAGTTTTAAACGTCCTTTTCTTCTCTTCTTTTGTAATCGTGTTCATGCCTTGTGCATGTTTGTATTAGCTAAGGATTTTATTTTCCCCTCTTTTTTTAATATAATGAATATTTGGACCATGTCCGTTTTCGATTTGCTCGTGGTTTTCTGCGTGATTTTTTTTTATTCCGCGTACTTGTCCTCGGCAATGCTTTAGTTGGGTTACCTAGTTAGTTAGGAGCGAGCAGAGTGCTCGGGTTACCCCGTAGGACCGACCAGGACAGTTATGCAAAACTGGGTTCGGCTTAATTTTTCTGTCAGTCGTCCTTGTGCGGGAACTGGGCCCGGCTTACTTGGTTGTGTGGGATTTGAGGCTGTGCTCGTTATCCTACAGGCCGGGTGCGAGTAAGTACTCGGCTTACCCCTAAGGTCTGATCGGGACTGTAATACCCCCGACGCGGACTACGGACTATAGCCGAATCGGTGGTGCCACAAGATGTCAAATATCGCCAATGTCCCGGCACTGCCCATAGTCTGGCCGATCCACTATCGATATCCGACCCTCTCGACTCAGGCCTAAGGCTTGCAAACCCGTACCCGAGCCAAGAGTTGTGTCGACTTAGACAAAGTCGAGTATCATTAGGCATCAAAGGTTTTATGTCTCGCAAAATACGTGTACCTCGCAAATAGTAGTACGTATATCATTAGCAAGGCCGGCCTGCCTTATCGAAAATTGAAAACCGTAACAATATGAAACACGTACTTAGATTTGTTGATCAACCCACTTTACAAATATATTCCGGTCACAACCTATGTCCGAATCCGCCCACTACCCAACCTAAGGTTTCCTGCGAGACAAAAGTTGTATAATGAGCAACCGTATGGGTTACCCAGTGAGTCCAGAACCCTCTACACAAGCGTTAGTATCCCAACCCATCCCCATAGCCGAAGCATATTACAATATCAAAGACAAGCACAATGCAGCGGCATATAAACAAACACAATGCATAACACGATCCCTTATCGTGAATGCCTACAATGTCCAAATGAAGACACCTAACACACGCAGAGGCCTCCTAGATGCGTCGGACACCTCCCCCACTTGGTCACTGGTGGCTCCTCCCGACCCCTCACGATCGGCACCACACTTAATGCCTGGCCAAGGGAGCGACCCAAGTACCAGTCCGAGCTGCTCGGCTAAGGGAGCTACCCAAGTACCAGTCCGAGCTCTCCTATCACACAAGGAGTTAACCAAACGGGAGTGCCAGAAGCATCCTCTTAATCCATGCCATGCAACGCTTTCTGGGACGGTCCGCAACCAACCCCGTACTTATACACATCACACATTTCTGAGTGGATACCTTCCACCTCGTACTTATCTCATTCCATTTCCGGGATGATCCCCTAACCGATCCCGTACTTATCACATTCCATTTCCGAGTGGATCTCTATCCAACCTCGTACTTATCACATCAATCATTTCCGAGTGGATACATTCCATCTCGTACTTATCACAACAATCATGCATGCATAACTCAAGCAATCAATGCTCTTAAGGATAAATACTCGCGGTATTTCAATCCATAAGGTGATACCTGCACAGACACGTTAGTCCTAGCTATCGGGACTCACGCTCAGGTTTTTGGTTTGGCAGAGGTTCGGTTCCCAAAGCACCACGTTCTTCACCTCCCGGCCCGCCTTTCCTACTCTCCGAGGTCTCCTAATCCGCTTCCCAAACTTCCGGAACGCTCATCCTTCGTCTCACGATCGATCGGGTCTCAGTCTCTCCTTTCCGATGACTTTCTCTCTCTACCCGACTTTCTCTCCTTTCTCTCTCTAATATTTCGGTTCTGGTCTGAATTGTGTGAGTTTCTCAAGGGGAAAGGGGTCCTATTTATAGGAAAAATAAGCTGGTGGTGGCAAATCCCGATGGCGGCGTCCGATTGGCCGGTTCCGGTGGCGAACATGCGTCGCAACACATCGGCGACACCTTGCGTCTTCCCGGCGGCGACACCTTGCATTCTCCATGCAGGAGGAAACCTCTGGAGGTGCTGTGGCGCCACCAAGCAATGCCCAGGCGTTTCCACCCTTCCATCCATGCACGGCGACATGTCGTGCTTCTAACCCGATTTACCCAATTTAGTCGCAACGCGAATATCTCTTAAACCGTTCTTTCTTTTCAAATTCCGCTTCGACCCAACTTCTTAGTTTGATCTCCTCTATCAGAAACATGTGACGTCCCACATTCGTCAATTTTCGGAATTTCCCGCCGTTCCTCGTCCGTCTTCATTGTCCTTCGACCATCTCTTAATCCGCTCGTCCCAATTGAATTCTGACTCGACCAAACGTCTTAGAATGTCATCTTTGGCTAACGACATCAATTTGATGTTGATCGCACAACTTTGAATTCTCGTCGATCTTCGTCTGATCCATTTTCTTCCGTTTCGGCCATACCGACATTTTCCGGACATTGTAGGATATTGCCTATCTTCTGATCCATCTTACGTCTCGGTTAAATCCCGCATTGCGTAGTCTTTCCTCGTCCGTATGTTACTTCTTTAGACGGGTCATTACATTCTCCCCTCCTTATTAGAATTCGTCCTCGAATTCCAATAGTCGAATCGTCTCGGCTTCCTCCGTCTCATCGCGTCTAGTACTTTCCGTTGTTTGACGATTTACGGTTTCTCTTGCATCTGCTTCCAAAATTAGGCTCCGTCTTGAGTCTTGAGGTAGCACTTGGTGTGCTCGTTCTTGCACCGTATTCTTTATCCTCGCCTCCTTTTTGATCTTTCCTCCATGGTTCTCCGGGTTCCTCGTCGATCACCACTCCTTCTCGGCACTTAGCCAATCTCCGTTCCTCCTCGGGGTTTGCCTACTCTTTTTCCGTGTCCTTAGTCGTTCCTTGTTCCTCTTCGGGGTCCGTCTATTCACTCTCCACGTCTGTCTTGCATGGCCTCAATGTTATGATTCGTGGTCACTCCTTCCCAGAGCTTCCTTTCTCATCTGATCCGCGGTTTAATTCTCACCGTAAATGTCTTGGCCATAATCGTCAATCTCTTGGCCAACTTTCCTTAGTGGCCGGTTACTTCACGTAACCTTTCTGTTTCCGTCGCTTCGGTAAATCTCGTTCATTCTTGTATGAACGCCTTCTTCTCCCAAATCCACGATCATTCTTCGTCCCGTCACTTGACGTCTTACTTCCAAGTTCATCCAACTTCTCATAGCTTCCAGTAGCTGATCCAACACTCATCGATCTCAAATGCTCACCGATCTCAAGATGAGATTGTGATGTTGATGATCCCGCTGAAACTCTTGTCAAGATGCAACTACCTCCTCTTAGTCGATCTTCTATCTCGCGGTTGCCGATCCCGCAACGCTCAACACTGGCCACAAACGTCCGCCTTAACCACCCACCAGGGTTTTTCACTATAAACGGCCTGCTCGGGTAATGGCTCTTGGTGCTGGGCTTTTAGGATAGGCTTCCTAAAAGTCTTACTACTTTTCTATCCTAAGGTTTTTGGGAAATCACCTCTTCCCGGTAACCTAAGGATCACTCACCAACACCAACCACAAATCACGCAATGAATAAGAGTTAAGTCAGAACCCATACATACCTCGCTTTCATGGGTATGATGCGGTCCCTGCAACAAAAATAAACTCCTAACTTACTATACTATACTACAATCCCAATCTTACTCTTCGTCCGTTCTTCACATTGGATCGTCACTTGATCCTTGAGCCGACGATGGGCATTCCACCGGAGTTACCGAAGAGGGGGATCGCACGCCCAAGTCTTCTCGGCATCCTACAAATCTCGATAACAAGGTGAGTCTAAATCCCCAACCTATCATTCTATCGGCATTTGGACATCCGGATTCTTAAAAAGTTGGTTGCGACTCAAATGACTCGATAAAACGTTTTGAAAACTCTGTCCCGTGAGCATGATCATGAACCATGCTCTGATACCACCATTTGTAACACCCCCGACGCGGACTACGGACTATAGCCGAATCGGTGGTGCCACAAGATGTCAAATATCGCCAATGTCCCGACACTACCCATAGTCTTGCAAACCCGTACCCGAGCCAAGAGTTGTGTCGACTTAGGCAAAGTCGAGTATCATTAGGCATCAGAGGTTTTATGTCTCGCAAAATACGTGTACCTCGCAAAATGTAGTACGTATATCATTAGCAAGGCCGGCCTGCCTTATCGAAAATTGAAAACCATAACAATATGAAACACGTACTTAGATTTGTTGATCAACCCACTTTACAAATCTATTCCGGTCACAACCTACGTCCGAATCCGCCCGCTACCCAACCTAAGGTTTCCTGCGAGACAAAAGTTGTATAATGAGCAACCATATGGGTTACCCAGTGAGTCCAGAACCTTCTACACAAGCGTTAGTATCCCAACCCATCCCCATAGCCAAAGCATATTACAATATCAAAGACAAGCACAATGCAGAGGCATATAAACAAACACAATGCATAACACGATCCCTTATCGTGAATGCCTACAATGTCCAAATGAAGACACCTAACACACGCAGAGGCCTCTTAGATGCGTCAGACACCTCCCCCACTTGGTCACTGGTGGCTCCTCCCGACCCCTCACGATCGGCACCACACTTAATGCCCGGCCAAAGGAGCGACCCAAGTACCAGTCCGAGATGCTCGGCCAAGGGAGCTACCCAAGTACCAGTCCGAGCTCTGCTATCACACAAGGAGGTAACCAAACGGGAGTGCCAGAAGCATCCTCTTAATCCATGCCATGCAACGCTTTCCGGGACGGTCCGCAACAAACCCCGTACTTATACACATCACACATTTCTGAGTGGATACCTTCCACCTCGTACTTATCTCATTCCATTTCCGGGACGATCCCCTAACCGATCCCGTACTTATCACATTCCATTTCCGAGTGGATCTCTATCCAACCTCGTACTTATCACATCAATCATTTCCGAGTGGATACATTCCATCTCGTACTTATCACAACAATCATGCATGCATAACTCAATCAATCAATGCTCTTAAGGATAAATACTCGCGGTATTTCAATCCTTAAGGCGATACCTGCACAGACACGTTAGTCCTAGCTATCGGGACTCACTCTCAGGTTTTTGGTTCGGCAGAGGTTCGGTTCCCAAAGCACCACGTTCTTCACCTCCCGGCCCGCCTTTCCTACTCTCCGAGGTCTCCTAATCCGCTTCCCAAACTTCCGGAACGCTCGTCCTTCGTCTCACGATCGATTGGGGCTCGGTCTCTCCTTTCCGATGACTTTCTCTCTCTACCCGACTTTCTCTCCTTTCTCTCTCTAATATTTCGGTTCTGGTCTGAATTGTGTGAGTTTCTGAAGGGGAAAGGGGTCCTATTTATAGGAAAAATAAGCTGGTGGTGGCAAATCCCGATGGCGGCGTCCGATTGGCCGGTTCCGGTGGCGAACATGCGTCGCAACACATCGGCGACACCTTGCGTTCTCCATGCAGGAGGACACCTCTGGAGGTGCTGTGGCGCCACCAAGCAATGCCCAGGCGTTTCCACCCTTCCATCCATGCACGGCGACATGTCGTGCTTCTAACCCGATTTACCCGATTTAGTCGCAACGCGAATATCACTTAAACCGTTCACTCTTTTCAAATTCCGCTTCGACCCAACTTCTTAGTTTGATCTCCTCTATCAGAAACATGTGACGGCCCACATTCATCAATTTTCGGAATTTCCCGCCGTTCCTCGTCCGTCTTCATTGTCCTTCGACCATCTCTTAATCCGCTCGTCCCAATTGAATTCTGACTCGACCAAACGTTTTAGAATGTTGTCTTTGGCTAACGACATCAATTTGATGTTGATCGCACAACTTTGAAGTCTCGTCGATCTTTGTCCGATCCATTTTCCTCCATTTCGGCCATACCGACATTTTCCGGACATTGTCGGATATTTCCTATCTTCTGATCCATCTTACATATCGGTTAAATCCCGCATTGCGTAGTCTTTCCTCGTCCGTATGTTACTTCTTTAGACGGGTCATTACAGGGACATTGTGCGAAAACTGAATTCGGCTTATTTCTGTCGATCAGCCTTGTGCGGGAACTTGGCCCGGCTTATGTATCGAACATTTGGCCAGAATGTCGATTTGTTCGGGAGATTGAAAAGTACTTAATAAAGTTTTATTATTGATATAGCTGAGCCTCGTGAGAGGTTGCCTACGTACCCCGAAAGGGGATCAAGCCGATCGTAGTTCACTTTACATATTACTCGAACTCGTGTATAGCGAGCTCGGTTTGGAGCGAAATGCTCGTCTCTCGTTTTTTTTTTTTGAGCGCGATGCTCGGCTTTTCCTTGAGCGTGAGATGCTCGGTCTAATAGTAATACCTTTTGAGCTTGTTTGCATTCCACGAACGTGGAATGGCTTCTCCCTTCATCGTCACGAATTTGTAAACGCCAGGTTTTACTATATTTGAGACGATGTACGGACCTTCCCAGTTTGCGCCGAGTTTCCCTGCTCGGTATTCCCGTGTGTTTTCGAACACTTTTCTGAGGACGAGGTCACCTTCTGCAAAACGCCAACCTTTAACCTTCTTGTTGTAGTGTCGGGTGATCTGATGTTGGTAGTTTTGGAGACTTAGAAGTGCTCGGTCTCGTAGTTCTTCCGCTTGGTCAAGGCAGTCGATGATCATGTTGTTGTTAAGCTACTCGTGCTCGGGCGCAATGCTCAGGCGAATTTTCAGGACGCACATCTCAGCTGGGGACATTGCATCCATTCCGTGAGAGAGTGAAAGGGTGTCTGGCCAGTTGATGTCCTCGGTGTGGTTCGATGAGACTAGAGGACGCCATCGAGCTCGTCGGCCCAGAGGCCTTTTTTGCTCTCCATTCCTTTCTTTAGTCCGTCAATAATCGTTTTGTTGGTTGCCTCGGCCTGCCCGTTGCCTTGTGGGTATCTCGGGGTGGATTTGCTTAGGCGAATTTTCCATCTTGCGCAAAATCCTTCAAACAGATTGGAGATGAATTGGGATCCGTTGTCGGTTACGATCTTGCACGGGACACCATGGCGACAAATTACGTATTTCCAGACGAATTTCTGAACATTGAGGTCGTGGATTTCCGAGTAGGATTCGGCTTCGACCCACTTGGTAAAGTAGTCCGTCATTATTAGGATATATTTCTTTTGGTGCGAGGCCGGGAGTGGCCCGACAATATCCATCGCCCATCGCATGAAAGGGTAGGGGGTTGTTGCAGTGGTTAAGAGCTCGGCCGGTTGGTGTATGCTCGGTGCATGCCTTTGGCATTTTTCGCATCTGGCCACGTAACTTTTGCAATCGGCGATCATGGTCGGCCAGTAATGGCCGTGTCGTTTGATTTTTGCGGCTAATGCTTTGCCGCTTGTGTGGTTTCCACCTGCTCCCTCGTGAGTTTTCTCAGTGACCCACTGGATCTCTTGCCCGTTTATGCACCGTAAGAGGGATTTGGACGCGCTCCAACGAAACAGTTCGTCTTTCATCATTACGTACTGTGCACACCGGGCTTTCAGCCGTCGAGCTGCCCAACGATCCTCGGGAACCTTCCCATTTAGTATGTATTCTCTTATTTCGTTCCTCCAATCGACGGCATTTGTTGGCTCGGGGCTGGTATCCTTGACGACTTCTTCGTTGCTTTTATAAGCATCGTCCATTCCCTCATCTTCCTCGGTGATAAGGAGTACATCCTCATCTAGTGCGATGCTCGGTCGAGCTATGCATTCGACTGGAATGATTCGGCGGAGAGCGGAGTCGGACGTCGATGCTAGGGCGGCTAATGCGTCCGCTGAAGAATTGTCACTTTGGGGAATCTTTGTTAGCGTGATTGACCCAATTCGTGCAACGATTTCTTGGACGAGTTTCAGGTATGCATCCATGCACTCGTTCTTTGCTTCGTATTCTCCGTTAAATTGGTTTACAACGAGTTGCGAATCGGCGAACATCTCTACTTGCTTTGCCCCAAATATTTCGGCTAGACGTAGTCCCGCGAGTAGCGCTTCATATTCGGCCTCGTTGTTAGAGGCTGGGAAAGCCAGTCGGAAAGATTGCTCGATCAGTTCACCGGTTGGGGATGTTAGCTTGACTCCTACTCCTGAGCCGTTTCTTGATGATGAACCGTCTACGAACAGAATCCATTTTTCCTTCGGGGCCTGAGCTTCATTGATAGTGAGCTCGGGTGGTAGTTCGATGAGGAAGTCTGCGAGGACCTGAGCCTTGGCACTTGTTCGGGGTTTGTACTCGATGTCATATTCGCTTAGCTCGACTGCCCATTTGGCGATTCTTACTAATTGGCTCGGGCTATGCAGTATCGTTCTGATTGGTTGATTTGTGAGCACGACCACCGAATGTGATTGAAAATAAGGGCAGAGCTTCCGAGCTGAGACGAAGACGGCTAACGCGAGCTTCTCAAGTGTGTTGTAGCGTGTTTCTGCGTCGTCGAAGATCTTGCTCGTGTAGAAGATGGGTCTTTGGTCACCTCGGTCGTCGCGGACGAGCACACTGCTGACTGCCGAGGTTGATACAGAGATGTATAAGTACAGCGTCTCTCCCTCCTCGCGTTTGGCTAAAATTGGTGGGGTGGAGAGGTAGGTTTTTAGCTGTTGAAACGTGTCCTCGCATTTGGCGTCCCATTCGAATCTTTTATTCCCTCGGAGGAGATTGTAGAACGGGAGACATTTGTCAGTTGATCGTGAGATGAATCTGTTCAAAGCCGCGACGCGCCCGGTTAAACGTTGGACTTCTTGGGTGTTTTTTGGGGAAGGGAGCTCGGTGATCGCCGTTATCTTTTTTGGGTTTGCTTCGATTCCTCTTCGGGTGACAATATATCCGAGGAATTCTTCCGATGTGACGGCGAATGTGCACTTCGCCGGATTCAGTTTCATTCCATACTTGTTCAAACTTCCGAAACATGTTGCCAGATGGTTGATATTGTCGTCCGCCGAGGTGGATTTAATGAGCATATCGTCGATATAGACCTCCATCGTTTTTCCGAGTTGATCGTCAAACATGCGATTGACGAGACGTTGGTACGTGGCGCCTGCATTTTTGAGTCCAAATGGCATAACCTTATAGCAGTAGGTTCCACGGTCGGTGATGAAGGAAGTCTTCTCGCGGTCGTCGGGATGCATCATAATTTGATTGTATCCTGCGAAGGCATCCATAAATGACAGAAGATCATGCCTGGCTGTCGCTTCAACGAGCCTGTCGATGTGCGGCAGGGGAAAACTATCCTTGGGACATGCCTTGTTCAGGTCGGTGAAGTCTACACATACTCGCCACTTGCCGTTTTTCATTTTTACCACGACGGGGTTTGCCAGCCAGTCTGGATATTTTACTTCGGGGATTGAGCCTACCTTTGAAAGTCGTTCTACTTCATCGTTGACGGCCCTAGCGCGCTCGGGACCGAGCTTCCACCTTTTTTGTTTGATCGGTTTGAAGATCGGATCGACGTGTAGCTCGTGGCACGCGATGGTCGGGTCGACTCCGGTCATATCGCTGGTGGCCCAAGCGAAAGTTGTGGCGTTTTCCTTGAGAAATTCCACGAGTTTATCCCGTAGTTCTTCGCAGAGGTCTGCTCTTATTCCCACGCAACGCTCGGGATCTTTTATGTCGATGTTGACTTCTATTACTGCATCTTTCTGCGGCCGATCGGGCGGCGGTAGCTCGATTCGAGGCTCTGCGACTAGATACGCCTGTGATTTGCGACGCATTTTGTGCTCGATACGGAAGCATGTTCGGGATATCTTCTGATCTCCTCGTAGTGTAAATACGCCGAATGGGGTGGAAAATTTGACGCATTTATGATAGGTGGACGGGACTGCCCTCATTTCGTGGATCCAAGGCGTTCCGAGGATGACATTGTAGATAGATGGTCGGTCGACGACCACGAACTTGATCAGCTTGGTGATTCGGCCGACATACATGGGAAGTTTGATTGTTCCGATTGTGTTGATTGAGTGGCCCGAGAAGCCGGTTAGTGGTCTCGTCGATGGCTTGATACGGTAGTCGCTGAGTTCCATCCGTTGTAACTTCTCTCTGAAGATTAGATCTACCGAGCTTCCGGTGTCTATCTGGATCTTCTCGACTTCGCAGTCTCATATTCGCATTGCGACGACGAGTGGGTCGTTATGCGGTCGGTCTACGCCTTCGGCATCTTGTTCAACAAAGCTGATTTCACTACCGATCATGAGCTCGTCGTTGGCGTTTTGTCGGTAATGCTGGGCAGCCATGGCTCGTCGTTCATACTCCTTGATCGATCGCACTGAGTCGTTTACCATTGGTAGTCCTCCCATAATCATGTTTATACGTCTTCTCGGCGGAGGTGTTCCTTCTTCATCCTCTTCGTTGCGAGCTCGTTTGTTCGCAGCTGCCTTGTTTGCGTCGATCGTCTCAATTTCCTCGGCGAAAGCTACTTGCTTCTTTCGTTCTTCTTGGACGAGCCTGAAGCGCTTGGCTTCGTTTTTTGGTTGTGTTACCTGGTTGATTTGCTTCGGGGAAGGTTTGCTGCGATCTAGTATTAGCTTCTTCCCGTCCTTTTGATAGTCAGCATAGAGCAAAGCCAGAAGGTTTCTGCACTCCTCGGTGTTGTGGCCTCCTCGTTGATGGTATTCGCAGAATGATTTGCTTGTGTAGCCTCCGTGGGTCCATCTGTTCCATGGCTTATTCGAGTTTTGTCCTTGGTGACCTTGCGATGACCGCTCCTGCTGGTGATTCTACGAGCGATCGGGGTGATCTTGCCGACGGTCTTGGTAGAGGAAATCCGCATCCTGTTGCCGGTCCAGTGGCTGATCACTGACGTAGTAAGACTTTCCTTTCCTTGTGATCTCTTCCTATTTGGTTTTCTTGTAATCTTGGCCGTAATGTTGCCGTGGTTCGTACTGATCGTTGAGCTTCTCGGTTCTTTCCTTTGATGTCGAACTCTTCGGGCCATATTTCTTTGCCAAGGTTTCCTTTTCCTCTTCGAGGTCGATGAAGATTGACGCTCGGTGGAGGGCGTCCTCGAGCGAACTTGGATTATTCTTTTTTAACTCTTCTCGGAAACTTGATTCATACCATAGACCGTTTCGGAGAGCGGGTATGCCCTCGCTGTCGGTGATTGTAAGTTTAGCGAGTACGTTCTTGAATCGGGTTATGTACGACCGAAGGCTCTCTTTTTGTCCTTGTGTAACGGCCCATAGGTCAGCGTTGGATACTTCCTCTTGTATGTAGATTGAGTAGTGCTTTACGAAGGCATGTGTTAGATCGTCGTATCCATCTATGGAGTTTGGTTCGAGGCGAGAGAACCAATCTAAAGCTGATCCAGTCAAGTGCTCTACGAACAATTGGCAGAAACCCGCGTCTCGTTGTCCGATACTGAAGTGAGTTCGGCCATTGCTATGCGGAAGGATGTTAGGAACTGTCTCGGTCGGACTTTCCGTCGTACATCATCATTTTGATCTTGACATTGGAGGCTGGATGCTCGACTTGAATGTTCATGAGTCGCTGAGTGAAAGGAGTGTTTTGTGTTTCTTCTATTACACGGTCGATTTTTGGTGCCGAGATAATGGCTTGATGGACTTTGGACGTCACGTTTTTCAGCATTAGTTTTAAGTCTTCGATTTCGTTGTCTCTGTGCGTGTTAAGCGCTGAGCTACTCGGGATTCCCGTGCTGGGAGTCCGCTCGTCCTCGTTCTGTTGTGATACCGCTCGGTTTCTGGGATTTGGAGGCGGTGTTTCTTCAAATAACGCTCGGTGGAGACGAGTTCGGGGAACGGATCCTTGTTGACTTGCCATCCGTAAATCGTTGATTTGTCCCTGGCAAACTGCGTGTGCCGTGGCAAGTTGGTCGAAGCGTGCATTGCTTCCCTGAGAGAGTTCGGTTACTTGAGTCATGAGAGTTTTAAGTAAGGTGGACATGTCCTGCTCGTTTGTCTGAGCTTCTGCGACTTGCTGAGGTCGTTCGACATTTTGAGGTTGCTGCTCGGGGCCGGCCGGCTGAATGATTGGATCTGCAACTTGAGAAACGTGCTGATGCTGGGATTGCCCCCTCGCTTTCGAAGCTGTTTCCGAGCTTGTTATGTCTTCGACGAGGACGTAATCCTTGTTGGGTGGTGCTCCTGCCATCGTTGAACATGTCCGTTAGTGAAGAAAAACTTTAAGTCCCCACAGACGGCGCCAATTGTGATAACCGAGCTTGTCACAAAAGGTTTTAGAATGCGTCTTGCTCGGGAGAGTTGACGTGCTCGGGTCCGAAGGCCAAAGTTTCTTTAAGAGAGAACCGACTAGGCTCGATGATGAGTCAAGAGAGGAATGCTCGATACGCAAGTAGTGGAGAGAGAGATATGCTCGGTAACGAGCGTGTTGTATTTAAGTGAAAGCCCGAGCTTCTCGAAAGACGAGCTCGGTTTTTACAGTTCGGGAATGTTTTACTAGAGAGGGAAAGTAGTGAGAAGTGCACAAATCCCAAAAAGTTACATTAATGTACAGTGACGACTCCTATTTATAGTAAAATACGGTCGTACTTTCTACAGGCCGTTGGCTGCTTGTCGAGCTCGTGCGGATGGGCCGTAGTTGGTGACGAGATGGGCTGAGCCGTACATTCCTTTGGCTGCTAGCGCAGCCGAGCTGACTTGCTATCGTTCAGCTGAGCCGAGCCGATGGTAATGGGCTCGGTTCGAGTGTGTATGTTTGGGCCTCTATTGCTTGTTGGACCATTTTGCTTCTGTTGGGCCGGCCTTTGTATAAAGAATAAATATTGGGTCTTCTAAGTGGGTGGGGTGCTAAACCCATCTATAACAGAAACTGAGAAAGATGAGTTGAGATATGAGTTGAGTTTGGTCTCTTCTTTTTTTTTTTTTTGGTCAACTGTTTGGTCTCTTCTTCTACATGTTTTTGTGAACTTATGCCAATCTAACATGTATTGCATTTATTTTAATTGGTCTCGGGTTAAATTTATTTTAACCGTATTACTAAGTTACTTTCTTATATACGATGTTTCTAGATTTGGAATGTAAATCCCTTTTCAAACATATTAGATTTTGAATCAGGACAATTTTTCTTATTACAAAAAGAACATTTAGTAAAACATTAACTTTTTAATTTTTGCTTTTCAAATTTAATATTGGATCTACACATGTTCATATAGTATAGGTCTGAGCATTCAGTTATTAGTGTTGAGTTCATATTGGTTATGTTGATTTTGTTGAGATATATGTTTTTTCAGATAAAAATAATTTTGGATCCATATTAAAACAGTTAGAATTCCGGTCGGATTTTCGAGTCAGTTCTACCTGATCTATTTTCGTTTGATCTTAATATTAAAACCCTGTAAAGACCCAAAAAATTTGGGCTGGCTCGGGTTCTAATATTTCACGGACATTTAACAAATATTTGCAATCCGAAAACACTCAAAAGCCTAAAAAGTACCTGAAAACCCGTGAAAATATGTGTAAAATATAATATAATCAAATATAGAAAATATATCAGAAATTTTTAAAATTTTAAAAAATCCAAAATACTAAAATTGTACCCTAAAACCCAAAAATAAATAATATATTTAATATTTTGGGACATTCAGATATCCGAGCAGGTCTCTGATAGGAACCAAAACGGATCGAGACCCAATTGATCGAGACCCGTTGGTAATGAACAATAAAACTTAATATGATAAAATACATATACTCGAACCTTATCTAAACCTGTTTTTCGGGTCGGATCAAGTTCAGCTTTTTAGATCCAGATAAATATGTCCAAAAATATGGTGTACTATAAATCTATTAAATTATATATAAGATTAACTTTCTAATATTTATAGTTGTTTTTGTACTAAAGCTCATAAGTTAGTTTGTTAATGGTTGAGAATTCTTATTTATAATTACTATATATATATATATATATATGTATCTATGGACCATACTTGTTTAATATTTATTTTTTTCATGTAATTTTTTCGAGATTTGTAATTCATCAATTCAAAACCAATATATCACATTTATGGATACTATATATAACATATACTCTTATAGAAGGCTACCTTTATTACAAAATAATTTCAAGCTCAACCTATAACAATACATGCAAAATTAATTAATTTTGCATACACAGTGTACTACATAATTTCAACAGTGGAAACTCTGATTCTCGTTCAATCAACATTTTCTTGTGTAATTCCATCACAAACCCCATATTTTTTCCGATGAATCACTAGTAAGAGGAAGAAAAATAGGAATTATATATCAACAGATTAATTTACATTATCTGGATTTCAAATTTAAAATTTTAATATTAGACGAATAAAATTTATTTAAATATGAAATAATATTAGTTAAAGTTTAAAATTTGGCATATGAGATCATAAAAGCCTAAAATCTTTTTTCATAAATTTTTCATTTATAAACTGAAAAACATATAACTCAAAATTTTAATTATAACAAATTAATATTTTAATCTAAGAAAATACCATAGTTTTTATTTTAATTACAATCATACAATTTAATTCTTTATTATTTATAATGCCAAACAATTTTGAAAATGCTAAATAAAAGAAAAGCTGTTTATTGTCATTTAATTTTGGAAAGAAAATCTTACAAATATTTAAAAAAAACTTACAAACAAATCTTTCTAAAATAAACGCCAAATTATTTCAAAATATATTTTTGGTTAAGATATTTTTTCATAATATATTTATTTTTGAAATTTCATTAATTCAAAATTAAATAATCATATTAGTAAATAATATTTATTTGTGGAAAGTATTTAGTCAAGTGCATGCTTTTAATATATGATTTATATTTTCGATCCTTTTTGTTGTCAAAATGTAAGTAATATTATTATTTTTGTATATTTATAAATCAAACAATTGAAATTGAATTTTTAACTGAATATATTAAAATTTATAAATTCAACATAATAAGTAAAATAATAGTTTACATTTATAAAATGACATATATAACTCATTATTTTAACCATCACAAATTAAAATTTTAATATTAAGAAAATGCCATTATTTTTATCATAATCATACCTTATTTTTAATTAATTTTATTGGAAATAAAATCTTACAAATGTTGTAATTTTCAAAATCACTAAGTTTTAAACTGAACAACTCCAAATCATGGTGGCCAAGGTCCAATCTACTATTTTTTTGATGTATAATCGCTCGTAGGCAGCATTGTTTAGAACAAAGTTTTTAATCAACATTAGTTTCAATCTAAACAAACTACTTCTAATATTTTCATAACTTATAGAAGACAACAGACAAAAATAAGATTTACAGGATATCAATCTCATTTTGAAATTTTTAAAACAAGATTTACAGGATATCAATCTCATTTTGAAATTTTAAAACAAGAGCTTCTATCATCGTCCAAGCTCTTGTGGTCAAGTGGTTGGGGACGGGTCTTGGACGCTAACACGTTCCGGGTTCGATCCTCCTTCCATGCGAAACTAAGTCACATTTGTTTAAGGACATCCACATGGATATGGGCCTTGCTTTAGGGGCCCATTTGAATACCCGGAGAGAGGGTTTATCCATGGGCTACACCTCCCCTTGGGGATTAGTCTGAGCCCTTCCATAGGCTCGGGATACCCCCAAGTTAATCAAAAAAAAAAAAAAAAAAAAAAAAAAAAAAAAAAGGCTTCTATCATCTCCCTAGGATGGAGAATGTATTTTTTTTATTGAGTGAAAAATGCACTTGTGCATCTTCTGTTTCTGTTTGTAGCCGCTACATCTTAGTTTTCTGATAGATTTTTTCCTAGCAAAAAAAGAGATTAAATATATAATATATTTAATTACTCAAACAAAATATATCAAAACACTCATAAGATATATACATTTTTTTTTTCAAATCATATAAAAATCTAGACGTTATTTTAGAATAAAAATTAATTACATCATTAGTATATTTTGGTTTTATAAAATAAACAACCATAACTTATTTTAGAATTTTTTTTTAATGCCAATCGGTTCCTATTCAAGTTAACACATGTATTATAAAAGCTTTTATAAATACCAGGTCTGTGAAGCAACCGTGGTCTAGTGGTCAAGTGGTTAATGCTTTACACCGGCAGGTACTGGGTTCGAATCCCCGAAGGCGCAGTTTTACAAGATTAATGGAGGCAATCTTATAAGGAAGTTTTCAGGAGCAGATGGAGCCGTTGATCGTGACCGTTGATGGATTCTCGTAGAACGGAGGTAGTATTATCTGTTAAATTGGCCTTGTAATAGTTCTCATAATCTGTATCAGCGTTAAAAAAAAAAAAAATACCAGGTCTTTCATCCGCGCTACGCGCGGATACATATTAATAATTTTACTTATATATTTTTTCTAAATTAGTTTATATTTAATATTAATAAAGTATAATTTTATTATTGTTTATTCAATTTTAATATTTATATTTTACAAGAATATTTTTATTTTGACAAATAAGAAAAAATTTAGTAACAAAATAATTTTTGGTATTAGTTTTTACTAAAAGTTTTTACTAAAAAAACGTGATATTCCATTTTTTATATATTTGGTTAAAGTTTATTCTAATAAAATAAATTAAAATATTTTATTTTTAAAAAATTATGATTAAGTTACTAAAAATATAAATTTGTAATCAGAATAGTAAATCAAATTTTTTACTTAGTGATTGATGTACATCCATTATTGTTTTAAAATATACTCTTTTAAACCTTTAACAGCCGCAATCAATTTTTAAACAACAATATATTACTTTAAAACCACAAATACGTCTAAATGAGTGTATGTATGCAGAGAAAATTTAAAATATAACATTTTACCATATAGGTCAACATTCATGTCGACTATTTCTTTAAACTCGTCATAAAACTGAATTCTAAATCTTTGCCTTTCAATGATATCGTCACCTTGATTTTTTTGAACCATTGTTGTAAGTTGAGTAAATTGGATTTGAAATTTTTGGGAAGTCACTTTGTAGCTGTTCTTGTTATCACTAAATTCAAATTTTTTGATTTTGTAGACTACATCAGCCTTAAGGTTTGATTCATAGTAGTATATCCGGTTACCAGATATGAATGCGTGGATAACAGTGCCCTGCATTATTTTGTTAAAATTTATAAGTAATTGTGTTAATTAAATATTGAATAGATGATGTATTAATAAATTTGCTAATATTTTTTGATCAATGAGAAGGAGTTCAAGACTCATAAGTAAACCTTCTTTTTTTTTTTATGTTTCGTGCCTTCTAAAAGTGAAGTTATCTAACCAAAACTTCTTTCTTGTTAAAATCTTTGTGAAGCTCGCTCAAAAACAAAGAAGCAAGTGGTTGGTTAGAAAAAGAATTGACCATTGCTTTATCAAATTATCTTTGCCTTTCAAGAAATATTTTTGATTTAAAAATTTGTGTAAGCTATTGGAATTTGAATTGCTTATTTATAATCAACAACAAAAAGTTTTAAAAAGAAAACTTCTAATTATAAGGAAGAAACTAATTTCCTTATTATAATAGTTGGAAATTATGTTAATCAAAGAAAATGTAAATCATGTACGTAATATTTAATTATATTTTTTAAATTTTATTTTTCTTTTTTTTGAACATCAATATGTACATTATTAAATTAAATAATACTTATTTGATATTTTGTTTTTGTGAAAATTTATGTATGTTTTTTTATTTCCATTTCTATGTTAATTTTCTTATTTATAAAATTGTGCTTCTTATTTTCATTTCTATGTTAGTTTTCCTATTTATAAAATTTTGCTTATTTCACATTATGTTTTTCTATGACAATTTATGGACATTTTTTATATCCATTTAGTTTTACTATTTATAAAATTTAAGATTTGTAAATTTTTTCAATTTTGAATGATGAAATGGACCATTGATATTGAGTTTTTTTAAATCCTATGTGGACACTCTCAAATGCCTATAGCTTCCACTTTTATATTATATATGAAGTTTAAATATTTACATTATTTTTATTTTTAAAAATACTTAAATGCTGATTTTCTGCAGAAATCATATAATACAACCTTATTTATTTATTTATTTTTAACAATATAATCTTTCCATCATTTAAATATTTTGAGCTTTTTGTCGTTTCTTCCTCTATGTTCACAAGAAACATATCTTGCTACGTTTGCCGTAGAAAAACAAATTTCAATTTAGAAAGATAAAGCTAAAGTAAAAAATCTCATGAATTAGATTCTTACTAAAAAAATTTACTTTACTTGGAAAGAAATTCGGTTGATGAGATCTGTGACGACCGTTCCACTTATTTGGCGGAGACGGCAAATCATCTAAACTTTTTACAATTATTTTATAATTAATTTAAATAATAAATTATTTAAATAAGTCTTAAATTATTTAATAAAATATAATTCGTTTCAATTCAATTTTTCAAACACACACCGATATTTTTGAATATATAAATAGTTTTTTTTTAACAATTACAACACGCAATCCCCTATAAAATGAGCATTCGAGCAAATACTACTTTGAACCGCTACTCCGCAATTTCTCTAACACCTGAAAATGGGTAAAATAGAGGGGAGGGGGGGGGGGGGGGGAGACTGAATAACAAGTTACCCAATGTTGATGTTATTTAAGGAACTTTAATACTTGAGAAACAATAGGAATTTAGACACATTAAACCAAAAATAGAACATATTTCTCATTAATAACTTACATTACATTTCCTTTACTTAACCATTGACTTATATAAGTATTTTTCACTTCTTTATTTAACTTATTGTTTTCTTTATTTATTTACATACGGCGAAGCCAACCCCTTTCTCGCATTTTGGATTGGTTCTCCCCGTTGTCGGCCCTCTAAAGCCAAATAGACTACAACGGGCTTACAATGCGAGAGCCTGTAGTCCAACAAACAAAGTTCTTCAACGGGCTTACAATGTGAGTGTCCACATAACTACATCACCAAATGGACTACAAGGGCTTACATTGTGATCGTCCCTAGTCCAACAAACAAAGTTCTGTAACGGGCTGACAATGCGATCGTCCGCAGAACTATATCACCAAATGGACGACAATGGGCTTATAATGCGATCGTCCGTAGTCCAACAAACAAATTTCTGCAACGGGCTGACAATGAGATCGTCCACATAACTACATCACCAAATGGACTACAACAAGCTTACGATGCGATCATCTGTAGTCCAACAACAATGTCTTTTTATTATTATATATCCTTTATTTAATTCTTTAGCTTATCTCTTCATATACTTATACTTTAAGATTTAGTTAAACATTTCTATTTCAAGACTTAGGATGTAAAAACACATATTACTAAACTAGTATAGAATTACGTAGATTCCACCACTACAAGAAATTCACGTATTAATACCCGAAAAACGCTATCTATGGATACGATAGCGTTTAGTTAAACGCTCTGTCATCGCCCGCGATAAAAAGTCTGGCACTTTAGATAGCGTTTTTTCTAAATGCTATGAACTATATTTTTAAGATAGCGTTTTATTGTCTGCAATAGGTTAAATTTCAACAATGTTTTAATGTCTGTAATAGGTTAATATACGGTAACATTTATTCAGTATTATAAAGTAGCTATATAATAGCATTATGCAAATGTCATCCTTACATGTTTTTGTTCATCATGTATAGTAGGCATTTACATATTTGGAATTTGGAAAATATTAATTTAGTTTAAATACATTTAATTTTAAAAGAAAATTCTAATTAATTTATAAATCAAATACAAAATACAATAAAAAAAAATACAATAACTAAAGATACAGAAATGCAAAAAAAAAAAACAAATACAGAATTGCCAAAAGAAAATACAGAATCGTAGAAGCCAGACAACTCCGGTGGTTGCCGGAAAACATGGCGCCTCCGGTGACGAAAATGACGGAGAACTCTTCGGGTCTGGTCTGATTAGTCTTTTTTCACATCCCATCCGCTTCATCCTCTTCTCCAATCCCAGAACGATTCATCTTGTTCCCCAAACACATTGTCTTTGTCTTCATCATTACCTGCAATTGATAGATTGACAAGAATCAGTAACCTAAAATTCAAGTTCGAGTAAACACAATCACCTGTAAATAGCAAATCAAAATTAAACAGAGAAGAAGGCTTACCGATTTTAACGCGAGAGCAAGAGCGGCTCTCAATGTGTTTTCGATCTGAAATTGGAGTTTGAGAACAGATTAACCAGCAATGGATTTTTCGATCTCGAATTCATATTCACCTTTTTCTTTCAATCCTTAAACGAGGATACAAAAAAGGAAGAAGAATGATTTGGATTCGACTTAGGGATAGATCTGAAATGTTTTGATACAAAAAAATGGGGAAGCAAGTGGTATATGCCATGGTGTGAGACAGGGAAGAAAAAGGTAAGCACTTAGTTAATTAGGTTAAATAGAAACAACGGTTGAGATTGAAAATTAGAAAGAGATCTAACGACATGTGATCCGCATGATGATGTATTATCTAATAGAAATATTTTTAAGTTTGACTAATATAAAGTAACGAAAAGTAGACATAAAAATAGAATAAATGGTTAAAACTATTTTTTTTTTAAAAAAATTTAAAAGTATAATACATAAAACTTTTAAAAAGTTTTAAACTTAAAAGCGATTTAAAATATTAAAATGAGTATATATAAATAGAAAAATAAATTGTAAGTGTAACTTTTGTGATATATGGTTAGGGTTTGAAGTTTTTGGTATAGGATTAAGCTTTACGTTAGGGTATGCGATTAATGTTAATTTTAAAAAGATTATATTTGAAAAATAATAATTTCATTTATAAATGTTATATTTGTTCATTTGATATGTTATAGTAGCTAGCTTTTTTTATTTTCAAACCCTAAACCCTATCTATACCCTAAAATAAAACTGAAAATTTGTTTTTTATTTTATATTTTCTTCTTATTTTATGACTTTTATTAAATTTGCAATGATAATGTTTTTTTTTAATATTTTGGACAACAATAATATACTTATAATTAACTAAAAAGCTTTGTTTTACTGAATTATCAAGATAGATCAATCAAAAATATATATAGCCACAATTTAATTTTTTCTCATCGCCCTAAGTCCTTTTCACATTCTTATATACACAACGCAGACTCAACAAAGATCAAACCAGTAGCTTAACGACACACCGACAAGTACATGAATGTACAGAAGAATTACATAAATTTGGTAAATTTAATAAGATATATATTCATCATGTATGGACACAAACAACATGGAAATAACTCAATGGAAGAAACAACTTGAACAGGCTTGACACTTAAACAAACTCTCGTAGATAGATCACACAACAGCCAGAAACAAGCACACACATGTGTGTGATAAGAATCTGTAATAGCAGAGTGCAAGAGAGAGTAGTGATGCGTCCTTTCGGGTTCATCTCATTACTTCAGTACACTGCAGACATTACAAGAAAACAGGGCATTTACCGACGAAATTATCGATAGAATAAAATCCATCGGAAATAAACAACGATAAAACGACGACTTTTCGCCGGGACGTTTTTCGACGGAAAACCGTCAGAAATTTCCGACGGTTTCCGACGGGTTTCTCATTTCGTCGGAAACACCCGACGGAAAACCGACGGTTTAGAGTTCCGTCGGTTTTCCGTTGTATTTTGATCGGTTTAGCGTCGGTTCTATATAGCCGTTAATGTGACCGTTTGGTCGAGTAAAAACGACGGATTTCCGACGATATTCGTTCTACATATACCTTATGCCTCCTCTCTTCCCCTCCACACCTATCCCTCCATAACTCTCTCTCTCTCTCTCTCTCTCTCTCTCTCTCTCTCTAATACTTCTGGTTACCAAGAAAATGTTTTCTTATAACTATTATAGATCGTGGATGGACGGAGTTAGCATTGACGAGGCAACGAAGCTAGTGTACATGGAATATGCACTCGGTATTTCAGAGTTTATGTCGCTAGATTGCAATCAACCACATACGCTGAAAACCGGTAAGTTAAGATGTTCATGTACTAATTGCCGAAATTTTAGAAATGTTACGATTGGCGAAGTATGGTTTCACTTGTATTCAGTTGGGTTTATGTCGGGTTATAAGATTTGGTATCTTCATGGGGAAACTTCGGATCATGCAAGTAGTAGTAGAGAACCTTACGGTAGTACTAGTACTAGGGAACCTAATGTTAGTTCTAGCGAACCTTATAGTGCCGATGTAGATTTTGGTGTAGGCACCATTCAGAGTGTTAATGATGCACATAGAGAAAATATTCCTAGGGTAGATACGGAACCAAATGTAGAATCTAGGAGATTTTTTGACATGTTAGATGCAGCGAAGCGTCCGCTTTATGATGGTTGTAGAGAGGGTCATTCGCCGTTATCATCTACTACAAGATTGATGGGCATAAAGACGAACGACAATCTGGCGGAAGAATGTGTGGATGCGATTTGCGACTTTATTAAAGATATTCTTCCAGAAGACAACCTTTCACCAGGTTCATACAACGAGGTCGAGAAACTTGTTAAAGGGCTAGGATTACCGTATGAGATGATAGATGTGTTCATCGACAACTGTATGATATATTGGCGAGAAGATGAATACCGTCTGGATTGCAAATTCTGTAAGAAGCCGCGCTATAAGGATACAATGGGAGAGCTAAGGTTCCGTTCAAGCGAATATTGTATATGCCATTAACCGATAGTCTGAGGCGCTTATACTAATCGGAGCGAACTGCGGGGGAAATGAGATGGCATGCTGAGCATAGAAGAGGAGCAGAGATTGCATATCTGTCGGATGCTGAAGCGTGGCAACATTTTCAGAGAGTATATCCAGATTTTGTATATGAGCCATGTAACGTGTACCTCGGATTATGCACAGATAGTTTTAACCCGTTTGGAAGGCATGAAAGACAATATTCGTTGTGGCCTGTGATTTTGACTCCTTATAACCTACCGCCGAGTATGTGCATGCGTCGAGAGTTTCTTTTCCTCTCCGTACTCGTTCCCGGTCCAGAGCATCTGAAACGATCACTTGATGTATTCTTGCAGCCATTAATACATGAGCTGAAAATGTTATGGCTGCCCGGTGTTGTAGCATATGATGTCTCATGCAAGGAAATTTTTTTGATGAGGGCTGCATTGATGTGGACTGTAACACTCTCGGCGCGGACTACAAACAATAGCCGAGCCGGAAGCGCCACAAGATGTCAAATATCGAAAATGGTCCAGCCGTGCCCATAGTCTAGCCGGTCCATTGTCGATATCCGACCCTCTCGACTAAGGCCTAAGGCTGGCCAACCCGTAACCGAGCCGAGAGTTGTTTTAGTTTGGACCAAACTAATATCAGTGGAAACGTGGAGTTTAAACAAATACATTTTATTAATATTATATAGGATCTATTACAAAATGTTACCCAAAAACACTACCGTTTATTGAGCTCAAGTCCAAAAATCCTATATAATAAAATCTCCACGATCGTCTTACACTCACAACGCGGAGCTACACCAGCGGCCTAACGTCCGAACTTCCCTCTAGCCCGTTTATGGTTTCCTGCGAGACAAAATTTGTTTAATGAGCAACCATATGGGTTACCCAGTGAGTCCAGAACCCACTAACAAGCATTAGAACCCCAACCCATCCCATAGCCGAAGCACAATGCAATAAACATCACGCAAGCATCAAAATGCAATAATAACATCAAATAAATGCGCAATGCGAAAGCATATAAAATAACACTGCAAACATGACTCCAATCATGAATTCAAAACCCGTCTAGGCCTTTCTAGACAACCACATGCAGAGGCCCCAAATGCACCAACACCACCACCCAAATCTCTCTCTCGTGGCTCCTCCCGCACAATCACCTAAAAGGTTCATGTCCGGCACTACACCCGAATCCACGGGAATCGTGTCGTCACACGTTACTCGGCCTTGGGAGCGACCCAAGTACCCTCCGAGCCTTCTCCGAATCCACGGAGGACCTCCGAATCCACGGAGTTGGGTGGTACCGAGAGCATTTTCCTAGAGTATCTACGCATACTCTAGGATGCACATCCTAGAACAATATTACGCATGTTCTAGAACCAAAAACACGTCTAATCTGCATGAATCACTCAACATGTAGTTAGCAACACAAATCACACGGTGTAGGGTCTTGCAAAGGATCCGAAGATCACGGCAGCCGCTACAACCGTCTTTTAAAAACGGAAGGGAGACTCGCGTGGATCAACGATCTCACGGAGCAACCACATCCTCACCCATACGGGAAAACCTATTTTCCACAATCATTTCCGAGTGGATCACAATCCATCCTCGTACTTATCTCATATCATTTCCGGGTCTACCTGATCCTGACTTATCACATTCCATTTCCGAGTCGGTTCCATAACCGAACCCGTACTTATCACATTTCATTTCCGGGTCTAACGGATCCCGTACTTATCACAACATGCATTTCCGAGTGGATCCCATATCCAACCTCGTACTTATCACAACAATCATGCATGCATCAATTCAATCAATAAGGAACACAGTTGTCGTAAAACTCGGCCCATGCATCAATATAATATCAGATTAAGATGGCACCTCCGTGCTTATCTTAACCAATCCTGCATCACACACGTTAGCATGACACACAACCGAGTTCACGTCCAACTGGTCCTCATGCAACACACAAGCACACAATGCACTTAAGGATAAATACTCGCGGTATTTCAATCCTTAAGGCGATACCTGCAAAAATCTCGTTAGTCCTAGCTATCGGGACTCACCTCTCCGGGTCCGATAACCCTAGACCCTGGTCCGTCCTAACTCTGGGACTTCTCTTGGATCTAGACACAATGATCCTAAGTCAAACACGGATTAAGGTTTAAACTAATCGCTACTCGAATCTAACGCTTACCGACCACCTTCCGTAAAGCGTACCCGACCGCCCGTCGGTACCGTCAACGGAACAGCGGAACGCCCTTCGGTACACTCCCACTAGCGCTTTCTCTCTCCCGGGTTTCTCTAACTTTCTCTCTCTAAGCTGGATGTTCTCTCTCTCTAGAACAGGTTTCTGGTTAGAGAAAGTGTCTACGGCCGACCGGTGGAATTCCCCCGATGGTTCGCCGGAAAACGCTTCCGGACCATCGGGAACTTCCTCCGGTCCGCCCAGCCTCTTTCTCTCTCTACTCTCTCTAGAGCGGTTTGCTCTGATTTTTGGATGAGAAAAATGGCTGGGGAGGGCTAGGTATTTATAGGAAAACTAAGGGCGAGGTGGCAAAAACACACGGTGGCTTCCAGTTGGTCCGTTCCAGCGGCGGCCATGCGCGGCGACATCTGGCCGGACACTCAGCCACCACTAAGCTCCTCTAGCAATGCACGGCGACATCTGGAGGACACTCAGCCAGGCCCAGGCGCAGCCAGCCTGCTTCTCCATGCGCGACGACACCTCGAGCTTCCACAAAACACCTCGTGCTTACCCTTTTACACATCATGCTTCTGCGCACACCTCGTGCTTGCGCTTTACACCTCGGGCTTCCTAACACCTCGTGCTTCCGGAACTAATAACTCAAGCATGACACCTTGTGCTTCCGACCGTCGAGCTTTCGCCCCGTCGTGCTTCTAACCCGGAGTACCCGATTTAGTCGCAACGCGGATATCTCTTAAACCGTTCACTCTTTTTAAATTCCGCTTCGACCAAAAGGCTTAGTTTGAAATCCTCTATCACCTCATAATAACGTCCCAACATTCTAAAAATTTCGGATTTTCGGCCGTTCCTCGGCCGCCCTCCTTGTCCTTCGACCATCGCATAATACGCTCGTCCCAATTGAATCCTGACTCGACCAAAAGTCTTAGAATATCCTCTTTAGCTAACGACGTCAATTTGACGTTGATCGCACAACTTTGAATTTTTGTCGATCTTCGCCGGATTCATCCCGACTGGTCGTATTCCTCGTACGGACGTTTTACTTCCTTGGGAGGTTCATTACATTCTCCCCCACTTAAAAGAATTCGTCCTCGAATTCTAGCGCTGAAGAAACCACTACGCTTCTGCTGCGCTGATACATCCATCTTCACTAACACCATTCCTTAGGCTTGTTTCGTTGGTCATATCTTATTCTGGTACCTTCCAGGGTTCAAGGCTGCAGCTCCAATTGCCACATTGTAACTGCACCTTGAATCGTATTTGTCTCCTCTTCGTTCTCGTCTTCTCCTTCGTCGGACCTTCTTCCGACTTACATCCTTCTCTATTTTCCTCTCCATTTACTGCATTGGCTCTCTCCCGTCTCGGTTACTCACACAATCACTCTGCTCTCACTCTCTCAATCTTTTTGTCTCGTCGAGATATCCCTTACGCGACCGTATTCATATGTGCTTGGGACTCCCAGTCCTTTGCTGGTGATTACGGAATCACTCCTCCTCTTTTCACGCCTTTCATTGTCTCCGCTAGCTTGGTATGCATCTTCTTCTTTCTGATCTCTATCATATTCCACTAACCTCTCTTCCGAATATTCGTCATACCATCTTCTCAACCATTCTTTATCCGGTCTTCTCTTTTCTCGGGATTCACCTTACCCCAATGTGAATCTTCACGCCTTGGTTCTTGATATACCATGGATTTTAGGGTTTTTAACCATGGTATATGTGTCATTTATCGAGTCTTTTACTATGTTTTAGAGTCTTTTCAGGTGTTTATTAGGTACAAGCACATTTGGAGCATATTTGATGATTATGGCACTTTCTGGAGCTAATTGGAGTATTTGGCCGAGAGATAGACTTAACTGTCAAGATTTCAGAGACGCAACGATCGACACACTTGCGGCATCGATCGTTGCACCAGCGAGATGGGCCAAACGACGGTTTAATGAAGAATAATGAAATTGCAGTTTTACCCAGAAGTTCCTGATATTTACAAAGAAGCCCCAAAACGTGTTTTAGGATTATAATTAGGTTTTATAGCCACTTGTTAGAGGAGGCTTTTCTTTCGTTAAGTTTTACTCAGAGAGAGTGAGGGGCTGATCCTGATCTCGAAAGAGACTTGATTTTGAACCCCAATTCTTATTTGATTATATGATATTTGGTTTTCTACCTATGATATTTTCTGTCTCGATGAATATGTATGAGTAGTTTACCTGTTAGGTTGAAGGATTCTCATTAAGGATTTCAGATAATTATAGTTTAATTAATCTGTAGAGATTCATATCTGCTAGTTCTTTATCTAAGTTGTTCTTAATGCTTAATCTGAAGTAGCTAATCAGAATTATGATGTTAGGTTGATTAATTCAGCGGAAGTTGGTTAATTTAACTAGAAAGAACTTAGATAAGCAATTAAACTTCTCGCAAACGGAAGTTTGGTTTAGGATAATTGTGAACATATCAAACTTGGAATTAAAGCTGGTTTAATCTGTTAGTTCTCGCAAACGAAAGTTTGGTTTGCTGCACTTAGACTTAGAGAATTATTGCAAAGGAATTTGGTTAATTCTATATCCGTGTTTGAGTTCTAGAACAGTTATTGATTAGATCTAAATAGATTGATTGCTTGCGTTCCTGATTTCCTGAGAACTCCTGAAACCTAACGCTTTGCCTTCTTGCTTACAAACTCACTTGATTTACTTTGCTGTTTCGTTTACTGTTTCCATACCTGCTTCGCTTAATTAAATCTGAACTATTAATAATCTATTGTGTGACTGAGAGTCCTTGTGGGATTCGATACCTTATATACTACGATTGCATTAACTGTGCACTTGCAGTAGAATAGGGATAAAACTATAAACCTATCAGTTCTTGCTCATATCTAGTGATTCTCCTAATCACTTCTCCGTCTTGTCCATCATCTTAGGCGATATGCCTCACTGTCTAGTCCTTCTCCTCATTCTCAGGTTCACTTTCATACTTCCTTTAGCACAATACTTTTTCGTGAACCTTCTCGGTCTGCCGATTATCCTCACGGACGTGGTCGATCCTTCAATGTCTTTCACGCTCTTCCAATCGTTCCTTACTCAACCTCCTTCGGTGTATTGTCTTTGCGTTAACCTCCTCTTCCCAGAACTTCTCGACTTCTGCTCTTCTTGTTGCACATTCTCATTACTCGTCTCGGCACAACTCCCCTTAGTAGTGACTTTTACTCCATGTCTTTCTTCAAACCTAATCATCGATCCTTCTTAACCACTCAATGATCTTTAACCCGCAAATCCGTACCGGCTTCTTTCTTGCTTTGATCTTTCTTCGGTTACACCACCATTTGACCAATATACCGCCCTCGACTCCACCATTTGTATCTCAGTCTTGTCTCTTGAGATAGAAACGAAAGGAACTCCTTTCCTTTGTTCTCGTCCTTTGTTTGCGACCCATCTCCAATGGCCATAACCTCCATGCTCCCTCCTTATGCAAACATATCCTGCCACAAAATCTTGTTTCCTTACTCTGACCTTCTGATTCCGCAACTTCCTTTCTTTTCCTCGATCCGTTCTCCTTGGTAGTCCTTTATAGGATACTACCTCCTTTCTTTCTTACTCCACCACTAAATGCCTTCTATGACCCTCGTTGTCTCCTTGGACATGGCTTTTAACAACGCCTTGTCCGTTTCTTCCATTAAGTCCACCTGACTTAGGTAAGTACCTTCTCTGGCTTGATGAGCCTTCGTACTCGGTAATGACTCTACCACAGTCTTTATCCCATTGCTCGTATCCATTAGAAGCAAACTCTTCTCCACTGTCATCCTTTCACGTTCAAGTGTCTTCATCACGGTTAATCCTTATCTTTCGCTTTGTGGGATAACACCATCTCGTCATCACCTCACTACTCATTTACCCTAATCTTCCCAATCTTTCCAAGTCGTTTCCCCAGGTCAGTAACCTACTTTACGGTTTGTACCATCATTCTTCCTTGCTGTCCCGAAATGGGATGCTATCCGCTTCTCTTCCTTACTCCGTCACACCTTCTCGTCTTCAGGGAAGTAGCTTAGATAGATTCCTTGTCAAGTCCTCTTGACCTGAACTAAGCTCCTCCTTCATTCTGATCCGGGTAAAGACTTCTCCTAAGTCTTTTCTTCATTTCTCATGTTCGTGAGTTAAGACCAACTCGGCCCGAACTCCTCTCGCTCTATGCACCATTACTTACTAAAACCGCCATCATCACCAAGGGGTAATCATTAGTTCAGCTTCTTGTATGAACTTTTCTCCGTTGGCTTCATTGCTCAGTCTGACAATTTTCATTGCCATTACCTCCTGCTTTGCTTCGTTCATGTGAGGACAGCACCGTCCTTCCTCACCACTCGTTTGTCCGGATTCTCAACTCCTTCTATCCGGTTCATGGTCCCATAAAATCTTGAGTTGTCACTTTTCCCCAAAAGTGACTACGCACGACTTGGTCTGCGACCGGCTCTTCTCAACACGTTGCTCAGTCTTGATCAACTGCTTACTCCTTCCTTGCCAACTGATCCTCCTGATCCTTGGCTTCCATAAAACTCTTGCAGGACTGACTCCCTGATCCGTCATCTCCACAAAACCGATTCCGGCCGATCTCCTCAAATCTGATCTGCTGCTTTCACACAATCAATGCTGGACGATCCTCCTGATCTTCCAGATCTCTCCATGCCCTTTCCGAACTAATCCGTGAGCCTTACCGCCCCCACCGGGTTAAGGTTTCTTGGGTTCCGGTTTAGGTAACTGGTTTTAGGAACAAGCTTTCCTAAAACACCACTTCACAATCTTAAGGTTTTTGGAAGCTCTATCCACGAAAACCTATGGATTCTCACACCACCTTAGGAATTTACTGACATGCAAAATAGTACTCACCTTACTATTTTCATGCATTCGGTCTCATCTAACTTCCTAACTCACTTTCCGGTTTCATATTATAATTCCCGCATATAATATAAACCAATCAAAACATCATGCCAACTCAATCACACACAAAAGGGAGTTAGAACCCAAACGTACCTTACTCGGGGTCTCAAAGATATCATGAAGGTTTAAACAATCCTACACTCTAGGGATTTACCTTCCTTTTGCCACGCGTTCTCGATCCGCTCCATCTCCAGGTTCCCGAAAATCCAAATGGATAGTGGGCTCCTCGGCTTACCTTCGTTCAATCCGCCTTTCTCCGCTGCATCCAATAAAGGTAAGTCATGAAACCCCACCTAACCCACTATCTTTGGACGTACCGGTTTCCTAATGTTGTGAGTGCGACCCATTCGACTCGATAAAACATTTGAAAACACGAGTTCCATAAGCATGATCATAAATCATGCTCTGATACCACCATTTGTAACACCCCCGACGCAGACTACGGACAATAGCCGAGCCGGAAGTGCCACAAGATGTCAAATGTCTAAAATGGTCCAGCCGTGCCCATAGTCTAGCCGGTCCATCGTCGATATCCGACCCTCTCGACTAAGGCCTAAGGCTGGCCAACCCGTACCCGAGCCGAGAGTTGTGTTAGTTTGGACCAAACTAATATCAGTGGAAACGTGGAGTTTAAACAAACACATTTTATTAATATTGTATAGGATCTATTACAAAATGTTACCCAAAAACACTACCGTTTATTGAGCTCGAGTCCAAAAATCCTATATAATAAAATCTCCACGATCGTCTTACACTCACAACGCGGAGCTACACCAGCGGCCTAACGTCCGAACTTCCCTCTAGCCCGTTTATGGTTTTCTGCGAGACAAAATTTGTTTAATGAGCAACCATATGGGTTACCCAGTGAGTCCAGAACCCACTAACAAGCATTAGAACCCCAACCCATCCCATAGCCGAAGCACAATCCAATAAACATCACACAAGCATCAAAATGCAATAATAACATCAAATAAATGCGCAATGCGAAAGCATATAAAATAACCCTGCAAACATGACTCCAATCTTGAATTCAAAACCCGTCTAGACCTTTCTAGACAACCACATGCAGAGCCCCCAAATGCACCGGCACCACCACCCAATATCTCTCTCGTGGCTCCTCCCGCACAGAGTTGGGTGGTACCGAGAGAATTTTCCTAGAGTATCTACGCATACTCTAGGATGCACGTCCTACAACAATATTACGCATGTTCTAGAACCAAAAACACATCTAACCTGCATGAATCACTCAACATGTAGTTAGCAACACAAATCACACGGTGTAGGGTCTTGCAAAGGATCCGAAGATCACGGTAGCCGCTACAACCGTCTTTTAAAAACGGAAGGGAGACTCGCGTGCATCAACTATCTCACGGAGCAACCACCTCCTCACCCATACGGGAAAACCTCTTTTCCACAATCATTTCCGAGTGGATCACAATCCATCCTCGTACTTATCTCATATCATTTCCGGGTCTACCTAATCCCGTACTTATCACATTCCATTTCCGAGTCGGTTCCTTAACCGAACCCGTATTTATCACATTCCATTTTTGGGTCTAACGGATCCCGTACTTATCACAACATGCATTTCCGAGTGGATCCCATATCCAACCTCGTACTTATCACAACAATCATGCATGCATCAATTCAATCAATAAGGAACACAGTTGTCGTAAAACTCGGCCCATGCATCAATATAATATCGGATTAAGATGGCACCTTCGTGCTTATCTTAACCGATCCTGCATCACACACGTTAGCATGACACACAACCGAGTTCACGTCCAACTGGTCCTCATGCAACACACAAGCACACAATGCAGTTAAGGATAAATACTCGCGGTATTTCAACCTTAAGGTGATACCTGCACAAATCCTGTTAGTCCTAGCTATCGGGATTCACCTCTCCGGGTTCGACTACCCTAGACCCTGGTCCGTCCTAAATCCGGGACTTCTCTTGGATCTAGACACAAAGATACTAAGTCAAACACTAATTAAGGTTTAAACTAATCGCTACTCGAATCTAACGCTTACCGACCACCTTCCGTAAACCGTACCCGACCGCCCGTCGGTACAGTCAATGGAACATCAGAACGCCTTCGGGACACTCCCGCTACCGCCTTCTCTCTCCTGGTTTTCTATAACTTTCTCTCTCTAACCTGGACGTTCTCTCTCTCTAGAACAAGTTTCTGGTTAGAGAAAGTGTCTATGGCCGACCGGCAGAATTCCCCCGATGGTTCGCCGGAAACCGCTTCCGGCTCGCCGGGAACTTCCTCCTATCCGCCCAGCCTCTTTCTCTCTCTACTCTCTCTCTAGAGCGGTTTGCTCTGAGTTCGGGATGAGAAAAATGGCTGGGGAGGGCTGGGTATTTATAGCAAAACTAAGGGCGAGGTGGCAAAAACACACGGTGGCTTCCGGTTGGTCCGTTCCGGCGGCGGCCATGCGCGGCGACATCTGGCCGGACACTCAGCCACCACTCAGCTCCTCTGGCCATGCACGGCGACATCTGGAGGATACTCATCCTGGCCCAGGAGCAGCCAGCCTGCTCCTCCATGCGCGACGACACCTCGAGCTTCCATAAAACACCTCGTGCTTACCCTTTTACACATCATGCTTCTGCGTACACCTCGTGCTTCCTAACACCTCGTGCTTCCGGAACTAATAACTCAACCATGACACCTCGTGCTTCCGACCGTCGAGCTTTCGTCCCGTCGTGCTTCTAACCCGACGTACCCGATTTAGTCGCAATGCGGATATCTCTTAAACCGTTCACTCTTTTTAAATTCCGCTTCGACCAAAAGGCTTAGTTTGAACTCCTCTATCACTTCATAATAACGTCCCAACATTCTAAAAATTTTGGATTTTCGGCCGTTCCTCGGCCGCCCTCCTTGTCCTTCGACCATCGCATAATCCACTCGTCCCAATTGAATTCTGACTCGACCAAAATTCTTAGAATATCCTCTTTAGCTAACGACGTCAATTTGACGTTGATCGTACAACTTTGAATTTTGGTCGATCTTCGCCCGATTCATCCCGACTGGTTGATATATCATGGTTTTACCCAGTTTAGACCATGATATAGATGTGTTTTTAGTGTCTTTTGTATTCGTTTAGAGTCTTTTACAGGTTTTATCAAGTTTGGAGCTAATTGGAGATATTTGGAGCATTTTGGGACTTTTGGGACGTTTTGGCCGAGAGCTGAAGTCACTGCCTGATTTATTGATCATGCATCGACCGACACACCTTGTGCATCGGTCGACACACTACCGAGATGGGCCGTACACGTCGGTTTAATGGAGTTATGAAGATTTGCAAAGAAGCCCAAGATAGTTCCAGTATTTACACAGAAGCCCCATCCGAGATTATGCCTATATATACTAGTTTTTGGTGTTTTATTTAGGGACGCTTTGATACTTAGAGCTAAGAGATTTCTAGAGCTTTTAGGGCTGATCTATTTCCTGTATTCACTTATTTTGGAGAAGATTTCGAACCCCTTTATCTATTTAATTTCTTATATGCAATCTATTATTTCTTTGATTATGTTTTCATTAATCATGTCTGAGTAGATCCATAGTTGAGTTTAGGGTTTCTCGTTAGGGTTTGATGACTTGCTAGACTTGTTTAATTCAGTTAGGATTCACATGATTAGAATGTTCTTCAAACTAAATTGTGCTTAAAGCTAGTTCTAACCTGATCAATTAGAATCTAGATCTGAGGTTGCTAAATACGTCACGAGAGTGGGGTTTAGGAATCTGAACTATTTAGGTTGAGCAATTAAATTATTCGCAAAGAGATTTGGCTTAGTTTAATTGTGAACATATCGAACTTGAACTTAATGCTAGTTTAATCTGTTAGTAATTGCAAAGAGATTTGGGTTACTGCACTTAGGCTTAGAGAGTTTTCGCAAAGAGATTTGGTTGACTCTATTCCCGTGATTTGAGTTCTAGAACTGAGTTTAATTTGATCCTGACTGATTAGCTTGTCTGCTTGTCTGATTTCCTGAGAATACCCTAGGCTTGACGCTTTTAGTTTATTGCTTACAAAACCGATTCCTGCTACTGTTTACTTTCTTGCAACGCAATTTATTTACTTCACTACTTGCTTTATTTCTAGTTTAATCTCTACGTTTCTGTTTCTATTGAGACCAAGTGTCCCTGTGGATTCGATAACCCTATATACTACTTTGACATTGCTGTGCACTTGCATTTTAGAATAGGGTAAAACTTAGAACCTATCAAGTTTTTGGCGCCGTTGCCGGGGACTCTTTGAGTCTTCGATAGGACCGAACTTAGGGTTTTTACTAGAAATTTTTCTTTTTGTTTTTGTTCTTTTTCGTTTTTATTTTTTGATTTTGCTAACTTTTTCTCTGTTTCTTTCTGTCGCAGGTACGATTTTCGCCTTGCGTCGACCGTTGCACACCTTGCGTCGATCGACACTAGGCGATTCTGAGATTGAATCGATCGTTGCACTGATAGCATCAATCGTTGCTGGACGATTACAGACAGTTTATGCCAACGCAGAAAACTCGAAGTAATCCGAACTCGAGCTTGGTTAATCTCAATCTAGAGGAACTTGGACGTTTAGAAAGAGCTAACAGAAGAGAAAGAAGAGAGAGAATGGTACGAGAACGTTTGATCTTGATACCAGATGCTGAGGGTACCCTGAGGGATCCGGAGAACAATCCTTACAATGCTGCTGGGCAAAGGGTTGATGCTGAAGGGAATGTCATCCCTGACCCTCCTGAGCAACTGCAACAGGAACAAAACCAGGGTCAAAGACAAGCTCAAGATAGACGGATGGTGGTTCATGAGAGGACACTAGCTGACTACAACAGACCTGATGAGTTTCATGCAAACCGAGCAGCTTTAGTGCTTCCTGCCTTTGAGAGGAATGACTTTGAGGTCAAGACCATCTACTACCAGCTGATGAGACAGATTGCTTTTCATGGTCACCAAGCGGAGCAGCCTATGGATCACATTGATCGGTTTGAGGACATAGTTACTGGCATGAAGTATGAGGGAGTGTGCCCGGACTATCTGTTCCTTAAGTTATTTCCACACAGTCTTGCTGGAGACACTAGTGTATGGCTGAGGCAGCTGGCGCCTGGCCAATATACCACTTGGGCAGCTTTAAAGAGTGAGTTCCTGCGTCACTTCTATGATGATGCGCGTTCAGACCAGTCCAGACAGGACATACTCACTTTCTCCCAATGAGCTGTGGAGCCTTTAAAGACTGCCTGGATAAGATTTAAGCAGTATCAGCGTGACTGCCCACACCATGGATTCACTGAAGTTCAGCTGATTGGTATTTTCTTCAGAGGAATAGATCTTCCATATCAGTCTGCGCTGGACAATTCCAGTAATGCCAACTTCAACACCAGGACTCCTACACAGGCTAAGCAGTTGATTGAGAATCTGATTGGCAGCAACAGCTGCAAGACTATGGATGAGAGGAGAAAGAAACCTAGTGGAAGTGTTGATAACTCAGAGATGGCTGAACTGAGATCCAGAATGGACAAAATCTGCACTCTTCTAGGTGAGAAGAAGGCTGTCCACTTTGCTCAAGAAGTAGAGGTAATTCAGACTGAGGAGGACACTCAGGAAGAAGATGTGAATTTCATCGGAGGATCTGGTTTCCAAGGAAACAGATTTGGATATCAATCTGGAAACAGATTTTCCGGTAGAGGACAGACCAGTAACTCCCAGAGAGCTTACGGATCTGCTTTTGAGATTAAAATGGAGACCATGATGAACAAGCTGCTGGAGGGACAGATTAAAAGCGACGCAGACATACACAAGAGAATAGATACAGTCCATAAGGAGCTAGATGGGAAGATTGAATACCTGAGCACACATATGAAGGAGCTTGATGCTAAGGTTGCGAGAACTGCTGGACATGCTCAGAGGGAAAATGGATATCTTCCAGGAAGAACGGACGCTAATCCCAAGTACCAATGCAATGCAGTAACCTTGAGAAGTGGTAAGGAATTGTTACCCAACCAGAACAAGCAGCTGAGCGTTGAGGAACTCACGGAGATTGAAGAATTGGAAGATGAAATCCGTGACATTCGCGATGCATCGATCGATGCCACCAAGCAACGGTCGACGCAAAGCGATAACGAAGAAACTGTCGTTACAAAGTCGCCCAGCAACGATCGACACAAATACAGTGACGGTCGATGCAAGGCGACTGATGAGGATTCAAAACCTGAGAAATCAAACCAGTCAACCGAAAGAGTTTACAAACCTAAAATTCCCTACCCCAAGAATCCCAGAAAGGCTAAAAGCGAGAGGCAGTATGCCAAATGCAAAGAGCTCATAAAAAAGGTGAAGGTTGAAGTGCCTTTGCTTGACTCCATGGATACCTCGCCAATGATGAGGAGATGCCTTAAAGATATGATTGCTGGAAAATGGACTGATGAAGAGAGTGTGATGATGATCAGTGAGGTATGCAGTGCAGTAATTCAAGGCAGAACTCCTGAGAAATTAAAAGATCCTGGGAGCTTTGTATTGGATTGTACTATCTACAGGGAGAGATTCGAAAGATCCTTATGTGACCTTGGTTCCAGTGTGAACCTCATGCCTCTCTCAGTTGCTAAAAGGCTCGGTATGACTGATTTCAGACCCACTAGGATATCACTGGTTCTAGCAGACAGAACGATCAGGATTCCCGAAGGAGTATTGGAGGATGTGCCTATAATGATTGGCCAATGTGCGATACCTACTGACTTTGTGGTTCTCCAGTATGGACAGGAACCAAAGGATCCACTAATTTTGGGCAGATCTTTCTTAGCTACAGCTGGTGCAATGATTGACTGTCAGAGAGGTAAAATAGTTCTGAATGTGGGGGATCTGAAGATGAGTTTTGATATGAACAAGCTGGTAAAGAGACCAACCATCGACGGACAGACTTTCTATGTGGACACACTTAGTGAATTAGCTGCCGAGTACTTTCACCAGTCGCATGCTGAAGATCCACTGGAAAGAGCATTACTGAGCTCTATAATGGAGCTGGAGTACCTGCAGGACGAGCCAGCAATGTGCTATACAAGACTGATGGATTCTGTTGAAGCTGCAATGCAGGTTGAAGTATCTAACGCGACGATGCAACGATCGACACTTGCCAAGCATCGGTCGTTGCAAAGCGACGCAGACTGGGCAGAAGAAAAAGCTCCGAAAATAGATTTGAAACAACTTCCTTCCGGGCTAAGGTACGCGTTTCTTGGACCTAATTCAACTTATCCAGTGATAGTTAACGCTAATTTAAACAACGCAGAGCTCACTTTACTACTAAGCAAGCTGCGCAAGCATCGCAAAGCTCTTGGCTATTCTCTTGATGACATTTCAGGTATCTCACCAAAGCTGTGCATGCATCGGATACATCTTGAGGATGAGTCTAAGACATCTATTGAGCATCAGAGAAGGCTTAATCCTAATCTCCAGGAAGTGGTTAAGAAAGAGATTATGAAACTACTGGATGCTGGGATCATCTATCCTATTTCAGACAGTGATTGGGTCAGTCCAGTCTATGTAGTGCCTAAGAAAGGTGGAGTCACAGTTGTGAAGAATGAGAAGAATGAGCCGATACCTACTAGGACTGTGACGGGACACAGGATGTGCATAGATTACAGGAAACTGAATGCTGCGACTAGAAAGGATCACTTTCCCTTACCTTTCATTGACCAGATGCTAGAGAGGTTAGCCAATCACCCTTACTACTGCTTCCTCGATTGATACTCAGGTTTCTTTCAGATTCCTATCCACCCAGAAGATCAGGGAAAGACTACTTTCACTTGTCCATATGGCACATTTGCTTACCGTAGGATGCCTTTTGGACTCTGTAATGCTCCTGCCACTTTTCAGAGATGCATGATGTCCATATTCACTGATATGATTGAAGACTTTATGGAGGTATTCATGGATGACTTCTCAGTCTATGGATCATCTTATAATGAATGTCTAGATAATCTGTGCAAGGTACTGACTAGATGCGAAGAAAAGCACTTGGTCCTTAACTGGGAAAAGTGCCATTTCATGGTCAAAGATGGTATTGTTCTTGGACATAAAGTGTCTGAAGCAGGGATCGAAGTGGATCGCGCTAAGATTGAGGTAATGACCAACCTGCAGGCACCTGATTATGTTAAGGCTATAAGAAGCTTTCTTGGACATGCTGGCTTTTATAGACGGTTCATCAAAGACTTCAGCAAGATTGCTAGGCCACTAACTGCTTTTCTGTGTAAGGATACCAAATTTGAGTTCGATGCAGACTGTAAGACTGCATTTGAACAGATCAAGCAGGCTTTAGTGAGTGCTCCAGTAGTCCAGCCACCGGATTGGGATTTACCTTTTGAGGTTATGTGTGATGCAAGTGACTTTGCTGTAGGAGCTGTTCTGGGACAGAAGAAGGACAGAAAGCTTCATGCTATCTATTATGCTAGTAGGACACTAGATGATGCGCAGAGGAACTACGCAACCACAGAGAAAGAGCTGTTAGCTGTTGTCTTTGCTTTCGAGAAATTCCGCCCCTATCTTGTTGGTTCTAAAGTGATTGTTCATACTGATCATTCGGCCCTGAAGTATCTGATGCAGAAGAAAGATGCTAAGCCAAGATTGTTGAGATGGATTCTGTTGCTTCAGGAGTTTGATATCGAAGTAAGGGACAAGAAGGGAGTTGAGAATGGAGTTTCTGATCACCTTTCAAGGATGCTGGTTGAGGAAGACGTGCCCATAAATGACTATTTGCCTGAGGAAAACGTCAACATGGTTGGAACAGTTTTTGAGATGGATTTGGGAGGTGAGTTGCAGAACTGTCGGGAAAATCGCCTTGTGTCGATCGATGCTACGTTGGCAACGGTCGATACAAGTATCGGGGAAGAAACGATCGACACATGCACACGCAACGGTCGATGCACGTCTGATACGAACCGAGAGTCTTTTAAAATCAGAATTGGAAATTATGATTTCGAGATCTCTGCTGTGGCAACCTCTGATCGACCCTGGTATGCAGATATAGGTAACTACCTTGCTGCTGAGACTGAACCAGATGATCTAAAGGGCTATGAAAAGAAAAGGTTCTTTAGGGAACTTAGAAGATACTACTGGGATGAGCCTTATCTCTATAAGCACTGTTCAGATGGCCTTTACAGGAGATGCATTGCTGAATCAGAAGTTCCAGACATCCTCTTCCATTGTGGACTATGTGTCTAAATGGGTCGAAGCAATAGCTAGTCCAACCAATGATTCTTCAGTGGTCATTAAGCTGTTTAAGACCATCATATTCCCCAGATTTGGAGTGCCTCGTATAGTGATAAGTGATGGAGGATCTCATTTCATCAATAAGGTTTTCGATAAGCTGCTGAAAAAGCATGGAGTTCATCATCGAGTCGCTACTCCTTATCACCCCCAAACTAGTGGACAAGTCGAGGTTTCCAACACACAGATCAAAGAAATCCTTGAGAAGACAGTTGGAAAGACAAGGAAGGATTGGGCAGCAAAGTTGGATGATGCATTATGGGCTTACAGGACAGCATTCAAGACACCACTTGGGACCACTCCATTCCATCTGCTATATGGAAAAGCATGTCATCTGCCAGTGGAACTTGAGCATAAAGCAGCATGGGCTGTGAAACAGATGAACTTTGATCTTAAGTCTGCTGCGGAAAGGAGATTGGTGCAGCTGAATGAGTTGGATGAGATTAGACATTTTGCTTATGAAAACTCAAAGCTGTACAAGGAGAGGACTAAGGCATATCATGACAAGAAGATTGTCTCCAGACAATTTGAGCCTAATGATCAGGTACTTTTATATAACTCTCGTTTGCATTTGTTTCCAGGAAAGCTGAAATCAAGGTGGTGTGGCCCTTTCACAATCAAAGAGGTGCGTCCATATGGAGCTGTCGTTCTAACTGGTAAGGATGGTATTGAATTCACTGTGAATGGACAGAGGGTGAAACTGTAGGAATTGTTCAGCTGATTAATCCTGATTCAGTTCATCAGATTAATAGTCCTAAACATGGATCTAGGTTCTCTTGAATAGAAACATTAGATGATCTCACCTTTTACCTGTTTGTTGCAGCGGAAGGAATAGAACAGGTCAGATCAGAGAGATACACCAAGGGATGAATCCTCCAAAGGCTCACACACGCTTCACAAGGAAATGGCTGCTAGACCAAGCAGGAAAGGAGGCGCAGGAAGAGAGGAGGGAGGCGCAAATCAGCTGAGAAAAATTGGAGAACTTTAGGTCAAGTTTTATTCATTAAAACTCCCTTTAGTTCTCATGGGCTTTTGGGCCCAATTCTCAGTTCTGATTAAATCCCTTGGATTTAATCAGGCCCTTTAGTCTCTCCAAGTACCGTAAATGCCTAGCACTTTTACCGTACCTCTGCAAAACCGTTCCTTCGTATTTTCCCGCTAGCTTAGGCGTGTGACCCATATGGGATCATATAATAAAGGCAATAAGTCCAAGACTTATAGATCATGAGCGGACTCTAGCAAGCCATCATGACCCCCAGCATTATATGACTTATGTCTGATCATTGACATACTCTTACTTTCTAGAGACAGTACCGAGATTACTGGACATAATTCCAACAATCTCCCACTTGTACTGGAATCTCTGTATTCATAATCCTTTTGTCTCAATACCTCGATTAGTCATAAGGCAAGATTGGTGTCATCCTTATAAAGCCTAATCTTGTTCATCGGACTCTGATTTGATACTGACAATCCAAACGACTCGGGAAAGTCCGTTTGAGCATGGCCATGCATTTTCCAGTATTCAAATCTCCGATTGGCCTAGAGATATTCACTCCATTTATATTGGAGGGACAAATCCCGTCTTGTTCCATCACTGTAAACTACGCATTTCATAATACACCCAAACAAGGTCCTTATAACTATCGCAGAACGATAGCGTTAGACAATGATCAAAGTGCATCAGTCCATGTGCAGTCACATGCATGCGAACTCAGGTCTAAGGACTATACTCTATAGTCGTAGTAAGAATCTCTTATGACACAGATATAAATATCCTGAAGAGTTCTTATAAGCGGGTCTTGTCCGGTCGTATGTTCCCCAACATACACCTATGTACTGACTTTGATGCCGCGCATCTATGACACACTAAGACTTTGTCATAAGTCACGTACCAATCCAGTTTCACACGGTTGTTGGTGTTCCAATTTCAACAACCTTCGACTAGGGACAGGATGATATAAGCCATCTATCAAATATAGGGTCTCATGATCAAGCTAAATGACTTCGATGACTCAAGATCAAGTCATTTACTTCGATGACCTATAAAATGGTTCATATCATTTTGGAACGATTATTTCATCACAGTTAAAATAATCTTGAAATAATAATTTCATTGTCAAACATCTCAAATGTTTTACAAGAACATATCAATAACTAAATAAAGCCCTTTACTAACTCCCACTGAAATTAAGACTACATCTTAACTTCACTTATCCTACAGCTACAGTCCGTGACTCGTGCTTAGGTCTAAGGAGTGGCTTCGTTAATAGATTAGCAACGTTCTCATTTGTTGAAACTTGCTGATCTACTTAACATCTCTGTCATTTATCTTAAGGTGTTTGGACCTCTGATGTGCAGCTAGTCTCATCTATGCTGGGAATCACATCAAGTTCATTGACGAACTCTTCTTTCCAAACAACCTTTTTCGCCGCTTCCCAAGCTGCGAAAGATTCAGCTTAAGTCATGGAGTCAGCAACAGTGCCGTGCACCGCCAAAACAAACACAAGATATAACCGGACTGTGACCGGAAATCATCTTTGTCTGTTGGAAACTTGCCCTTCAGACTCTATCGACTTATAGCACCTTACTTTCTCCGTAAATCAAGAACTTATCCTTAGTGTTCCTCAAATACTTTAGGACATACTTTAGGAAACTTGATTCTTTGTTGGATTTGACTGGTCTTTATTTGTCTTGCTTAACATCAAAGCAACATCAAACAAGTATGTTTCATGGCATACATGATAGATCCAATTGCCGACGCATATGGAATCTCATCCATTCATTTAAGCTCAGCAGTTATCGTAGGATACTGTATCTTGCTTAACTTAATGCCATGTGACATTGGCATAAAACCCTTCTTGGATTGCTCAAAATGTGTAGGACTTTGTCAATTTAAGAATCCTGACTTTGTCCTACCAGCTCTTTTGGATCTCTATCTTTAGATCCAAAATCCAAGAACTACGTGGCTTTACCCATGTCATTTATTAAACCAACTCCCAAGCTAGTCCTTTACAGACTACAGCTTTGGGACGTTATTTCCGAGAATCAGTATGTCATTGACATACAATATGAGAAATGCAATATCGCTCCCATTTATCTATTAGTAAACGCATAGTTCCATTTCGTTCCTGTTCAAGTCAAAACCTTGACTACTTCAACAGAACGAAGATTCCTATTCCGATATGCTTGCTTCCATCCATGAATGGATCGATGAAGTCAACTTACATAAAATGTAATTTTCGGAGTCCGAGCTCACTTTCACTTCTTTGAACTTCGCAGATTCGTCGCTTTCTATGATCATCAGATCATGCGAACTTTCAATGATCATCAGGTTCAACTAATGACGAGAAATCACTCTCGTATTAGTGATTGATTCTTTCATTTCTGCGAACTTCAGGCTCCACAGGTTTAGATTCTACAGAAATCTGTAAATCCTTCCGCTGCTCTCCCTCAATAGGTAGAGCAGCCTCCTGTATTTCTCGAATTTTTTCGAGTTGTACTTTTACTCCCACTGTTCTTCTTGGAAAGTAACTTCCCTTCTTAGAAAACAGAATGGTCGTAAAAGTACCGAGCCTTGGTTTCCCTAAGAAAACTTCGAGTTATGCTTTTACTCCCACTGTTCTTCTTGGAAAATAACTTCCCTTCTTAGAAAACAGATTGGACGTAAAAGTAACAAGCTTTAGTTTCTCTAGGACAACCAGCGAAGTAGCACAACTACAAATACTCAGTAAAGACAAATTTGGATCGATTCCAATCCACATTGACGTGGTGTCTTTCAACTGATATTTGTGGAACTATTTCAGCGTAAACTTAGGTATTTTAGAGCGTTATTCTTAAATAATATCATGGAAGATTCATGTGACTCATCTTTAATCATTTCTAATAAGATCTGATTCTTTCTCACAGAAACATCTTCAGGTTTTCAGGAGAAATGAGCTGTGAAACGATTTCACACTCATTAAGATGATCACACAATCAATGACTTAAGTATCCTCACTCGTGATTTAATCCAGAGTCTTAATACTTTTGTCATTCAGATCCTATACTTCATTCTGGAACTCTTTTGACCATGTCAAAGAATTCCGACTTGTGTCTCATCAAATGAACACAGTCACACTCACTGAAGTACAGGAGATTTTCTCTGGCATTACTGCTCATTGGGCCACATACATGAGTATGTTCCAGGTCCAATAAGCCTTTGGGCTTTTCTCTAGCTCGGCTAAGATAGGCCCTTTACCTTTTGGTCTAGTAAACAGAATTCAAGTCTCATAAGATATTTTATCAAATGAGCCCAAACGTCCATGACTATGGGATTTCTGAATCCGACTTACTCTATGTGACCAAGACTTTATGCCAAGAAAAATCAGGTTTAATTCATCAGATTTAAACCAATTCGGTATTTATGTTACATTTAGGCACTCTTTGGTTTAAGATATAAAACCCATTCCATGAATAGGGTGCTACAATTAATATTTCATTAAGATCAAAAGAACAAAACTTGTCTTTTATCAAAATGAAAAACATTCAAATTCTTACAAGAAAATGAAAGACAACTCTGCTTAAAGCAGGTACATTGTAGCAATTACTTAATACAAAACCAAGCCTCAAAGGGATCTATAAGTGAAAAAACCCTACGGCTGAGGCAGCATCCCAAGCTCCTTCCAGACATGTAGTTTCACTTGCCCTTCCTTCAACGTTCTACTGTTGCTTAGGCTCTGCATATTATTACAAATATCAGTGCCACAACCCGTATTCAATACCTTTAAGGTAGAACTTGAAGTAATAACATGAATACCTGAGGAAGTAGTCTCATACATCGACTTTAACTCCTCATCATCTTCCATGAATTTAATGCAATCTCTCTTCCAATGCCCTGTCTCCTTACAGTAGCAGCACTTACCAACGTAAGAGGTATCTGACTCGGGCTCAGAAGACACACGCTTGCCATGATTCAAAATCTGGAAAACTTTGTCTTCACCCTTGTCAGCATTAGGTTTAGTAAACCTACCCTTCTCATTCATGAGATTGTACAGGGTACTCTTCACGTTTGGCTCAACTGTCTTGAGCATTTCATGCAGTTCAGTCAACGTCTTCGTTAAGCCTTTCTTGATATAGTTCCTTACGAACTTATCATAGCTTGACGGCAGTGACTGCAGAATGATCTCAGTTGCCAATTCCTGGCTAACTGGATAATCCAGTTTCCTCAGGTTATCAATGTAACCCATCATTTTACTGACATGAGGACTTACTGGATGATCATTTGGTAGCTTGCAGCTAGTGAGAGATTTAACCAACTGGTATCTCTCCACTCTTATCTGCTCCTGAAATTTTAATTTCAGGCTGCTGATCATCTCTATTGGCGACTCCATGTTCTCATATTGCTTCCGCAAGTCTGAGTCCATTGTAGCCAATATCAGACCACGCTTATCTACCGCATCATTATAATGCTCATTCCAAGCATCATATACTGCATGAGAAGCATTGGACCCGATCCTCACGGGGAGAGCTCTCTCAAGGACATAGTCCTTTCTCTCCTGTCTGAGGACTAGCCTCAGGTTCCGCGACCAAGTCAAGAAATTTGATCCGTTCAGCTTGTCCATCTTAAGGACAGACCGGATCGAGAAAGTGTTTTGATTGTTTGTGCTAGTCATAACTGAAAATTAAGATAAAAGGATTTTAGTTAAAATGTTCAAAATGATTAATCTCGTATTAAAGTATAATATGATTAATCATGCATTATATTCAATAACCTAAGTTACCCTCAATAGAATATAATGATTCCAAGATCCACATATAACTAAGATTAAAGTGGGCCACTGGCCGTCACCCAATCTTAGCTTATATCGGTAAGCCCTATATCGGCTAATTATATCCGTGATATAACTCTTGGTTGTGAATCTGGGCCCGAGGCCCAATCCACTCTGATGTCTCAAGGCCCGGGACTCCCGATGGCCTAGTCAAGAAAACCGGACTATACAGTCATGTAATCATTAATGTCTGGGACTCCCAATGACATTTATGAATCACAAACCGTCTTACCCACGCAAAAACAGACATCCTCACACTGTAAGGCCATGAATGCAATTGAATGGGCTTTGACAGCTGACATAGCCTGGACAAGACATCCAACGCTTGATATTATTTGAGGTTCGTAGGTTTATTAAAATCATTCCCAAAATAGAAGATTACTATTTCGGGAAACTTTCTATTTATGGAAACCTACTATTTTTGGAAACTTTCTAAAATTGGAAACTTTCCAAAAACGGAAACTTTCTAACTTTAGAAATTTCTTTAAAATCCAAAATCCGCAAATTCAGAAACTTCTATTTTAAGAAACTTTCTAATTTCAAAATTTCGGAAACTTTAATTTAAAACGACTTTATAATTTTATAAAATAAATTTTAAATTAATCTGAAGAAAGACTCAAATAATTGGCCCAATTGTTTTAACTTCTTGGCCCGAGGCCCAAGAACTGGTCCATGTCCAAGACATGACCCAATTGTCCAATTAAATGACATAACCGGTCTGGTTCATTAAAATTGGTCTAACCAAATTTTAATTACTACGATGACCACAATTGTCAACCGGTTATTTACTAAACCGGATTTTCTCAATTTATTTGGTCCAACCAAATCAAATTAGAAATTCCTGGTTTAGGCACTAAATCCAATATTTCTTTCGACATTGGATTTCTTATCCTGGTTTAACCAGATTTAATAAAATTATTAAAATCTGTTTATTAAACCAGGACGTTAAATTTTAATTAAAAATTTAAACCGAACCATTAACCGAACCGAACCGATTGAACCGTGATCACTTTGCCCTAGCTTTCGATCAAGGAATGATCGTCCAGCCGCAAGCCGTGCGCCAACGATCCGAGATCGAGACGACAGCCGGACGGGACGATCCATCGGGACGGGATGGTACTCGGGTCAGGCGGGATGATGCTCGGCGTGAGGTGCATACGATCGTGTTGATCCATGCTCAAAGCACGCGATCAGCTCGTCGATCGGCTCATCACTCGCCGTGAGCTTCAAGCGATCGGTATGATCACGCGATCGATCCGCGATCGACCCGTGCATCAAACGATCCGCTCGGCAGTGATCATGCGATCGATCATGGATCGACCCATGCATCAAAACCGTCGGCCAATCACAAGAACATGAGTCATATAGCTCGGTTTTGTGATTCATATGTTTGTTCAGGATTCAAATCAGTTTCTTAAGTGTTTTTCTTATCAGTAGTTGATTCAGAACACTTCTAAACAGATTAAACAACCTAAACATTGAATCTAAACAAGAAATCCTAAGAACCTGGCTCTGATACCACTGTAGGAATTGTTCAGCTGATTAATCCTGATTCAGTTCATCAGATTAATAGTCCTAAACATGGATCTAGGTTCTCTTGAATAGAAACATTAGATGATCTCACCTTTTACCTGTTTGTTGCAGCGGAAGGAATAGAACAGGTCAGATCAGAGAGATACACCAAGGGATGAATCCTCCAAAGGCTCACACACGCTTCACAAGGAAATGGCTGCTAGACCAAGCAGGAAAGGAGGCGCAGGAAGAGAGGAGGGAGGCGCAAATCAGCTGAGAAAAATTGGAGAACTTTAGGTCAAGTTTTATTCATTAAAACTCCCTTTAGTTCTCATGGGCTTTTGGGCCCAATTCTCAGTTCTGATTAAATCCCTTGGATTTAATCAGGCCCTTTAGTCTCTCCAAGTATCGTAAATGCCTAGCACTTTTACCGTACCTCTGCAAAACCGTTCCTTCGTATTTTCCCGCTAGCTTAGGCGTGTGACCCATATGGGATCATATAATAAAGGCAATAAGTCCAAGACTTATAGATCATGAGCGGACTCTAGCAAGCCATCATGACCCCCAGCATTATATGACTTATGTCTGATCATTGACATACTCTTACTTTCTAGAGACAGTACCGAGATTACTGGACATAATTCCAACAGAAACATTATTGGGCTAAGGCCGAGATTCCAGAAGGTCAGATTCTGCCTCTGGATGATGCACCCTCCACCTTGATCATCTGAAACGTCAAGCTATTGACGTTAAAAGAGCGCTGAGTGGGAGGCAACCCACTGTTTTCATTTTTGCATTTTGATTTTAGTATTTTTCTAGATTTTACGTTTTTGTTTCTGTTTTGGTGAGTTTTTGGTTGCAGGTTTCGGACAAAACGCAGTGCGTCGATCGACACACCATTGTGTCGATCGTCACAATACGAAAGAATCGCATTGCAGCGATCGTTGCGGTCCTGAGCAACGATCGATCCCCAACGAAAATCGCACATCAACGGTCGGTGCACCTAGTGCAACGATCGATGCCTGACTGCGACAGAGGTAAAACCCGAGAGAACTAACCATTCAATTCACTAATTTTGGTTTTCTTTCTTTTAACCAATCCCTTGCTTGACACTACTGGGGACAGTGTGTCTTAAGTGTGGGGGAGGTTCTACTAATTACTTTCTTTTGTTTTCTTAAGAGTCAGTTAAATTTTTTTTTAAAAAAAATTTGTTTTTCGAGTCAAAATTTGTTTAAGTAGGAAACAATGATTTTTTGAGAAGATTAGCAGCATTTGCAGGAACTTAAGTGACCATTGAGATGAAGCTGCAGATTAATCTATGACTATTAGAAAACCCCATCACGGATCAACCTACTGAGGACACCCACATCACTTCAGGTATCAGAGGATCCTTTTACTGACTTCACCCCTAATACTGACTTAGATTTTTCTCACCTAAGGGCTTGGTATACTTTGTGTCGGGTTCCTTTGCTAGTTCTGACACAGCTTGTAAACCTGTCCTATCTAGTTCCCTTCTCCCCTTCCATAAAGTAAAAAAAAAAAAAAAGATAATAAACTGAGGATGAGTTAGTAACTCCGAAGTGGTCATGGGAATGGTAGCTAAAACTCTCATATCCTGTGTATCCATGGAATGTGTCCAAAGTACACCCCATAACGGGAAGAACACTGATAAAAAAATAAAATGATACCCAATGGGGAAAATCAGTTGTTAAGGAAGGGAAAGAGAAGAAAGGGACTAGAGAAAGATAGTATGGTGGTCTAGAGCTGGCAAAGTAAGAACCCATGTGCCCTTTGATCGATACTCCTTAGGTGAGACCGCACTTTAATATTTGCAGAAGTCAGTAGGGAGAATTTGAATGCTTGAATGTGATTGTGGAGTTTACTTAGGACAGTTGCTAAGTGTGGGGGAAGTATATGTTGGTCTTGATGTCTGTAGATTGATTCTTTCATGTGGATTACTAAGGGGAATCTGAATACTGCTGCTTCTAGGACAAAATGAGTTTCTGAAGAGTTTTCAAACCTCTTCACTACATTTTAGTTCTCTGTTTTGCTTGAGGGCAAGCAAAGGCTAAGTGTGGGGGAGTTGATATATCATGGTTTTTACCCAGTTTAGACCATGATATAGATGTGTTTTTAGTGTCTTTTGTATTCGTTTAGAGTCTTTTACAGGTTTAATCAAGTTTGGAGCTAATTGGAGATATTTGGAGCATTTTGGGACTTTTGGGACGTTTTGGCCGAGAGCTGAAGTCACTGCCTGATTTATTGATCATGCATCGACCGACACACCTTGTGCATCGGTCGACACACTACCGAGATGGGCCGTACACGTCGGTTTAATGAAGTTATGAAGATTTGCAAAGAAGTCCAAGATAGTTCCAGTATTTACACAGAAGCCCCATCCGAGATTATGCCTATATATACTAGTTTTTGGTGTTTTATTTAGGGACGCTTTGATACTTAGAGCTAAGAGATTTCTAGAGCTTTTAGGGCTGATCTATTTCCTGTATTCACTTATTTTGGAGAAGATTTCGAACCCCTTTATCTATTTAATTTCTTATATGCAATCTATTATTTCTTTGATTATGTTTTCATTAATCATGTCTGAGTAGATCCATAGTTGAGTTTAGGGTTTCTCGTTAGGGTTTGATGACTTGGTAGACTTGTTTAATTCAGTTAGGATTCACATGATTAGAATGTTCTTCAAACTAAATTGTGCTTAAAGTTAGTTCTAACCTGATCAATTAGAATCTAGATCTGAGGTTGCTAAATACGTCACGAGAGTGGGGTTTAGGAATCTGAACTATTTAGGTTGAGCAATTAAATTATTCGCAAAGAGATTTGGCTTAGTTTAATTGTGAACATATCGAACTTGAACTTATTGCTAGTTTAATCTGTTAGTAATTGCAAAGAGATTTGGGTTACTGCACTTAGGCTTAAAGAGTTTTCGCAAAGAGATTTGGTTGACTCTATTCCCGTGATTTGAGTTCTAGAACTGAGTTTAATTTGATCATGACTGATTAGCTTGTCTGCTTGTCTGATTTTCTGAGAATACCCTAGGCTTGACGCTTTTAGTTTATTGCTTACAAAACCGATTCCTGCTACTGTTTACTTTCTTGCAACACAATTTATTTACTTCACTACTTGCTTTATTTCTAGTTTAATCTCTACGTTTCTGTTTCTATTGAGACCAAGTGTCCCTGTGGATTCGATAACCCTATATACTACTTTGACATTGCTGTGCACTTGCAGTTTAGAATAGGGTAAAACTTAGAACCTATCACTGGTCGTATTCCTCGTACGGACGTTTTACTTCCTTGGGAGGGTCATTACATGGACCATTAGCAATTTTCCGGCTTATGGTATGTTATCAGGATGGACAACACATGGGAGGTTAGCATGTCCGTATTGTCAGGAAAAGACCGATGCATTCTAGTTGAAGAATGGACGCAAATCGTGTTGGTTTGATTGTCATAGAAGATTTCTACCTCAAGATCCTCCATATCGGAAAAACACTAAAATTTTTACAAAGAAGAGGAAAGTGTTTGATGATCCTATTCTCCAAGATGATGGGTCGACTACTATAGATCTCTTAGAAACCTTTGGTGCACTAAGAACTCGGGAATGTGGTGGAAATGGGCATGAGAATATTTACGCTGCTGGTGAATCCCACAATTGGCACAAGCAAAGCATCTTTTGGGATTTACCGTATTGGAAGGACCAATTACTAAGGAATAATCTTGATGTCATGCACATTGAGAAAAATTTCTTTGATATAACATCATGAACACTGTTCTCAACGTGCAAGGGAAGACAAAAGATAATTTGAAGTCTAGACTTGATTTGCCTGAAATTTGTGATCGGCCTGAACTTCATCTTCAGAAGAACGGAAAACCACCAATTCCAGCGTATTGGGTAGACCCGAAGTTGAAGGAAGAGTTATTTAATTGGATTATGCTAAAAGTTAAATTCCCTGACGGTTACGCATCAAACTTGCGTAATTGTGTGGACACTGATGGAGGAAAGTTTATCGGAATGAAGAGTCAAGATTGTCATGTGATGATGCAGCGTCTCCTACCGTTTGCATTTGCTCACTCCACAAAGAAATTGAAGCGGTCGGATCTTTTTTAGGGATATATCCACCAGGTCACTCACTGTTGATGGGATCAGAAATCCGGAGCAAAACATTCCTAAAATCTTATGCAATCTGGAGAAGATATTTCCACCTTCTTTCTTCGATGTCATGGAGCATTTGCCTATTCATCTCCCAGGTGAAGCTAGACTTGTTGGTCCGGTACAATATCGGTGGATGTATCCTTTCGAGCACTATATGTTCCACCTTAAAAAGAATGTGAAGAATCCTGCAAAAGTGGAGGATTCTATTTCCGCTCAATATAACAACGAAGAGACTGCGACCTTTGCTGGCTACTACTTCCCTTCGCCAGTACGCACAAGGAGCAGGCGCCCAGCTAGAAACGATGATAGGAGAGAGAGGCAAATTTATCGGTCAGCTGTTCCTAACATTTTTCAACAAGTTGGGCGGTTAAGTGGAAAAGTAGGAAAGTGGCAACTAAGAACCCAATAGCATACACATCTCCACAAGTACATTCTAACCAACTGCGAGGAAGTATTTGAATATGAGAGGTATATAAGTTAGATTTATGTTTTTATTGCAATTGGTTTATTTATTTATAGTTTTTAAAATTTTCGTAGGTTATATATGGAAGCTCTCCAGTTTCATCATCTAGAACTGAACGAAGCCCAACGTGAGGCTCGTAAACAAATAGACTTCAGTCATTGGTTAACCTTTTATGTAAAAAAATTTGTATCTCAAATCTTATAAAACACTTGCGAAATTGAGTAATTTTATAATTTTGATTTGATGCTACTCTTAGGTCCGGGAGGAACTCAAAGCCAGACGCACCCCCGATGATTGGTTAGTTGACATAATAGAGGGCCTCCACTACACAGCAAAGTCTTATCCGAGATATTGCACAAGGGGGTACGCATTTAAGGTGCATATAGAAGGGTCAACAAGAATTACCGCCGATCACGGAGTTTCATCTGCATCTGGCAAAGTTGTCTACTACGGTATTCTCAAAGAAATACTAAGAAACTCGAGAAAGGCAGCCTGCATTTGGAATGCGATCTGTAGTTTTTCTATGCGATTGGTTTAACCCGTTCCTAGGGTAAGGTGTTGTGATCGATGAGTTTTGTGTGACGTCAATTAATTTGAGCAAAAAACTAAGAAACTACGATCCGTTCATTATTGCTTCGCAAGCAGATCAGGTTAGTAATTGCAAATAATTATGTTTATTATTTAGAATTGAAATAAACATTTTCCTGATATAACATTTATGCAGGTGTGTTACATTCCATACTCTCGTCTACCTCATAAATTGATTCATGGATCACGGTCAAACCCTCGAGGGAGGGTGTACGGAGTCGAAGAACACGAAGTCGAGCCTTTACAAGATGGCGGAAGTGATTTTATAGCTCCTGTAGTAGAATCACTTGAAGTTAATTTAGTTGTCAACTTTAGTCAATTCGGGGATATTGTTCTTCATTCAGACTCCGAAGAAGAAAGAGGCGAATTTGATAACACCGACTCAATTTCTTCCGACTACGATTCAGAGAGTGACGGAGAATAAAAATGTATTATGATTTAAACATTTATAATAGTTTTGAAATAAAAAAAATTTGTCGATTAAAACATTTATAATAGTTTTAAAAGAAAAAAATTGTATTATGATAAAAACATTTATATTATATTTAAAAGAATAAAAATTTATTATGATTAAAACATTTATAATAGTTTTAAAACAATAAAAATTTATTATGATTAAAACATTTATATAAGTTTTAAAGAATAAAAATGTATTATGATTAAAACATTTATAAAAGTTTTAAAAGAATAAAAATGTATTATGATTAATTATTAAACTGATTTTTCCCTAATTCAATTAATAAATATGGTTATATATAACAAATTGTATCAAAAGTACAATGTACTTCTTAGCTCTATTGGTCACTAAACACTACCAGCACTTAGGGCATCCGGTGTTCGAACCTCGCCTGGTGCGAGGATATTTTTTGTTTTTAAGAATTCTAATTTCCGACGGAAAACCGTTGGTATTAATAATTCCGACGGAATTCCGTCGATATTTTTTTTTTGACGGAATTCCGTCGGTTAATTGCCGACGGATTTTCGACGGTTTAGGGTTTAGGGTTTCGGAATGGGAAACAGATAATCGGAAAGCCTCTCAATAGCTAATGTAATGATAGTTTGTACTATTAGTTTCCCATATCTGATTCAAATGACATGTTTAGTATGATTAAAGAAATTTATAAAACGTTGGATCATAAGTCATCAGAGTATACTATGACGGTTTAGACGATGTTTTTGATAAACCTTGTCTAATTCGTAATTTTTCTAAAACATGGGCGTATAATCAAAATATTCAATGTTAAAGTTACATATTATTGTTGACAATACAAATTTCCCTAATTGAAACCCTAAACGAAACCCTAAACCCTAAACCCTCAGAATTTCGTCGGAAAATTGTGACGGTTTTCCGTCGAAAATGTTCACTAAACGGTCAAAAGGCGCAGTAACTCTCTACTCTTCCCCATGCACGTCTTGGTAAATGTAATTTCATAAATTAACTCATTTTCGATGGTTTACCGTCGGTTTAGCGTCGGTTTTCCGTCGGAAATTTCCAATTAACGGTCAAAACGTGCAGTAACTCTCTACTCTTCCCCATGCACATCTTGGTAAATGTCATTTCATAAATTAACTCAATTTCCAACGGTTTACCATCGATTTTCCGTCGAAATTGTTCATTAAACGGTCAAAAGGCGCAGTAACTCTCTACTCTTCCCCATGCACGTCTTGGTAAACGTCATTTCATAAATTAACTCAATTTCCGACGGATTTTCATAGGTTTTACCGTCGGAAATTTTTGTATATATAGAGGTCGATTGCATGAGTTTTCATTCAAATCACAAACACAAATCTTACAAAATGGATTTCGTTTATTTCTCTCCCGAAGCCCGCGAATCTGCATTACGCGAGTTCTGAATGCCGGGTCGGGGACATCGACCCATCCCGCCAGGCTCATCGAACGGTTTGGTTCGGTTACAACGCCGTTATTCCATCCGTAATCAGTGATATAATTGAGACGCGCTGGTCCGGAGGCTATCTGATGTACTACCAAATTCCAACGTCCTTCAAGGTAGCTTGGTTCAGTGATTTTCTCGTAAGTAATGTTATTAATTTTTTTTAGAAATTATTAGAAAATATAGACTTATAAATACAAAAATTTTAAATTACAGGAATACTTCACCTGCTCCCCGGACAATATGTTCATCGTCTGGCGGGAATTCTGTAGGACCGCTAAACCGATTTTCCAGACGAAGATGAGGCGGATGAAGCTACGTTGGGAAAGAGGAGAAGGAAGGCTTGTTTGGATTCCGACGGAAATTGCTTTTAATTCTGCCGAGCCATCTTCTTCTTCCCCATTTCTCTGAAACTTCTCTCTCTCTCACCTCAATAGATCTCGAGCTTCTCTCTATATTTCCACCGGATTCTCGCCGTTAAATTCAAATTCCGACCGCCACCAATATCATGAACATGTAAGTTCTCAATTTAACCAATTGTTTTTGTTTAATTCTCTTGTTTAGGTTAAATGAAATTAAGAAATGGTTGCATGTCTTGCTTGAAAGGTAGTTTAGGTTGAGAATGCTTGATTGAACATTAGTTCTTAGGATTTTTGATTGTTTGGATATGAATTTTGTGATTTCTAACATTGTTTTGTTTGTTAATCCAATTTAAAACGTTTTTGAAAACGTTTTTAAACGTTTTAGAACTTGCAGAACGCTTGACATATGTTTAGCATCATGAAATTTTTTTTTGGATTTTTTTTTGAAATTTGTTCTGAATTTTTAAACATTTTTATCTTATAAAAAATGTTTTCTAAATTTTTAAGAATTTTTAAAACATTTTAAAATATTTTTAAAACGTTTTAGGAATATTTTTAATCGTTTTAAAACTTGTAAAACGCTTGAAATATCTTTAGGATAATGAAATATATTTTTGCAATTTTTTTGAAAGTTGTTTTGAATGTATACACATTTTTTTCTTATAAAAAACGTTTTCTAAATTTATAAGAATTTATAAAACATTTTGAAATATTTTAAAAACGTTTTAGAAAAATTTTAAGCGATTCAAATCGTTTTTGAAATTTACTTTCAATTTTTAAATATTTTATAATTTTTTGGATTTTTAAAACATTTTTGAAATGTTTTTGGAGTTTTAAAACTTTTTTTGAAAATTTGTTTTAATTTTAACACGTTTTTAAAGTTTTTTGAATTTTATAAACTTTTGTGCAATTTTAATTGAATTTAAAAACATTTTTTAATCTTCTAAAAGATTTTTCAAAGTTTTTTAAAAATATTTTTGTATAATTTATACTCCCTCCGTTTTTTATTATTTATCGTTTTAGGTTCAAGCACAAAAATTAAGAAAATATTTAATTTTTTTTTATTTTTCCTAAACAAAAACATCATTAATTATTCACCTAAACACAATTCAACCAATGATAAAACAAACTGCAGAATACAAATAGTCATAAAACTTAAAAAGTTAATAAATTTTACATTGAAAATCAAAAACGTCATCTAATTTGGAACAAAACAAAATGTCTAAAACGTCAAGTAATTTAAAACAGAGGGAGTATATAGAATTGTGAATATGAATTTTCGATTGGTTTGTAGGGACACTTTTTGAGCTTTGAGGAGCTTATGTCATTTCCTGTGAATGAGGTACACGAGGAGCCGGTTCAGCAACAACAACCGATAGCCCGACGGTCTCGGTCGACTCAGCTGCGATCCACACAGGCTACATCTTCTCAAACAGAGCCGGGAACGTCTCAGCCTCGGCCGGAGGTTCCGAGTGGGAGTCACTCTGTGTCTCAGGCGACACATTATGTCACGCCGTCTATTGCCGTAGAGATATCGGCGTTTGTCGATCAACCGGGACGAGAGCTGCTCAAACGGCTCGACCCATTCAACGAGACCAACCCTGGAACTTCCTGGTATTAAATCTTCTAACTTTTAATTCTCATTTACACACTTGTTTAGTTTACATTTATAAACCTTTGTATTTTTTTGCCTTATTAGGTTTACTTTGACGGAATCCAAGATCTCGAAGAGCATCTTGGGAATGATGTATAGCATGCTCCGGTTCGGGTACCCGACGGACAAGGAAATGCCTTAATCCGATAGGCATAACTGGTTCCGCCAATTCACGGTAAATAACTACGTTCACTTTATTATATGTTTTTATATTTATTTATAAAGTTTTTTTTAATTCTAATAAATATTTAATTTTTCTTTTCTATAGCAAGAGTATACTTGGGATAGAAAGTATACTGAATTGGTGGAACAGGAGTTCCACATGAAGGCGCCAACGCATTACTCGAACGTCCTCAACATATGGAAACATAAGTGGTGCAGGAATGAAGTTCCGAAGGGTATTAGCGAAGAGGGCGAGGTTTGGAAGGGCCTGGTCCGTCATTGGAGTAAGTCTGCAACCGCAGCAACCTCTTCGACTAACTCCCAGAACAGTAGAAGTCAAAGGAACGGTGTTGGGATCGCAACTCATAATGCGGGAGCACGGAGCACCGCATCGAGGAAGATAATCTTGGTAAGTAGATTTTTTTTTTTTAAAAATTTCAATATGTTTAGATCGTTTTTTAAGTCGAAAATTGTTTTTGCAGAAACAAAAGAAGGGACGAGATCCAAATATTTTTGAGCTCATCGAGGATGGCCACAAAAACAAGGAGACATGCGAAATCCAGGATCCAATTGCCCGGAGGATTGTTGAGTCGACGAAGAGACGTTTGGATGAGGTGGTTACCCAATCCAAAGAAATCGATTCAACGGAAGAGATACCTCACGAAAAGATCAACGAAGTCTTGCTTGAGGTAAAATTTTAGTTTTAAATAAATATGAATTAAGTTTAACATTACTTAAACTCTAACTTAAATTCATAACATATTTACTTTACAGGAAACTGAGAAGAGAAGAGGCCGAGTTTTTGGTTTGGGAAACTTGGCAGACAAAATGTCGACACCGCACTCCCGTTTTCGTCCGAAAGGCGAGAAATATGCCCAAGTCTTAAGGGAAAAGGAAGCGGAGATCGAAGCGTTGAAGGCCAGTCATACGCGGATGGAGGCCCGGAAGGTAGAGAAAGAGGAAGAAACGGAGAAGAAGTTCGAAGAGATGAATGCTCGGTTTGAATACTTTATGCAGCATGGCCATCTTCCAGGAACCAGAGTGGAGGGGGAGGAAAGGGAAAGAAAAAGGGGACGGGAGCGGGATCGGGATCCACTCCTAAATGAATATAATTTTAAAAAAAAATTGGAATAATTTTAATTTTAATAAATTTCTTTTTTGGTGTTTATATTTATAATAATTAATTAATTAATTTTCGAAATATATTTTTTTAATAAATTTTACATATCCGTCGGTAAATCGTCGGTAATATTCCCTCCGTAAACCGTCGGTAATATACCGTTGGTAAGCTGTCTTAATACCGCCGGTTATATTCCGTCGGTATACCGTCGGTTATATTCCGTCGGTATACCGTCGGTTTTCCCCCGTCAGAATTCCGTTGGTTTTCTCCCGTCAGAATTCCGTTAGTATCCCGTCTGTCGCAAATCGATCTATAATCCGTCGGTTTGTTTTCCGACAGTAATCCGTCAGTATTTACTGACGAAAAACCGACGGATATTTTTCCGACGAAATAGAACTGACGGAATTTATTGGTGGGAAATCCGTCGGAAATGGCCATTTCCGACGGATTACCGTCGATTTGTCCCTCAGAATTGGCCTGCTTTCTTGTAGTGAGAGGACAACTGTTTGTTTCTTTAAAGGATGTTTTTTTCAATGTATCTGCTATGACTCTGTTATGTATGTATAAGAAACTTACTTGTACAAGTATGCAACGATACCCAGAACAATACACAACAAAACAATATCGATGCAGAAGTTCCGGCTTGACCTCAGCTGCACTTAATACACAACGGGTTCTCAACAAAACAATTTATGTTTGTATGATTCATGAAGCATCTTTTATCCACCACTATCAACACAGCAATGGAAACATGGAAGTCTAGAAGCTCCCTTATCCGATGGATACTTGATTGGTCTTGAAGAGTTCTATCGGAACACAAGTATTGTCGGAAAGATCCCGAGCTGCAACTCCCTTTTAGCAAACTCTTTTTGGTCACCGTCAGCTCTAAACTTAGCGAACTTGACTCCATCTCCGCCCAACTTATCCGCCAATTCATCAAACGAAGCTTCCATTGACTGACAAAATGAGCACCATGGTGCATAAAGCACAACGATCCAGGCCTCTTCTCGATTCTATAGCTTCATCAAATTCTCAATTCCTTGCCTGCTCAAGTTCACAAAATTCCCGCTTTTGAAGATAACAGCGACTGTGGATGTCCCATTGACATTAGTGGTTGAGTTTCCGTTGATATTCTCCTTGATATTCCCTTTGTGAAGTCCATACTCTTTAGCCTTAGCATCTTCCCACCACCATCTCCCTTCTCTCTCGTGCTGACTAGGCAAAACCGCTCTCGTGCACGGCTCACACCCGATGGAAACATAACCAGCAGCATAAAGAGTATTCACAGGAACATCCATGGTCCTCAAGAAGTTCCAAACATCGTTCCCTACGACATTCGCAACTGGATTCCACTTCACCAAACTGCAAGCTCCACCATTTAATCCTTCAAACACTGGATCAACTTGAACAACCGAAGTCTCTGATCTTGTTCCTGGTGGTTGATATTTTCTTTCTCCCATGATCCAAGCACGTAAACCCTTCAATGCACGCCTCAAAGGTCTAACCTTTTGGATACGACAACACTATTGGTGACCATCTTCATAGAAAGAGATCAAACCCTTGTTCCTCACCAAATCTTGAACCTCAACAGCATCAGGAAACATGTACTCAATCCGAATACCGTAGTGTTTCTCCACAGTATCGAAGAATCTGTATGTTTCTAGATTCAATCCCCTGTGTCCAAACTAAAAACCCAAATCGTAAACCCAAAATAAAAATCCCTAACTATTTAACATACCTTGAACTGAAGCAGACACATGCTGAAATCTTCCTGCAACGAGGACTAGTAATCGATTAGAATCAATTATAGACATCTAAGAACCCTAATTCCAGAAGAGTAACGAACGAGTACATGTATTCGTTCTTCACCAATCAAGAATGAGAATGAGTGAGAGATTCAACAACAAGAACTAAAACGAGAATGAGAGAAATTCAAGAGGATAAATCGAGTGGGAGATTCAGAAAGATGGCCTAGAATCAGAGAAATCGATCGAGAGAGACAAGTTTTTATTAACTGAGACTTCGAAAATTTTTGCCCCATAAAATGGTATAGCGTTTTAATATTGTTTATGCTTTTAAAAAATTTCATTTCCCCTCCTATCAATACTTACCCCAAATATTTAGCGCTTATTTTTATTTTTCCCTCTTGATAACATATACATAGCGTTTGACGCTATATTAAAGTCTGGGTTATATTAAACATAGCATAAATGGTCAAAACGTTATCTGATTATACTATTAATAATCAAATTTCTTGTAGTGCACCCACACCTTAGCGTACTCTAGTCGACGTAAATAGCGGTTGAAAATAGAGTTTCGAGCAGTTGCGGTTGAAACACTAGTTATGGTGACTGGAAGTTATGGTTTACGCTATGGATTTTTGCGTTTGAAGAAATCGCGTTTGAATTCTATGTTTCAGAAAACAACGTTTCAGGGGGTTGACAAAAATAATTTTCTCTCAACTTGTAGATCAAATTTCGGGAGCATCACACCTGCGAATGATGATCAACAACTTTCTGTGGATTCCTTGCAGAAAAATCTATCCACACATATGTAGAAAGTCTCCTAGTTTGTTAAGATGCGATCGGAATCGGTCCTACAAGGTCAATAACTGAACCACGAATTAGAGTTTAATTGGAACACTGTTTTAAAACAGTTTCCACCACTCTTATTCAAAGGACCATAACTCGCAAAATATACCTCCTAATGAAGCAATACCGGTGTCTATAGAAACCTGAGAGACAGTGCTTTCCAATGATACCATGATCGCAATCCGGATCGTCCAGAGCAGCTGTCAATCTGTATTTCAAGTTGGTGTATCAGAATCTATATCACTCTGGCAAAAAAGGCGATAACCTTTTACACATACCTTCTATCAACTCAAACTAGTCGGTTCTGGAAAGATAAGATTCAGATATTTCTAGGGATATAAAGTACGCCTTCTGATTCCTTATATTTCTGCGGGAAATCCAATCTGAAGTCAGGTAAACGTTTTTGAAATTAGACTTCGGTTTGAGAAATAATGATTTTTTCTCAATATTCAAAGAACGATTGCGAACAGAATATACCTCAGAATTGAACTCGGAAAGATGCTGAAGAAACTAGGAAACAATATATTTTTAGATGTATAAGAATCACGATCTGATTCTGCCTGAGTCTCCAGATAACTGACCTCCAAGATAGCAACTCAGCATTGTATCTTGATGGTGTTCAAAGAGCTAAAATGGCAGAATGAATTTGGTCTGAGATTGTGAGCTGATTCTGAAGAGGGAGGACGTGATAAAGAAGAGGATTAAGGTGCTTAGAGTCATTATTAAAACCAATTGATTGTCCAAGCAAGGTGGAGTGTGATGATCATGTCCCTTCCTTTTTCTTCCTTTAATTATTGATGTTGGCTTTAGTTTAAGTGGTCATTATTTAGATTAATGGTGTAGAACTGGGTAGGGGCATTACAATTCTCCCCCACTTAATAAAATCCGTCCTCGAATTGAATGGTTGGAGTCCATCCCATTAGGCCTGTAAAAGAGTCGGATAATCCGCTTTCATCCGCTCTTCTGATTCCCAAGTTACCTCCTTAATACCATCTCTTTCCCAGCATACTTGTACTCTCCATGATTTTCCACCCTTCTCATGACTTTCTTACGGTCCAAAATTCCTACTGGTTTTGCTGGAATCGACACGTTTTTATCTTAATCTTCTGGCCATTCCGAAATGATCAATTCTGGTTCACGGACGACCGAGATATGGAATACATTATGAAAGTCAGACATCTCCGAAGGTAAGTCTAATCTGTAAGCTAGCTCTGATCTCCTTGGTGATAAGATATGGTCCCATGTATCGCGGTCTAAGCTTCTTTAACTTTTTTCCAATTATTTTCTCCTCGGAATGTCCTCATTTTAAGTACACCTCGTCACTCACTGCAAACTCGAAATCTTTTCTCCTTTTATCTGCATACCCTTTTTGAAGATCATGAGCTTCCTTAAGCCTATCTCGGAGCAACTCTACCTGAGATACTGTTTCTTGGACGAGTTCCATGTCCATGTCGCGTCGCTCCCCCACTTTGGTCCAACACAAGGGTGTGCGACAAGGCATTCCGTATAGTGCCTCGTATCGCGACATACCAATGCTCGTATGATATCTATTGTTATACGAGAATTCAGCCAAAGAAAAATAATGTACCCATGAACCTTCCCTATCAAGCATACATGCTCTTAACATATCTTCAAGCGTCTGAATTGTCCCTTCCGATTGGCCATTTGTTTGCGGATGATATGCGGTACTCATATGTACTTTGGTTCCTAACACTTTCTGAAAGGTCTGCCAGAATTCTGATGAAAACCTCGGTTCTCTATCTGAAACAATACTCACTGGAACATCATGCAGTTTGACAATCTCGTTCTGATACTTCTGAATCAATTTTCCAACTTTATATGACATCTTAATGGGTAAGAAATGAGTCAATTTGGTCAGTCGGTCCACAATTACCCAAACTACATCATTGTTGCCTTCAGACCTTGGTAACCCACTAACAAAATCCACTGTGATCATATCACATTTCCATTGTGGCACTGGTAAGCTTTGTAGTAACCCACTCGGTAATCTCCGCTCTGCTTTTACTAGCTGACATACATGACACTCATATACCCCCTTAGCAATATATCTCTTTATTACAATCCAATGGTAATATCTCTTCAAGTCTTGATACATTTTATTATTGCGAGGATGTATCGAAAATCAAGATTGATGGGCGTGCAGCAAAATCTCTGCCTTTAAATCTTTAACGTTTTGCACACAAACCCGATTCTTAAACAAAACTGTTCCATTAGCCATCACATCATAACCGGGAAAATCATTCTCTAGTGATCTCTTCAAAGTTGCATCTTCTTTTTTTGCCTCTCGGATTTTCCATAATAGGTCTGCTTGGTTCAATGCTTCTATGCCTATTCCGTCCTCCTGAACCGTGGTGGCACAAAAACTTAAACAAGCAAGTGTTGCTGAGAGTTCCTCCATTCCTTTGGCCTAGACACTGTATCTTTTCTTCTTCTTAGTACATCTGCTACTTGGTTAGCTTTTCCCGGGTTATATATAATATCCAAATCATAATCTGCTAGCATCTCCATCCATCTTTGCTATTCAGGTTTAACTAACTTTAAGGGAACACATACTTTAAACTCTGATGATCAGTAAATACCTGAACTTTTTCTCCATCCAGATAAGCACACCGAATTTTAAGAGCGAAGACCACTGCCGTAAGCTCTAAATCATGAGTAGGATAGTTTGTCTCGTGCTTTCGTAATTGCCTAGATGTGTATTCATTTACTTGTTCCTCTTGCATGAGTACACATCCCAATCTCGTTCCACAAGCATCCATATACACTTTATATGGCTCATGTACTTGGAAGTGTTAATATTGGTGTTTGAGTCAAATTCTCCTTTAACTTTCTGAAAATATCTTCACATTCCTTTGACCACACAAATTTCTCTCCTTTTCTTATGAGTTGCGTTATTGTCTTAGACAAACTGGCAAATCCTTTTAAAAACTTCCTGTAGTAACCTGTCAACCCCAGAAAACTGCAAACTTCTGTGGCAGAGGTAGGTGTAGGCCAATTAGTGATGGATGTGATCTTTTCTAGATCCACTGCTACTCTTGCTTCTGAAACAATATGACCAATAAACCCAAATTTTCTCTGCCAGAAACAACATTTGCTTTGCTTTGCATACAATTTCAGCTATCGAAGCTTTTTTAGCACAAATTTTATATGCTCTTCATGCTCTTCATGACTGTGCGAGTATATAAGGATATCATCGATGAATACAATCACAAACTTATACAAGTACTCTCAGGAAACATTGTTCATCAACTTCATAAACGCTGCTGGAGCATTATTCAATCCAAATTGCATTACCATGAACTCGTAGTGACCATATCTTGTTTGGAATGCTGTTTTTCTTATATCCTCTTCAGCTATCCGAATTTGATGGTATCCTGATGCTAGGTCAATTTTGAGAACCATGAAGCTCCTTGTAGCTGATCCAACAACTCGTCGATACGTGGATACACGTACTTGTTTCTAATGGTCACCTTGTTTAGCCTTTGGTAGTCGATGCAAAGCCTGAAACTTCCGTCCTTCTTCTTAACAAACAACACTGGTGCTCCCCATGACGAGCTACTAGGTCTAATAGACCCTTTGTCAATAGGATCTTCTAACTGATTCTTTAACTTAGCCATTTCTACTGGTGCCAAACGATATGGCGCTCGAGTGACGGAAGCTCCCAGCTCTAACTCAATGGTAAACACATCTCCTCGCGATGGTGGCGGCCCCTTAAGCGGTTCAAATACGTCTGCATAATCTCCTACTACTGGGATATCATCCAATTCCTCTATGGATTCCCCTACATCCATTGATATGACAGCCATGTATGTTTCATTCCCTCTGCTTATTAATTCCTCCGCCTGGATCATAGAAATTATAGGAACTCGGTTTTAAGGTTTCACCCCTTGGAATATGAGTCTACCATCGGGTTTTGAAAAAGTTACTTGGTTTCTTGGGCAGTCCAGTAATGCTTTGTGATGAGTAAGCCAATCCATGCCTAAGATCACATTGTAACGGTGCAAATCCAATTCCACGAGGGTCCAAAGTAAATTTTCTCCTCCTATTATAATTGGAACATCTTGTGAAAAACCTCTCGGATTTCACTTTTTCTTTTCCTGCAGTCTCAATCTTCCAAGGCCTTTCAACTATTTTCCCTTTGAAGTCCCAAACGTCGTGAATGTTGGGCTTACGAAACTATGTGAAGCGCCAGCAACATAAACTCGAGGCGCAATTGTTGGCCCCTTTGGAGGAGGCGGCAACTGCTCTCTAACTTAGTTTGTTGGTTTTGGCTCTCTTGTACTCACTCTGCAATCCTTTGCACGGTGTCTATATTTTCCAGTAGTGTTTCATCTTCCCTCAAACAAATCGCAATCACGTTATTGATGTCCGAATTTCCCACACTTGTAACATGCTCCTGATTTATGCAAGCATTGGCCATGGTGAATCTTTCCACACTTACAATACATTGTCCTTGCTTGTAGTCCACTGTGATTACTGATATATCATGGTTTTTACCGGTTTTATGCCATGATATAAGTCTGTTTTAGTGTCTTTTGGTGTTCTTTTAGAGTCCTTTACAGGTTTTATTAGGTACACACACATTTGGAGCTATTTGGAGCATTTTGGGATTTTGACCCGAGAGGTTGTGTTCACTGTCCAGATTTGAGATCTGTGTCAATCGTTGCTTACCTGCATCGATCGATGCACAGCGAGTTGGGCCAGACTCTAGGCGGTTTAATGAAGAATACTGATATTGCAAAGATGCCCAGAAGTTCCAGATATTTATACATAAGCCCCAAGTCGTGTTTTAGTTATTTAATTAGGTTTTTAACTTCAGTTTTACATACGCTATCATAACTTAGAGAAGAGAGTTTTTAGAGCTTTTGGGGCTGATCTGATCATGTACTACACTTTGTTTTGGAGAAGTTTTCGAACCCCTTTATTATTCTAATCTCTTTTATGATATCTATTAATTCATTGATTATGTTTTCATTATCTATGTCTGAGTAGTTTCATAGTTAGGTTTAGGGTTTCTCATAGAGATTTCATGACTTGCTAGATATAATTAATTCAGTTAAGGATTCACATCAATAGATGTTCTTCAAACTAAATTGTGTTTAATGCTAGTTCTAACCTGATCACTTAGAATCTAGATCTTAGCTTGCTAAATACGACACGACAGTGTGGTTTAGAATCTGAACTATTTAGGTTGAGCAATTTAATTACTCGCAAAGGAATTTGGTTTAATTAGATTGTGAACATATCGAACTTGGAATTAAAGCTGGTTTAATCTGTTAGTAATTGCAAAGGAATATGGATTGCTGCACTTAGACTTAGAGAATTCTCGCAATGACAGTTGGTTAATTCTATATCTGTGTTTGAGTTCTAGAACTGAGCTTAGTTAGATCCTGACTGAATGATTTATCTGCTTGTCTGATTTCCTGAGAACGCCCTGAAAGTGCAGGTGAGGCAGTATAAAAAGCAGAAAGTAAGACACACAAAGTTTGTTAACGGGGTTCGGTTTTTCCTACTCCCCGGGACCTCGTCCAGACTTCGAATTCACTTGAATAGAAAGTAATCCCACCAATTACAGACGAATAGAACAAACCCTATTGATCTATCGCTCTACCCAATAAAAGAATTCTTCAGGATCAAACACCTGAGCTAAGCTCCCCCTAGAACCTAGACTTTTCCCAAAGATACAAAAGCCGTCTTGAGTTTTTATTCTCTCAGCTCTTGCATCTTCTTCAGAATCTTTGGACCACGTTCTTTTCCGACGCCCCAAAGCATTCCCATATGTTCACCAACATGACTAAGGAAACGGTATCAAGCACGCATGCAACAGATACCACTGTACGACAGCAACAATGTCTTCCAACACTGTAGATTCCTTGGTCACCATGATAACACAAGCACACACCGCGAAACTATGTCGCACAACGATCACCCACATAAACCACTTTTTCTTTTGGGTCTTTTGTGGTCACAAGGACACCTTTCTCCTAAGGCCACGCCCTCAATATATATCAGCTTGAATCTTGACCTCCAAGCCTCTTCAATCACCATAATAGAAGATTTCCTCTTTGTTAGAACATTCCAATTCTTTTTAGGAAATATTCTCTTTTTCCTTTTTCTTCACATAGGAATATGTAAACACTCCAAAGCTGCTATATTCTTTCCAATATCTTCATCCAGCTCAGCAAACACCTCATAAACCGAATCACCTCATAAACCGAATCACATCATAAAGATTCGTTCATATTTCATCAATCAAACATATCCACGTATTGAGTCACGTCTTGTACTACCCCTTGTACTACGCCGTGTACTACTCCATGTACTACTCTGCGACTGGTACATTGAATGCATCTTCAATCTCCCCCTTTTTGATTATGTATGTGAACTCAACAATCACATCTTCAAAAGCTTCGTCAGTAACACCAATTTCCCCCAACTTGAGTCACATCATGATCAAAAACTCATTCAAACTCTGTCTTTCTTCCTGAGCTATCTTCTGATCCTCCTCACCTTAGATCTGCCCGAAACAAGACTATATCTCTATCAAGCACCCGCTCTGATACCAATTGAAAGTGCAGGTGAGGCAATATAAAAAGCAGAAAGTAAGACACACAAAGTTTGTTAACGGGGTTCGGTTTTTCCTACTCCCCGGGACCTCGTCCAGACTTCGAATTCACTTGAATAGAAAGTAATCCCACCAATTACAGACGAATAGAACAAACCCTATTGATCTATCGCTCTACCCAATACAAGAATTCTTCAGGATCAAACACCTGAGCTAAGCTCCCCCTAGAACCTAGACTTTTCCCTAAGATACAAAAGCCCTCTTGAGTTTTTATTCTCTCAGCTCTTGCATCTTCTTCAGAATTTTTGGACCACGTTCTTTTCCGACGCCCCAAAGCATTCCCATATGTTCACCAACATGACCAAGGAAACGGTATCAAGCACGCATGCAACATATACCACTGTACGACAGCAACAATGTCTTCCAACACTGTAGATTCCTTGGTCACCATGATAACACAAGCACACACCGCGAAACTATGTCGTAAAACGATCACCCACATAAACCACTTTTTCTTTTGGGTCTTTTGTGGTCACAAGGATACCTTTCTCCTAAGGCCACGCCCTCAATATATATCAGCTTGAATATTGACCTCCAAGCCTCTTCAATCACCATAATAGAAGATTTCCTCTTTGTTAGAACATTCCAATTCTTTTTAGGAAATATTCTCTTTTTCCTTTTTCTTCACATAGGAATATGTAAACATTCCAAAGCTGCTATATTCTTTCCAATATCTTCATCCAGCTCAGCAAACACCTCATAAACCGAATCACATCATAAAGATTCGTTCATATCTCATCAATCGAACATATCCATGTATTGAGTCACGTCTTGTACTACCCCTTGTACTACGCCGTGTACTACTCCGTGTACTACTCTGCGACTGGTACATTGAATGCATCTTCACGCCCTAGACTTAGCGCCCTTAGTTTATCGCTTACAACCACAACCTGCTACTTGTTTACTTTCTTGCTTGCTCTTTTTAGTTATTCAATACAATTTGCTTTTTGTTTTCTCCTTGTTTTAATCTCTTTAGTTCTTAATCCTATCGTTGCCTAGAGTCCTCGTGGATTCGATCCCTAAATACTACATTGATATACTGTGCACTTGCAGTTAGTATAGGTTAAAACTTACGACCTATCAAGTTTTTGGCGCCGTTGCCGGGGACTCTTTGGAGTCTTCGATAGATTCAAACTTAGGGTTTCTACTAGGATTTTTATTTTTATTTTTGTTTACTGATTTTTTTCTCTGTTTTCTCTCTGTCGCAGGTACTGATTTCGCATAGCATCGACCGTTGCACCTTATGTGTCGATCGTTGCTAGGCGATTGGAGTTGAATCGATCGTTGCATGATAGGTCTAGTTTTAACCCTATACTAACTGCAAGTGCACAGTGATGTAGTTGTAGTACTTAGGGTATCGAATCCACAGGGACTCCGGTCAACGATAGATTAAGAACAATCAAGTTTGAACTAGGTGAAAGCAATGTAATAAGAAAGCAGTAAATCAGACAGCAGAAAGTAAATCAAGCAAGTTTGTGAGCAAGGAAGCGAAGCGTTAAGTCTAGGGAGTTCTCAGGAAGTCAGGAACACAAGCAATCAATCAATCGGGATCTAATCAGAAACTGTTCTAGAACTCAAACACAGATATAGAATTAACCAACTGTCGTTGCGAGAATTCTCTAAGTCTAAGTGCAGCAATCCAAATTCCTTTGCAATTACTAACAGATTAAACTAGCTTTAAGATCAAGTTCGATATGTTCACAATTCCCCTAAACCAAATTCCTTTGCGGGTAGATCAAATTGCTCATCTAGGTTCTTTCTAGCTAATTAACCAATTGTCGTTGCATCAATCAACCTAACATCATAAATCTGGATAGCTACTTCAGATTAAGCATTAAGAACAACCCTAGAAGAAGAACTAGCAGATATGAATCCCTACAGATTGATTAAACTATAATTCCATGAAATCCCTAATGAGAATCCCTAAACTTAACATGTAATCTACTCAGACATGTTTATCGAAACAGAAAACATCTTGAATAGAAAACCAAATATCATAAAACAAAGTAAAGATCTGGGGTTCAAAATCCTCTCTCTTTCGAGAACAGGATCAGCCCCTAACTCTCTCTGAAATAAAATAAGACTTAAGAAAAGCGTAGTCTAAACAAGTGGCTAAAAACCCTAATATATAGTCTAAAACACGTTTTGGGCTTCTGTGTAAATATCTGGGCTTTTCTGCAATATCAGCATTCTTCATTAATCCGCCGAGTTTGGCCCATTCGCGCTATGCATCGATCGATGCAGGTGTGCAACGATCGACGCAATCCTCAAATCTGGACAGTGAACTCTGTCTCTCGGCCAAACACTCCAAAATGCTCCAAAATCTTCAATTCAGCTCCAAAAGTACTTAGACCTGTTAAATACCTGAAATGACTCTAAAACATAGTAATAGACTCGATAAATAAGACATATACCATGGTTAAAAGCCCTAAAATCCATGGTATATCATTGCACTGCTAGCATCGATCGTTGCTTGGCGATTACAGACGGTTTATGCAGACGTGTGATACCAGAAGTAATCCGTTAAGAGGTGTACTTTGGACACATTCCATGGATGCACAGGATATGATAGTTGTAGCTACCACTCCCAGAGACCACTTCGGAGTTACTAACTCATCTCAGTTTATTATCTTTTTTTTTTTAATGGAAGGGGAGAAGGGAACTAAATAGGACAGGTTTACAGGCTGTGTCAGAACTAACAAGGGAATCCAACACAAAGTATACCAAGCCCTTAGGTGAGAAAATCTAAGTCAGTATTAAGTTTGAAGTCAGTAAAAGGATCCTCTGATACCTGAAGCGATGTGGGTGTCCTCAGTAGGTTGATCCGTGTCTGGGTTTTCTAATAGTCAAAGATTGATCTGCAACTTCATCCCAATGGTTACTTAAGTTCCTGCAAGTGCTATTAATCTTCTCAAAAAATCATTGTTTCCTACTTAAACTGATTTTGACTCAATAAAACAAATTTTTGAAAAATTTAACTGACTCTAAGAAAACAAAAAGAAAGAAGTTAGTAGAACCTCCCCCACACTTAAGACACACTGTCCCCAGTAGTGTCAAGCGAAGGATTGGCAAAAAGAAAGAAAAATTTGTTTAAGGAATGGTTAAGTTCTGTCGGATTTTTACCTCTGCCGCTCAGGCATCGATCGTTGCACTAGGTGCATCGATCGTTGCTAGGCGATTTTCATGTATGGTCGATCGTTGCTCAAGACCGCAACGACTGCTGCAATGCGATTTCGATCGGGTTGTGACGATCGACGCACTGCGATTACTGTCGAATCCTGCAGACAAAATTCACCAAAAACCAAGAACAAAAATGTAAAATGCTAATGAAAACACCAAAAATAAATTATGCAAACCTAACAGTGGGTTGCCTCCCACTCAGCGCTTGTTTAAAGTCAATAGCTTGACTGTGGAAAGGAGATCGGACTCATGGTGGTTTCAACAAACACTTTGAATGTCTCTGTGAATATCTCTTCATCCAAGGTGGTGTATATGCTTTCAGATCATGAGATTTCCCAAGGAAAGAAGGAAGAGAACCAGGGCGGGAGTGAAGCTTGGGTGGGATGCTGCGTTTTCCTGCATTCAAAGCAATGGAGTCAGGAGGTTTAAGCTTAGATGATTTGTGCCTTACCTTTGGTGCAGATCTGATGTTTGGAGCTTTCTGCTTATAAGCAGTTGCAGGCTTTGAAGATGTTAGAGCAGGTTCAAGAGGAACCGCCATCTTCTTCTCTCCACTATCAGATACTGTAGTTCCACCAATCTGAACTTCTTCTTTCAGATCACCATCAGTGGAGATCATGTTCTTTGCATGAACTCGCGAAGCTTCAGCTGGTGGAGTTTCATTCATCTTCTTATCCGTCACTTTCATGCAGGTAGCTACTTCTAGCTCTTGTTTAGAGGGTTTAGGAACCTAGGATATGTGATAGGGTCAGGTTTTAATCCTATATCTAACTGCAAGTGCACAGTTCAGTAGTTGTAGTATATAGGTATCGAATCCACAGGGACTCTGGTATTCAATAGCTCAAGAACAGGAAATTAAACTAGGAAGAAAGCAATGTGATTGAATTGAAAGCAATGCGAGAAAGTAAACTTAAAGCAGAGATTATTGGTTGTGAATGCAAGTTATTAAGAGCGCTAAGTCTAGGGCGTTCTCAGGAAATCAGACAAGAGACAGTTCATTCAGCAAGGATCTAATTAAGCACAGTTCTAGAACTCAAAACACAGATATAGAATTAACCAAATTCCTTTGCGATAATTCTCTAAGTCTAAGTGCAGCAAACCAAACTTTCGTTTGCGAGAACTAACAGATTAAACTAGCATTAATTCCAAGTTTGATATGTTCACAATTATCCTAAACCAAACTTTCGTTTGCGAGAAGTTTAATTGCTCAACCTAGTTAGTTCAGATTCCTAAACCATACTTCCGTGTCGTATTTAGCAACCTAAGATCTAGATTCTAATTGATCAGGTTAGAACTAGCTTTAAGCACAATTAGATTGAAGAATAGATATAGTTATGAATCCTTAACTGAATTAAACAAGTCTAGCAAGTCATGAAATCCTATGTGAGAAACCCTAAACCTAACAAGGAATCTACTCAGACATAGATAACGAAAACATAATCATATGAAGAATAAATTGCATAAAAGATAAAGAATTAAAGGGGTTCGAAATCTTCTCCAAATACAGATGAAGTAAAGGTTCAGATCAGCCCCAAAAGCTCTAAAAATCCTCTGCTCTTAATTATGAATGCGTCCGTAATTAAAACACCAAAAACTTAATTATATAGGTCTAATCTCGGCCAGGGGCTTCTTTGTAAATTTCAGGAACTTCTGGATCAGAGTGCAATATCTTGACTCTTCATAAACCGCCGAGTTTTGGATCATCTCGCTGGTGCAACGATCGGTGCTAGTGTGCAACGATCGACGCATTTCTCTGTTTCGGACAGTGAACTCTATCTCTCGGCCAAACACTCCAAAAATCTCCAAAAAGTGCCATAATCACCAAATATGCTCCAAACCTGATTATACCTGTAAAAGACTCTAAAAGAACATAAAAAGACACTAAAACACACTTATATCATGGTCTAAAACTAGTAAAAACCATGATATATCAACTCCCCACACTTAGCCTTTGCTTGCCCTCAAGCAAAACAGAGAACTAAAGCTTGGTGAAGAGGTTTGAAAACTCTTCAGAAACTCATTTCATCCTAGAAGCTACAATACTCAGATTCCCCTTAGTAAACCACTGAAAGAATCAATCACAGGATATCAAGACCAACATGTACTTCCCCCACACTTAGCAACTGTCCTAAGTAAACTCCACAATCACATTCAAGCATTCAAATTCTCCCTACTGACTTCTGCAAGTATTTAAGTGCGGTCTCACCTAAGGAGTATCGATCAAAGGGCACATGGATTCTTACCTTATCAGCTCTAGACCACCATACTATCTTTCTCTAGTCCCTTTCTTCTCTTTCCCTTCTTTAACAACTGATTTTTCCCCACTGGGTATCATTTATTTTTTTATCAGTGTTCTTCCCGTTATGGGGTGTACTTTGGACACATTCCATGGATGCATAAGAGATAATAGTGTTTGCTACTATTCTCATGACCACTTCGGAGTTACTAACTCATCCTCAGTTTATTATCTTTTTTTTTTACTTTATAGAAGGGGAGAAGGGAACTAAATAGGATAGGTTGACAGGCTGTGTCAGAACTAATAGGGAATCCGACACAAAGTATACCAAGCCCTTAGGTGAGAAATCTAAGTCAGTATTAAATTGAAGTCAGTAAAAGGATCCTCTGATACCTGAAGTGATGTGGGTGTTCCCAGTAGGTTGATCCGTGTCTGAGTTTTCTAACAGTCATAGAGGCTCTGCAACTTCATCCCAATGGTTACTTAAGTTCCTGCAAGTCTTGTAAATCTTCTCAGAAAATCATAGTTTCTTACTTAAACAATTTTGACTCAATAAAACAAAAAATTTGAAAAATGGACTGACTCTTAAGAGAACAGAAAGCTAAGCGTCAGTAGCGCCTCCCCCACACTTAAGACACATTGTCCCCAGTAGTGTCAAGCGAAGGATCGGTAAAAAGAAAATCATAGATAAAAGATGAGATTATGTATGTCGGGTTTACCTCTGTCGCTCAGGCATCGATCGTTGCACTAAGTGCATCGACCGTTACTTGGCGATTTTCGTGTATGGTCGATCGTTGCTCAGGACCGCAATGATCGCTGCAATGCGATTCCGATCGTGTTGTGACGATCGACACAGAAGTGCGTCGATCGACGCACTGCGAATTTATCCGAGACCTACAATCATAAACTCACCAAAAACAAAAACAAACGTAAAATCCTAACAAAAACACCAAAAATTAAGTAGAAAAACACCAGTACCTAATGGTGGGTTGCCTCCCACCCAACGCTTGTTTAAGGTCAATAGCTTGACCGGACGGACAAGATTTTTCAGGCAGAGGGTGCATTATCCAGAGGCAGAATCTGGCCTCTTGGAATCTCGGCCTTAGCCCAATAATGTTTTACCCTCTGTCCATTTACAGCGAACTCATTACCTTCTCTGCCGACTAGAACGACAGCTCCATATGGACGCACTTCTTTGATCGTGTAGGGACCGGACCATCTTGATTTCAGCTTACCTGGAAACAAATGCAAACGAGAATTGTATAAAAGTACCTGATCATTAGGCTCAAACCGTCTAGAAACAATCTTCTTGTCATGATAAGCCTTAGTCCTCTCCTTGTACAGCTTTGAGTTCTCATAGGCAAAATGTCTAATCTCATCCAACTCATTAAGTTGTATCAACCTCCTTTCTGCAGCTGATTTAAGGTCAAAGTTCATCTGCTTTACAGCCCACGCTGCTTTGTGCTCAAGTTCCACTGGCAGATTACATGCTTTTCCATACAGCAAATGAAATGGAGTAGTCCCTAATGGCGTCTTAAATGCAGTCCTGTAGGCCCATAAAGCATCATCAAGCTTAACTGCCCAATCTTTTCTTGTCTTCCCAACTGTCTTCTCTAAGATCTCCTTGATCTGTCCGTTAGAAACCTCGACTTGTCCACTAGTCTGAGGGTGATAAGGAGTAGCAACTCGGTGATGAACTCCATGCTTTCTTAGGAGCTTCTCGAAGACCTTATTAATAAAGTGAGATCCTCCATCACTAATTACTATCCGAGGTACTCCAAATCTAGGGAATATGATGGACTTAAACAGCTTAATGACTACTGAAGAACCATTGGTTGGACTAGCTATTGCATCCACCCACTTAGACACATAATCTACAGCAACCAGGATGAATTTATTCCCATAAGATGAGGGAAAAGGACCCATAAAGTCTATGCCCCAGCAATCAAAAACCTCAACCTCAAGAATGAAATTCTAAGGCATCTCATTCTTCCTACTGATTTTCCCTCTCCTCTGACAGGCATCACAATGAGAAATGAAGGAGTGAGTATCTGCAAACATTGTAGGCCACCAGAAACATGCTTGCAAAACTTTAGACACAGTCTTAAAAGTAGCAAAATGTCCTGCATAATCTGATCCATGGCAGTGGAATAGGATATCTGGAAACTCTGATTCAGCAACACATCTTCTGTAAAGGCCATCTGAACAGTGCTTATAGAGGTAAGGTTCATCCCAATAGTATCGCCTAAGCTCTCTGAAGAACCTCTTTTTCTCATACCCTTTCAGATCATCTGGTTCAGTCTCTGCAGCCAGGTAGTTGGCTATATCTGCGTACCATGGTCGATCAGTTGTTGTGACAGCATCAATCTCAAACTCGTAGCCTCCAATCTGAATTGTAAAAATCTCTGGATCTGTATCCGCACTGCAACGATCGTCGCAGAGGAGCGCATCGATCGTCGCTGCCCCGATAGGTGCATCGATCGACGCCGAGATGGCATCGATCGACGCAATGCGATTAATCCGACAGTTTTGCAGGTTTCTGTCCAAATCTGTGTGAAACATTGTCCCAACCATATTGACGTTCTCTTCAGGCAAATAGTCATTAATTGGTACGTCTTCCTCAACCAGCATCCTTGAAAGATGGTCAGCAACTCCATTTTCAACCCCTTTCTTATCCCTCACTTCAATGTCAAACTCCTGAAGCAACAGAATCCATCTCAACAATCTTGGCTTAGCATCTTTCTTCTGCATCAGATACTTCAGGGCTGAATGATCAGTGTGTACAATCACCTTTGAGCCAACAAGATAAGGGCGAAACTTCTCAAATGCAAAGACAACTGCCAACAACTCCTTCTCCATAGTGGCATAGTTTCTTTGTGCATCATCCAGTATCCTACTGGCATAATAGATAGCATGAAGCTTTCTATCCTTCTTCTTCCCAAGAACAGCTCCCACAGCATAATCACTTGCATCACACATAACTTCAAAAGGCAGATCCCAATCCGGTGGCTGAACTATGGGAGCACTCACTAATGCCTGCTTAATCTGTTCAAATGCAGTTTGACAATCTGCAGTGAATTCAAATTTGGTATCCTTACACATCAAAGCAGTTAGTGGCCTAGCGATCTTGCTGAAATCTTTGATGAACCGTCTATAGAAGCCAGCATGTCCAAGAAAGCTTCTAATAGACTTAACAGAATCAGGCGCCTGAAGGTTTGTCATTACCTCAATCTTAGCGCGGTCCACCTCTATTCCTGCTTCAGACACTTTATGTCCAAGTACAATGCCATCTCTGACCATGAAATGACACTTCTCCCAATTAAGAACTAAGTGCTTCTCTTCACATCTTGTCAGAACCTTACACAGATTATCTAAGCATTCATTATAGGATGATCCATATACTGAGAAATCATCCATGAATACCTCCATAAAGTCCTCAATCATGTCTGTGAATATGGACATCATGCATCTCTGGAAAGTGGTTGGTGCATTGCAGAGTCCAAAAGGCATCCTACGGTAAGAAAATGTGCCATATGGACAAGTAAAAGTGGTCTTTCCTTGATCCTCTGGATGGATAGGAATATGAAAGAAACTTGAGTATCCATCGAGGAAGCAATAGTAAGGATGATTGGCTAACCTCTCAAGCATCTGATCAATAAAAGGCAAGGGAAAATGATCCTTCCTGGTAGCAGCATTCAGCTTCCTGTAATCTATACACATCCTGTGTCCTGTCACAGTCCTAGTAGGTATCAGCTCGTTCTTCTCATTCTTCACAACTGTAACTCCACCCTTCTTAGGTACTACATGGACTGGACTCACCCAATCACTGTCAGAGACAGGATAGATAATCCCAGCATCAAGGAGTTTCATAATCTCCTTTTTAACCACTTCCTGCAGATTAGGATTAAGTCTTCTCTGATGCTCGATAGATGTCTTGGATTCATCCTCAAGATGTATCCGATGAATGCACAGCTCCGGTGAGATACCTGAAATATCAGCAAGAGAATAGCCAAGAGCCTTGCGATGCTTGCGCAGCTTGCTTAGCAGTAAAGTGAGCTCTGCGTTGTTCAAGCTAGCATTAACAATCACTGGATAAGTTGAATTGGGTCCAAGAAATGCGTACCTTAGCCCGGATGGAAGTTGTTTCAGATCTATTTTCGGAGCTTTTTCCTCTGCCCAATCTCTGTCGACATGCAAAAATCGATGCTTAGGTAGTGTCGATCATTGCAAGGTCGCGTCAGACACTTCTACCTGCATTGCAACCTCAACAGAATCCATCATCCTCGTATAGCACATTGCTGGCTCGTCCTGCAGGTACTCCAACTCCAATATAGAGCTCAGTAAAGCCCTTTCTAATGGGTCTTCAGCATGTGATTGGTAAAAGTACTCGGCAGCCAAATCACCCAATGTGTCCACATAGAAGGTCTGCCCGTCGATGGTTGGTCTCTTTACCACCTTGTTCATATCAAAACTCATCTTCAGATCACCTACATTCAGAACTATTTTACCTCCCTGACAGTCAATCATTGCACCAGCTGTAACTAAGAAAGACCTGCCTAGAATCAATGGATCTTTTGGCTCCTGTCCATATTGTAGAACCACAAAATCAGTAGGGATCACACATTTGCCAACCATTATAGGCACATCCTCTATTACTCCTTCGGGAATCCTGATTGATCTATCTGCCAGAACCAGTGATATCCTAGTAGGTATAAAGTCTGTCATTCCGAGCCTTTTAGCAACTGAGAGGGGCACAAGATTTACACTGGAACCAAGATCACATAGAGACCTTTCGAATCTCTCTTTGTAGATGGCACAATCTAACACGAAGCTTCCTGGATCCTTTAACTTCTCGGGAACCCTGCCTTGAACCACTGCACTACACACCTCATTGAGCATCATTATACTTTCCTCATCAGACCATTTCCAAGCAATCATATTCTTAATGCATCTTTTCATCATAGGAGAAGTTTCCATGGAGTCCAACAAAGGTACTTCAACTTTCACCTTTTTTATGAACTCCTTCCACTTTGCATACTGCCTATCATTCTTAGCCTTTCTGGGATTCTTGGGATAAGGTACCTTAGGCTTGTATACCCTTTCGGTCGGCTGTTTCGGTTTCCCTGGTATCGAACTCTCTGCAGTCACCTAGTGTCGATCGTTGCTCCTGTCGCATCGATCGATGCTAGGCGACTGTGTTACGACTTCCGGTTCCCTGATTTCACTTTGCATCGATCGTTGCTTAGATGCATCGATCGACGCATTGCGAATATCGCGGATCTCATCTTCCAGCTCTTCAATTTCCTCGAGTTCTTCAACACTTAACTGCTTTTTCTGGCCAGATGACAGCTCCTTACCACTTCTCAACGTCACCGCCTTGCATTGGTACTTGGGATTAGCATCAGTCCTTCCTGGGAGATATCCATCTTCCCTTTGAGCATATCCAGCAGTTCTTGCAACTCTAGCATCAAGCTCCTTCATGTGTGTGCTCAAATATTCAAACTTCCCATTCAGCTCCCTGTAGATTGTTTCCATCTTCTCGTTGACATCTGCTGCATTCTTAGTCTGACTCTCCATCATCTGTTTCAGCATCGTCTCCACTCTACTTTCAGATCCATTGGTTCTCTGAGTACCTTGTCCAAAGGTTTTCTGAAAACCACTTTTCTGTCCTCCATTGAAGAATATGTTTCCTTGTTGATTACCAAATCTATTACCTTGGAATCCAGAACCTCCTATGTAATTCACATCTTCCTCCTGAGTGTCCTCCTCAGTTTGAATTACCTCTACATCTTGGGCAAAGTGGACAGCTTTCTTACCTGCTAGGAGATTGCAAACTGTGTCCAGCCTAGATCTAATATCAGCTATGTCAGAATTCTCTACACTTCCACCAGATTTCTTCCTCCTCTCATCCATAGTCTTGCAACTGTTGCTGCCTATTAGATTCTCAATCAACTGCTTAGCTTGTGTAGGAGTCCTGGTGTTGAAGTTAGCATTACTGGAATTATCCAGTGCAGACTGATATGGAAGATCTATGCCTCTGAAGAAGATACCAATCAACTAAACCTCAGTGAATCCATGGTGTGGGCAGTCACGCTGATACTGCTTAAATCTCATCCAGGCAGTCTTTAAAGGCTCCACAGCTCCTTGGGAAAAGGTGAGTATGTCCTGTCTGGATTGGTCTGAACGCGCATCATCATAGAAGTGACGCAGGAACTCACTCTTCAGGGCTGCCAAAGTAGTATACTGAGCAGGTGCCAGCTGCTTTAGCCATGCACTAGCGTCTCCAGCAAGACTGTGTGGAAAGAGCTTAAGGAACAGATAGTCCGGGCAGACTCCATCATACTTCATGCCAGTGACTATGTCCTCAAATGAATCAATGTGATCCATAGGCTGCTCCGTTGGGTAACCATGAAATGCATTCTGTCTCATCAGCGAGTAGTAGATGGTTTTGATCTCAAAATCATTTCTTTCAAAAGCAGGAAGCACTAAAGCTGACCGGTTTGCATGAAACTCATCCGGTCTGTTGTAGTCAGCTAAAGTCCTCTCACGTACAACCATCTCTCTACCTTGGGCCCGTCCTTGACCCTGGTTCTGCTCCCGTTGCTGTTGCTCAGGAGGATCAGGGATGACATTCCCTTCAGCATCAACCCTTTGAAAAGCAGCATTGTATGGATTATTATCTCGGTCCCTCAGAGTACCTTGAGCATCGCGTTCTAGAATCAAACGTTCTCGCACCATCCTTTCTCTTCTTTCTCTTCTGTTGGTCCTCTCTAGACGTCCAAGTTCTTAAAGTCCGAGATTAACTAAGCTCGAGTTCGGATTACTTCTAGTTTTCTGCGTCTGCATAAACTGTCTGTAATCGTCCAGCAACGATCGATGCTATCAGTGCAACGATCGGTTCAATCTCAGAATCGCCTAGTGACGATCGGTGCAAGGGTGCAACGATCGACGCAGTGCGATATTGGTACCTGCGACAGAGAGAAAAACAGACAAAAATCAGTAACTAAAAAAACAAAAACAAAAACGAAAAGAAAACGAAAAAATCCTAGTAAAACCCTAGGTTCTAAGCTATCGAAGACTCAAAAGAGTCCCCGGCAACGGCGCCAAAAACATGATAGGGTCAGGTTTTAATCCTATATCTAACTGCAAGTGCACAGTTCAGTAGTTGTAGTATATAGGTATCGAATCCACAGGGACTATGGTATTCAATAGCTCAAGAACAGGAAATTAAACTAGGAAGAAAGCAATGTGATTGAATTGAAAGCAATGCGAGAAAATAAACAGAAAGCAGAGATTATTGGTTGTGAAAGCAAGTTATTAAGAGCGCTAAGTCTAGGGCGTTCTCAGGAAATCAGACAAGCAGACAGTTCATTCAGCAAGGATCTAATTAAGCACAATTCTAGAACTCAAAACACAGATATAGAATTAACCAAATTCCTTTGCGATAATTCTCTAAGTCTAAGTGCAGCAAACCAAACTTTCGTTTGCGAGAACTAACAGATTAAACTAGCATTAATTCCAAGTTTGATATGTTCACAATTATCCTAAACCAAACTTTCGTTTGCGAGAAGTTTAATTGCTCAACCTAGTTAGTTCAGATTCCTAAACCATACTTCCGTGTCGTATTTAGCAACCTAAGATTTAGATTCTAATTGATCAGGTTAGAACTAGCTTTAAGCACAATTAGATTGAAGAACAGATATAGTTATGAATCCTTAACTGAATTAAACAAGTCTAGCAAGTCATGAAATCCTATGTGAGAAACCCTAAACCTAACAAGGAATCTACTCAGACATAGATAATGAAAACATAATCATATGAAGAATAAATTGCATAAAAGATAAAGAAGGGGTTCGAAATCTTCTCCAAATACAGATGAAGTAAAGGTTCAGATCAGCCCCAAAAGCTCTAAAAATCCTCTGCTCTTAATTATGAATGCGTCCGTAATTAAAACACCAAAAACTTAATTATATAGGTCTAATCTCGGCCAGGGGCTTCTTTGTAAATATCAGGAACTTCTGGTTCAAAGTGCAATATCTTGACTCTTCATAAACCGCCGAGTTTCGGCCCATCTCGCTGGTGCAACGATCGGTGCTAGTGTGCAACCTGTTTCGGACAGTAAACTCTATCTCTCGGCCAAACACTCCAAAAATCTCCAAAAAGTGCCATAATCACCAAATATGCTCCAAACCTGATTATACCTGTAAAAGACTCTAAAAGAACACAAAAAGACACTAAACACACTTATATCATGGTCTAAAACTAGTAAAAACCATGATATATCAATATGGCACAATGGGCTTGTAGACTCGTTCTGGGACTGTTGCAGGCTTCTGGTCTCGTCTGCGATCTGTGTCGATCGATGCAGTAGGTGTGTCGATCGACACAAGGCGATTATGTTTAGTTTCATCAGACGTATCGGGGATGCATCGATCGAGATCGAGAGTGTGTCGATCGACGTTGAATTGATGTCGACCTTCAGTGTCGACCATGGTCGATTTCTGTTCGTCGTAAGAACTCGAAATTGCCGTCAGAACTGCGTGTCGACCGACACTAAGGGGGTGTCGATCGATGCATGTCTCAGACAGACAATATTCATCCAGAAAATCCGAGATTATGCTCTCGTCTTCACCTAGCAACTCAATCTCATCTCTTAAGGTCACAACTTTGATGGATTTATACTGTTCACTCAGCTTCATTATGCCTTTGTATTGCTTGAGATGTCTGTTGGATTTGAACATCCAGCTTCTTCACATGTGTGCTCAGAGATTCAAACTTCTCATTAGCATCCAACTTCCTGTCGAAGTCTACAGCAGTCTTGGTCCGATCCTCTAGTAACTGCTCCATCATGGATTCCATCTTGCTCTTATAAGCATTAGCAGCAGGAGGTGTCTGATATGAGGACGATCCATAGGTTCTCTGATAAGAATTACCTTGCTGATTACCAAACCTGTTTCCTTGGATTCCAGAGCCATTGATGTAGTTCAAATCTTCTTCCTGCTTTTCCAAGAACTGCTCCATCATGCTCATCAGCTTATTAGACTGTGTATTGTGAGGAGGAACATGCTGATATGATGGAGATTCATAGTCTCTGGTGAATGAATAGGAACCATAGCTTCTGCAGAACGAGTTATTCTGCTGATTTTCCAACATCCGTTCCATCATTCCCATCAATCTTACGCGATGTGTCGATCGATGCAGAGTAGCGTCGATTGATGCAAGCTCGAGAATGCAACGATCGACACACAGGACCGTGTCGATCGATGCAGGGCGATTACAGGCGTACCTGAAACGCAAGAACAGAAAAGAAAAAAAATTAGTAGCAAAAAATAAAAACGAAAAACCTAGTCTAAACCCTAAGTTCAAATCTATCGAAGACTCAAAAGAGTACCCGGCAACGGCGCCAAAAACTTGATAGGTCTAGTTTTAACCCTATACTAACTGCAAGTGCACAGTGATGTAGTTGTAGTACTTAGGTTATCGAATCCACAGGGACTCCGGTCAACGATAGATTAAGAACAATCAAGTTTGAAGTAGGTGAAAGCAATGTAATGAGAAAGCAGTAAATCAGACAGCAGAAAGTAAATCAAGCGAGTTTGTGAGCAAGGAAGCGAAGCGTTAAGTCTAGGGAGTTCTCAGGAAGTCAGGAACACAAGCAATCAATCAATCGGGATCTAATCAGAAACTGTTCTAGAACTCAAACACAGATATAGAATTAACCAACTGTCGTTGCGAGAATTCTCTAAATCTAAGTGCAGCAATCCAAATTCCTTTGCAATTACTAACAGATTAAACTAGCTTTAAGATCAAGTTCGATATGTTCACAATTCCCCTAAACCAAATTCCTTTGCGAGTAGATCAAATTGCTCATCTAGGTTCTTTCTAGCTAATTAACCAACTGTCGTTGCATCAATCAACCTAACATCATAAATCTGGATAGCTACTTCAGATTAAGCATTAAGAACAACCCTAGAAGAAGAACTAGCAGATATGAATCCCTACAGATTGATTAAACTATAATTCCATGAAATCCCTAATGAGAATCCCTAAACTTAACAGGTAATCTACTCAGACATGTTCATCGAAACAGAAAACATCTTGAATAGAAAACCAAATATCATAAAACAAAGTAAAGATCTGGGGTTCAAAATCCTCTCTCTTTCGAGAACAGGATCAGCCCCTAACTCTCTCTGAAATAAAATAAGACTTAAGAAAAGCGTAGTCTAAACAAGTGGCTAAAAACCCTAATATATAGTCTAAAACACGTTTTGGGCTTCTGTGTAAATATCTGGGCTTTTCTGCAATATCAGCATTCTTCATTAATCCGCCGAGTTTGGCCCATTCGCGCTATGCATCGATCGATGCAGGTGTGCAACGATCGACGCAATCCTCAAATCTGGACAGTGAACTCTGTCTCTCGGCCAAACACTCCAAAATGCTCCAAAATCTTCAATTCAGCTCCAAAAGTACTTAGACCTGTTAAATACCTGAAATGACTCTAAAACATAGTAATAGACTCGATAAATAAGACATATACCATGGTTAAAAGCCCTAAAATCCATGGTATATCATTGCACTGCTAGCATCGATCGTTGCTTGGCGATTACAGACGGTTTATGCAGACGTGTGATACCAGAAGTAATCCGAACACTAATCTCGTAAACCTCCAACTTGAAGAGCTTGCTAGACTAGAGAGGACTAACAGAAGAGTTCGAAGAACAAGGATGGTTGTTGTTGAACGTGTGATCATAAAGCATGATGCTCAAGGTACCCTGAGGGACCGACACAACAATCCATACAATGCTACCGGAGAACCGATAGATGCTGAAGGGAATGTTATCCCTGATCCTCCAGAGCAACCACAGCAACAGGAGCAGAACCAAGGACAAGGCCAAGGACAGGGCCAAGGTAGACAGATGGTTGTCCATGAGAGGACTTTAGCTGACTATAACCGTCCGGATGAGTTTCATGCTAACCGATCAGCTCTTGTACCTCCTGACTTTGAGAGAAATGATTTTGAGATCAAGACCATCTACTACTCTCTCCTGAGGCAGAAAGCCTTCCATGGCTCTCCATGTAAGCAGCCGATGGATCACATAGATGAGTTTGAGGACATAGTCACCGGAATTAAGTACGATGGAGTGAGCCAAGACTATCTGTTCCTCAAGCTTTTCCCCTACTCTCTGGCTGGAGATTCTGCAGCCTGGCTGAAACAACTTCCATCTGGGACGTTTGTTACTTGGGCAGCTCTGAAGAGAGAGTTTCTGCGACACTTCTACGATGATGCTCGCTCTGATCAGTCTAGGCAGGACATTCTCACCTTCACCCAAGGTCCTATAGAGCCTCTTAAGACAGCCTGGATGAGGTTTAAGAAGTACCAACGTGACTGCCCGCATCATGGATTCACTGAGGTAACGCTATTAGGCATCTTCTTTAGAGGTATAGATCTTCCATATCAGACTGCGTTGGACAATTCTAGCAATGCCAACTTTAACACTAGGACCCCTGCTCAAGCTAAGCAGCTAATAGATAATTTAGTAAGCAGTAATAGCTGCAAGACTACTGATGAGAGAAAGAAGAAGTCCGGTGGAAAGATGGAGAATTCTGAGATAGCTGATATTAGATCTAAGTTGGACACTGTTTGCAATCTTCTAGCTGAGAAGAAAGCTTTCCACTTTGCTCAAGATATTGAGATGATCAATGATGAAGGAGATGGTCAGGAAGAGGATGTGAATTACATCGGAGGATCTGGTTTCCAAGGAAACAGGTTTGGTAATCAGTCTGGTAATAGATTTTTCAGTGGTCAGAAGAGTGCTTTCACAAGCAATCAAAACTCTTCTGGCGTTGGACCGAATGCTGGTTTTCAGAAACCTTTCCAACAAGGTAATCAGAGGACTTATGGATCTTCCTCTTACCAAGCACCTCCTGTAGCTACTACTCATGAGAGTAAGATGGAGGCAATGATGGAGCAGCTGCTGGAAGGCAGACTAAGATTGTTGTGGACTGCAACAAGAATTTAGATGCTGTCTATGAGGATCTCAATGGGAAGTTTGAGTCTCTAAACACTCATGTGAAGCAATTGGACACTCAGGTGAGCCAAATTTCAAACTCTGTTAAAGGAAAGAGTGTTGTAGACACCCATATTAAGGCCTGGTCAGTGCACATTGATGATGGATCACACCTAGGTGAAAGATTTGAGCTAAGTACAGCTGAACTGGTAGAAGAGGCTGAAATTTCGGATTTTGCGGAAAATCTCTCAGGTGGAATCTGTGAAAATTTGACTGCATCGATCGATGCACCCTTAGCGTCGATCGTTGCATGGCGTGGACAGACAGATTCACAGGATTCTTATGACATTGATACAGATTCAGAGCTTAACCGTTTATTCCCTGGAGTGTCTGAGATAACTCAACAGGAGATTTATGCACAATCTATTCGCTTATATCCTAAGGTGTCTGAAGTGATTAAACAAGACATTGATGAACTTAAGCGTTTGGAAGAGATTGGTGAAGAGTTGGAAGAAATTCCACCATCTGATGATCCACCTTATCACCCTTGTGTGCAGAGATACTTGGGTAAGATGTTGCCTATGGATGAAGAGCTGAAAGATTGGGTCATAGTTGTTCCTCAGCATATAAGTGATGTGCTATTAACCAAGGTTCCTAAAAAGCTACCTGATCCTGGGATCTTTGTGCTGAGTTGTTCTATCTTCGAGGATGGTTTTAAGCGCTCTCTGTGTGATTTAGGAGCTGCTGGAAGTCTTATGCCATACTCTGTGGCAGAGAAGCTGGGTATGATGGATTTTTTCACCCACTAGGACCTCTCTTGTCCTATCTGATCAGTCAATAAGGATTCCGGAAGGAATTCTTGAGGACGTCCCAGTGAGAGTTGGAAACTACTTGGTTCCGACAGACTTTTTGGTTCTTAAGTACCACAGTGAGCAGGACGATGCATTGATATTGGGTAGACCATTCTTGGCTACAGCTGGAGCAGTGATAGATGTGAGACACAGTCTGATAGATCTCCATCTGGGAGATAAGCCACTGCACTTTGAGATGGACAAGCTGCGCAAACCACTGATTTTTGGGCAGACCTTCACCATTATGGATGGAGATGAAGAGCAGTCAAGTCACACTACGGTTTTGGATCCTGGGGAGCATTTGACTTCTTCTTTTCTTGGACGCGTTCACACTGATAATGCTTACTCTCCGTCTTGGATGAGGAGACTTGCACAGAGGCAATCACAGTCTCTGTCAGGATCTCCAGCAAACTGATCTTGTTCGTCCGGTTAAGCTAATGACCTTAAACAAGCGCTGAGTGGGAGGCAACCCACTGTTAGGTTTTAGTATTTTTCTTTCTTATTTTTGGTGTTTTTCTTAGGAACTTATGTTTTGATTTGTTTTTGCTAAGTTTTTAGATACAGAACTCAAGTCTGGAGATGTGTGACGATCGATGCACTTGTGCATCGGTCGTTGCAGGGAGATTTGACGAAGAGATGGGATCGCCTTGTGACGATCGTTGCCGTCCTGTGCAACGGTCGTTGCGAATGGTTTAAATTGCAAAATTAAGGTATGCGTGCTAAACCGGAATCGATTCGGTTCAAACAGCATCGATCATTGCCCATCAGCAACGATCGTTGCACCCACGACCAGGTAAGTGCCTTAAACCCTTTTCTCTTCTCTTCTTCTCCACTCTCGCCGTCCGTACAACTGAGACTCTCATCACCTAAATCTCTCATTTCTTCATCGTTTTTATTGATTCCAAGTACTATTCTCCTTGTTTTTACACGCTTTATCTGTTTTTCTAACCAATTTGAAGCAAATCCAAGGTAATGTGTCTCAATTTCATGATTTCCGGATTCGTTTTTAGGGTTTTTAGAATTTGAGAATTTTGGCTTGAAAACGATGATTCCATGCTGTTATAGATATGATTTAGGATGATTGGTGATGGATTATTGTTGTTTATGTAGTTTTAGAACGGATTTAGAAATGATTTTGAGAATTGAATGTCGGCTGTGAAATCGCCTTGCAACGATCGACACACCACGTGCAACGGTCGTTGCATTGCGATTTCTCAGGGAGTTTTCTGCCGTGACTTATATGGATATTTGAATTTCTTGCAGATACCTCCTCGACAAGCTCGTAAGCGTAGAGCCACCACAGCATCTACAGCTCACCATCACCCACCAGCTGAGTGGTTCCATCGAGACTCGGATCCACCTAAGGATTATCAGAGAGATCAGGAAGCGATACAGCCACCATGGCCTAGAGCAGATGCGCTGCTGATTCCGACAAATAGGGTCTGGGGCGTGGAGATAGATGAGTTGCTCAAGACCGACACCTTCACAGAGCGGCCATTGCTTGATCAGTGGGATGATTCTGACACCTTGTTGTACAATGGTTGGTGTAGCATGACGCTTAAGCCAACCAAGTTTGCAGATTACTCGACTTGCATGAGTCTGGGCATAGATGAGCAGGTTCTTTCACTGTGTAAGGGCATTGGTCTGGGGACAATGCCAATGCAGCCATACGAGATGTACCCTGAGTTGGTAAGACAGCTGCTAGCCACTTGCAGAGTGATATACCCTACACCAGACAGCAGGAAGGTTTCAGGAGGTTTCTTTACCTTCATGTGCCTAGGATGCAGGTATCAGATTCCCCTTCTTGATATCTGCAGGATTTATGGATTCAGCACTGAGCCGCAGCGCATTGGTATGTCACTTGAGTGGGATGTGGATGAATCTCAGTATTTCTGGGAGTGTATTGGCACTGGTCGATACAACTCGAGGACCACACCGGTGATTCAGGTTAGGCATCCGGTTCTTAGATATGTCTTGTGCATCTTTAGATCTACTCTGTTGTGAAAGTATGAAGCCAACAAGATGCGTAAGAACGAGATGGAGATGCTGTTCATTGGACTGAGAGACCAGTTTGAGGATACAGTTCTGAGAGATCCCACTAGAGGACTCAACTTAGGAGCTGTTTTTGCTCATCATTTATGCGAGCTGCAGAAGAAGCCATTTGATGGTGTGAGCACTGAGAGAGTAGGGAGTCTGCTTACTCCCATCTTCAGACATTGCAGGATTCCCTTAGAGGGAACAGAGCGTAGTGACAGGATGGAGTTCCTTGACTTCAGCCATCTGCAGAGTGCTACTTGGCTGAAGGACGGACGCATATGGGTCTATTATGACCCTGCCACAGAGAAGTGTGGCGTGGATCTTCCTGCTCCTGGTCTTACACGGGTTAATACGCTGGATGCCTTGAGGTTCCAGCCTCCTACGAGCGAGCAGCGCAGAGTCCCTTCTATGGCTCATCCGCTGGGAGATCCTTCCACACGAGCTTCTACCTCCTCTGCGCCTGCACCTGCATCTGCTGCCCCTGTCGATGACGTTGGACCTTTTCCCGAGCCTACGATGCCTTATGGTGATATGTCTGAGGCGGAGTGGAGAGAGCGCTCATATGGTATTCTACGGGTCGTCTGGAACTTCATGCGTACCTGTACTTGCAGGAGACAGCCACAGATACACCATCCAGGACCTTCTCGACGCAGACGACGATCTCCGACTCCTGGTTCTTCGAGTGGTACTGATCGCATAGATGCGACAGAGGATGAGTGAGCGTAGCCTCCATTTTCAGACATTCGGTTCTGTATTCTCTTATTTTTTCTTTTCCCCTTTACACTTTCTTTTGATTTTCTTAGGATGTTTATGTTTGGATGCTGTGATTTATTTGAGACTACTGGTTGCTTTGATTTTGCCTGTTTTCAATGTTTTTCAGCTTGCAGGTTCGAAAATTTGGATTTTATTACAGACTAACATGCTAACTTGCTGACTGATCCAAAAAATCGCGATGCGTCGATCGACACAACCTGTGTCGATCGTCACAACATGAAAGAAATCGCATTGCAGCGATCGTTACGGTCCTGAGCAACGATCGACACACGACGAAATACCGCCTAGCAACGGTCGATGCATTTATGCAGCGATCGATGCATGTGCGACAGAGGTAAAAATCAGACAGAACTCAACACATCCATAACATTTTTGCTTTCTTTTACCAACCCTTTGCTTGACACTACTGGGGACAGTGTGTCTTAAGTGTGGGGGAGGTGCTACTGACTTTATCATTCTGTTTTCTTAGAGTCAGTCCAGTTTTTCAAAAAAAATTTGGTTTTATTGAGTCAAAACATTTAAGTAAGAAACAATGAATTTTGGAGGAGTTAACAATATCTTGCAGGAACTTAAGTAACCATTGGGATGAAGTTGCAGGATCTATCTATGACTATTAGAAAACCCCAACACAGATCAACCTACTGAGGACACCCACATCACTTCAGGTATCAGAGGATCCTTTTACTGACTTCACCTTAATACTGACTTAATTTTCTCACCTAAGGGATTGGTATACCTTGTGTCGGATTCCCTTGTTAGTTCTGACACAGCCTGTAAACCTGTCCTATTTGGTTCCCTTCTCCCCTTCCATAAAGTAAAAAAAAAATATAATAAACTGAGGATGAGTTAGTAACTCCGAAGTGGTCACGGGAGTAGTAGCAAACACTATTACCTCCTGTGCGATCCATGGAATGTATCCAAAGTACACCCCTTAACGGGAAGAGCACTGATAAAAAAATAAAATGATACCCAATGGGGAAAAATCAGAATGCTAAGGAAGGGAAAAGAGAAGAAAGGGACCAGAGAAAGATAGTATGGTGGTTTAGATCTGGCAAGGTAAGAGTCCATGTGCCCTTTGATCGATACTCCTTAGGTGAGACCGCACTTAAATACTTGCAGAAGTCAGTAGGGTGAATTTGAATGCGTGAATGTGATTGTGGAGTTTACTTAGGACAGTTGCTAAGTGTGGGGGAAGTATATGTTGGTCTTGATATCTTGCAGGTGATTCTTTCAGTGGATTACTAAGGGGAATCTGAGTGTTGTTGCTTCTAGGACAAAAAGAGTTTATGAAAGTTTCCAAACCTCTTCACCATGTTTTAGTTCTCTGTTTTGCTTGAGGGCAAGCAAAGGCTAAGTGTGGGGGAGTTGATATATCATGGTTTTTACCGGTTTTATGTCATGATATAAATCTGTTTTAGTGTCTTTTGGTGTTCTTTTAGAGTCCTTTACAGGTTTTATTAGGTACACACACATTTGGAGCTATTTGGAGCATTTAGGGATTTTGACCCGAGAGGTTGTGTTCACTGTCCAGATTTGAGATCTGTGTCGATCGTTGCACACCTGCATCGATCGATGCACAGCGAGTTGGGCCAGACTCTCGGCGGTTTAATGAAGAATGCTGATATTGCAAAGATGCCCAGAAGCGATGCACAGCGAGTTGGCCAGACTCTCGGCGGTTTAATGAAGAATGCTGATATTGCAAAGATGCCCAGAAGTTCCAGATATTTACACAGAAGCCGCAAGTCGTGTTTTAGTTATTTAATTTGTTGGAGGTTATGAAGAAAATCATTATTAGATGATTCTGCTGGCTGAGAAATAGCAATAGAGGATGATGACAGTAAACCAGTTTCTTCCGCCATGTCTTTAGCAACTTCCTTAGCGAGTGTTTTCTTATACAAATCAGCGCTCGTGAAGTGTACTTAGTATCGATTTTGCCACCATCATTCCATCCATGTTGCTTGAAAAACACTTGTTCTCGGTTGTTTCCACCAAACATCATTGCTCTTAGCTTCTCAGGACTCCATGAACCTAAGTTCGTCGACTTAAACAGAAGAACCAAGAAAAGAGTTTCAGAAATGATAGCCTGATGATTAAATCAATTTGATTCACACTAAACAATGATTAAAGAATATAATCCCTTATACACAATGAGTATTATATAATAGAATGGTTAAAGAATAAAAAAATCGTCTAACGTCGTCATGCATAGGATGGATAATCACACCCTAAACCCTAGCCAAAAGTTTCAAAACTGTGACATATTTTGAAGGTAGAATTAAGCCCATACTGTTGAATTAAATGCTGGATTTAATTGAATCTTGTATGTTCCTCTCTTTTTTGTCACAAATCTTGTATGTTCCTCATAATCTAAAAGTTTACCTGATGAACCTGATATGAACACCAAGACTTCGAGGAACAGTTGAACGATTAATGAAAATAAAGACACTGTAATAACCTGATATAGGAATCAGAAGAGTGCCACGTCGACTTGATATGCTGGACAATGAGTCGACCAATTCTGTTATATTCCTTTGAAAAGTAAACAATAATTCATTCGAAACATTTTACAAAAGTTTGTTAGCTTCTTCTTCTCCAATTCAATCGATTAGCTCAGTGTTCTTCGAGAATCCTTCTTCATTCGTGATTCTCGTGTCATTGGGTATCGATTCAGTGTTTTGTTGAACATTGGAATCTAGTTATCGAGTATTGAATTGAATTCTGAAGATACCGTTTTCTTTCTTTATCAAAGGTATTAGACAAACGTTGATTCTTGGAAATGATGGAAACTTCGCAATCGATTTTGAAGGAGGTGGAAAGTTCTTTTGGCTCATGATTTCAAGAGCTGGAAGGTCAAATTTCCAATTAGAACGAACAACTCCACTCAATGTTGGAAGTATGTCTGCGCAAAACGAGAAGCTACATACGAAAATCGATCGGAGTATCACAGAGTTGTTTGAAGCAATTCAACTCGTTGCCTTGACGAGAGGTCAAACATCCAACGGCGAAACTCAACAAGGCAATCGATCTTCCTCACCACAACGGCAACAACCGTACATTGAACATCCAGAACAAGTACCGTAGACCAATAACATGTCATAATCAATAATACTTTGGAATTACATGGTTAGCTAAGATGGATTTCCCTAGATTTAGCGGTGATAGGATGAAGAAATGGATATTCAAGGTTGAACAGTTCTTTTTTGATGGATCATACACCGAATGAGTTAAAAGTGGGATTGGCCTCTATACATTTTGATGATGTTGCAGCGACTTGGCACCAATCTGTCATGGAATCTGAGTTAGGTGAGAATTTTTTGTATGATTGACATGCCTACAAATCATGTTGCAAGAAAGATTTGATTAGCTATTAGATGATCTGATTGTTGAGCTTAAGTAGTTGCAGGAGAAAAACAGTATTGTTGAATACCATGGGAAGTTTGAGTTGATACGTACCAGAGTCAAATTATCTGAGGAGTATTTGGTTAGTGTGTATCTAGCAGGACTGAGAACAGACAATCAAATGCATATTCGAATGTTTGAGCCTAAAACAGTTCGACAATGTTTAGTATTGGGGAGGTTGTATGAAAAGGTACATCCAAAGAAGCCTTGTAAGCGGAAATGGTCTCAGCTCAAAACTCATGTTCCAAAAAAGGATTGTTGACATACAAAAAGGAACCTGAAGTTAAGTCAGCAACTCCACTGTTAATGGACAAACCAGTGGGATCTCGACCAAAAACTTTTCTATCACAAGAAGAAATGAGCTATCGTCGAGCTAAGGGCTATGATATTTCTGTGATGAAAAGTATACGCATGGTCATTACTTGAAGCCTAATAAGACACAACTGTTTGCAATATAAATTTGTGAAGAGGGGGAGCAAACATAAGAGGTGGTGGATGATCAGATTGTGGAAGAAATTGAAAGCAATTGTGCTCACATTTCAGTACATGCCATGGACGGCATAACCAGCTTCCAAACAATGCGAGTGAAAGGAATCCATGGAAAGCGAGCTTTGTTTATCCTCATCGATTGAGGCTCTACAACACTTTCTTTAGTCTCTTCTTGTGGATAAGTTGGGTTGTAAAGTGTTCCTATTGGTGTGGCAAAAGTGAAGGTTGCAAATGCTAGACAGATGGGAGTATCAGCCAAGGTGGAACATTTACAATGGATTTTTCCGAGTTTTTCAATCTTTTCTGACTTCATGGTTTTACCTTTAGGAAGATGTGATATGGTTCTTGGAGTGCAATGGTTGGCACAATGGGGTCCTAGTACTTGGAATTTTCAGAAGCTAACGATGCAATTCAAAATGGGTCATAAGAAGGTTTTGTTGCATGGATTGAAGGGTGGATCAGTACATGAGGTTAAGGCTAATAAATTGAATAAGCTGCAGAAAGAATATATTCAATTGTCTATGATTTGTAAGCTGGAGTTGGAAGAGGAATCCAATATACAATTCTACCATTTGGATGTTCAGACGAGTACTGCAGAAACACCTTAAGTTATTACTGACTTGTTACAGGAGTATGCTGATGTGCTTTCTGATCCGGCCTTTGACAAGGCCTATCCCGGCCATAGGGCCGGAACGGATTGCCACTACTTAACCAATTTATCTTGAGGTTCGTTTGTGAACCCCAAGCACAATATTTCTATACTTAAACGATTTCCATTCATCTTTATTCATTCAATTTGATTTATATAAAGACTAAGGCAAAAGTAGACATTTTATTAATAATCAAAGGTACCAAATACAATGTAGTTCAAACGCATTATGCTAATAAGTATTCGGTCCTAGAACAATGTCTACCCAAACTAACACCACTCGCTCCAAGTCTTGTCCGCGCCTAGGTTTGATCATCATCATGATCTCCTGAAAACAAAACAAGTTCGTGAGATTTCCATATTCGTTTATATCCGTTTTCATGCATCCTAGCATTTATATTCTATATGATCCCACAAACTTTATATTATACAAAAAATCTAACATTTCTATATTAATCCTAAGTTCTAAACATTGGCCGCTTTAGTTCCCGTTACACCAACCGCAAACCGCATACACACTCGGCCCACGGACGTGAGCGTGTGATCGCGCATTCTCGGCGTACGGTCCATTGGTCGGATGCTTGGACTTACGGCCGTGGTGTTATACCGCGATCGTCCGGATGTTGGCGCGCGGATGGATACTCGGTCATAACGCGTACCGGGACGGACGCATCAGTCCAACGCGCGCTAGACCTTACGGTCGCGCGGATGGATCGATACGTGCGCGTACTGCCGGCTTGACGTAACGATCGCGCGTCCATGTGCTGCGTCAACGGGAGACGATCCTCGGTCCTAACACGGTCGGTCTTGCGGTGTGGTCGCGTATCCGCGAACGGACGCGACTCTTTATGCGAACGGACACGATCATTACCGCGGACGGTTACGACCGTTCCTTTGGTCCGCATGATACACCGCGGCCAACGATCGCTTGCGACAGTCCGTGAACCATCCGCGATCGCGCGCATCATGTACCGATGAATTGGACGAGCGGTTATGCCGAGTGTTCCACGGTCATTTCCCTGAACCATTTCACGCCTTTAGACCGATCATACCTTGGCCTCTCGGTTCTCGGCTTACCGTCCTCTCGACGGGCCGTTAAACCGTATGATGCGGTACGATCCTTTGGGCCATATGAGCGCTGGAAACCGCGACTAACCGTCAAGCCATATCACCACGACCAAGGCCTTATGGCCGGTCGTGTAACAAGCATTTGGGCGTGTTTCAGAACAAGAAGGAAGAAAGAGTTTTCCGGCCATAGAGCAACCGGCCGTGACCGCTAGGGTTTGGGCCAAGGCCGAGAAGAGATGGTCCGGTCTCTAACCTTAGATACGGTTGCGGTTTTGCCATGAGTAGCCAATGCCTCTCCAGCCATCTTGCTCCTCTTCTTGCGCTTTAAACCACCACCAGGAACTCCTTAAACCGCCGGCCTTTCTCCTTGAAATCCGGCTTCTCTCTCTCTCTCTAAACTCTCGCTTTTTGGCCTTTGCCTTTGGGAGAATTCTTGTGTGTTTTTGTGCCTTGTGGGCGTGCGCAAAAATGAACAAGGGAAGGCCTATTTATAGGCTCTTCCATGCGCCAACTACCAAGGGGAGAGAGGTGTGAGTTGTGGACCGAATGGGTGCAACACTTGGTGGTACCCATTCGCTTGGTAACCGCTAGTCAGCTAGTGTCACTAGCTGACCTAGCTGGCCAAGAGCTTAACACTCCGGCCAGCTGAGTTGAGCTGGTTGCCAGCTGACCTAGCTAGCCAGCTGGACTGTTCAGCTCAGCTGAGCTGACTTCCTCACTCCTACACTTAGCTGAGCTCCTTCCAGCTGAGTCTCAGCTCCAAAATGCCTATGGGACACTTGGTTTAGTCTCTCCGGACTTTCCCGTTCATGTTTTCTGGTCCCATGGCCGTCCCATCTTCCTTAGGCCGGTTGGGGGATACTACAAGTCTCCCCCCCCTTGAAATGGATTCGTCCCCGAATCTGCGTCAAGGTTTTTGTACCACTCTGGATAGTCGGCCTTCATCTTATTCTCGGTTTCCCAAGTAATCTCCTTGACCCCATTATGGATCCATTCCACTTTGACCATTTGTACCACTTTCTTTCGGGTTGCTTTTTCCATCCTATCTAGGATTCGGAGTGGTCGGATTTCGATGGTCAAGTTTGGCCTAAGTTCTCTCGGAATCTCAGGTTCAACCTTGTCTTGATCCCCTAGACATTTGCGCAACTGTGAGACATGGAACACATTGTGGAATGCGTCCATCTCACTTGGCAAGTCTAACTTATAGGCGACCGCTCTAACCCGTTCAATGATTCGGAACGGTCCCAAATATCTGGGATCAAGCTTACTACGCTTGGAAACCCTGGCCCGACCCTTGAAAGTGATCATCTTCAAGTAGACTTGGTCGCCTACTTCAAACTCAAGGTCCTTTCTTCTCTTGTCTGCATAGCTCTTTTGACGGTCTTGAGCCTCTTTCATCTTGGCCTTGAGGAATCGGATTCGTTCCGTGGTTTCCTCTATTATGTCTGGTCCAACTATGCTTGACTCTCCAACTTCGGTCCAGCATAGTGGAGTTCGACAAAGCCGTCCATACAAAGCCTCATAAGGCGACATTCTGATGCTTGTGTGATAACTGTTGTTATACGCAAACTCGGTCAAGGGTAGAAACTTCTCCCATGAGTCGCCCCATTCAAGAACACACGCCCTTAGCATGTCTTCTAGGGTTTGTATGGTCCTTTCGGATTGACCGTCCGTCTGGGGATGGTAAGCCGTACTCATGTTCACTCTCGTTCCCAGGGCCTTCTGAAAGGCTTGCCAGAAATAAGAAGTAAACTGGCCGTCCCGGTCTGAAACTATACTTGATGGGATCCCATGAAGTCTCACGATCTCATCAATGTATAACTCAGCCAACTTCCCCACTCCGTCCGTCTTCCTGATGGCCAAGAAGTGGGCGGATTTTGTGAGCCTATCTACCACAACCCAAATGGCATCTCGCCTGTTCCGGGTCGTAGGCAAACCGGTCACAAAGTCCATAGCTATGTTATCCCATTTCCATTCCGGAATGGGAAGACTTTGTAGCAGACCACTCGGGACTTGGCGTTCAGCCTTGATTAGCTGACAGGTCGGGCTCTTGGCCACCCAATCAGCTACATCACGCTTCATCCCAACCCAATGATAGTACCGTTTGAGGTCATGGTACATCTTGGTTTGGCCGGGATGAATTGAGAACTTAGACTGATGAGCCTCTCGTAAGATGACTTCCTTCAGTTCCCACACGTTTGGCACACAGACTCGGCCATTTACCACAATCGTCCCATTGTTGGAGATTTGGTATTCCGTATGGTTGTTCTCTGCGGCTTTCACCAACTCCTCATCATCCTTCTGAGCTAGCCGGACCTTAGTCAGAATATCTGCTTGGTCCGCTGCCCCTAAGCCAATTGGCTCCTCTCCCACGGTCAATGCATTGAGACGCAAGGAACGGACCATTCCGACCAAGGCCTCTGCATCCCGTTCACTGGCCACCTCGGTCCTTTTCCTACTTAAGGCGTCGGCCACGAGGTTGGCCTTCCCTGGATGGTAAGTAATGTCCAGATCGTAATCGGCCACTAGTTCCATCCATCTCCTTTGACGAAGGTTGAGCTCAGGTTGGGTGAACACATACTTCAGGCTCTTATGGTCTGTAAATAGTTGCACTTTTGCTCCGTAGAGATAAGATCTCCAGATCTTAAGTGCAAAGACTACAGCGGCCATCTCAAGATCATGAGTGGGATAGTTCCCCTCATGTTTCCTTAATTGCCTTGAAGCATATGCAATCACTTTCCCTTCTTGCATCAACACACATCCCAACCCATTGATTGACGCATCCGTGTAAACCACGTAAGGCACATCATCTTGGGGTTGAGTCAGAACTGGCGCTTTAGTCAACATCTCCTTGAGTTCCTTAAAACTCTTTTCCGCGGCATCAGTCCATACAAACTTCACGTTTTTCCCGGTCAGCTTCGTCATGGCCTTGGCCATACTTGCAAACCCTTGGACAAAACGTCTGTAGTAGCCGGCCAGACCTAGAAAGCTTCGGACCTCAGTCGCATTTCTCGGTCTTGGCCAGTCCTCAATTGACCGGATCTTCTCCGGGTCAACGGCCACTCCTTCCGCCGACACTATGTGTCCTAGGAAGCCAATCCGCTCTTGCCAGAAGCTACATTTACTTAGCTTGGCATAGAGCTTCTGTTCCCGCAACTTCTCCAACACGATCCTAAGATGTTCCCGATGTTCTCTGGGGTTCTTGGAGTAAACAAGTATGTCATCAATGAATATGATGACAAAACTGTCTAACCATTCCCGAAAGACACCGTTCATCATCTTCATGAACGCGGCTGGTGCATTTGTTAGACCAAACGGCATGACTACAAACTCGTAGTGTCCATACCGAGTTCGGAACGCGGTCTTCCTCACATCCTCTAGTGCTATCGGGATCTGGTGGTATCCCGAAGCGAGGTCGATCTTGGAGAACACGGTCGAACCCTTGAGTTGGTCTAACAACTCGTATATCCGGGGCAATGGGTACTTGTTCTTGACAGTAACCCGGTTGATGCCTCGGTAGTCTATGCACAAGCGGAGGCTCTCGTCCTTCTTCTTGACGAATAAGACAGGCGCTCCCCAAGGAGAACTGCACGGCCTAATAAAGCCTTTGTCCAGCAGTTCTTCTAACTGCTTCTTCAACTCAGCCATCTCGGCTGGGGCCATTCTATATGGCGCCTTGGATAAGGGTTTCGTTCCGGGTTCAAGTTCAATGACGAACGGATCAGACCGGTCAGGCGGTAAGCCTTCTAATGGTCTAAAAACGTCCTCAAAGTCCTTAACCACTGGGATTTCCCCAACCTTGGCCTCCGGCCCTACTTCCTTGATCGTGATAGTGGCTAAGTATGCTTCACATCCCTTAGCCAACATCTTCTCTGCTTGGATAGCAGAGACGACCAAGCTTCCCGAGGTTGGCCGTATTCCTTGGAACACAACCTTACCCTCAGGTTTCTCGAACTTCACCCTTCCCCGGTGACATTCAATGGTGGCTCGGTTTTGACCGAGCCAGTCCATACCCAAGATCACTTCGTGATGTTTGAGTTGGACCACCACTAGGTCAGCCGGCATGCTCACGCCTCCAATGGAAACGGGCACATCTCTGACTAACCCTAGCATAGGCATCACTTGCCCACCGGCCGCATTCACAATGCCTTGGCCGGCTGCTTGTTCACTTTGGAACAAGCCTTTCCCAATCATCCTAGGACTCACAAAGCTGTGTGTAGCCCCGGAATCAAACAAGGTCAGTGTCTCTACACCGCCTATCAAAACGGTCCCTACACATCGCCCTCAAATGTGTAAGCGCATCCCGCTTTTTCCCCAATATGATGCAATGCATTATTCAAATATTGAAGAAGGTTAGGGTTCCAGTAACGTACCAGTAATCGCGTCATATGAGCCGGCCTCCCCTGAGTCCTTCACCAGTTCGTAAACCCGAGGTTTCACAGTTTGACCCTTGGCCGTAGCCGCACGGTCTCCCTGACCCCGGTTCACTTCTGGCGCCCTTTGCTTCCCATCTTGGCGCTTGGGACACTCTCGGATGTAGTGCCCAGCTTGGCCGCAGAGATAGCATGTCACTGGTCTCTCGGTCACCTCTTCACGCCCCTTGTTCTGTGGACAGCTCCGTGACTCGTGGTCCTTGCCGCCACACTTCGCGCATGCAACATCGGCTTTCCAACACTTCCCTAAGTGTCGTTTGCCACATGTGGCACATCTGGCGCGGTCAGAGGAGGGAGCATCAGCCGTCTGATCTCTCTTCCTCTTTAGGTCCTTCCCGGGTTGACTGGACACCTTGTCCTTTGAGCCAACGCGGTTCTCCTCAGCCAAATTGGCTTCCACCGTAGCTGCCCTCTCGACTAGCTCGGAAACATTGTTGTAGGTACAAACCGAGCAGTGGGTACGTAACTCCACTCGCAGGCCGCGAAGGAAGCGACGCACCTGTGCCGGCTCGTCCTCAACATCCCGTCCCACGTAACGTCTGAGACGGTCGAACTCCGCCTCATACTCACGGACCGACCTGCGGCCCTGGACCAAGCCCAAGTATCTCCCTTCCATACGATCCCAGGCCTCCGCCGGGAAGTACTTCCGGTTGAACTCTACCTCAAACTCCGCAAAGGAGTTGATGAGGCCCTTGGTGCGCCTGTCAACAGACAGCCACCAGTTGTGTGCATCCCCTTCCAGGAAGTGGGTCGCAATGTCCTTACGGTAATCTTCAGGGCAACGGGTAGAACGGAAGTTCCGGACAAGCCGTGACCTCCATTCATCAGCCTCAAGTGGGTCAGCACTTCCCTTGAAGTGTTTTGTGCCCAACTTGGTGATGTGACCTAGAACGTTGAGGTAGTCCACCTTTCGAACCTTTTTAGGGTTCGGTGACTCTACCACTACTACGTCCGAGTCATCATCACTCAGACTCGCGGTCTCGGGAACCACGGTCCGCGGCTCACCCTCAGCCGGTTTCTGACCAGAAAGGCTCTGGTTCAGTACCGTGAGCTGGCCCATCACTTCCTTTAACAAAGTCCACATCTGACCGACGTTCGGGACTGCTGTCAAAGGCTCACCGTCACCACCACCTGTGGCGTCATCCATCTCATGGCCGGTCTCATCTCGAGCCGCATGAGATGAAGACTCACCCATATGCTCATCGTTCCCGGTTTGGACGTGCGGTTGTTCAACCCTAGTCCCGTCGGGAATCAGTGTAGCATTGGGCCCAGTGGCCGCTGGGTCAACCTCAGGACCGGTTGCCCTTGGCGTGACAGGAGTGGTCTGGACTCTCGGGCCGTGGCCGGTCGCAGACGTCTCCTTGTCCTTATCTTTTGTCCTCTTGGACTTGCTTTTTCCAACCTGAAATTCAACAAGACAATTCCACATATATCCAATCAAATTTCAAGTTCTAAACAAGTCTAACTTTCTATGCGGACAATTCGGACTTGGACGAGTGTTGTAGCCCCTAACCCCAGCCTAGGAAATAACTCCGCTCTGATACCAACTTGACAAGGCCTATCCCGGCCATAGGGCCGGAACGGATTGCCACTACTTAACCAATTTATCTTGAGGTTCGTTTGTGAACCCCAAGCACAATATTTCTATACTTAAACGATTTCCATTCATCTTTATTCATTCAATTTGATTTATATAAAGACTAAGGCAAAAGTAGACATTTTATTAATAATAAAAGGTACCAAATACAATGTAGTTCAAACGCATTATGCTAATAAGTATTCGGTCCTAGAACAATGTCTACCCAAACTAACACCACTCGCTCCAAGTCTTGTCCGCGCCTAGGTTTGATCATCATCATGATCTCCTGAAAACAAAACAAGTTCGTGAGATTTCCATATTCGTTTATATCCGTTTTCATGCATCCTAGCATTTATATTCTATATGATCCCACAAACTTTATATTATACAAACAATCTAACATTTCTATATTAATCCTAAGTTCTAAACATTGGCCGCTTTAGTTCTCGTTACACCAACCGCAAACCGCATACACACTCGGCCCACGGACGTGAGCGTGTGATCGCGCATTCTCGGCGTACGGTCCATTGGTCGGATGCTTGGACTTACGGCCGTGGTGTTATACCGCGATCGTCCGGATGTTGGCGCGCAGATGGATACTCGGTCATAACGCGTACCGGGACGGACGCATCAGTCCAACGCACGCTAGACCTTACGGTCGCGCAGATGGATCGATACGTGCGCGTACTGCCGGCTTGACGTAACGATCGCGCGTCCATGTGCTGCGTCAACGGGAGACGATCCTCGGTCCTAACACGGTCGGTCTTGCGGTGTGGTCGCGTATCCGCGAACGGACGCGACTCTTTATGCGAACGGACACGATCATTACCGCGGACGGTTACGACCGTTCCTTCGGTCTGCATGATACACCGCGGCCAACGATCGCTTGCGACAGTCCGTGAACCATCCGCGATCGTGCGCATCATGTACCGATGAATTGGACGAGCGGTTATGCCGAGTGTTCCACGGTCATTTCCCTGAACCATTTCACGCCTTTAGACCGATCATACCTTGGCCTCTCAGTTCTCGGCTTACCGTCCTCTCGACGGGCCGTTAAACCGTTTGATGCGGTACGATCCTTTGGGCCATATGAGCGCTGGAAACCGCGACTAACCGTCAAGCCATATCACCACGACCAAGGCCTTATGGCCGGTCGTGTAACAAGCATTTGGGCGTGTTTCAGAACAAGAAGGAAGAAAGAGTTTTCCGGCCATAGAGCAACCGGCCGTGACCGCTAGGGTTTGGGCCAAGGCCGAGAAGAGATGATCCGGTCTCTAACCTTAGATACGGTTGCGGTTTTGCCATGAGTAGCCGATGCCTCTCCAGCCATCTTGCTCCTCTTCTTGCGCTTTAAACCACCACCAGGAACTCCTTAAACCGCCGGCCTTTCTCCTTGAAATCCGGCTTCTCTCTCTCTCTAAACTCTCGCTTTTTGGCCTTTGCCTTTGGGAGAATTCTTGTGTGTTTTTGTGCCTTGTGGGCGTGCGTAAAAATGAACAAGGGAAGGCCTATTTATAGGCTCTTCCATGCGCCAACTACCAAGGGGAGAGAGGTGTGAGTTGTGGACCGAATGGGCCAGCTGACCTAGCTAGCCAGCTGGACTGTTCAGCTCAGCTGAGCTGACTTCCTCACTCCTACACTTAGCTGAGCTCCTTCCAGCTGAGTCTCAGCTCCAAAACGCCTATGGGACACTTGGTTTAGTCTCTCCGGACTTTCCCGTTCATGTTTTCTGGTCCCATGGCCGTCCCATCTTCCTTAGACCGGTTGGGGGATACTACAGCCTTACCTCCATTCCGTGAAAAGCATGACCATAAGATTCATTTATTGGAAGGATCAAACCCTATAAACAAAGACCTTACTGATATGCACTGCACCAAAAGAATGAAATAGATAAAATGGTTCAAGACTTGTTGACTGCAGGAACAAATTAACCAAGCTTTAGTCCTTATGCTTCTCTAGTGATGTTAGTAAAGAAGAAATATGGTTCTTTGAGATTATGTGTGGATTGAATAACCTGACAGTGAAAGACATGTTTCCTATTATGTTGATAGAGGATTTGATGGATGAACTTAGAGGATCGTCAGTGTATTCAAAGATTCACCTTAGAGCAGGGTATCATCATGTGAGGATGGATCCTGGTGATGTTCATAAGACGGCTTTTAAGACTCATAGTGGGCCCTATGAGTATTTAGTAATGCCATTTGGACTAACTAATGCCCCTGCAAATTTTCAGGGTCTGATGAATATTGTTTTCAAGAAGCTATGAGACAGCATGTCTTGCTATTTTTCGATGACATATTTATATACATTGCTTAATTGGAACTTCACCTTCGATCATTTGAGACAAGCATTGGAGTTAATGAGAAGAAACAACTTGTTTGCTAAACAAAGTAATTGTGCGTTTTCCACATATAAGGTGGAGTATGTGGGACACTACATTGAAGGTCGAGGAGTATCAACTGATCCACATAAGATTCAAGAAGTCGTTGATTGGCCAGTACCATAGAATTTGAAACAATTGAGAGGGTTTATGGGGTTGGCTGGGTATTATAGACGCTTTGTCAGGAAGTTTGGAGTTAATGAGAAGAAACAACTTGTTTGCTAAACAAAGTAAGTGTGCGTTTTCCACATATAAGGTGGACTATGTGGGACACTACATTGAACGTCGAGGAGTATCAACTGATCCACATAAGATTCAAGCAGTCACTAATTGGCCAGTACCACAGAATTTGAAACAATTGAGAGGGTTTATGGTTTTGGCTGGGTATTATAGATGCTTTGTCAGAAAGTTTGGTGTCATTTCTAGACCTTTGACAGATTTGACCCACAAGGAGAGTTTTATATGGTCATATGAGGCTTAGGAAGCATTCCAACAACTGAAACATGCTTTGTGTGAAGCTCATGGCTTAGCCTTACCTCAATTTGTTTAAGGCTTTGTAGTAGAAAGTGATGCTTGCAGCAATGGTATTGGGGCAGTATTGATGCAAGAAGGGCATCATTTGGCTTAATTTAGCAGGCATTTGAAAGGAAAACAATTGCATATCTCAATCTATGAGAAAGAATTGCTCGCAGTTGTTTTGTTGTTCAGAAATGGAGGCATTATTTTCTCACTGGTCATTTCATTATCAAGACTGACCAAAGAACTCTGAAGTATTTGTTGGAGCAAAGACTGAACACTCCTATACAGCAGCAAAGGTTACCTAAACTGCTTGAATTTAGATATGAAATTCAGTATATGCAAGGAAAGGAGAATTCGGTGACCGACGCATTATCCAGAGTTGATGGTGATGAGATTTTGCATATGGCTATGTCTGTCTTAGACTGTGATTTGTTGAAACATATGCAAGCTTCTTATGTTCAGGATGTTACATTCAAACTGTTGATAGAAGAATTTGAAGAGGAATTATTTGGCTAAGAAGTACTTTTCTTGGTCACAGAACATTCTGAGAAGAAAGAGTAAGATTGTGGTTTCTGCACATACTGGTTTGAGGAATCAAATACTCAAGTGGTTGCATACATCTGGTACATGTGGTCATTCAGGCTGTGATGTCACTTTACACAGGATCAAAAGTATCTTCTACTGGAAGGGTATGGCCAAGGATATTCAAGCTTTCTTATGGAGTTTTTCTGTGTGTCAAAGATGTAGCAATGAAACAACAACTTCTCTAGGCTTAATTCAACCACTTCCTATTCCAAAGAACATTTGGTCTGATATTTCCGTTGATTTCATTGATGGATTACTAGTTTCATTTGGGAAATCTGTGATCTTTGTGGTGGTAGATAGGATGAGCAAAGCAGCACATTTTGTGGCTTTAGCTCACCCTTACTTTGCATCTTCAATTGCACATGCATTCTTGGACAACGTTTTTTCATGGATTTCCTCGCTCTATTGTCAGTGATCGTGATGCAGTTTTCCTTAGTGATTTTTGGCAGGAATTGTTTACATTACAAGGTGTGACTCTCAAAATGTCAAGTGCTTATCACCCAAAAAGCGATGGACAAACTGAGGTTGTGAACCAATGCTTGGAGACCTACTTATTTTGCATGTGTAGTGATCATCCTCTTCTCTGGAGTAAGTGGTTGACTCTGGCCGGGTTATTCACATCACGATCCAAATGACTCCTTTTGAAGTTGTATACAGCCAACCACCTCCTCTGCATTTACCTTACTTACCAGCTGAATTTAAGGTGGCTTTAGTCTCAAGATGCTTACAGGATAGAGAAGATATTCTTCTGATATTGAAATTCCATCTAATGAGGGCTTAGCATAGGATGTAGCAGTTTTCTGATCAACATAGGATGGATCGTGAGTTTGACATTAGTGATTTGGTGTATGTTAAACTCCAACCTTACCGTCAACAATATGTGGTGTTGCGTTCTAATCAGAAGCTATCTCCGAAGTATTTTGGTCCATACAAGATCCTTAACAAGTGTGGAGCAGTGGCGTACAAGCTAGCACTTCCATCTTCCTCAAAAATCCATCATGTCTTCCATGTTTCTCAACTAAAGCTAGCAGTGGGTTATGTTTTGTCTTTCACTGATTTGCCAACGGTTGTCTCAGATGTTTTACTAACTGAACCATAATGTGTGATTGAACGGAAGATGGTTAAACGTCAGATGAAGCTACTTGGGAGTTCCTCTTTGATCTCCAGAAGAAATTTCCTTCTTTTAAATATTGAGGTCAAGGTTGTCGAGAATGGGAGGATTTGATATAGGAAACAGTAGAGGGCCACTTCGACTTGCCACGCTGGATAAAGAGTCGGCCAATTCTATTATATTCCATTGAAAAGTCAAACAATAATTCATTCGAAACATTTTTAAAAAGTTAGTTAGATTCTTCTTCTCCAATTCTCTCTGTAATTCAGACGATTAGCTCAATGCTCTTCGAGTATCCTTCTTCCTTCATGATTTTCGTGTCATAGGGTATTGATTTGGTGTTTTGTTGAACATTGGAATCTAGTTATTGAATATTGATTTGAGTATTGAAGATATCGTTTTTTTTTTGCTTTATCATAACCGGAGATTTAGCTCTGGATCTGATCGAAACCACACAAAATTTTAATTTTAAAATAAACAAAAAATTCAGAGAAATCCTAGGGAAGGAGATGGAGAAACCTAACCTTGTTCTCGGATTTTGCTTCCAATCTTCTGAAAATAGCATTATATAATCGTCGAAGGTAGCCCTATGAAGTCAACCTGTGCCATGTTGGAATATTGTAATTGAAAGAGGGGAGAGCTTTGTCAGTGACTTTTGGATATTTGCGAAGTTTGCAAGGAGGTGCTGTTAGGATTCATTCAAACTCTCATGCAGAAAGTTGATTAAAAGAGAAAGAACAAAATCACACACACACAAAAAGAAAGAAAACCAATTGAATAACAGAGTAAGAAATTTGTTGCAGGATGAAGAAGAAAGTGCACACAAAGATTAACTAGTTAAAGATCACTGAATTTGATCTCTATGTTTGGGTCTGGCACAAGCAAGCAATCCACTATTACTTTTTGGAATGCACAGATCGCTGCTCTCTCGTTCACAACAATGAACTCAACTACATACAAGTCCCTTATATACTTAGGAATCAATCACAGCTTGATAGTCGGTTTGAACAATTAAGCCTAGCTAAGGATAATAACAGTTCTTTACTGGATTAACCTCCATTCATTTTGCTGGCTCCTTAACTTTACACTTGGGCCTAAAGCTAAATAAAGTATGTTGTTCATCACCAACATTTACAAATTCCACCTTGATAACCAACAAAACTTTATCTAACTCCTATCAAACAAAACATCTAGAAAACATAAAATTCGTTAAATATATGCACATTATAACACATATGTGCAAATTTATAATTTCAAATGTAAATTTGGTAAACCATGAATCTAACCCTAAAGTTATATGTAAATGTTCTATTACAAAACATGTTTTGAGGTTTAGAACCTACTATATCTTACATATTTTAAATTTGATTCAATTTACTCGCTCTAAGTCTTGGAGAGTCTCACATCACCGACAAGCGCAAGTACCCAGGTATCTCTTCAACTTATCACTCGCTCCAACATCAGCTTGAAGAAGCTAAGGGCTAAATAGAAACACAAGCGGCTGAGCTAGCTCGACAAGCGGTTGGACAGAAGGAGTGGGGCTTAGTGGAAAAATATTTTCTACAAATAGACATGGGATACCTTGACTTATGCAAAGCATAATTTGTTCCAGATCCCTCTTCTCCTTCTCCTTAGATTTCCATCAGTTCAGACTTGAATATAATGTTTGGATGTTTGGATGTTTTGATGTTTTTTGTTGTTTTGAATTTTAAGACTATGTATGCGTGTATTGTATAAAATATTTTAAGATTCAAAATTTAATAGTACAATTAAAATACAAAAACCAAATTAATGAAAAACGAAAACCAAATTGGTATCCAATTTTTTTCTGCATCAACATATTAGTTGCAAGTTAGTCGCGAAAATAGTCATAAACATACGTTAAATAGTTGTAATATGGATACCAATTAAAGTTCCTAATGACACACTTAGACGCTAATTAGTCGTTAAAGTACTCGCTTAATAGTCGCAAATCAGTTGCCAAATTTGGTGATTACTTAGCGACCACCTATTTGACGAATTTAAAACGACAAATATGGTCGCAAATTACTCGCTATATTAGTCGCAAATTAGCGAATAATATTATTGAAATATATATATAATCTCTATGTAGTCGCAATGTAGCAACTAATATACGGACTAATAGGTTTAGCGACGAAATATTAAAGACTAACTCTTTTAGTCGCTAATTAGTCGCAACTTTCTGATTTGCGAACTAACTGCAACTGCTTACGTAGTCGTCAACGCCATGTCATGTTTGTGCACTTGTCCATCTTTTCACTCTGAAGCTCTAACGGCATGGGTGCCTCTGACTCGAGTTCCTAAGAGCTAAAGCTGGGTTAATTGTATCTAAAGAAGGAGCCATGATATCTCTCAGCGAAAGCACCACTTGATAAGATTTGCTTGCCAAATATAAGAATAAGATGAGAACAGAAGATAATGAGATGAGAAGAGAAACTACTGTTCTGATTTAGATTAACATTCAGAAAGATGCCCTAAAGTTTAGGGATAAATCCCTTAGATACAAGCATAAGATAACCTAGTGTCTCTCAAACCAAAACGAGATCACATCAGCTTATAAGCTACTTATTAAGCACCTCAGTTACAACAAGAGGTTTTTCCACACTTCAACTAATAATTCGACTCTAGCCATTGTCCTCAACTTCAGTCTCGTTTCCTTGCTTAGATATGCTCCTCATTGATCTCTTATGCTTCCTCATGAAGGTCAATGTAATATGTACCCTATCAGAAACCTAACCTTGTTCTCGAATTTTGCTTCTAGTTTCTGAAAACAACATTCTTTAATCATCAAAGGTAGCGCTACGAAGTCAACTTGTGCTATTAGGCTATATTGGGCTTTATATGTGTGTAAGGCCCATGATACATACTAGGTTAATGTTAATATTGTATATCATAGAGGTAGCCACCATTGTAACATTTTGAGAGAAATAAGAGAATTCTTCTCCAGATCTTTTATGGTATCAGAGCTATCGGTTTCTTTCGTTTGCGATTGAATCTGGTTTGTGAGAGACGTGTTCAAACGCAAGCATCGTTTCTCATATGGCGATTATTAGTGTTGAAGAAAAGGTGCAGAAATCTTCGGTGAAGAAGATGTGTACCAAGAAAAATGGAGCTGCGGAATGCGCTCAAGAGGAGATAAAAAGGGGAATTGCAGAAGGCGTTCCTTTGGTGAAGAATATGAATGTTGTTGCACACACGCATGTTGTGTCACGCATGGACGTGTCTGTGCAACACACTGAAGCGACCCACGCTATAACAGGGTTGAAGAAAGGATAATGGGATCGGCTTTTGAGTAAGTTGAAGTCGAAACCAGAATCTTCAAATCATGTAGGTGATAAAGCTTATGATGATGAGTGGATAATTGATAGTGGAGCATCACACCATATGACCGGTATGTTGAATGCTCTAGTGAACGTGTGTAGAGTCTCGCCATGTTTGGTTGGGCTGCCTAATGGGAATACTGTCATTGCTGATCGAGAAGGGAGTGTGATTCTGACAGGAAAGGTAACTTTGAAGCGTGTGCTTTTTGTGGAAGAATTACAATGCAACCTCATCTCTGTGTCACAGATGATTGATGAGATGAGCTGCAATGTGTTGTTCTCTAAGACTGGTTGTCTTGTGTATGACTGTGGTTTCCAAACCGTGGTTGGACTGGGTGAAAGAAGAGAAGGGCTGTACTTTCTTCAAGGTATCCAGAAGATTCAGAATGTGAAGAAAGTTGGTAAATTGGAATCATTGGAAGTTTGGCATAAGAGGATGGGTCACGCTTCTGATAAAGTGATTAGGAGACTACCGGTAGTTGAACGTGGTAGTGTCGGTGTGTCTGGGTGTGACATATGTTTCCGATCGAAGCAATGTCGCAGTGAATTCCCTTTAAGCTCAAACAAAAGTACATAGTGTTTCGAGATGATACATTGTGATCTATGGGGGCCATATCGAACACGAAGCTTGTGTGGATCTTACTATTTCCTCACTATCGTAGATGATTTCTCTCGAGCTGTATGGGTATTTCTTCTGGTCAACAAAACCCAGGTTGAGAGAACTATGTTGGATTTCTTTGCTCTTGTCTTGAGACAGTTTGACAAGCATGTGAAGGTAGTACGAAGTGACAATGGGAGCGAGTTCATGCGAATGCAGGGGTATTTTCGAAGAGAGGGTATGATTCATCAGACTTCTTGTGTTGGAACTCCTCAGCAAAATGGGAGAGTTGAGAGGAATCATAGGCATATACTGAATGTGGCGCGGGCCTTAATGTTTCAAGCAAATCTTCCAAAGGATTTTTGGGGTCAGTGCGTGTTAAGTGCTGCATATTTGATTAATAGAACACCATCGGAGTTGCATAAAGGAAAAAGTCCCTATGAAATCATATTTGGCAAACCTCCTCTGTATGGTGAGATTCGGATTTTTGGGTGTCTTGCATATGCCCACAACCAGAAGCGAGATGGAGATAAGTTTGCTAGTCGCAGTAGGAAGTGTGTTTTTGTTGGTTACCCTTATGCTAAGAAGGGTTGGTCATTGTTTGATCTAGATACACATGAGATCTTTGTGTCTCGTGATGTTTCGTTTGTTGAGGAACGATTCCCATATTTGGAGATGAAAGATACACATGTGGAGGATGTCACTGGAGTCAGATATGATGACATGTTTGTTCACGATGATACAACTTCTCTGTTGCAGGACAGAGTAACACAACCTGCAGAAAGAGTAACACAGAGAGAAATAGAGACACAAATCGAGGATGTTGAAGATACAATTGTCCAACCTCATTCTGTGTTAGATGGAGGCTCAGGGGCAGGAATACATGTTCTGGACGAAGCCATAACAGAGAGCCCAGCAGATACGATAATGTATAATGAGGGTGTAGCAGAAGGAGTAACACAAACAGAAGTAGGAGTAACACAGGCGGGACCAGCAAGTGTTACTCAAACAGAACTTGTAACACAACCTGCACCAGAAGAATTGTTAGGACGTGGAATTAGGAAGAAAGAAGCACCTGCTAAGTTGCGTGATTACGTGTGTAACACAACGGTTCTGATGAGTCATGAGTCAGGACAAAAGTATGGAATTGAGAACTTTGTCAATTGTGACAGATTTTCAGCATCACATAGAGCATTTCTGTGCAACATCACTGCAGGGGTAGTGCCTTGATCATTCGCTGAGGCAATGAAATGTCCTAAATGGAGAGAAGCGATGAGACTGGAGATTGAGGCTCAAGAACGAAACAAAACATGGGCAGTTGAACATTTGCCACATAGTAAGCATGTTATTGGAAGCAAATGGGTTTATACAATTAAATATAATGCTGATGGAACAGTTGAAAGGTATAAAGCGAGACTGGTCGCTTGTGGTAACCGACAAAAGGAAGGACTTGATTATTCTGACACTTTTGCTCCAGTTGCAAAGATGAGCACTGTTAGATTAGTTCTTCAAGTGGCTGCTGGGAAGAATTGGGAACTGCACCAGATGGATGTGCACAATGCGTTCCTCCATGGAGACTTGGATGAGGAAGTGTTTATGAGATTGCCACAAGGTTTCGGCTCTTCTAAAAAGGGAATGGTATGTCGTCTGAAAAAATCATTGTATGGTTTGAAACAAGCTCCAAGGTGTTGGTTTTCTAAGCTTTCCAAGGCATTCTTGAGGTATGGTTTCAAACAGAGTAGAGCTGATTACTCTCTGTTCTCGTTGGTGCGTGGAAACGTTCACTTGCATGTTCTAGTGTATGTTGATGATCTAGTGGTGACAGGGAGCGATTTTGAAGTTATACAGAAGTTTAAAACATACTTGAGTGGATGTTTTCATATGAAGGATTTAGGGAGATTGAAGTACTTTCTTGGCTTAGAAGTTGCAAGAAACAAGGAAGGTATCTATTTATCACAGAGAAAGTATGCTCTTGATATTATTGCTGATGTTGGTTTGCTTGGTGGTAAGCCGGTTGAGTTTCCGATGGAGCCAAACCATCAATTGGCGAAATCGGAGGAGAAGCTACTTGATGATCCGGAAAAGTATCGACGGCTTGTTGGAAGACTGATTTATCTGGCTGCGACTAGACCAGACTTGGCTTACTCGGTTCATATCTTGTCTCAGTTTATGAACAAACCAAGAGAAGATCATTGGATGGCTGCATTGCGGGTTGTGCGTTACTTGAAAGGATGTCCGGGCATGGGAATTCTATTGAAAGCTGACTGTAATTTTCACCTTACAGGTTGGTGTGATTCAGATTGGGCTGGATGTCCAATTACGAGGAGATCTTTGACATTTTGGTTGATACAGTTAGGGAATTCTCCTGTGTCGTGGAAGTCAAAGAAGCAAGATGTGGTATCATGTTCTTCAGCAGAAGCAGAGTATAGATCCATGGTTATGGCATTGAAGGAATTGAAGTGGATAAAGAGCTTGTTGTTCACGATGGGTATTGCACACTCTGGTGCAATGGACTTGTACTGCGATAGTCAATCTGCGCTTCACATAGCTGCTAATCCTGTGTGTTTCATGAGCGTACGAAACATGTGGAGTTAGATTGTCATTTCATCAGAGACGACATACAAGCTGGAATTGTTCAGACAAAGCATGTTTCTACGACTGAACAGTTAGCTGACATCTTCACTAAAGCACTTGGAGGACGACCTTTTCAAGCTATTTTGTCCAATTTGGGCATTCGGAATCTCCATGCTCCAACTTGAGGGGGGGTATTAGGCTATATTGGGCTTTATATGTGTGTAAGGCTCATGATACATACTAGGTTAATGTTAATATTGTATATCATAGAGGTAGCCACCATTGTAACATTTTGAGAGAAATAAGAGAATTCTTCTCCAGATCTTTTATGTGCCATGTCGGAAGATTGTAATTGAAAGAGGGGAGAGCTTTGCCAATGGCTTTCGGATATTTGCGAAGTTTTCGAGGAGGTGCGAAGGATTAGAAGCTGTTGATTTATAGGATCCTATGATGACTCGTAATCGAACGGCTGGAGGTGTAAGGTTAAGGCGATTGAATGAGATTGACTCAGATTAATGTGCCATTAACTGCAATTGAAGGGGGATAAAGGGAGATGGGATGTTGACTTTTGTGGACCCTTGCTTGGTGGAGCGAAATTTGTAGATTGTACATTTTAGACCAATAATAGATTTTGTTATAATTATTATCAATCTTAATTTTTTAAACAATGAAAAAACGAATAGATTTTGAAAGAATTTTGATAAAAAGATACATAAAATGTTAACATCCAGAACAATAAAAGAGAAAAATAAGTCAAAAGCATAATGTAAATTAGTATTAATATGTAACCAAATGTGAAAATAAGTTTTTTTAGATCAAATTTTAATTAATTTTTTTTCTGAAAAAACTACAAGACTACTTACAATGGTAGATATTTCAACAATTGAAAAAAATTATCAACAGTTAAAAATGATGCAATTGTATGTTGAAAAAATATAGAGGAGTAATGTGGTAAATATAGTGTTTAACAATTTCAATACCGTTGAAACTTAACAAAGCGGGTTCACTTTGACATGTGTTACTTTATGAATGGATAGAATAATAATTATATGATAATAAAGATATACTAAAATATGTAGTGCATTGATTGGTTGTTCAATTTATGATTTTTCATCTTTCTTATTTAACAACAATTTATATACTAAAGTTCTTCATTTTTATATTTTATAAATAAAGATTTGTTTTATTTGATTTATTTGTTAAAATCCATCTTTTATTATATTTATTATTGATTTTCGATATTCAGGAAAAAAACTTTTTCTTTATTATTTGTATTTTTCAGAAAATAACCATTAAATAATAACAAAAATAAATTTTATCTTATAAAATTATTTCAAGTTCAGTATTTAAATTAGTTTCAGTAATATTAATAATAATAATAATAATAATTATTATTATTATTATTATTATTATTATTATTATTATTATTATTATTGTTATGTAATCACAAAAACATAAAGAAAATAAATCATAAAATGAAAATAGTGGGATATGGTGTTGAAGTTTTATTAAATAAAACCATTACAGTGAATACAAATTAAATAAGTGTTGAAATCTGATGTGAAAAAAAAGAAAAGATGATGTGGAGTGTTAGAAAATTAAAAAGTAGATGTTGATAAATAAAACTAATGTACGTAGTCTTAAAAATAAAACCAATGTTAGAGCAAGTGTACAGTAAAGTTTCAACGTTTTCTTAAAAACAAATGGTTTCTATGTAGTCACAACTCACCACTCAAATTCCAAGGCTCAAATCAGTTTTTTTTTTTTTGGTGTGTGTGTGAGGGTTCATTGAGATGATATTATATTGAAAATCATCTTTAATAATTATGCGTGATTATAATAAAATATTTTAAATAAAAAATTAGGATTGTTCAAAAAAAATTAAAGACAGAAAATGCAAGTCTTTCATTGACGAACAACTACTGACTGCAAACTACTTCTACCTTTCAAGTTGAATTAATCAAATAATTAATCAACTTATTAATATATATATATATATATATGCTCAATTTCTCGTTCACTATGACAACCAAATTCATACCAACATCATTATTTTGGCTTCTTTCACTAGGCTGGTAATGCATTTTTAATTATTTTAGGTAAGATTTCGTTTATAAACTCGGACAAGCTATCGGATCATAATATTAGTCGCAAATGGATAGTCGCAGAAAGTAAAACGTTATTTAGACATCGATAACGCGTTAATAGCAACGTTGATCCTGAGATTTGACAGACTATAAGCAAATGAGAACAAATGAGGTTGTTCTGAAAATAAACTGAATCTTGATTGCTTAAAAAATTTATTCACATATGAAACTTAAATATTACACTGAAGGAAATGTTTACAATTTTGTGGCTAAAATTAATTATAAAACAATACTTTTAGTTTTTTAGCCAACTAACTTTTATATTAGAATTTAATATACAACCATGGAGAAGAAGTCTAGGAAACACGTTACAAAAGCCGAAAAAATCGTTGCGACAGACACAAAACGGGAAGTATAAACATAATTTATAAAACAACTTGAAATGACATCAAATATGTTTTGACGAGATGGAATTTTGGGAAAACAAAAACACACTTGGTGATACATTGCATGAGTATACTTCAACAACAAGTGCAAAGAAAGCAGTAAGAAATTTGGCTACTGAGACGACTAAGCATCTTTTTGATGAGTTTGGAAACCGTTAGGAAATCTTCAGTCGCGAAAAAATCAAGAAGAGCAAAACGTTCCACAAGCGACACACCAAATCTGACACTAATGATTGAAGATTGGCGATGGTGAAGACGACTCTCATAATTCAGAAATGTAACCATGCATCATACGGTAACAATATAACAAAACAAAAGATTGTACAAACACACAAAAAGAAAATTTGGGGTAAGAACCTCATAATGAGGTAAAAAATCCTTATACTAAGGTAAATGAGCCTCATAGAGAGATAACGAATCCTCATAACAAAGTAAGAGTTTTCATAAAAAGATAACAAATCCTCATAAAAAGTAAGAAATCATCATAAAAAGTAATGATTGCCTAATACCACAGGTTAAGAGCTAAACAACAAGAAAGATGCTTGATAATGGGGTATGTTAAAAACTTGTGCATGAGATAACAAATCCAAATCTACCAAAAGATTCAAATGAGTCTAATATATTCCAAGAAAGTACAGTGATTAAACATGATGGAGCATATGTCTAAAGCAAGGAAGTTGTGGGCTTCAACCAGACAGAGATCCAACAAGGTGTCCATGGCAGGGACCAGACGATACGGCAGATGGTGGGATGTGGATCCATCCGGATCCAAATCTTGGAAGAGCTGGAAACAGCCCAAAGTGGACTTGCAGTCAAGAAGACTAACAAAAACTGAGCATCTGACGAGTCGGGCGGTACTGGTGACGACGGAGGGAGAATCATAAGACGATAGCTCCAATCCCAACCAGGTAAAGAAGATATCGCTGCAAACGGATGTGGAGACAAGAGGATCGAGACATTCCCTACGAAAGGGCATGGATCCGTCGAGACAACATGCTCTACAGATGAGCGCATAAACTTGACACACAAAGGAGGTTGATAAGCTGATTTTGTGGAGAACTGAGAAAATTCAGGCGACCAAAACTGACGGCATAATATATGCGCCTGGAGGCGACGTATTTCGAGCGGTGGAGACTTGAAACGTTGAGGAGGAAAATTGAACAACGAGTGGAGGCGGCGAAGGTTGAGTGGTGGAGTCACAAGCAGAGACGGAGGAGAGTTGAGCAGCGAAATTGTGAGCAGAGGCGGAGAGGCGAGTAGCTGTGTTGCAAGCAGAGTAGGGGAGATGAGCAGTGGCGGCGCAGAGAGCATAGGAGGAGACACATAGGCGTGCGGCAAAGGCAAAACGTCTGGAGGTTTAGGGAGCTTTAGAAACGGTGGGACGAAAAGAAACATGGTGAAGAGGGAAGAGAAGCAAGAAGTTATGTGCAAGAGAAGACAAAACGACGGCGGCAAAGATTCATCGGAGAAAGAGGTCGGCGGCGGCGGTTGTTTTGAGGGCCGTTAGAAAGGAAACTAGTTTTGCTATTTCTCTTCGTGGGTTTCCTTTTTCCCTGTAAATTGGCAACTTTTTGCAAACGAAATAAACGCCTAAGTCGATTCGTTTAAATTACGTGGAATCTGACGTTAGGCCAATTCTAAATGAACAAATTTTCAGTTATGTAATAATTTAGTGTTTGATGGACGCTCATTTTTCACTTGTTTTGAGTCCCATGCGCCTAAAAATCTCTCCCAAAAAAGTTTCATCTTCTTCCCTTTCCTGTAGCGGCTGAGATCTTCGCCGACTTTGACGGTTTCTGTCGTCATTTTGTGAGATCTCCTGAAATTCTTAAAAGTGCATAGAGTAAGCCTTGTAGTCCGAGGAACACCAGAAGATGTCTCGCCTTTACCTACTCTGGCTGGGCGTGGATAGTGATTTTCATTGTTGGAACATGCGAAGGAGGTTCTGGTTTCAAATCGAAGTTCCTCTTTAAGTCGCCAAGACTAGAAGGTCATTGGAGGACGGCGGCGAATTATTGGAGGCACAGGGGATGAAGAAGTGGACAAGATCCATTTCGGCTGCACGTGGATCTTGGATTTCCTCGGCATAGCGAGCGATGGAGGATCAGGCTTCAAATCAAAGCTCCTCTGTAAGCGCCAAGACTAGAAGGTTTATAACTTGTGATCTGTGGAAGTCACCGAGGGAGTTACAGTGGGAGTTGTGGCATGTCGACAAGTATCGCGGTGGTGCTTGGTCAGATCTCTGCGATGGAGGAGGATCTTAACGGCAGAAAGTGTGGTAGCCCTGTCATTGTCTTCTCTTACCTTCGGTGCCTCTTAAATCAGATCTAGGTAAGGGAAGAGGAGGAATCATGGAGACAAATCACGAGTCGTGACGATTTAGCCGGGGATGGGAAGAGATCAAGTTTTTCTTGACGGAACCATTCGGTTGAGTCCCTGGGAAATCGTGGATGGGGTAATTGGAGGAGACGGAAGATGTTGGGAGAGAAAGGTCCGCCAGTTCTCGGATAGGCGGCTGCGGTCGGTTCTTTAGTCTGTCGGGAAAAGAGTCGGTTGTGAGCCGATATCCCATATATCTTAACCGCCGGCGACGACGCCAATTCCTCCGCAATTATATCTTAAGCATCTTTGACCTAACCATTTTATGGTCCGGTTTGGGATTCTCTCTATTTCATTTGTATATTTTTATATCTAGTTTGGTTCTTGGTTTGTATTTGGTTCAATCCCGAGTTATTCGGTCTATGATTTAGTATAATATTTTTTTTTAGAATGTTCCTATAAAAAAAGACCATAAACACAAATTATTTCGTTAATAGCAATTCTATATGATTTGTTATACCACCACTAACTATATGATTTATACATCAATAATGATATTAGTAAAACGTGGATAGTGTAGACATTAATAGAAATGTGAAATATGGTACAAGTGGAATCGGAGAATGTGATTAAGCTAGTTGAGACTTGTTGGATATGATTTTAGCATTCATCTATAAGTTTATTGGAAATTTTGTCAAATTCAATAATTTATCTCGGCCCAACAGATAAGTCCGCTAAAGAGTCAAAACGATCCAACCAGAAGTCAGCATTTAGACACTATAAATAGGACCCTTCACTCTTCATTTTAGAGAGATTGTACTTTGTGAAGGCTCCGACCTACTATTATAAAGCTCTAAGCTCAAGCAGCATTTAGAGAGCACGTCATTTGACAAAATCCCACCTCGTACCATCTTGTTCATTGTTCGGCTTCGGTTTTAATATTAACAGAACAGTTTTCGATCTCACTTAAAATTTATCTTTATCTCGTAGTTCAGACTTCTCTGATCATAACCCGACTCTTTTGGACTAGATCGAAATTCTGTAACAACAATTGGTGCCGTCTATAGGGACTGAGAAAATTTTCTAAACTGTAATACGAAGATAAACTGACAGGACCGCTTTCGACCGGTAACAACCCAAAATTGTTCTAAAAAACTCCGAGCCCGCTCCCTCCAAGCTCAACCTCCCCGAGCCCGGCGGACGAGGCACAGTCACCGATCTTACCAACCAATACCCAGGCTAACCAAACCAGGGTAACCGACACCCACCAAGACAAAACGCATTCAGATACTCAAGACCGGGACGTCTCCTCCCTCATAAAGATCATGATGACACAAATAAAAGAGCTGACTCGGAACAACAACACCCGCTTCCACCTACTCACGAGCAATCAAGACACGTGCATGGAGCAGATTAACGACCTACAAACTATCGGGAATCAAACGTCTCAAGCAACTGATAACCCTACTCCGCGGCTTAAAAGGGTCATATTCGGTGAAACACCACCTCTAAATACCGAATCAAGTAGGCGACCACCCGCATCCCCGAGACTGTCACCAACCGGATTCGTCCGGAGCCAGCCGTAAGCCAGTAGAAGCAGCGAGCTCGAGTCACTCAAGATTCAGTTGGATTACATGAAATCAAAAGTTCATAAAGCGACCATCTCGGCCCCCGAAATAGACCGAGTCCATGAAGAGATGAAAAACACACCATTCACAGACAAAATAACAGGAACACCGATCAGGCACTCCGGAAAAATCAAACTGCCGATCTGCGAAGGAAACTCAGATCCCCGGCAGTACCTGGCAGCTTTTAGTATTGCAATGGTACGAGCTCAGTTTTTTCCCGAAGAGCGTGACGCCGGCTTCTGCCAGCTTTTATTCGAAACCTTATGCGGTGCTGCCCTCAATTGGTTATCTTGCTTGGAGGCGCACTCTATCGACAAATACCACCAATTGACAACTACCTTTCTCAAGCATTACTCCATGTTCATCCAGGATGAGCCTCAAGCGCCGACCTCTGGGCCGTGAGTCAGGGACCAAAAGAATCTCTCATGTCGTACGTCGATAGGTTTAAGGTTGTCGTCTAAAAAATCATAGTAACCGATAACGAGGGACTCTCGGCGCTTCGAAACAGACTTTGGTACGAATCACCGTTCCACAACGAGCTGGCCATAAACAAACCACAAAACCTTGAAGACGCCCTTCACCAAGCAGCCGTCTTCGTCGAAATAGAGGAGGAGAAAGACCTGCTCGCCAATAAGTTAGTCCCCGCCAAAAAGGGGAAATACTCGACACCCGAGTGCCTCAACGACAAAGGGAAGAAGGAAACAACATTCTACGTCAGCAAGTAACAAAAAAAAACAACAGACGACCCAACAGTAGGGGCGCATCCAGCCAAACAAAAAACAAAATCGACAATGAAACAAGTATGTGTGAACCGCAACCACGAAAAGGCTTTATGCACCTTCCATCAGCGCTCCAGACATAGCACCGCAAAATGTAGAAACATCCTAAACCTCTTGCTCGGCGAGTACCCGAAAGGAGTAACGAACATCACAAATCAGAACGCTCCAGCAGCACCCCCTGGGAATCAAGAAATACCCTGGCAACCCAAAAACGAGCAGGAACGATTCAAGCTCGTCCAAGATGAAAAAGCAAAGCAAGTCGGTCAGCAACGAGCAGAGTAGGGAGACATCGAAGTATAGCCATCAAAGCGAACTCGCGACGACAACGAGGAGGACACGCCTGCACTCAAAAAACGAATTAACATGATCATGGGAGGACTCCCAACCTGTAACGATTCAGTACGGTCAATAGCAGCTTACGGTCAGAAAGCTGACATGTGACAGCAGTGGAGCAAAAACACCCCCGAAGAGCTGAAACGAGGCATCGAGATCACTTTCAACGTGGAAGAAGAACATGGCCTTGATAAACCACATAACAACCTGCTCGTCGTTGAACTCCAGATTGGCGACTACGAAGTCACCAAAATCCTGACCGATACGGGAAGCCCGGTCGACCTCATATTCGAAGGAACCCTGCAAAGGATGGAACTTTGTGACTACAGGGTGAAGCGCTCAGAAAAGCCTCTCACTGGGTTCGCCACCGATACAACCACCACGATCGGGATAATCAAGCTACCGGTACACGTCGGATTCATAACCAAGGTCTTCAAGTTCGTCGCCGTAGACCGGCCTACAATCTACAACGTGATCTTAGGAACTCCCTGGATCCACGCCATGAAAACAGTAGCCTCAACATACCACCAATGCATAAAATTCCCAACCCAGGAGGAATCTTCACGCTCCGAGGGAGTCATAAAATCTCAAGATATTGCGTCATAGTATAGTGCAAGATAAGAAAGACATTTTGCCACATAACCGAGCAGACGATCACCAACTCGAAAAATGATAAAGTGGACAAGACTCGTCCTTTTGTTGAGAAGTCACCCCAGCAAGCCCCATCTTCATAAAGTAAACTCTAAAGCTCTGTCTGAAATATATACGTAATCGAGTTGCGGCTCAAAACTTGTAAAAGAAAGAACTACGTTTGGCTTGATCTCTCCTCAGAGAATATGTAGGCAACCTTGACGAGGTGCAGCCACCTCTATATTTTAATCCAAAAAAATTCCTTCTCTTTTGTATGTGTACCTTAACCATCGACATTTTGGCCAAATGTTCAATCAAATAAACATGTGTCTCATGCACAGTGACATTGCGTCACATCGTCGATTTAAGCGACCTCAAGCCAGGGCCAGGCCTCAATAAGTCCTTAGAAAAAGTTTCGTAAGCCGAACCTCCTTCGCACAAATATGTTCAAGGGCTTCACAGGATAAGCCGAGCATGTACTCGCACCTAGGAAACTAAACAAATAACGCGATAAGCCGAGCCAAAGCTCGCACTCATAAACATTTGTAAAAAAAAGGGCAAGCATATTTTCGATCCGACAAAATCAAAAACAAGAGCCGGGCACGTATTCACACCTAAAATTTGATCTCGCCCAAAGCCGAGAAATGCCTCACAATCGCTTAAATAAAAGGGAGGAAAGAGAGAGACGAACACAAGTCGAATATAAAAAAAAATCTTTCTCTTCTTTTATTTCATTCTTTTCAAAATGACAAGAAGGTACACATACAAAAAAATAACATCAACAAAGAGAAAACTAATTTCTTAAAAGACAATTTCGTCCGAATCGGAGCTCGTGTGCTGAGTCCAATTTCATCCAACAAGGAGCCATGCTCTTTTCTTGAAAGACGATTTTGACGTATGATCCCGACGTGGCTCCCTCGAAAGGCAGAGGCCCAGCCAGGTGCAGCAACAAAACCGAGCCTGGGAGGATAGTCATGGGGGAAAAAGAGCCCGGAGCGGTCGACTTCAGAACACCAAAAAGTTCAGCTGGTCTCCAGACCCAGACCCCATGGTTCCTCTGGACAGTCTGATGCTGATAGCCCCCTCCAAAGGAATACCTCCCCTTAGGCGGAGGAAAAAGAACCAGTCTGACACCCTGTTCGTCGCCTTGCAAGCACAAAAGAGAGAAGCATCAGGGCGAACCACCGTCATCAAGGAAAAAAGCATAAGCACACAACAAACAAACAAAACATTTATGTAAAAAGCGACAAGTTCAAGACAAGACAACCCCCGACACATTACGAAAACCAATGACGCACCAGACCCACCCAAACGGAGGAACTGTGTGTCGCCCTTACGTTCGAAAATGCGACAAACATGGACGGCTATCGGCACATTTTTTCACATATCGGCAATCCCTCATTTCGCAGAAAAAGCACGAGCCAGCTCGACAACGACAAACTCCGAAACTCTGAGGGCCGACGACGACCAAAACTAATGAAAAATAGGAGACCCATTGGCAGAACAGGCTTTCTGCCACGATCCACTGGGACTCAACCCTCCGCCAACTAGAACTCAAACCTACTCAGGAAGACAAGGCACATAAGGAGAACAAGGACTCTCGAAAGAAAAGAAAAAAAGCATAGAACGATGAGTTATGAAAAAAAAATCAGAGAAGAAAGAGCGATAATTGTAACCAAGAAAAGCAACGGTTGCCAAGAAAGGCATTAAAAATGCGATTGTTACCAACGCAATCTATAATGCAAAAACGGCGAGAAGTAGTGCCACTCGATGAACCATGAAGCGGTGACATGCGCAGGACATCATGATCTAGACATCGCATCGCAGCTCGTCGACCTTCCGCTCCAAGAGGGGTTTGTCCTTCCTGAATTGGGCAATCAACATGGGAGGGACCGGCACACCACTCTTCGCAAGCATCCAATAAGCACCAAGGATGCCGACCACCTTATTCAACTCCAGAAGTTTAGGAGAATAGCGATCTCCTTGTTCTCTCTCCAACCTCAACTTGTCCAAACGATCAGAAGCCTTCTTGTGCAACGCTTCTCGCTCAGAATGAAGGTGCTCATCAAAGGAAGCCTGGAGCTCGTTACGATGAGAATTCAGACGATCAATCTCCGACCTAATAGAACCAACAACTTGTTCGGCCTTTCAATGAAGATCAGGTTTCTCGTCTTCAAGTTCGGCCAACTTTTTCGCGAGTTCCGCGACCTTTTTCTTCTCCAAAGACAGAGCAGCAGCAACTCCCTTCGCCTCATCAAGCTATTTGAAAACCAGTTTCAGCTCGCATGCAGAGCGTCACAACACGTCAACTTGCTCTTTAAAAACGCCCTCTGTCGACTTGGTGTGCCTCTTCTCGGACTCAAACGAACCCCTGAGCATGTTCAGAATGGCGATGAAGTGCACAAAAATAAAAAAGTCAACCCAAGCACCCATTCTCCCAACCAAAACATATACGCCGGAGTAAAACACATACCATGACAAGATGATGACTTAGCTCCTCTTGAAGATAGGGCTTATGCATCTCGGAAACAAAAACCAGCTTCTTGGAGAAGACCCACCGCGATCTTCTGAATAAGGTTGACACACGCCAACTAATCAATCACCAAAGGGTATTTCCCTTTTATGAAGAAACGACCAAACAGAGTCCCACAAATCAGGATCAACACGATACGGTCTGACCGACGGCTCATCAACACAAGAAGAAGTGGAACGATCGAACTCGTTCTCGGGCTCCAACCTGTGCCTCTTGACACCTACCCGGCAATGCAAGTCACCAAGAGCCTCAGAAAGCATATCGTCTTGGTTCGTAACTTCTCACTCAGATGCCGTCTCCTGACCTCGACCAGCCTCCTGAGTACGATCAAACTCCATCCCCTCAATCACTGCCCCACCGCCTTTTGAGGTGCCGCGCTGATTGTTCCAATCAAAAGCAGTCGGGCTATCTCTAAGGACGATCACTGGAGAACCTTTTGTAGCCAAAGATCCCTCGTCAATACCACCAGACATCTTACGCCTCTTTACAAACAACTGAGGAGACGTTGACTCACTCGTCTGATCCAAAGAAGAAGCTGACACAAAAACGCTGAACAACAAACAATATATCAACAAAAATATATTCCCCATCTCTCAAAAAAAGGAAGGGGAGGGAGAAGGGAATAGGCATACCCGAATCAATCTTCTTAAAACAACCCCGGAATTTCTGATCAAACAGAGCCTTGGCATCTTTATTCTTTGATGGAGGCCAATAAATTTCACCATGAACCTTCAACCTGTCCAAATCCTTGGAAGAATCCGCAGTCCAACGACCCGAAGTAGAGCGAACTGCAAAACAAGAAAGAGAAATGAATATGAAACAATCAATATCGGTAAACGAGGATTAAACAAAGAAAACTACCAGGGTGATAATTCTAGGCCATCTGAAAACCTTGCTCGTATCAAATGCCAGCGCACTCGTAACCCGCGCAAAGAAGTAATTATCCTTCCAATCAGAGGTTTTGTCCGGAGGAGCAGACACAACCTTCAAATGACGACCGGACCTGAAATGCATGTAAAAATCGATGTCAGCTCCTCGAAAAAACAAGTGGACACCTCAAATCCATTGTCAGCCGCCATGATCAGAATGCCCAGCACGTTACGAATGGCAGCAGGGGAGAAAGTGCCATTTTCCTTGCCTCACAATACTCGACCAGAATTTTGGGAAGAGGGAAAAGCAAATGGCACTCGGTGAACCGACACTCGTACAAACAGACCCAAGCAGAAGGAGCATCCCAAGTTCGCTCGCACAAGGTCGGCAACCGAAGCTCAAGACCGGAGACACGAGAAAAAACTTGGCGAATGTTATCCAGGGAGGGCTGTTTACAAATGGATGAACGAATCGCTCTACGAACAACATTTTTCCCCTCCGCTGTCTTCCCTTCTTACATTGAACCTTCTTCAACCACCACTCCCTTTGATCTCATTTTTCCTCCCTTCGAAGAATTTGCTCGAGAGTGACTACCAGAAGCATCCACACTAATCTTTAAACGACCTCCTGAATCAGTAGTCCTAGCACCGTCGCTTCGACGACCAGGCTCGTCCCCATCACATGGATTTCGCACTCCTTCACCACGATCGGTTGGAAATTAGAAGAATTCATTACAACAGAACCACAGCGAGGTTTCCGCTCTGCACGAGACTTCAAAAACTCGTTGTCCCCTTCGATCAGCCTAGATTCAACAGGACTTTCGCCGGATGACTCGAAAAAACCAAAACCGCCACTACTGCTAGAGGAATGACAACTAGAATCTACTCGCATACTAGCGAATTCGAAGACAAAGCAACAAGAGTACAACAACTAAAGAAACAGATACGAAGAAAAAGACCACAGAGGGAGGCAATTACGTGTCGAAAGATGATCGGAATTGCAGTATCGAAGCCTCGGAAAAAGGGAGGTTTTTACAGAAACACGCAAAATCGCACCTTACGCGGTTTGAGTCCTTTCGTTCTCTTAAAACCACGAAAGAATCTGACGGTCCAACTTATCGCCAATTGAAGCAAAACGACCCGACAAGATTTTCGCTTGATTTAAACGACTCGAAGAAATTCACCGACCCTGATTCAGGCCCAAAACAAGGATCGTCAAACTGGGGGGAGGTAATTGTTGGATATGGATTTAGCACCCTTCCATAAGCCCATTGAAAATCTTGTCAAATTCAACAATTTGTCTCGGCCCAACAGATAAGCCCGCTAACGAGTCAAACGGTCCAACAAGAAGTCAGCCTTTACACGCTATAAATAGGATCCTTCACTCTTCATTTTGGAGATATTGTATTTTGTGAAGGCTCCGAGCTACTCCTATAAAGCTCTGAGCTCAAGCATACTGAGCTCAAACAGAATTTAGGGAGCACATCATTCGACGGACTCCCAACTCGTACCATCATGTTCACTTTTCGGCTTTAGTTTTTATATTAATAGAATAGTTTCCAACCTCGCTTAAATTTTATCTCTCATCTCGTAGTTCGAACTTCTCGATCGTAACACAATTCCTTTGGATTAAATCGAAATTCCGTATCAGGATTTGGGAGAGTTGTGATCTTTGACGTTGGATACACGTGTCCCTCAGTTACACATTGATTGGACGATAATGGAATTTAATCAGCTAGTTGTTAAGTGATTCGATTGTTAACAACCATCTACAACCTTTCGACTGTTAGCTTTTCAAGAGAATCTATATACAATGAAGATTAAAAACACGTTAAAGTATTCAAAGGTCAAAAGACAACTAGTTTTCACATAGGCGTGGTTGAGTGGTAAATAAAATATATAGGAATGTGTCACCTTAAATTCTTCTGATTCGATTTGCCATTCCTGCAAAACAAAAATCAGATTTGTATGTTTATACAATTTATTTGATGATCTGTTAACATGCAATTTGACTATTTTCCTACATTTTGATTTAAAATAAGCAATGTGGTGACATTTCAAAAAGAAATTTACTCTGTAACACTTGAATAACATACATAAGTTGAATAACATATAAAAAACTATTAGTTATACTAAATGGCTTGTGCACATAACTAAATGGCTTGTGCACAAAAATGGCTTGTGCACACACGTTTCCTAGGCCATAGTTACACATTGCGCTCAATTGGACGGTATGAAATATAAGTTACACATATTAAACGTGGCTGAGTATTCCTGATTATGATATTGCTGTCTTGCTAATTTTTATTGTTTTATGTCAATGCTAAACGATATTATTAATATTGTGTAACCTTTATATAAACCTCTTAATCAAAAACACATTTATAATATTTTGTACCAGCAGAAAGTATATTATGTGGATTTGAATCTGGTTGGTAACACAACTGGCAACACAAACACAAACCATTATGTTATATGTTTTAGTCTAAATCATGATAGCTTAATATAACTAAATTAAAAAAAAAAGTATATATTTTGTTACAATGAATATGTTGATGTTTCATGTAAACAATTTGATATTTAAATTTATTCAAAGTAGCTTTGAGTGAAGTAAATACATATTCAACTATTAACAACCAATCTACTTAGCCATCATTTTCCCCCATCTAGATTAATCCTTATAAGTCAACTAGATTTTCCTATTTTCTTAATCACAAAAAAAAAAGAGAAATTAAAACAACATGGCTAATCTTGTTGATTACATTTATTTTTCGTACATTTAAAACACATATGGTTTCTTGTTTTAACAGTTTGTATTGTTGCATCCGTAGATGCAGCAAACTCAAGTGGCACAGTGGCAAGTAGCTTGGCTCCATGTGCAATCTACCTATCAAAAGGCGGTGGTGACTCCGTGCTGTGCAGGTTCACATTAAAGTAAATACAGATATGCCACTAATTTGTTATAATCGACATTACTGTTATCTAGTGTGTACTTTGTTTTCATACTAAAAGTGAAGTTAAAATACTAATTAAGAATCAACCTAAACTAGATTTTCATGTCCCTCCCTTACTTCTTAAAAAGAAAAAAGAAAAACAAATGATAAATCGATGAAAAGAAAATGTTTATTGCCATTAAAATCCTTCATTACAAACCATTTTCACGATTACCGAACCGACTTGAACCACCAGAAAAGAAATCGATAAACGGTTGTTCTTGCCCATTGCCATCGCCCAAACAAGTCCCCGGAGAATCATGACCAGAGGTAAAGCTGGAATTTCCAACACCATCGTCATTAGCCGCATGTAACGGCTGAAGTGGAAAAAGTTGAAGCGTTTTCCGTCCACTAGAATCGACGTTAATTCCCTCGTTGTAATAACCGTGATCACGAAAGTCAAATCGGTTAAATCTGAGTGAACTCGATGACATTGACAATCTAGCTGGTGTTGTTGTCATGTCTGAAAGTTGTTTCTTATGATGTGTGATTGTGCCACCACTTGGAATCATCATATAGTTACTTCCATCTCCAAGTTGATAATGATGATCACTTGCTTGTTGTAAATAGTACGGACTAACACAATCAACTTCATAACAAAAACAAAATTACAATATGTTTAGCAACGTTTAAACCGTAAAAGTATAATAAAATTGAAAAAATGCTAACATATATTTATAGACATCTCAAAAACATTTCTGTGGTATAATCCTTGCTTCTTTAGCGACATGTTTGTGTAATTTTTTAGATTATAAGTCATGTAGTGAATACTTCACATGATATATTAGCTGCAAAAAAACTTTCGCACGATTCATTCAAATATTTTATACGAAAAATAAATGTAATCAACAAGAAACCATATGTGTTTGTGTATTGTGATAATAAAGAAAGTACGTGTAAGAGAGAATATAGAAGAGAAATACTTGCCGTTTGTGCAAGGAGTATGGCAGATGAAACGAGAAGTTTTGTGGAGGAGATGATTAAAGTAAGTGATGCGCTCATGTTTCTTCTTTTGGCGTTGTTTAGCCTTACGGTTTTGGAACCAATAAAAGACGTTTTTACCTTCGATATGGCCATGTGCACGAAGCCTACCGGTTATCTCATATATCTGATCAGTGCTCGGTGTTCGAATTCCTTGTTTGTAAAAATTCTCAAGCAGTATTATTTGTTCTTTCGTTGGCTTCCACCTTAAATTACTTGTCGTTCCTGCGTTTCCTTCGTTTTCCATTATGAGCTATTTATGGTTTTCTAGAGAATTTGGTTGATGCATGAAAACTTGGACATGAAAGAGACAGTAAGGAAACATATGAACACGTAACTGCTTTTTGGTTGGATTGTGTTCTTTGTAAATCAAGAGAAGTCTATATATATCTAGTTTGCTTTGGAAGTTGAAATATTTTATATAATATATCATAGTTTTTTTAATTATTTATATTTACAGAACATGACAATTTGAAGTTGAGTTGCTTGGCTCTTCAATTTCTTAACAATCAAGTAATTCAAAAAGTTCAAGCAAAGAAACAAAACCTTAATTCTATTTAGTAAACCGTCAAAATAGAAACTCGTGACTTAGTTGCTTCGCCGCGTGGTTTTATTTCTCAAGTCCGATGTCGATCATGTTTTGCTTATTATATATCAACGTGAAGACGAAATGGCGAGTTCAAATATGGCTCACTTTGTTTTCAGATAGCTAGGTATTGATACACATACATGATACACTGATATATATATATCAGTATATATATATATATATTTATATTGTTGTTTGTATCAGTTTTATTTTTAAAATAAATGTTAGTAAACTATTGCATACATTAGTTGAGTCATGAGTGGCAAATCATATAATTAACTTTTATTTCACATTGGATAAAAAATTTGAAAATATATTAAATTGTTACGAATCAAATGCAAACTAATTAAAAAAAAAATTACACTAGATTTTGAAAGTGCAGATATATATTTTTTAAATAATAATTTTTAATCAACTTTTATTTTGTGATAAATTTGTTAATTATTTAACATAAATATTTATTAACTGAATATTATGATGATTAAAAATTTAATTTGAGAATCCATTGAATAATTTTTGGTTTGAAAATAATTTTATAATATTTTATTTTTTAGTAAAATAGTTATTACCAAAGTTATTTAATATATGTTTAATATGTATTACATTATTTAAAATAATTATTTTTATAGAACATCATATGTTCATATATGAAATTTATTTGTGTTTTAAATATTTTAATAATTAAATTTATAATTTATATATATATATATGTATATATAATTAAAATTTTGTGAAAATAAAATATGATAATATGTTCGTTTAACATTTGTGGATTGGTTTTAGTCCATTTTAATGTTTCTATAGTTAAATTTGGTTAATTATACTTTTAACCTGTCTTCCAATGAATATAAATCTTTTAAAATATTTTTATAATTGAAATAAATTAATCTATATTTCAACTCATTTTATAGTAGTCTAAGTATTTTAAAATTTAATAAAAACAACCTTTTGAAAATTTTGATCGTAAAAACATCAACTGTCATATGATCCTTGAATTATATAAATATTGAATAATTTTAATATTTTTAATCAAGTTAAGAATATATAACCTGTTTTAGTATGAAAATCTTGTTTTTAATATTATATATAATTAAAATTGGTTAATCTATTTTCACTATGTTTTATAATAGTCTGAATATAAATATTTTATATGTATTTTATAAATAAAATGTAAATAAAATAATTTTTATTAAAGTTTAATAATTAATAAGAATTTAGAAATTACTTTTCATAACAAATCTAAAAACCAATTTTTGTAAGAATATGTTATATTTTAAAAATATATATTTATATTCCAAACAAAAACTATTATGAATATATTTTGTATAAAATCATAAATTACAGAATATTTAGATTAAAATGAAACTAAATTTATTTTAAACTAAATTTTAATAATAAATATGATTTAGTAATTATTTTTCCTAAAGAATTGTAAAAATAAAAATAGTTTATAAGATTTTGTTATAATATCAAAATATATTAAACGATAATATTAATATATTTTAGAATAAAATTATGAATTAGAAAATATTTAGATGATCCATATATTGTCTAATTCTATTAAATCGAAAATAATTTTAATAAATTATATAATTATTTGTATTTTAACGGCATTTTTGTAATATAATATATAAAAATAAATATTTTAAAAAACATTATGTTTTAAAAATATAGATTTAATATAGTAGATTGTAACACATCTCAAAATTAATATAGTTTCGCATATTTGTGTTTCAATTTGTTCATACGATGATAAAGACTTAGAAGACTAATCTTATTTTATTACACAAAGTTTTATCAGAAAGTGTGATATGGTTAAGAAATATTTTGATGAATTTTTTTTAATATATTGGTTTGTGGTATATGGAGAGGCTTAAAAGAATTAGTTTGGTTATTTATTTTACTAAAATGTGTTTATTTTTGTGTCATTTATCAAAAGAGAAAACTTTATTATTAAGAGTGTTTAAATTGAAGTAATTGAAACATGGGTGATTTACTAAGAAATGATTTGTGGTAGTGTGCAAGTAAGAACAAAATATGGAGAAATATCGTGTTGTGATTACACGAAAAATAAATAATTTTTCAAACCTTTTTTACTAATAAATTGACCATCGAAAAAGGATAGGCTCACATGCCAAAAAAGGGAGCATGAGATCCATGGACGGTGGCAGTTGGAGAGTTACATGTAGTATCAACCCCGGATCCAAAAACATTTATGCAGTTAGTGAACGTTCATATCGTCAAAAATAAGGATTATAGTGTGCAACAAGAGCGTTTCACTCTGTGAAAAAGAGTGATTGTAACATCATGAATTATGGCATATGCCAAAAAAAATTAAAAGAAATGATTTGGCTAACTTTGTCACCAAAGTGCACTTATATTTTCTGTCACTTATCTAAAGAGAATTCTGTCATAAATAAATATAAAATAATTTTTTTTTTTATATATTTTCTTATTTATAAAAATTTCAAGAACTAAAACATATATATAATAATGAATCTCATAGTAAAACTTGATATTTATGAAAATAATTTTTTATCTTATTTATAAAAAATCTTATTTAGATAATTTATTAACTATTTGTGAGATATTAGAAATAGTTAATTGATTAGTTAGATAATATTATCTTTGAAATTTTGAATTTGTTAGTCATTTTCATAACATAATTTGTGGTCATTTTATTTGATATAATTAATTAAGAACGAATACAATAAAAATGAATTTAAATATATAAATTTTAATAATTAGTTTTTAAAAACTAATGTATTAGTTTTTACTTAGTACATATTTATTTCCTATGTTTTCTAAAACGTCTTTTTGCAGTTCTATACGATTATATTTTAACGTATTCACTTGTGATTTCATGCAATTTAAGTAAAAATATAAATTTTGTGCTTTTACTTTTTTTGTTTCAAAAATTTTATGATTGAGAATTTATTGCTAAAATTGTATATTTAGTACAATTCTATTATCTTGTAGCTTACCGATCAAGACCCTAGACTAGTCAAAGAAGAAGTCAAAATTAAAATTTCCACAATTCTTACTAATTGAGTGAATCCATTGTACAACCATCATTAGTTAGTTAAAAGTTTTGAACAAAAAAAAAAGAAATAGTTAAAAGTTACTTTGATACAACACAAACTTTTGATATAGAAATGTGTAATATATAAAGTGTAACTAATTGATAGGGGAAGTTTGGACACCATCCTTTATGCTCAGACCTGAATTTGACGCACTTGAGTTTTGCTGATGATATTATTATATTTACTGATGGATCGGCCACATCTTTTGCGGGTGTTCTAAAGGTATTCTCGGATTTCACTTTGATATCGGGGCTTGCTATTAACCCTTCAAAAACATCAGTATTTGCAGCGGGAAGAGATAAAGAGAATGTAGAAGCGATCGCAGCTAGCCTGGGACTTCGTATTGAGTCTCTTCCGCTAAGGTATCTTGGGATGCCACTAACAACCAGAAGTATGAGGAAATCTGAGTATGAGCCGCTGATTGACCGAGTACGATCTCGCATGCTGGGCTGGGCAGCCAACAGCTTGTCCTTTGCAGGACGTTTGCAGTTAGTGATCTCGGTAATATCGGGCATCACCTCCTTCTGGTGTGCAGCTTTTCGACTGCCAAAAAAGTGCCTCGCTGAGATAGAAAGACTTTGTTGTGCTTTTCTGTGGAAAGGTAATCCCCTGGCCAAGGGAGGCGCAAAGGTAGCCTGGGAAGATCTATGTATTCCAAAGAGTGAGGGTGGGCTCGGAATTCGCCGCCTCTGCGATGTATCCATGTGCTACATCCTCAGCCTAATCTGGCGCCTCCTCTCTAAATCAAAGTCTTTATGGGTAGACTGGGTTCACTCGCACTTGATTCGAGAGGGATCTTTTTGGGACGTTACATCATCGTCCAGAGGTTCGTGGATTTGGCAGAAACTGCTGAAGCTAAGGTCAGTGGCCTGGGACTTCTTACGTTGGGAGGTTTATAATGGCAAATCCATCATCTTCTGGTCAGACCCGTGGCTATCTTTGGGTAAGCTAAGTGACGCGATAGCTGGGGCAGGAACTCAACAACTAGGTGTTCGCCGCTGGGACAGAGTTTGCGACATTGTGCGTAATGGTGAGTGGCGTTTGAGGATTGCTCGATCCCCGGAAGCGAGGGCTATTAGGGACGCAGTCTATCAGCTCCACCCACCGTCGACCCTTGCTGGCGAGGACATACTGTTGTGGAGACATTCCACCGATGTCTATAAACCAAACTACTCGTCAAGTAAGACCCTAGAACAGATCCGAATACATAGAGCAAAGGTTCCATGGGCTAAATTGGTTTGGTTTTCTCAAGGTGTACCTCGGTACGCTTTCATAGAGTGGCTGACTTTTAGAAACAGGCTCTCATCAGGTGACAGGATGAGGGTATGGGGAGGAACTCAGTCTTGTGTGTTGTGTGGAGAACGTAATGAAACCCGAGACCACCTTTACTTTGCTTGTCCATACTCGTTCTCCGTATGGATTGAATCCTGTGGAAGCTTATTTGGTGGACCTGCAACTCAAGATTGGGAAGACATGATACAGTTGTTGACAGCTCGAAGGTGGGACAGATTGGATGTCATCCTCATTCGTATGTTGCTTCAAATGACTATTTACTTAATATGGCGTGAACGGAACGGCCGTATACACCAGCAGAAACCGACCCCTGTCGCAGTTCTGGTTCGTATAATCGACCGCACCATGAGGCATAGAATAACATCGTTGGATTACCGTACCAAACCTCGACTGCAACCCCTGCTTCAGCGTTGGTTTGGCTCAAGGACTGTCGATCGACTAGCTTATTCCTGACTTGTTCTCTCGTGCTCTCCAATGAATGCTTGAGCTTTTATGTTTGTCCACAGATATTAAGAGGGAACCAATTCCTTCTCTCTGTTTTTCTAGATTACAGTCTGTAAATAAGTTTAGTTCCTATTGGTAATATAAGTTTAAATTTTACCAAAAAAAAAAATAGCATTCATTTAATATATATAGTGTAATATTTTCTAAGAAGTTTTCTCATTAACTATATTTTATGAGGAGTTGCATGGGGAATGACAAATTGCGAAAGGAATAGACAAGCATTAGTTTGAGTCTATTAGGCACCTACAATCTAAGGAGCATAGATTTGTCTCGAGAAAAAGTGAAAACATAACCTCTAATCTTTTTTGTCAACAAAATACTAGATATTAAATTAATATTGCTCGGTTCGAATTATTACTTTTAAAGCATAAGCTCTTATCTATGCATTAGTTTTTATGTTTTTAGAAGGAAATTTGAGCTATTTGACTCATTTTCGAAATATTTTAGCAATAACATATATTTTATGGTATGGTACAATCAATTAATTGAATTTCTTTTACTTAAAACTTCTAAACTTTAGAAATATCAATATTATATATTCATTAATTAATATTACAGTTCATTAATAGTACTTAAAAAGGCAATCCCTGATTTTCTTAGGACCGCATATGAAAATTTGAAATGAAGTTTGGATTTTGAATATTTTCGTCAATTTTAATGATAAAATATATTTTAAAAACACAAAAAAAATTCTTTAGATAATAAATCAAAAGACATTTCATTGAATTTAATTATATATTAGAATTTGACCACCACCAAAAAATGTATGTGTTTTATTCTTAAAAAAAAATAACCAACTTTTGTTTTTATAATCAGTTGGTTAATTATTCAACACAATTTTTATTAAGTGAATATTATGATGATTAAGTATTCAATGCGAGAATAGAAATAGTTATTATAAAAATTATGTGATATAAGTTTAATATGTATTGTGTTGACTTAAAATATTTATTTTCATAAAACATCTTATGTTCATTTATAAATTTATTTTTTTGTTTTAATATTTTAATAAATAAATTTAGTAATTTAAATGAATATAACTACGAATATATAAAGTCAAATCATAATAATCCATTCATTTAATATTTGACATTAGATTAAGTTCATTTTAATATTTATATTATTAAAATTGATTAATTCATCTTTTTAACTTGTCTTTCAATGAATAAAATATTTTAAATAGTTTTAAAATAAATAAAAAATAAATTAATCTATTTTTTCAACCCATCATATTGTAGTCTAAATACTTTAAAATGTGATAAAACCCATCAAAAACACACATTATAAAAGTTATATGATATACGTTTAATAAGTATTGTGTTGATTTAAAAGAAGTCTTTTATAGAACATCATATACTCATATATAATTATTTGTGTTTTTAATATCTTAATAACTAAATTTATAAATTTATATTAATATATTACAGATTTTTAAAAAGTCAATAATCTGTTTATTTTAAATTTTTGCATTGGTTTAATTTCATTATAATTATATAATAAATATTAGTTAATTTATCTTTCTAACTTGTCTTCCAATGAATATTTTTATAATTAAAAAAAAAATTAATTTGTTTTTCATCACATCATATATAGTAGTATAAATATTTTAAAAATTTGATAAAATTATTAAGTAGGAAAAGATTGTTTTTAATATTTTTATAATTGAAATTGGTTAGCCTAATTATCTCGTCTTGTAATGGCTAGATATAAATATTTATATTTGTTTTATAGTTCCAGATAAAATTAAAACTTTTATAATAAATTTAATATTAATTATTAATTTAATAATTTGGCTTTAGTAAATGGAAAATTAAAATCATTTTCATAAGATATTTTATACTATAATATATATATATATATATATTTAATTTTAAAACACATAAGATATTAAAAATATTATGAATATATTTTAAATATGTTAATAAATTATATAATATTTACTTACATTTACAAAAGTAATTGATATATACTTTATTTAATTGTATTTATATAACTGATTTAACTGTTTCATGATTAGATATATTGATATTTTTTGTTTTTAAATTAATTAAGAAAATGAAACTCATTATATTTAGATTTTTAAATACACATTTTAATGAACTTTAATCATATTATTAGTCTACGATGGCAATTTATGTAATATAATACGTGATTAAATATTAGTTTTAAGAAAAATATGTTTTAATAGTATAATGTTTTATTGTAACAATTATCACTGTAATTGATAATGTTGATTTTATTTTATTTAACTATTTTTCTCAGTTAATAATAAAACTAATACAAATGTCACTTAAATTATTTAATATTTATAAAAAATTAACAGAATTTTTATTTGGTAAAGTCTTGAAATTGAATTAGTATATTTGAGCATTATATGAGCTTTATTTAATCATTTAATATATTTGATTATTAAACAATCTTTTTCATTTCTTAAATGAAATTCAAAAATAAATAAAATGATTATGCATTTTTTTTCCTTTTGAACCGATAAGTATGGATGTTAGGTCATGTTTAATATAATATATATATATATATATAGTACACATCTAAAGTATACCGTGTTCTAAATTGCGTCTGTGTTGCCGAATAGTCGGGCGAATAAGCGTGGTGCGGGACCCGTCCGCGGCGAATATAACCGAGTCGTTACAAGAAATCTGTCAACGAGTAGTGTTATTCGGCCGCATTATAACAAAAGTCAACAACTTTTGGGCCCCAAAAAAAAACCCGGCCCAACTTTTATTTTTTAGTTCCATTTTTTTTATAAATTCGTTTTTTTGGATTTTATGTTGATTTGAAATTGTAAAGTCTAATAAATACCCAACAAAAATCGATAAAACATGTTGTAACAATCATTTTTATATAAAATTTGTGTTTGTATCTTTGTTTGTTATAAAACTTATTTACTTAACCATTTTTTTGATCAAGTATTTTTTTAAACATCTAAAATTTATGCGTTTTCGATATAAAATGACCAAAAAATTTCGCCATGCATACTCTCTGTATTTTATCCGATTTTTCGATAACTCGCTAGGTCCAACCTCTCCGTGCGTATAACGCCTAACGTATTTTCGACCATAAAATATATGTATGTGGTATATATATATATATATATATATATATATATATATATGTATGTATGTAAACTCTCTAAAATGTAGTTTTGTCTCATTTGTGATGTGTCACATCATATAACAAGCTTGTAATTATTAAGATTATACACGTATAAATAACTTCACACTCTACATATAACATGTAGTATATATATATATATATATATGCTTTTTGGACGTATCTATGTTTTTTTATTGTTTTCTAAAATTATAATACACATATGTAGATCACGCGTTTGCATATGCATATGCTTATGCTTATGTCGTACGTACATTTGTTCTTTTGTCTAATATTTTTCAGGCATATTATATTTATACATATACTGAATATACATACAAACAAATATATTTTGTATTTACATATCTTTAGTTTAATGTTTTTTTAGCATTCATCTAGATTTTTTTTGTTTTTTGTGACAGTTTCTTCTATCTTCTATAAACATTATCAAAATTATAAAAATATAAAATATTGATTAAATAATATTAAAAATTTTGGAAGAGGTGGAGATAATTTAATAATTTGAAAAATACATAAACTTAAGTATTTTTCAGATATTTTTATAAAATCTGTTCGGATCGAGATTCGAGACGAATTCAAATTCATTTTGGGTTTCGGATAAACGTCTAAACCTAGATAGGATCACAACTTCCAAATTTATCAGTAATTTATATGATTTTTCAAAAAGGAAGAAAAAAAAATTTCTACACGAAAATTATAGTATTAGTTAGACACAGATGTTTAGGTACTCATTTGAGTTTTGTTCATGTTTTTCGGGTTTTTGATTTTTTGGATTTTAAGATATAAAACACATTCGGTTATTTTAGAATTTAGTTCGGATTTGATTTGGTTCTATCCGGGTTTGGATCAGATTTGTATATCCGAAATATAAAAAATAAATAAAAATTAGTTAATTTTTTTGTCAATTTTGACAATTATAACTAAATTTTAGGATATTAAAATTATTTTGAGTACTTGATTATTTTAGTCTTCAAATAACTAATAACTTTGAATTTATAATTGTACTTTTTGATATTTTAGTTATTTTAAATAAAATATGATTAATATTTTTCGATATATAATTGTATTTTGGATATTCATTCGGTTATCGGTTTGGTTCAAGTTTGGATCCGATTCTTATAATATAGAAGTATAGGACCTATTCAAATATTTTACCAGTTTCAAATTTGATTTGCTACCATTTTTTGGATCGGATTCGGTTTGAATCTTCGAATTTGGATATTTTACCAACCCCTATTAGTTGGAGATTTTGAAGTCTGAAGTGCTAAACTATCTGAAATAATATTTATATAATGTATATTTAAAACCTTTTTCGTTGTTGTGTTATTACTTAGATATGTTTCCGCGCTACGTAATGGATATATTATAAATATTTATTTATCATTGTTTATTTCTAAAATAATGTTTTCTTTTATTTTTTATATTAAATTTTATGATTTGAATTTCTGCAAATACAGAGAGTGAAATAGTTAAAAATTTGAGGAGAATTTTTTGGGGTGAATAAAAACATTGAGAACAAAAGATATCTAAAAACACGTGTAAATATTCATAAATTTCTGAAAATACTGAGAATCATGTAAAATATATATATAAACAACCAAAAAATATACAAAAATACTCAAAAATATCCATCCCACAAAAAAATAGAAAAGAACTAATAAATAACTATTAGTTATTCATTAGTAATTCTTGGAAAATTTGGGTCACTTTGGGTGTAGTGTTGGGTTTTTGGGTAACCCGCAATCCGCGACCCGCCCACGGCAGATTTAACAAATTTTTGATCCGCTTAAACCCGATCCACAAAACCCGCAAAGCAAAATTAGTTAATTTGCATCCGCCCCGTTTAATTTGAGGGTTACCCACAGGTAACCTGCAAAGTATTAAAATAATAATTAAATTTTAATTATATATATTTTATTAAAAATAAAATTTATTAATAAAATTTTCATATTAAAAAGGTAAATTCATAATTTTATAAGAGATAAAGAAAATACTTTAAATAAATTTATATATGTTAATTTATTTTTAAATTAAAATTCAAAAATATTAATAACATTTTAGTTTTTTTAAAACAATTTGCGAGTATCTGCTAATCCGCATTTTAAAATCTTCTGACCCGCAACCGTCATGCCAAAGAAAAACCAACCTGGGTCCGCCCCACAACGGATCTAGCAGGGTGGGACCTGCGGGTTATGAATCAAATTCCCAGCTCTATTTGGGTGTTTGTTCTGATTCGATTCAGGTTCAAATTAAATCAATACCTGAAATATCAAGACTTACGCCCCAATCGGATATATTTTTAGTAACAGATTGGGATCGGATTTTTCGAGTGGGATTCGATTTCAGATTATGGATTATTCGCGAGGGAAAGTAATGGAAACAATGACATAACTGGTCTAGCCTCATGTCAAAGTATTTACAAATGTAAAAAAAATGGGAATAAATTAATAATGTTAGAGTATCTAACTGCTTCCTTATGGTCATACGATAATGAGTTATGACACATATTTCTATTTCTTTGTTATTAAAAATGTTTTTTCATAGTATGCAGCTTGATGAAAAAGATTGTATAAGACTATAAACTGGAGCTGCGGAAACACTCCGTGAGATGCCTGGAAAGCCCTGGACATCTTCCTTCACGAATCAAAGAGATGATCGATGAACGTTGCCATCGTAAGTCTACAGATATGATCTTCATGGAATTGAAGCAAGTCGGTATGAATCTTGGTAAAACCATGGACGATCTTGCGATGACCTGATCATATGTTGCATGGAAATATAGAGAAGAACATAAATGAAAATAATGAATATCTGTAAATGTTTTAAGAATTTCAAATGTTTTCCAATTAATAATAGTTAAATTATATTGTGTAAATGAGTATTTAGCCCCAGCCATATGATTATTTGTGTTCAGATCGAGTTTATATATATAAGATATTTCAGGTTTAAAATTTAAGACTCATTTCTGTATTTTTATTTTATTTTTGGGCCAAACTCGGTTTGATTCTATCCAAATTCGGATTGGTTCGAGTATTTATATGAAATCCAGTCTTTTCCAAAAATACATGTTAGATACATACAGTTATTTTACTGAGAAGTTACTAAGAATATGGTTCAGTTCGAATATTTTGTATCCAAACAACTCAAATTTATTCGAAATTATTATTTTTTAATTACCCAAAATATTAATAATATAGTTATAATTATTTATTAGGATATTTAAATCATTACAAATATTACTATGATTAATATTTTATATACTTATATTTTAAATACTATCGGATATTCATTTGGTTTTTGGTTTGAGTGGGATTCCATACTGATTTTTGAATATAGCAATAGAATATGTTTGAATATTTACGTTGAATCTGGTTCGATACTCTCAGTTTGGATAAATTTCAGTTTTTCTTTTGGGTTTGGATTTTCACCATTGAATCTAGTGAAAATCTGGTTCGTCTATTACTATTTATTAAATTTTCACCATTTAGCGGAAAAAATAAATGAAGAATTTATCTTTATTCCAAATCCACACAAAAATATTAACAAAATTCAAAGAGATAACAAAGGTATTATTCAAACGAATAAAATGAATAATTACTTAGCTATTACTTCTAATCAAGGACGTTATCACTAAATAATAATTAGGGACTCCCAATTAAGTAATTATTATGAACAAAGTGAGTAAATTCACTTTATTTTTATTCCCAATAATAGTTAATTAACGTATATTGGTGCAAATAGTATGTATTATTTAGTTAGATGTATAATACAGTCCAAATAAAACATTAATTTCTATCTGTTTTGTTTTTTAATTCTTACCATTTATGATATTCCACTAAAAAGTAAACAAAACTCTAAGAAAAATGCCAACACATTTGAAAAACTGTGATAGTCTAAGTATCCTATGAACCAAAACGAAATTATGAAGTACTTATGCGATAGATTTGTTCATGTTCTGGATATTAAAGTATGGCAAATAACTTATCTTTATTGAAAGGTCACTGCACTTTTGACAAAAAAAAGGCCACTGCACAATACAATCCTACGGAGATGTGATAATGATAGAATCTGTTGAGGGTTCTAAAGGTGCATTACTGTAGGCAATTTTTTCTTAAGAACTTATTTCATAGATAGAATCTGTTGATGTGGTGGTGTCCACGAATAGTCGATATTGTCCACCTGAGCTCCTAAAATTATGTTTACTAGGTACATTTTCATGTTCATGTGAATTTTTGGCCCCCTTCTGTCCATCGGAAGCGTTTAGCATGTGATATAATCGTGGTAGTGTCCACATATAGTTCACAATGTCCACATGAGATCTTAAATTGTGTTTACTAAGTACGTTTTCATGATCATGTGAACTCTTGGCCACCTTTTTCCATCAGAAGCGTCTAGCATGTAATATGATCGAGGTAGTGTCCACGAATGGTCTATATTCTCCACCTGAGCTCTTAAAACTGTGTTTACCAGGTAAGTTTTCACCATCATGTGAAATCATGGCCATCTTCTTTTCATCAGAAGCGTATAACATGTGATATGATTGTGGTAGTGTCCACAAATAGTCGATATTTTTCACATGAGCTCTTTAAAATATGTTTACTATGTATGTTTTTACGATCATGTGAACTCTTGGCCACCTTATGTCCATCAAAAGCGTAAGCATGTTTTATGATCGTGGTAGTGTCCACGAATGGCTAATATTGTCCCTCAAAGCTCTTAAAACTGTGTTTCCTAGGTACGTTTTCACGATCATGTGAACTCTTTGCCACCTTCTGTCCATCAGAAGCATCTAGTATGTGATATGATCGTGTAGTGTCCACAAATAGTTGATACTGTCTACATGAGCTCTTAAAATTTGGTTTACTATGTTCATTTTCACCATCATGTGAACTCTTGGCCAAATTATGTTCATCAGAAGCGTCTAACATGTGATACGATTGTGGTAGTGTCCACGAATAATTGATATTGTCCACTTGAGATCTTTAAATTTTGTTTACTAGGTATGTTTCACGATTTAGTGAACTCTTGGCCACCTTATGTCCATCGGAAGCGTCTAACTGTTGGGATAGTGTCCTGAAATCATACTTGTACTCACTTCTGATGATAGTTGTGTGTCGAGATCAGACATTCGTATAATACTGGGCGGTTGCAATATTTTGCTAGAAGCCTCTTGCAATCTGTAAGTTGTTGACTTACTGCCAGTATTATATGATCCTATAAGGTCACACACCTAAGCAAACTGGAAGCTTAAATATGGGAATGATCATTATGGTAATGATCATGTTAATGTGTATTGGATACACATTAATATCGAGAAAATGGTGTTGTGTCGATCGACACAGTATGTGTGTCTGTCGACACAGATCGGGTTTTCGAAACAGACGTTTCGATTTGTGGCTTAAACGAGTTGGCCCGTTAAGTGTGATTCTAGGTCTTAATAAATACTTAGAGTTTCGACCTAGAACAGTAGCCGTCGTCTTTTTCTTGACAGAGAAAGCAGAAAACACCAAAACTCAGAGATCCCAAAGATCTGACACTAGCATCCCGATTTCCAGGTTTGTGTGCGTGTGTATCTGGTAGAGGCGAAGCATCTGAGTCGCTTACTGATCTCGTTCACCAATCATTCCGCTGCCAGTTCAAGGTAAGAACGAGGTTGGTAATTTCATTATATCACACCCTAGATCCTAGGCGATGCAACAGTGGTATCAGAGCATGTTAGGGTTTAGTCTATTGAATCAGAGGCATTTAAATCGAATACTGATGAATTTGATTAGTTAATTGCCTGTTGAATCGTGTTTTATAGAAATTAATCTCGGATTAAAGTCTCTGTTGAAAACGACGAACTACTGTTGTCGCACTGTGTCGATCGACACTAAGCTTGTGTCGGTCGACACGCCGCGAAACGTATAATAAAATTTTAGGGTTTGTTGCATGATGTCGATCGACACTAATCTTGTGTCGATCGACACTAATCTTGTGTCGATCGACACACCACGAAAACTAGTAAAAGATTTTGAGGTTTGTCGCATAGTGTCGATCGACACTAATCTTGTGTCGGTCGACACACCGCGAAAACGCTCACTCGATCTTGGAGATCGTTCTGTGTCGGTCGATACACTGAGTGTGTCGGTCGACACAGACTATGCGAATCGATAGATCGGTTCAATTGGATTGAATCAATTATCTCGTTTGGTTAAGTTTGTTAACCAATTTGGTTCTGGTTGGGTAATGTCGATCGACATAGAGTTGTATGACGATCGATATGGACCATTAAACCAGACCGGTTCAATTAGATTCAATCGGTTAAGGAAATTCGATCCAGTTTGACCGGTTATCGAAGACCGGTTTATATTGGGTTGTGTCGACCGATGCCAATGGTTGGCATCGATCGACACACCAATCGCAAACTTGATGGTTGGACCTCAAATTTGTAAATACCAGACCAAATTTAATCCTAAAGTTCTAGATGAACCTAAAACTTAATAAAACTGAATGTTTTAATTAACTTAATAACTTCTTGGATGTATGTTGAATATACATCAAGATTAAATAGTTCCTTTCCTCGACTAAATATCAAGTGATCTTGATGTCTTGCACGATCTTGTCCACTGTCAAGACTCGTTTCGTTGTTAGATAGCCTTGGAGTCCTTGGTATCCACAACTACATGAGTAAGGCAGGTGATCATTGATAGACTTGCAGTGCGACTGTCAGTGATCACAAGACAGAAAAGATTGGTTTTACTTGACTGGGCTATCAGAAGTTCTGGGCCCAGAGACATCAGAGTGGATTAGACATAGTTTGTCTCATCTGCGACCAAGAATTGTACTGGGTACAATTAGCAATGATTTGCTTACCTTGATAACTAAAGTTTGGGTGATGGCGAGTCGCCCACTCAGATTTTGGTGAAGTATGGATCTTGGCTCATTGTATTCATCTGAGGAAACATAGTTTTGAATACAATGCGAGTTTTCTTATTAGATAAGAATTCTCATTTCCTTGAGCATTATAACTAAAATCTCTACCTCTTTTAATTATAGCTATGTCTGTCTTAACTCACATCAACACTTTCTCGCTGAGATCCGTCCTTGAGAAGGACAAGTTAAATGGATCTAATTTCTTGGAATTGTATCGGAACCTGAGAATAATTCTTAGGCAGGAGAAAAAGGAATATGTCCTTGAAAGAGTTCTCCCCGAGAGGCCACGTTCCAATGCCACGCAGGCAGATAAGAATGCTTATGATAAGCATTCAGCTGATGTCAAAGACGTTAATTGTCTAATGCTGGTGACTATGAACTCTGAGCTGCAGAAGCAATATGAGAATGTGATGTCACCAATTGAGATGATTAACAGCCTGAAAGCTTTGTTTCAGGAGCAAGCTCGCACAAAGAGATACCAGACGGTTAAATCTCTCATGGATTGCAAGCTGGCTAAGGACAGTCCAGTAAGTCCTCATGTCCTTAAAATGATGGGTTACATTGATAACCTGGGGAAACTGGACTGTGCCATTAGCCAGGAGCTAGCCACTGACATGATTCTGCAGTCTTTGCCGTCGTGTTTTGATCAGTTCATCATGAACTACAACATGCAAAACATGACTAAGACGTTGACTGAGTTGCACGGCATGCTGAAGACAGCAGAGCCGAATCTCAAGAAGGCAACTCCCAGTGTACTGATGGTACAAGGGGGTAAAAGGTTTCAGAAACCTAAGAAGGATAAGGGAAATGCCCAAGTTGTCCAGACTGAGAGTCATGACAAGCCCAAGCCAAAGCCCAAATCCGAGCCTTCTCCTGAGGACAAATGCAACTACTGCAAGCAGTTAGGGCATTGGAAGAGAGACTGCAAGAAGTTCATGGAAGATTACAAGAAGCTGAAGAAGACGTATGATGCGTCTGACTCAGGTATTTATGTTATCGAACTTAATGTTATGTCTTCTAGTTCTACTTCGTGGGTATTGGATACCGGCTGCGGTGCTCATATTTGTACTAATATGCAGGCACTAAGAAACAGTAGAACACTGAAGAAAGGACAAGTGGAGCTACGGGTCGGGAATGGAGCTAAGGTTGCTGCACTGGACGTAGGCACTTACGATTTGTCTTTACCTTCGGGCATGGTTTTAGCTTTGAACAATTGCTACTTTGTACCTGCGATTAGCAGAAACATAATTTCAGTTTCCGTTTTGGATTTGGAAGGTTTTGATTTTGCTGTTAAGAATAAAGTTTGTTCTTTTAATCGTGATGGTACGTTTTATGGTAGCGCCCCATTAGATAATGGGTTATATGTCTTAAACCAAGAAATGCCTGTCTTTAACATAAATACAAAGCGGTTTAAGTCAAATGACGAAAACCCGACTTTCTTATGGCATTGTCGTTTGGGCCATATCAATGAGAAACGCATCCAGAGACTCCATCGAAATGGGCTTCTGGGCTCATTTGATTTTGAATCATGTGAGAAATGCGAATCTTGCTTGATGGGCAAAATGGCTAGGGCCCCTTTCAACAAACCAAATGAAAGGGCCAGTGATTTATTGGGCCTTGTTCATACTGATGTATGTGGGCCGATGAGCACTGTTGCCAGAGGAAATTACAAGTACTTCATTACCTTTACTGATGATTTCAGTAGGTATGGCTACGTCTATTTGATGAGACACAAGTCAGAATCCTTTGATAGATTCAAGGAATTCAAGAATGAAGTACAGAACCAACTTGGCAAAAGTATCAAAGTTCTGCGGTCGGATCGCGGAGGAGAATACTTAAGTCAAGAGTTCAGCGACTATCTGAGCGAGTGTGGAATTGTTTCACAACTCACTCCTCCTGGAACACCCCAATGGAATGGAGTGTCGGAGAGGAGGAATCGAACCTTATTGGATATGGTTCGGTCTATGATGAGTCATTCAGATCTTCCATTATCCTTTTGGGGATACGCTCTAGAAACGTCTGCGTTTACACTAAATAGGGTGCCATCTAAATCAGTGGAAAAGACACCACATGAATTGTGGACTGGGAATGTTCCAAGTCTGTTTTTCCTGAAGATTTGGGGTTGTGAGGCTTATGTCAAACGTTTAATCTCTGACAAGCTCGCACCTAAATCAGACAAATGCTACTACGTTGGTTATCCTAGGGATACCAAGGCATACTACTTTTACAACCGAACTGAGAACAAAGTTTTTGTTGCTCGGGACTGTTCCTTTCTTGAGAGAGAATTTCTTTCTAAGAAAAACAGTGGGAGTAAAGTACATCTCGAAGAAATTCAAGATGCACAGGAAGCTACTCAACCTGTTGAGGAAGAGCAGCAGTTGGATCCACAAAGCTCTGTGGAACCCGCGCCTGTGGAGCCTGAAGTTCGCAGATCCGGAAGGATCCGTCACGAACCCAAGAGATACTATGGATTTCTCGTGACCAATTGCAATGATCCGATGATCATTGAAAGTGACGAACCGGCGACCTTCGCGGAAGCAATGATGGGCCCGGACTCCGAAAATTGGCTTGGAGCCTCTAGATCCGAAATGGGATCCATGTCAGAAAACCAAGTATGGTCCTTGGTCAATTTACCTAATGGTGCAAAAGCCATTGAGTGTAAATGGATCTTCAAGAAGAAGATTGACGTGGATGGAAATGTGCAAATTTACAAAGCTAGGTCGGTGGCTAAAGGTTTCAAGCAAGTTCATGGTATTGACTATGATGAAACCTATTCCCCAGTTGTTATGCTTAAGTCCATTCGGATTCTTCTAGCAACTGCCGCTTATTATGATTATGAGATTTGGCAGATGGATGTCAAAACCGCCTTCCTGAATGGAATTCTGGAAGAGGATGTGTATATGAAACAGCCTGAGGGTTTTGTAGATCCTAAGAATGCTGGGGAAGGTATGCAAGCTTCATAAATCCATTTATGGATTGAAGCAAGCATCACGGAGTTGGAATCTTCGTTTTGATGAAGCAGTAAAACAATTTGGTTTCATCAAGAACGAGGAAGAACCATGTGTATACAAGAAGACTAGTGGGAGCGGAATTGCGTTTCTTGTACTGTATGTTGATGACATACTTCTTCTCGGTAATGACGTTTCGTTGCTTCAGTCTATTAAGACTTGGCTCGGAAGTTGTTTTTCCATGAAAGACATGGGAGAAGCAGCTGATATATCATGGTTTTTACCCATTTTATGCCATGATATATATGTGTTTTTAGTGTCTTTTGTGTTATTTTAGAGTCTTTTACAGGTTTAATCAGGTTTGGAGCTAATTGGAGATAATTTGAGTATTTTGGGACTTTTGGAGCATTTTGGCCGAGAGTTTAACTCACTGCCCGATTTGATGATCATGCATCGATCGACACACCTTTGGTGTCGATCGACACACTAGCGAGATAGGCCGTACGCGGCGGTTTAACAAAGTTATGAAGATTTGCAGAAAAGCCTTGAATAGTTCCAGTATTTACACAGAAGCCCCAGCCGAGATTATGCCTATATATTTAGAGTTTTGGCTTTTATTTTAGATACGCTTTGGTACTTAGAGCTAAGAGATTTTTAGAGCTTTTGGGGCTGATCTAATCCTGTACTTCATCTATTTTGGAGAAGATTTCGAACCCCTTTATCTATTTAATTTCTTATATGCAATCTATTAATTCGATGATTTCTGTTTCATTAATCATATCTGAGTAGATTCATAGTTAAGTTTAGGGTTTCTCATTAAGGATTTTATGACTTGCTAGACTTGTTTAATTCAGTTAAGGATTCACATGATTAGAATGTTCTTCGATCTAAATTGTGCTTAATGCTAGTTCTAACCTGATCAATTAGAATCTAGATCTTAGATTGCTAAATACGACACGAGAGTGTGGTTTAGAATCTGAACTATTTAGGTTGAGCAATTAAATTATTCGCAAAGAGATTTGGCTTAGTTTAATTGTGAACATATCAAACTTGAAATTAATGCTGGTTTAATCTGTTAGTAATTGCAAAGAGATTTGGATTACTGCACTTAGACTTAGAGGATTTTCGCAAAGAGATTTGGTTAATTCTAATTCCGTGATTTGAGTTCTAGAACTGAGTTTAATTTGATCATGACTGATTAACTTGTCTGCTTGTCTGATTTCCTGAGAATTCCCTAGACTTAGCGCTTTTAGTTTATTGCTTTCACAACCAATTCCTGCTACTGATTTACTTTATCGCCTTGCTTTTATTTAATTCACTACCTGCTTTTATTCCTATTATTAATCTCTACTGTTCTGATCTATCGAGACCAGTGTCCCTGTGGATTCGATAACCCTATATACTACATTGATATTGATGTGCACTTGCAGTTAGTATAGGGAATAAAACCTGACCTATCAAGTTTTTGGCGTCGTTGCCGGGGACTCTTAGAGTCTTCGATAGGACCGAACTTAGGGTTTTTACTAGGAATTTTTCTTTTTTGTTTTTGTTTTCGTTTTTTTTTATTTTTTTTTATTTTACTGATTTCTTCTCTGTTTTCTCTCTGTCGCAGGTACCGATTTCGCCTTGCGTCGATCGTTGCACCTCTTGTGTCGATCGTCACTAAGCGATTTGAGATTGAATCGATCGTTGCACTGTTAGCATCGATCGTTGCTTGACGATTACAGACAGTTTATGCAGAAGCGTGAAACTCGAAGTAATCCGAACTCGAACCCAATCAATCTCGATCTTGAAGAACTTGGACGTCTAGAGAGGACTAACAGAAGAGAAAGAAGAGAAAGAATGGTAGTACAGAGGCTGATTCTAGTACGCGATGCTCAAGGTACTCTGAGGGACCAAGATAACAACCCATACAATGCTGCTTGGCAAAGGGTTGATGCTGAAGGGAATGTCATCCCTGACCCTCCTGAGCCACCGCAACAGGAGCAGAACCAAGCGCCAAGACAGGCCCAGGGCAGAGAGATGGTTGTCCATGAGAGAACCTTAGCTGACTACAACAGACCGGATGAGTTTCATGCAAACCGGTCAGCTCTAACTCTTCCTGGCTTTGAGAGGGATGATTTTGAGATCAAGACCATCTACTACTCGCTGATGAGACAGAATGCATTCCATGGTCATCCTACAGAGCAGCCTATGGATCACATTGATACATTTGAGGACCTAATCAATGGCATGAAGTATGATGGAGTCTGCCAAGATTATCTGTTCCTCAAGCTCTTTCCATACAGTCTCGCTGGAGACGCTGCTGCATGGCTGAAGCAACTGGCACCTGGTCAGTATACTACTTGGGCAGCCCTGAAGAGTGAGTTTCTGCGTCACTTCTATGATGATGCGCGTTCCGATCAGTCCAAACAGGACATTCTGACATTTACCCAAGGTCCTACTGAGCCACTCAAGACTGCTTGGATGAGATTTAGGAAATACCAGCGTGACTGTCCACACCATGGATTCACTGAGGTCACATTGCTAGGTATCTTCTTCAGAGGCATAGATCTGCCATATCAGTCTGCGCTGGATAACTCCGGTAATGCAAACTTCAACACCAGAACTCCTGCACAAGCTAAGCAGTTGATTGAGAACTTAGTGAGCAGCAACAGCTGCAAGACTATGGATGATAGGAGGAAGAAATCTGGTAGAAGTGTAGAGAATTCAGAGATGGCTGAATTTAGATCTAAGCTGGACACAATTTGCAATCTCCTGGCTGGTAAGAAGGCTGTCCACTTTGCACAAGATGTAGAAGTAATTCAGACTGAGGAGGACACTCAGGAAGAAGATGTGAATTACATTGGAGGGTCTGGTTTCCAAGGTAACAGATTTGGTAATCAGCAGGGAAACAGATTCTTCAATGGAGGACAGAAGAGTGCCTTCGCAGGCAATCAGAGCTCAGCTGGTTTTGGACAGACAAGTGGTTTTCAGAAGCCTTTTGGACAAGGTACTCAGAGAACCTATGGATCTTCATCTTATCAGACTCCTCCTGCACTTACAGCTCATGGGAGTAAGATGGAGGCGATGATGAAAGAACTGCTGGAAAATCAGATTAAGAGTGCTGTAGACTTTGACAAGAAGATAGATACAGTCTATGAGGAACTGAATGGAAAGATTGGATACTTGAGCGCACATATGAAGGAGCTTGATGCTAAGGTTGCAAGAACTGCTGGATATGCTCAGAGGGAAGATGGATATCTCCCAGGGCGAACTGATGCTAATCCCAAGTACCAATGCAATGCAGTGACATTGAGAAGTGGTAAGGAATTGTTACCTGGCCAGAAAAGACAGCTGAGTGTGGAAGAACTCGTGGAAATTGACGAGTTGGAAGATGAGATCCGTGACATTCGCAATGCATCGATCGACGCAACCAAGCAATGGTCGATGCAAGGCGATAACGAGGAAACTGTCGTAGCGAAGTCACCCAGCAACGATCGACACAACTCTAGTGACGATCGATGCAAGGCGACTGCAGAGGGTTCAAAACCAGAGAAACCGAAACAGTCGACCGAGAGAGTTTACAAGCCTAAGGTACCTTATCCCAAGAATCCCAGAAAAGCTAAGAATGATAGGCAGTATGCAAAGTGGAAGGAGTTCATTAAAAAGGTGAAAGTTGAAGTGCCTTTGATGGACTCCATGGAAAACTCTCCTGTGATGAAGATATGCCTTAAGGATATGATTGCTGGAAAGTGGTCTGATGAGGAGAGTGTAATGATGATCAATGAGGTTTGTAGTGCAGTGATACAGGGTAGGATTCCCGAGAAGTTGAAGGATCCAGGAAGCTTCGTGTTGGATTGTGCTATCTACCGAGAGAGATTTGAAAGGTCTCTATGTGATCTTGGTTCCAGTGTGAATCTTATGCCCCTCTCAGTTGCTAAAAGGCTCGGGATGACTGACTTTATACCCACTAGGATATCACTGGTTCTGGCAGATAGAACAATCAGGATTCCCGAAGGAGTATTGGAGGATGTGCCTATAATGATTGGCAAATGTGTGATCCCAACTGACTTTGTGGTTCTACAGTATGGACAGGAGCCAAAAGATCCACTAATCCTAGGCAGGCCTTTCTTAGCTACAGCTGGTGCGATGATTGACTGTCAAGGAGGTAAAATAGTTCTGAATGTGGGAGATATGAAGATGAGTTTTGATATGGACAAGCTGGTAAAGAGACCAAACATCGACGGACAGACCTTCTATGTGGACACATTGGGTGATCTGGCTGCAGAGTACTTTCACCAATCACATGCTGAAAACCCACTAGAAAGGGCTTTACTGAGCTCTATATTGGAGCTGGAGTACCTGCAGGACGAACCAGCAATATGCTATACGAGATTGATGGATTCTGTTGAAGTAGCAATGCAGGTGGAAGTGTCTGACGCGACGATGCAACGATCGACACTACCTAAGCATCGGTCGTTGCAAGTCGACAGAGACTGGGCCGAGGAGAAAGCTCCGAAGATAGAGCTAAAACAACTTCCATCCGGGCTAAGGTATGCATTTCTTGGACCCAATTCAACTTATCCAGTGATTGTTAATGCTAGTTTGAACAACGCAGAGCTCACTTTACTGCTAAGCAAGCTGCGCAAGCATCGCAAAGCTCTTGGCTATTCTCTTGATGACATTTCAGGTATCTCACCGGAGCTGTGCATGCATCGGATACATCTTGAGGATGAGTCTAAGACGTCTGTTGAGCATCAGAGAAGGCTTAATCCTAATCTGCAGGAAGTGGTCAAGAAGGAGATTATGAAACTCCTTGATGCTGGGATTATCTATCCTATCTCTGACAGTGATTGGGTGAGTCCAGTCCATGTAGTACCTAAGAAGGGCGGAGTTACAGTTGTGAAGAATGAGAAGAACGAGCTGATCCCTACTAGGACTGTAACAGGACACAGGATGTGCATAGATTACAGGAAACTGAATGCTGCAACTAGGAAAGATCATTTTCCCTTGCCTTTTATTGATCAGATGCTAGAGAGGTTAGCCAATCATCCTTATTACTGCTTCCTCGATGGATACTCAGGTTTCTTTCAGATTCCTATACACCCAGAAGATCAGGGAAAGACCACTTTCACTTGTCCATATGGCACATTTGCTTACCGTAGGATGCCTTTTGGACTCTGTAATGCTCCTGCCACTTTCCAGAGATGCATGATGTCCATATTCACAGATATGATTGAGGACTTTATGGGGGTGTTCATGGATGATTTCTCAGTCTATGGATCATCTTATAATAAATGTTTAGATAATCTGTGCAAGGTGCTGACTAGATGTGAAGAGAAACACTTGGTCCTTAACTGGGAAAAATGCCATTTCATGGTCAGAGATGGTATTGTTCTTGGACATAAAGTGTCTGAAGCAGGGATCGAAGTGGACCGCGCTAAGATCGAGGTAATGACCAACCTTCAGGCACCTGATTCTATTAAGTCCATAAGAAGCTTTCTTGGACATGCTGGTTTCTATAGACGATTCATCAAAGACTTCAGTAAGATTGCTAGGCCACTCACTGCTTTGCTATGTAAGGATACCAAATTTGAGTTCACTGCAGACTGTCAGACTACATTTGAACAGATCAAACAGGCATTGGTGAGCGCTCCAATAGTTCAGCCTCCAGATTGGGATCTACCTTTTGAGGTTATGTGTGATGCAAGTGATTTTGCTGTAGGAGCTGTTCTGGGACAGAAGAAGGACAGAAAGCTCCATGCTATCTATTATGCTAGTAGGACACTAGATGATGCACAAAGGAACTATGCAACCACAGAGAAGGAGCTGTTGGCTGTTGTCTTTGCGTTTGAGAAGTTCCGCCCCAATATTGTTGGCTCCAAGGTGATTGTTCACACTGATCATTCAGCCCTGAAGTATCTGATGCAGAAAAAGGATGCTAAGCCTAGACTGTTGAGATGGATTCTGTTGCTTCAGGAGTTTGATATTGAAGTAAGGGACAAGAAGGGAGTGGAGAATGGAGTTGCTGATCATCTTTCAAGGATGATAGTTGAGGAAGATGTGCCTATAAATGATTATTTGCCTGAGGAAAACGTCAATATGATCAGTACAGTTTTTCAGATGGATTTGGGCAGTGAGTTGCAGAACTGTCGGGACAATCGCATTGTGTCGATCGATGCCACATAGGCAACGGTCGACACAGGTATCGGGGAAGCAACGATCGACACACGCATACGCAACGGTCGATGCATAACTGATACGAACCGAGAGTCTTTCAGAGTCAGAATTGGGAATTATGACTTCGAAATTGCTGCTGTAGCAACCTCTGATCGACCCTGGTATGCAGATATAGCTAATTACCTAGCTGCTGAGACTGAACCAGATGATTTAAAGGGTTATGAAAAGAAAAGGTTCTTTAGGGAACTTAGAAGATACTACTGGGATGAGCCTTATCTCTATAAGCATTGTTCAGATGGTCTTTACAGGAGGTGCATTGCTGAATCTGAAGTCCCTGATATCCTCTTCCACTGTCATGGATCAGATTATGCTGGACATTTTGCTACATTTAAGACTGTGTCTAAGGTTTTACAAGCAGGTTTCTGGTGGCCTACAATGTTTAGAGACACTCATTCCTTCATCACTCAGTGTGATGTCTGTCAGAGGAGAGGGAAAATCAGCAAGAAGCATGAGATGCCTCAGAATTTCATTCTGGAAGTTGAGGTTTTTGATTGTTGGGGTATAGATTTCATGGGTCCTTTTCCCTCATCCTATGGGAATAAGTTCATCTTGGTTGTTGTAGACTATGTGTCTAAGTGGGTTGAAGCAATAGCTACTCCAACCAATGAATCTTCAGTGGTCATTAAGCTGTTTAAGACCATCATATTCCCCAGATTTGGAGTGCCTCGTATAGTGATTAGTGATGGAGGATCTCATTTTATCAATAAGGTCTTCGAGAAGCTGCTAAAGAAGCATGGAGTTCATCACAGAGTCGCTACTCCTTATCACCCTCAGACTAGTGGACAAGTTGAGGTTTCTAACAGGCAGATTAAAGAGATCCTTGAGAAGACAGTTGGAAAGACAAGAAAAGATTGGGCAGCAAAGTTAGATGATGCATTATGGGCCTACCGGACAGCATTCAAGACACCACTTGGGACCACTCCATTCCATCTGCTATATGGAAAGGCATGTCATCTGCCAGTGGAACTTGAGCACAAAGCAGCATGGGCTGTGAAACATATGAACTTTGATCTTAAGTCTGCTGCAAAGAGGAGATTGGTACAGCTTAATGAGTTGGATGAGATCAGACATTTTGCTTATGAGAACTCAAAGCTGTATAAGGAGAGGACTAAGGCATATCATGACAAGAAGATTGTCTCCAGACAGTTCGAGCCCAATGATCAGGTACTTATGTATAACTCTCGTTTGCATTTGTTTCCGGGTAAGCTGAAATCAAGATGGTCTGGTCCCTTCACAATCAAAGAGGTGCGTCCATATGGAGCTGTCGTTCTAACTGGTAAGGATGGTTATGAATTCACTGTGAATGGACAGCGGGTGAAACATTATTGGGCTAAGGCCGAGATTCCAGGAGGGCAGATTCTGCCTCTGGATGATGCACCCTCAACATAAATCTGCTGAAGCGTCAAGCTAATGACCTTAAACAAGCGCTGAGTGGGAGGCAACCCACTGTTTTCGTTTTTGCATTTTGATTTTAGTATTTTTATAGGATTTTACGCTTGTTCCTGGTTTTGGTGAGTTTCTGTTTGCAGGTCTCGGATTAAAACGCAATGCGACGATCGACACAACACTGTGTCGATCGTCACACCAACGATTGAAATCGCACTGCAACGATCGTTGCGGTCCTGAGCAACGATCGACCCACAACAAAAAATCGCCTAGCAACGTTCGATGCACTTAGTGCAACGATCGATGCCTGAGTGCGACAGAGGTAAAACCCGAGAGAACTGAACCATCCTTAAACAAATTTTTATTTTCTTTTTGCCAATCCTTCGCTTGACACTACTGGGGACAGTGTGTCTTAAGTGTGGGGGAGGTTCTACTAACTTCTTTCTTTTGTTTTCTTAGAGTCAGTTAAATTTTTCAAAATTTGTTTAAGTAAGAAACAATGATTTTTTGAGAAGATTAGCAGCACTTGCAGGAACTTAAGTAACCATTGGGATGAAGCTGCAGATTATCTCTGACTTTTAGAAAACCCAGACACGGATCAACCTACTAAGGACACCCACATCACTTCAGGTATCAGAGGATCCTTTTACTGACTTCACCCTAATACTGACTTAGATTTCTCACCTAAGGGTTTGGTATACTTTGTGTCGGATTCCCTTGTTAGTTCTGACACAGCCTGTAAACCTGTCCTATCTAGTTCCCTTCTCCCCTTCCATAAAAAAAGAAAGATAATAAACTGAGGATGAGTTAGTAACTCCGAAGTGGTCATGGGAATGGTAGCTAAAACTCTCATATCCTATGCATCCATGGAATGTGTCCAAAGTACACCCCTTAATGGGAAGAGCACTGATAAAAAAAATAAAATGATACCCAATGGGGAAAAATCAGAATGCTAAGGAAAGGAAAAGAGAAGAAAGGGACTAGAGAAAGATAGTATGGGGGTCTAGAGCTGATAAGGTAAGAATCCATGTGCCTTTGATCGATACTCCTTAGGTGAGACCGCACTTAAATACTTGCAGAAGTCAGTAGGGAGAATTTGAATGCTTGAATGTGATTGTGGAGTTTACTTAGGACAGTTGCTAAGTGTGGGGGAAGTATATGTTGGTCTTGATGTCTGCAGGTTGATTCTTTCATGTGGTTTACTAAGGGGAATCTGAGTGTTGCTGCTTCTAGAATGAAAAGAGTTTCTGAAGAGTTTTCAAACCTCTTCACTGCATTTTAGTTCTCTGTTTTGCTTGAGGGCAAGCAAAGGCTAAGTGTGGGGGAGTTGATATATCATGGTTTTTACCCATTTTATGCCATGATATAGATGTGTTTTTAGTGTCTTTTGTGTTATTTTAGAGTCTTTTACAGGTTTAATCAGGTTTGGATCTAATTGGAGATAATTGGAGTATTTTGGGACTTTTGGAGCATTTTGGCCGAGAGTTTAACTCACTGCCCGATTTGATGATCATGCATCGATCGACACACCTTTGGTGTCGATCGACACACTAGCGAGATGGGCCGTACGTGGCGGTTTAACAAAGTTATGAAGATTTGCAGAAAAGCCCATAATAGTTCCAGTATTTACACAGAAGCCCCAGCCGAGATTATGCCTATATATTTAGAGTTTTGGCTTTTATTTTAGATACGCTTTGATACTTAGAGCTAAGAGATTTTTAGAGCTTTTGGGGCTGATCTAATCCTGTACTTCATCTATTTTGGAGAAGATTTCGAACCCCTTTATCTATTTAATTTCTTATATGCAATCTATTAATTCGATGATTTCTGTTTCATTAATCATGTCTGAGTAGATTCATAGTTAAGTTTAGGGTTTCTCATTAAGGATTTTATGACTTGCTAGACTTGTTTAATTCAGTTAAGGATTCACATGATTAGAGAATGTTCTTCGATCTAAATTGTGCTTAATGCTAGTTCTAATCTGATCAATTAGAATCTAGATCTTAGGTTGCTAAATACGACACGAGAGTGTGGTTTAGAATCTGAACTATTTAGGTTGAGCAATTAAATTATTCGCAAAGAGATTTGGCTTAGTTTAATTGTGAACATATCAAACTTGAAATTAATGCTGGTTTAATCTGTTAGTAATTGCAAAGAGATTTGGATTACTGCACTTAGACTTAGAGGATTTTCGCAAAGAGATTTGGTTAATTCTAATTCCGTGATTTGATTTCTAGAACTGAGTTTAATTTGATCCTGACTGATTAACTTGTCTGCTTGTCTGATTTCCTGAGAATTCCCTGAACTTAGCGCTTTTAGTTTATTGCTTTCACAACCAATTCCTGCTACTGATTTACTTTATCGCCTTGCTTTTATTTAATTCACTACCTGCTTTTATTCCTATTATTAATCTCTACTGTTCTGATCTATCGAGACCAGTGTCCATGTGGATTCGATAACCTTATATACTACATTGATATTGTTGTGCACTTGCAGTTAGTATAGGGAATAAAACCTGACCTATCAGCAGCGTACATTCTTGGAATCAGAATCTACAGAGATAGAGCGAACAGGCTGATTGGATTGTGCCAGGACACTTATATTGATAAGGTGTTGCACAGATTCAAGATGCATGATTCCAAGAAGGGCTTCATACCGACGTCTCATGGAATTAGTCTCAGCAAGAAGCAGTGTCCGGCGACACATGCTGAGCGAGAGCGCATGGATAGGATTCCTTATGCTTCTGCAATAGGATCTATCATGTATGCCATGCTCTGCACTCGTCCAGATGTAGCTTACGCGCTAAGCATGACGAGTAGATACCAATCTGATCCAGGTGAAGTTCACTGGACAACTGTCAAAAATATTCTCAAGTATTTGAGACATACCAAGGATAAGTTCTTGGTATATGGAGGAAGTGAAGAACTTGTGGTGAATGGATTCACCGATGCGAGTTTTCAGACGAACAGAGACGATTTCCGATCACAGTCTGGATATGTCTTCTGTCTACATGGCGGTGCAGTGAGCTGGAAGAGCTCTAAGCAGAATACCGTAGCTGATTCCACGACGGAAGCTGAATATGTTGCTGCTTCAGAAGCGGCAAAGGAAGCTGTTTGGATCAAGAAGTTCATGACTAAACTTGTTGTGGTTCCTAGTATCTTGGAGCCAGTGGCTTTATTTTGTGATAACAATGGAGCCATTGCTCAGGGGAAAGAACCCAGGTCATACCAGAAGTCCAAACACGTAGAGAGGAGATATCACCTGATTCGTGATATCGTCAACAGAGGTGATGTGAAGATCAGCCGAGTTCCGACGGACGAGAATGTCGCTGATCCTCTGACTAAGCCACTCCCAAGGCCCAAGCATGAGTTCCATACTACTGCTGTGGGCATTAGAGATCTAAAGATGTAATCTTGATTCTAGTGGGAGTTTTAGTTTTATTTTAGTTATAATAAGATGCTCTTGTAAACATACTTTTGGATATGCTTTATGAAATTTGATTTCAACATTATTTATTGTGATCTAAATAATGGTCCCAAAATAAGTTTATGTCATATTATAGGTCATCAAGTTGAGGACTTGATCATGAAACCCTATAAGTTATAGATGACATAAATTATGTTTTGTCCCTAGTCAAGGTTGTCAAAATGGGACACTGACAACTGCGAGAGACTAGCTTGTGAGGTGACTGTTGACTAAGTTTCATGGAGTCAATGATATTAGTATTGCAGTCAGTCACATAGATATATGTTGGTGAACATATGATCGGAAATGACCCGCTAATGAGAAATCTACAAGATAGTTATATTTGTGTCATAAGAGATTCTCATTACGACTATAGAGTATAGTCCTTAGACCTGAGTTCATCATGCTTTCTTGCATATGAATTGGTATACTTTGACCTTGTCAAACGTCGATCCGTAACTGGCGGCTATAACGGCATTGTTCAGGTGTATCATGAAGTGTGTATAGGAACAGGGATGGAACAAGATGGGATTTGTCCCTCCTGAATAACGGGAGATAAATATCTCAGGGCCTATCGAAGATTTGATACTGATAAAATGTGTGGCCGCACTCAAACGAACTGTATTTCAGTCGTTTGTAATGTTCAGTATAAGATCAGGAGTTCGATAAACACGATGTTGGCTTAATAAGGACGACACTAATCTTGCCTTATGCCAAATCGAGATATAGAGACAAAAGGATTATAGGAATTGATGATTCCAGTACAAGTGGGAGATTGTTGGGATAGTGTCCTGAAATCACACTCGTACTCACTCTTGATGATAGTTGTGTTGGAATTATGTCCGGTAATCTCTGTACTGTCTCTAGAAAGTAAGAGTATGTCAATGATCAGACATAAGTCATATAATACTGGGGGTCATGATGGCTTGCTAGAGTCCGCTCATGATCTATAAGTCTTGGATTTATTGCCTTTATTATATGATCCCATATGGGTCACACGCCTAAGCTAACAGGAAACTATGAGGGAACGGTTCAGCAGAAGTACGGTAAAAGTTCTAGGCATTTACTGTACTTAGAGAGATTAAAGGGCCTGATTAAATCTAAGGGATTTAATCAGACTGGGAATTGGGCCCAAAAGCCCAACAGAACTAGACAAGGGTTTTATGACTAAAACTTGACCTAGCTCTCTTTTCTCCCTAACTCTCTGCGCCTCTCTCTCTCCCTCTGCGACTTCTCCCAGCCGGCCTAGCAGCCTCTCTCCTGTTAGTGTGCGTGTGTGAGCCTTTGGAGGAACAACCTCTTGGTGGTTCTGCTGATCTCTGACTCATACCTGATTCTTCCGCTGCATAACAAGGTATTACTGAGATCTCTTTATGATTCTGCAAGAGAACCTAGATCCAATATGTTTAGGTGAGTTTAATCTGACAGAATTAAACCAGGACAAAGCTAAACAATCCTTCAGTGGTATCAGAGCCATTGGTTCTATTAGGATTTCTTGTTAGAATCATGTTTAGGTTGTTTAGAAGTGTTTGAATCAATCTATGCTTGAAATTGATAAGAAAACACTTAAGAAACAAAAGAATTAAAACCTAAAACCCTAATCGAAAACCGCATGAACCGATCATGGTTGGATTGGTATGCGTTCAGATCGGTACATGACACACGGACCGATCGTTTGTTGGATCGTGTCGCGTGGTCATTCCGATCAGCGATGATGCGCGCGAGATGGACCGATGGATCGCCTTGCTTCATGCGATCGTCCCGCTCTCGTCCCGATCGCACGGCCCGAGCCGTCCCGTCCCGTCCCGACTATCGACCCGATCGCGGAAGCGTGATGCTTGCGGCTGTCCCGATCGCGTCCCGTCTCTCGATCGCGTGAAGATTGCGACTCGGTCGTGATCGGTTCACGTGATCAGTCGGTTCGGTTCGGTTAATGGTTCGGTTTAAAATGATTAAAAATCTATTCGTTACGGTTTACAGACTTAATAATATTTATTAAATCTGGTTAAACCGTGATAAGAAATCCAATGTCGAAATTAAATTGGATTTAGTGCCTAAACCAGTGGTTTTCTAATTTGATTTGGTTGGACCAAATAAATTGAGAAAATCCGGTTTAGTAAATGACCGGTTAACAATTGTGGTTATCGTAGTAATTAATCTTGGTTAGACCAATTTTAATGAACCAGACCGGTTATGTCATTTAATTGGGCAATTGGGTTATGTCTTGGACATAGACCAATTCTTGGGCCTTGGGCCAAGAAGTTAAAACAATTGGGCCAGTTATTTGAGTCTTTTCTTCAGATTTAATTTAAAATTCATTTAATAATTAAAATTTGATTTTAAATTAATCAGTTTCCAAAATTTCAAATTAGAAAGTTTCTTAGAATAGAAATTTCTAGATTTGCATGTTTTGGATATTAAGGAAATTTCTATAGTTAGAAAGTTTCCAATTTTAGGAAGTTTCCAATTTTAGAAAGTTTCCTAAAACAGAAGGTTTCCCAAAATGGAAAGTTTCCAAAAATAGTAATCTTCTATTTTGGAATGAAATTTTTAGAAAACCTATAAACCTCAAATAATATCAAGCGTTGGATGTCTTGTCCAGTCTATGTCAGCTGTTGAAACCCATTCAATCGTACACATGGCCTTACAGTGTGAGGGTGTCTATCTTTTGCGTGGGTAAGACAGTTTGTGATTCATTAATGTTATTGGGAGTCCCAGACATTAGTGATTACATGACTGTATAGTCTGGTTTTCTTGACTAGGCCATCGGGAGTCCCGGGCCTTGAGACATCAGAGTGGATTGGGCCTCGGGCCCAGATTCACAACCAAGAGTTATATCACGGATATGATTAGCCGAAATAGGGCTTACCAATATAAGCTAAGGTTGGGTGACGGCCAGTGGCCCACTTTGATCTTAGTTATATGTGGATCTTGGAATCATTATATTCTTTTTGAGGGTAACTAATGTTATTGAATATAATGCGAGTTTACTTATATTGAACATATTAACTAAAATCCTTTTATCTTAAATTTCAGTTATGACTAGCACAAACAATCAAAACACTTTCTCGATCCGGTCTGTCCTTGAGAAGGACAAACTGAACGGATCAAATTTCTTGACTTGGTCGCAGAACCTGAGGCTAGTCCTCAGGCAGGAGAGAAAGGACTATGTCCTTGAGAAAGCTCTCCCCGTGAGGATCGGGTCCAATGCTTCTCATGCAGTATATAATGCTTGGAATAAGCATTATAATGATGCGGTAGATGTGCGTGGTCTGATATTGGCTACCATGGACTCAGATTTGCTGAAGCAATATGAGAACACGGAGTCGCCAATAGAGATGATCAGCAGCCTGAAATTGAAATTTCAGGAGCAGATAAGAGTGGAGAGATACCAGTTGGTTAAGTCTCTCACTAGCTGCAAGCTACCAAATGATCATCCAGTGAGTCCTCATGTCAGTAAAATGATGGGTTACATTGATAACCTGAGGAAACTGGATTATCCAGTTAGCCAAGAATTGGCAACTGAGATCATTCTGCAGTCACTGCCGTCAAGCTATGATAAGTTCAGAAGGAACTATATCAAGAAAGGCTTAACGAAGACGCTGACTGAACTGCATGATATGCTCAAGACAGTTGAGCCAAACGTGAAGAGTACCCTGTATAATCTCATGAAGGAGAAGGGTAGGTTTACTAAACCTAATGCTGACAAGGGTGAAGACAAAGTTGTCCAGATTTTGAATCATGGCAAGCGTGTGTCTTCTGAGCCCGAGTCAGATACCTCTTACGTTGGTAAGTGCTGCTACTGTAAAGAGACTGGGCATTGGAAGAGAGATTGCAATAAATTCATGGAAGATAATGAGGAGTTGAAGTTGATGTATAAGACTACTTCCTCAGGTATTCATGTTGTTACTTCAAGTTTTACCTTATAAGTATTGGATACTGGTTGTGGCACTGATATTTGTGATAATATGCAGAGCCTAAGGAACAGTAGAACGTTGAAGGAAGGACAAGTGGAACTGCATGTCTGGAAGGAGCTATGGATGCTGCCTCAGCCGTAGGGTTTTCACTTGTAGATGCCTTTGAGGCTTGGTTTTATTAAGTAATTGCTACAATGTACCTGCTTTAAGCAGAGTTGTCTTTCATTTTCTTGTAAGAATTTGAATGTTTTTCATTTTGATAAAAGACAAGTTTTGTTCTTTTGATCTCAATGAAATATTGATTGTAGCACCCTATTCAAGGAATGGGTTTTATATCTTAAACCAAAGAGTGCCTAAATGTAACATAAATACCGAATTGGTTTAAATCTGATGAATTAAACCTGATTTTTCTTGGCGTAAATGTTTTGGTCACATAGAGTAAGTCGGATTCAGAAACCCCATAGTTATGGACTTTTGGGCTCATTTGATCGGATATCTTATGATACTTGAATTCTGCTTAATGGACCAAAAGACAAAGGGCCCATCTTAGCCGAGCTAGAGAAAAGCCCAAAGGCTTATTGGACCTTGAACATACTCATGTATGTGGCCCGATGAGCAGTAATGCCAGAGAAAATTTCCTATACTTCATTATCTTTACTGATTACTTCAGTGAGTATGACTGTGTTCATTTGATGAGACACGAGTCAGAATTCTTTGAAATGGTCAAAGAGTTCCAGAATGAGGTATAGAATCTGAGTGACTGAAGTATTGAGACTCTGGATTAGATCACGAGTGAGAATACTTAAGTCATTGATGGTGTGATCATCTGAATGAGTGTGAAGTCGTTTCACAGCTCATTTCTCCTGAAAACCTTGAGGTGTTTCTGAGAGAAAGAATCAGATCTTATTAGAAATGATTAAAGATGAGTCACACGAATCTTCCATGATATTCTTTAAGAATAACGCTCTAGAAATATCTAAGTTTACACTGAAATAGTTCCACCAATATCAGTTGAAAGACACCACATAAATGTGGATTGGAAATGATCCAAATTCGTCTTTACTGAGTATTTGTAGTTGTGCTACTTCGCTGGTTGTCCTAGGGAAACCAAGGCTTGTTACTTTTACGTCCATTCCGAATACGAAGTTAGGTTGTTCGGAATTCTGTTTTCTAAAAGGGAAGTTACTTTCCAAGAAGAACAGTGGGAGTAAAAGTATAACTCGAAGAAATTCGAGAAATACAGGAGGCTGCTCAACCTGTTGAGGGAGAGCAGCGGATGGATTTACAGATTTCTGTAGAATCTACACCTGTAGAGCCTGAAGTTCGCAGATCTGAATGAATCCGTCACTAATCCGAGAGTGATTTCTCGTGATTAGTTGCCATGATCTGATGATCATTGAAAGTGACGAACCTGCGAAATTCACAGAAGCGAAAGTGAGCCCGGACTCCGAAAAATTACACTGTATGTAAGTTAGCTTCATCGATCCATTCATGGATAGAAGCAAACATATCGGAGTTGGAATCTTCGTTCTGTTGAAGTAGTCAAGGTTTTGACTTGAACAGGAACGAGATGGAACTGTGCGTTTACTAATAGATAAGCGGGAGCGATGTTGCATTTCTCATAGTGTATGTCGATGACATACTGATTCTCGGAAATAACGTTCCAATGCTGCAGTCGGTAAAGGACTGGCTTGGGAGTTGGTTTTATGATTGACATGGGTAAAACCACGTATGTTCTTGGATTTTGGATCTAAAGATAGAGATCCAAAAGAGCTGATAGGACAAAGTCAGGATTCTTATATTGACAAAGTCCTACACGTTTTCAGCATTCCAAGAAGGGTTTTATGCCAATGTCACATGGCATTACGTTAAGCAAGAAACAGTGTCCTACGATATCTGCTGAGCTTGAATGCATGGATGAGATTCCATATGCGTCGGCAATTGGATCTATCATGTATGCCATGACAAGTACTTGTTTTGATGTTGTTTTAATGTTAAGCAAGACAAGTGAAGACCAGTCAAATCCAGTAAAGAATAACTGGATAGACGTAATGAATATCCTCAAGTATTTGGAAAATACTTAGGATACGTTCTTGATTTACGGAGAAAGTGAGGTGCTACAAGTCGATAGAGTCTGAAAGGCAAGTTTCCAACAGACAAAGATGATTTCCGGTCACAGTCCGGTTATATCTAGTGTCTGTCTGGCGGTGCAAGGCACTGTTGCTGACTCCATGACTTAAGCTGAACATTTCGCAGCTTGGATAGCGGCGAAAGAGGTTGTTTGGAAAGAAGAGTTCATCACTGAACTTGATGTGATTCCCAGCATAGATGAGGCTAGCTGCACATCAGAGGTCCAAACACCTTGAGGGTAGGTATAACCTATTCCGTGAGATAAATGACAGAGGTGTTAAGTAGATCAGCAAGTTTCAACGAATGAGAACGTTGCTAATCTATTAACGAAGCCACTCCTTAGGCCTAAGCACGAGTCGCGGACTGTAGCTGTAGGATAAGTGAAATTAAGATGTAGTCTTAATTTCAGTGGGAGTTTGTAAAGGGCTTTATTTAGTTGTTTTGAAAGGTTCATGTAATCATAATATTTTATGTTTATGAAATTTATTATTTCAAGATTATTTTAACTGTGATGAAATAATCGTTCCAAAATGATATAAACCATTTTATAGGTCATCGAAGTAAGTGACTTGATCTTGAGTCATCGAAGTCATTTAGCTTGATCATGAGACCCTATATTTGATAGATGGCTTATATCATCCTGTCCCTAGTCGAAGGTTGTTGAAATTGGAACACCAACAACCGCGTGAGACTAGATTAGTATGTGACTTATGACAAAGTCTCAGGATGTCATAGATGCACGGCATCAAAGTCAGTACATAGGTGTATGTTGGGGTACATACGACCGGACAAGACCCGCTTATAAGAACTCTTCAGGATATTTATATCTGTGTCATAAGAGATTCTTACTACGACTATAGAGTATAGTCCTTAGACCTGAGTTCGCATGCATGTGACTGCACATCAGCTGATGCGCTTTGATCATTGTCTAACGCTGTCGTCAAGCGATAGTTATAAGGACCTTGTTTGGGTGTATTATGAAATGAGTAGTTTACAGTGATGGAACAAGACGGGATTTGTCCCTCCAATATAAATGGAGTGAATATCTCTAGGCCAATCGGAGATTTGAATACTGGAAAATGCATGGCCATGCTCAAACGGACTGTCCCGAGTCGTTTGAATTGTCAGTATCAAATCAGAGTCCGATGAACATGATTAGGCTTTATAAGGATGACACTCATCTTGCCTTAGGACTAATCGAGATATTGAGACAAAAGGAATATGAATACAGAGATTCCAGTACAAGTGGGAGATTGTTGGAATTATGTCCGGTAATCTCTGTACTGTCTCTAGAAAGTAAGAGTATGCCAATGATCAGACATAAGTCATATAATACTGGGGGTCATGATGGCTTGCTAGAGTCCGCTCATGATCTATAAGTCTTGGATTTATTGCCTTTATTATATGATCCCATATGGGTCACACGCCTAAGTTAACAGGAAACTATGAGGGAACGGTTCAGCAGAAGTACGGTAAAAGTGCTAGGCATTTACTGTACTTAGAGAGATTAAAGGGCCTGATTAAATCTAAGGGATTTAATCAGACTGGGAATTGGGCCCAAAAGCCCAACAGAACTAGACAAGGGTTTTATGACTAAAACTTGACCTAGCTCTCTTTTCTCCCTAACTCTCTGCGCCTCTCTCTCTCCCTCTGCGACTTCTCCCAGCCGGCCTAGCAGCCTCTCTCCTGTTAGTGTGCGTGTGTGAGCCTTTGGAGGAACAACCTCTTGGTGGTTCTGCTGATCTCTGACTCATACCTGATTCTTCCGCTGCATAACAAGGTATTACTGAGATCTCTTTATGATTCTGCAAGAGAACCTAGATCCAATATGTTTAGGTGAGTTTAATCTGACAGAATTAAACCAGGACAAAGCTAAACAATCCTTCAAGTTGTGTGTCGAGATCAGACATTCGTATAATACTGGGCGGTTGCAATGTTTTGCTAGAAGCCTCTTGCAATCTGTAAGTTGTTGACTTACTGCCAGTATTATATGATCCTATAGGGTCACACACCTAAGCAAACTGGAAGCTTAAATATGGGAATGATCATTATGGTAATGATCATGTTAATGTGTATTGGATACACATTAATATCGAGAAAATGGTGTTGTGTCGATCGACACAGTATGTGTGTCGGTCGACACAGATCTGGTTTTCGAAACAGACGTTTCGATTTGTGACTTAAACGAGTTGGCCCGTTAAGTGTTATTCTAGGTCTTAATAAATACTTAGAGTTTTGACCTAGAACAGTAGCCGTCGTCTTTTTCTTGACAGAGAAAGCAGAAAACATCAAAACTCAGAGATCCCAAAGATCCGGCACTAGCATCCCGGTTTCCAGGTTTGTGTGCGTGTGTATCTGGTAGAGGCGAAGCATCTGAGTCGCTTACTGATAGGTTCTAAGTTTTACCCTATTCTAAACTGCAAGTGCACAGTATCGTCAAAGTAGTATATAGGGTTATCGAATCCACAGGGACACTTGGTCTCAATAGATCAGAACAGTAGAGATTAATACTAGAAGTAAGCAGATGATGAAGTAAATAAATTGCGAAGCAAGAAAGTAAACAATAGCAAGTTGGTTGTGAAAGCAATAAACTAAAAGCGTCAAGCCTAGGGTATTCTCAGGAAATCAGACAAGCAGACAGATTAATCAGTCAGGATCAAATTAAACTCAGTTCTAGAACTCAAATCAAGGTAATAGAATTAACCAAATCTCTTTGCGAAAACTCTCTAAGTCTAAGTGCAGTAACCCAAATCTCTTTGCAATTACTAACAGATTAAACTAGCATTAAGTTCAAGTTCGATATGTTCACAATTAAACTAAACCAAATCTCTTTGCGAATAATTTAACTGCTCAACCTAAATAGTTCAGATTCTAAAACACACTCTCGTGTCGAATTTAGCAACCTAAGATCTAGATTCTAATTGATCAGGTTAGAACTAGCATTAAGCACAATTTAGTTTGAAGAACATTCTAATCATATGAATCCTTAACTGAATTAAACAAGTCTAGCAAGTCATCAAACCCTAATGAGAAACCCTAAACTTAACTATGGATCTACTCAGACATGATTAATGAAAACATAATCATAGAAATAATAGATTGCATATAAGAGAATAAAATATCAAAGGGGTTCGAAATCTTCTCCAAAATAAGTGAATACAAGAAATAGATCAGCCCCAAAAGCTCTAAAAATCTCTTAGCTCTAAGTATGAAAGCGTATCTAAATTAAACATCAAAATCCTCTATATATAAGCCTAATCTCGGCTGGGGTATCTGTGTAAATACTGGAACTATTCTGGGCCTCTTTGCAAATCTTCATAACTTGTTAAACCGACACATACGGCTCGCTAGTGTGTCGACCGATGCACAAGGTGTGTCGGTCGATGCTTGATCAATAAATCGGACAGTGAGTTAAGCTCTCGGCCAAAACGTCCAAAAAGTCCCAAAATGCTCCAAATATCTCCAATTAGCTCCAAACCTGATTAAACCTGTAAAAGACTCTAAACAAACACAAAAGACACTAAAAACACATTTATATCATGGTATAAAATGGATAAAAACCATGATATATCAACTCTCCCACACTTAGCCTTTGCTTGCCCTCAAGCAAAACAGAGAACTAAAATGCAGTGAAGAGGTTTGAAAACTCTTCAGAAACTCATTTTGTCGTAGAAGCAACAGCATTCAGATTCCCCTTAGTAATCCACATGAAAGAATCAATCTACAGAAATCAAGACCAACATATACTTCCCCCACACTTAGCAACTGTCCTAAGTAAACGCCACAATCACATTCACGCATTCAAATTCTCCCTACTGACTTCTGCAAGTATTTAAGTGCGGTCTCACCTAAGGGGTATCGATCTAAAGGCACATGGATTCTTACCTTGCCAGCTCTAGACCACCAAACTGTCTTTCTCTAATCCCTTTCTTCTCTTTCCCTTCCTTAACAACTGATTTTTCCCCACTGGGTATCATTTTATTTTTTTTATCAGTGTTCTTCCCGTTTTGGGGTGTACTTTGGACACATTCCATGGATCACATGAGAGAAAATTGTGTTTGCTACCATTCCCATGACCACTTCGGAGTTACTAACTCATCCTCAGTTTATTATCCTTTTTTTTTTACTTTATGGAAGGGGAGAAGGGAGCTAGATATGAGAGGTTTACAGGCTGTGTCAGAACCAACAAGGGAATCCGACATAAAGTATACCAAGCCCTTAGGTGAGAAATCTAAAGTCAGGATTAAATTGAAGTCAGTAAAAGATCCTCTGATACCTGAAGCGATGTGGGTGTTCTCAGTAGGCTGATCTGTGTCTGAGTTTTCTAATAGTCATAGATAATCTGCAGCTTCATCCCAATGGTTACTTAAGTTCCTGCAAATGCTGCTAATCTTCTCAAAAAAATCATTGTTTCCTACTTAAACAAATTTTGACTTAAAAAACAAATTTTTAAAATTTAACTGACTCTAAGAAAACAAAAGAAAGTAATTAGTAGAACCTCCCCCACACTTAAGACACACTGTCCCCAGTAGTGTCAAGCAAGAGATTGGTTAAAAGAAAGAAAAATAAAAATTTGTTAATGGAATGGTTAGTTCTCTCGGGTCTTTACCTCTGTCGCAGTCAGGCATCGATCGTTGCACTAGGTGCACCAACCGTTGCTGTGCGATTTTCGTTGGGGATCGATCGTTGCTCAGGACCGCAATGATCGCTGCAATGCGATTCTTTCGAGTTGTGGCGATCGACACGATGGTGTGTCGATCGACGCACTGCGTTTTAATCCGAGACCTGAAAACAAATCTCACCAAAACCAGAAACAAGCGTAAAATCCTATGAAAATACTAAAATCAAAATGCAAAAACGAAAACAGTGGGTTGCCTCCCACTCAGCGCTTGTTTAAGGTCATTAGCTTGACCGGACGCACAAGATCTTTCAGGCACCAAGAGAACCTGACAGAGACTTTTTCTGTCTCTGTTCAAGTCTCCTTATCCAAGGTGGAGAATAGGCTGTTGCAGAATGCTCATGTCCAAGAAAAGATGGAGTAGAATGTGCTCCAGGATCTAGAATCACAGTGCCATCCGGCTGCTCATCATCTGCATCCATGATTGTGAATGTATGCCCATCTATCAGTGGCTTCCGCAGCTTCTCCATCTCATATCGCAGCGGCTCATCTCCCAAATGGAGGTCTATTAGACTCTGTCTAACATTAATCACAGCTCCTGCTGTAGCGAAGAATGGTCTTCCAAGCAGCAATGCTTCATCAGGATCGCAGTCATATTTCAGCACCAAAAAGTCTGTCGGAACTAAGTAGTTTCCAACTCTCACTGGGATGTCCTTTAGGAGTCCTTCCGGAACTCGTATAGACTGATCGGCTAGGACAAGAGAGGTCCTAGTGGGAGAAAAATCCAGCATCCCCAGCTTCTCTGCCACAGAATAAGGCATCATACTTCCAGCAGCTCCTAAGTCACACAGAGAGCGTCTAAAACTGTCCTCGAAGATGGAGCAGTTAAGCACAAAGACTCCAGGGTCAGGCAGCTTCTTCGGGATCTTGTTCAATAGCACCTCACTAATGTGTTGGGGAACTATAATCACCCAGTCTCTCAGCTCTTCATCTAAAGGCAGCATCCTGTTTAAGTACCTCTGCACAAAGGGATGATAAGGCGGATCATCAGACGGTGGAATTTCTTCCAAGTCTTCACCACTTTCTTCTAGCTTCTTAAGCTCTTCAATTTGTTTCTTAATCACTTCAGATACTGAGGAGTGCTGTCTAACAATCTGTGCGTAGATCTCCTGTTGAGTAACCTCAGAGGCTTCAGTGAATAAGTTATCGAGATCCAACTCTGCATCAATGCCATTATCATCCGGAAAGTCTGTCTGTTCACGCCCTGCAACGACCGACACTAAGGGTGTGTCGATCGTTGCAACACTGTGTTCACAACTTTCACCCGAGAGTTTTTCTCCAAAATCCAAAAATTCTTCTTCCTCCACCAACTCAGCTGTACCTAGCTCGAATTTTTCCCCTAGGTGAGATCCATCATTAACGTACACAGACCAGGCCTTAATGTGTGTGTCTGCAACTCCTTTTCCCTTCATAGAACTGGAAATCTGATTCACCTGAGTGTCCAGCTGCTTCACATGAGTGCTCAGAGTCTCAAACTTCCCATTGAGATTCTCATAAACTGCATCCAGCTTCTTGTTACTGTCCACAGAAATCTTGTTCTGGCTCTCCAGTACCTGTTCCAACATCGTCTCCATCTTAGTCTCGAAAGCAGTGGGTGCAGGAGGTGTCTGATAAGATGAAGATCCGTAGGTTCTCTGAGCACTTTGTCCATAAGGCTTCTGAAAATTACTAGTCTGTCCAAAGCTTGAAGAGTTCTGATTGCCTGTGAAGGCACCCTTCTGTCCTCCACCGGAAAATTTGTTCCCAGATTGATATCCAAATCTGTTTCCTTGGAAACCAGATCCTCCGATGTAATTCACATCTTCTTCCTGAGTGTCCACCTCAGTCTGAATTACCTCTACTTCTTGAGCAAAGTGGACAGCTTTCTTTTCACCTAGAAGATTGCAGATTTTGTCCATCCTGGATTTTAATTCAGCCATCTCTGAGTTATCAACACTTCCACCAGATTTCTTCCTCCTCTCATCCATAGTCTTGCAACTGTTGCTGCTCACTAAGTTCTCAATCAACTGCTTAGCTTGTGCAGGAGTCCTGGTGTTGAAGTTTGCATTACTGGAATTATCCAGCGCAGACTGATATGGCAGATCTATGCCTCTGAAGAAGATACCTAGCAATGTGACTTCACTGAATCCATGATGTGGGCAGTCACGCTGATACTTCCTAAATCTCATCCAAGCAGCTTTTAAAGGCTCCACAGCTCCTTGGGAAAATGTGAGAATGTCCTGTCTGGACTGGTCTGAACGCGCATCATCGTAGAAATGTGTCAGGAACTCACTTTTCAGTGCTGCCCAAGTGGTAAACTGACCAGGTGCCAGTTGCTTCAGCCATGCACTAGCGTCTCCAGCGAGACTGTAAGGAAAGAGCTTAAGGAACAGATAATCCTGGCAAACTCCATCATACTTCATGCCATTAATTATGTCCTCAAACTGATCAATGTGATCCATAGGCTGCTCTGTTGGACGTCCATGGAAAGCATTATGTCTCATCAGCGAGTAGTAGATGGTCTTGATCTCAAAATCCTCCCTCTCAAAACCAGGAAGTACTAAGGCTGTTCGGTTTCTATGAAACTCATATGGTCTGTTGTAGCCAACCAAAGTCCTTTCATGGACAACCATCTGTCTACCTTGAGCTTGACTTTGGGCTTGCGCATGCGGTTGTGGCTCAGGTGGGTCAGGGATCACGTTCCCTTCAGCATCAACCCGATGCCCAGCAGCATTATACGGGTTGTTATCTCGGTCCCTCAGGGTACCGTCAGCATCTGGTGTCAAGATCAGACGTTCTCGTACCATTCTCTCTCTCTTTTCTCTTCTGATAGTTCTTTCTAGACGTCCAAGTTCCTCTAGTCCGAGATTAACTAAGCTCGAGTTCGGATTACTTCGAGTTTTCTGCGTTGGCATAAACTGTCTGTAATCGTCCAGCAACGATCGATGCTATCAGTGCAACGATCGATTCAATCTCAGAATCGCCTAGTGACGATCGACGCAAGGGATGCAACGATCGACGCAAGGCGAAAGTCGTACATGCGACAGAAAGAAACAGAGAAAAAGTTAGCAAATTATGAAAATAAAAACGAAAAAGCAAAAACAAAAAGAAAAATTTCTAGTAAAAACCCTAAGTTCGGTCCTATCGAAGACTCAAAGAGTCCCCGGCAACGGCGCCAAAAACTTGATAGGTTCTAATTTTTACCCTATTCTAAACTGCAAGTGCACAGTATCGTCAAAGTAGTATATAGGGTTATCGAATCCACAGGGACACTTGGTCTCAATAGATCAGAACAGTAGAGATTAATACTAGAAGTAAGCAGATGATGAAGTAAATAAATTGCGAAGCAAGAAAGTAAACAGTAGCAAGTTGGTTGTGAAAGCAATAAACTAAAAGCGTCAAGCCTAGGGTATTCTCAGGAAATCAGACAAGCAGACAGATTAATCAGTCAGGATCAAATTAAACTCAGTTCTAGAACTCAAATCTCGGTAATAGAATTAACCAAATCTCTTTGCGAAAACTCTCTAAGTCTAAGTGCAGTAACCCAAATCTCTTTGCAATTACAAACAGATTAAACTTGCATTAAGTTCAAGTTCGATATGTTCACAATTAAACTAAACCAAATCTCTTTGCGAATAATTTAACTGCTCAACCTAAATAGTTCAGATTCTAAAACACACTCTCGTGTCGAATTTAGCAACCTAAGATCTAGATTCTAATTGATCAGGTTAGAACTAGCATTAAGCACAATTTAGTTTGAAGAACATTCTAATCATATGAATCCTTAACTGAATTAAACAAGTCTAGCAAGTCATCAAACCCTAATGAGAAACCCTAAACTTAACTATGGATCTACTCAGACATGATTAATGAAAACATAATCATAGAAATAATAGATTGCATATAAGAGAATAAAATATCAAAGGGGTTCGAAATCTTCTCCAAAATAAGTGAATACAGGAAATAGATCAGCCCCAAAAGCTCTAAAAATCTCTTAGCTCTAAGTATGAAAGCGTATCTAAATTAAACATCAAAATCCTCTATATATAAGCCTAATCTCGGCTGGGGCTTCTGTGTAAATACTGGAACTATTCTGGGCCTCTTTGCAAATCTTCATAACTTGTTAAACCGACGCGTACGGCCCATCTCGCTAGTGTGTCGACCGATGCACAAGGTGTGTCGGTCGATGCTTGATCAATAAATCGGACAGTGAGTTAAGCTCTCGGCCAAAACGTCCAAAAAGTCCCAAAATGCTCCAAATATCTCCAATTAGCTCCAAACCTGATTAAACCTGTAAAAGACTCTAAACAAACACAAAAGACACTAACAACACATTTATATCATGGAATAAAATGGGTAAAAACCATGATATATCACTTACTGATCTCGTTCACCAATCATTCCGCTGCCAGTTCAAGGTAAGAACGAAGTTGGTAATTTCATTATATCAAACCCTAGATCCTAGGCGATCCAACACTAACATGTGATATGATTTTGGTAATGTCCACAAATATTTGATATTGTTCACATGAGCTCTTAAAATTGTGTTTACTAGGTACGTTTTCAGCATCATGTGAAATTTTGGTCACCTTCTGTCCATTGGAAGCATCTAGCATGTGATATGATCATGGTATTTTTCAGAAATAGTCGATATTGTCCACATGAGATCTTAAAATTGTGTTTACTATGTATGTTTACATGATCATGTGAACTCTTGGACACCTTATGTCCATCAGAAGCGTTAGCATGTGATATGATTGTGGTAGTGTCCACAAATAGTCGATATTGTCCAGCTTCGCTATCAAAATTGTGTTTATTATGTATGTTTTCAAAATCATTTGAACTTTTGGCCACCTTCTGTCCATCGGAAGTGTCTAGCATGTGATGATCGTTGTAGTGTTCACGAATAGTCGATATTGTTCTACCTGATCTCTTGAAATTGTGGTTACTAGGCACGTTTTCACAATCATGTGAAGTCTTGACCACCTTTTGTCCATCGGAAGCGTCTAACATGTGATTTGATTTGGTAGTGTCCACGAATAGTCGATATTGTACACATGAGCTCTCAAAAATGTGTTTACTATGTACGTTTTCACGATCATGTGAACTCTTAGCCACATTATCTCCATCGAAAACGTCTAGAATGTGATATGATCGTGATAGTGTCCACAAATACTCGATAATGTCCACATGAGCTCTTAAAACTATGTTTACTAGGTACGTTTCATGATCATGTGAGCTCTTGGTCACCTTATTTCCATTAGAAGCGTCTAGCATGTGATATGATTGTGGTAGTGTCCACGAATAGTCGATATTATCCACTGGAGCTCTTAAAACTATGTTTACTAGGTACGTTTTCACCATCATGTTAATCTTGGCCATCTTCTGTTCATCAGAAACTTCTAGCAAGTGATATGATCGTGGTAGTGCCACAAATATTCGATATTGTCCACATGAGCTTTGAAAACTGTGTTTACTATGTATGTCTCACGAACATGTGAACTCTTGGCCACTTTCTGTCAATCAGAAGCATTAGCATGTGATATGATCGTGGTAGTGTCCACGAATGGTCGATATTGTCCACTTGAACTCTTAAAATTGTGTTTACTAGGTATGTTTTCACGATCATGTGAACTCTTTGCCACCTTATGTCCATCAGAAACGTATAGCATGTGATATAATTGTGGTAGTGTCCACAAATAATTAATATTGTCCACTCGAGCTCTTTAAATTGTGTTTACTAGGTACGTTCCATGATCAAGTGAACACTTGGCCACCTTATGTCCATCATAAGCATATAGCATGTGATATGATTGTGGTAGTGTCCACGAATATTTAATATTATTCACATGAGCTGTTAAAATTGTGTTTACTATGTACATTTTCACCATCATGTGAAATTTTGGCCACATTCTGTCTATTGGAAGCGTCTAGCATGTGATATGATCGTGGTATTTTCCAGAAATAGTCAAAATTGTCCACATGAGATCTTAAATTGTGTTTACTATGTATGTTTACACGATCAGGTGAACTCTTGGACACCTTATGTTCATCAGAAGCGTTAGCATGTGATATGATTGTGGTAGTGTTCACAAATACTCGATATTGTCCACATTAGCTATTAAAATTGTATTTATTAGGTACGTTTTCAAGATCATGTGAACTTTTGGCCACCTTCTAGCCATCGGAAGTGTCTAGCATGTGATATGATCGTGGTAGTGTCCATGAATAGTCGATATTGTCCACATGAGCTCTTAAAATTGTGGTTACTAGGTACGTTTTCACAATCATGTGTAGTCTTAACCACCTTATGTCCATCGGAAGCGTCTAACATGTGATTTAATTTGGTAGTGTCCACGAATAGTCAATATGTTGGGAATGTTCTGAAATCTATTGTACTTACTCTAAGTGAAAGTTGTATTGTCGAGATGAGACAGTCATATAACACTGGGCAATCATAATGCTTTGCTAGAAGCCACTTATGATCAATGAGTTTAGAACTTATTACTAGTATTATATGATCCTACAGGGTCACACACCTAAGCAAACTGGATAGAATATGAGGTTGATCATTAATGAAATGATCTGGTAAATGCATATTTGATATGCATTCATTCGAGTTTCTGAGGCAGTGTCGATCGACACAACATGTGCATCGATCAACACAGATCGCGGATGACTTGATTAACTTCGGTTTAATCCTTGGTTAATCAGGTCGTGATATAAGCCGACATATATATAAGATATATGGTCGACTTTTGCAGAGATCTAACCTAATATACAGCCACCTTAGAGAAACTGGAAACCATTTGAGAGATCCGATCTCTAACGGCACTAGCATCCCGTCCGTTCCAGTTTGTGTGCGTGTGGATACCAGTAGAGGCGCAGCATTTGAGGCGCTGACAAATCTCGAACACCTAATCATCTTCCGCCTCATAATTTCCAAGTATCTTCGAGATATGATGTAGATTCAATGATGTAAACAAGAACCCTAGATCCTAGGCTTGGAATTTATACTTAGGGTTGCCTAATCTGATTAGGAACTGCTAGAAATTCCTTCACAATATTGTCCACATGAGCTCTCAAAATTGTGTTTACTATGTACGATATCACGATCATGTGAACTCTTAGCCACACTATCTCCATCAAAATCGTCTAGAATGTGATATGACTGTGGTAGTGTCCACAAATAGTCGATAATGTCCACACGAGCTCTTAAAATTGTGTTTACTAGGTACGTTTCATGATCATGTGAACTCTTGGTCACCTTATTTCCATTAGAAACGTCTAGCATGTGATATGATTGTGGTAGTGTCCACGAATAGTCGATATTGTCCACCAGAGCTCTTAAAATTGTGTTTACGAGGTATGTTTTCACCATCATGTTCTTGGCCATATTCTGTTCATTCGAAACGTCTAGCATGTGATATGATCGTGGTAGTGCCACAAATATTTGATATTGTTCACATGAGCTCTGAAAAATGTGTTTACTATGTATGTCTCACGAACATGTGAACTCTTGGCTACTTTCTGTCAATCAGAAGCATTAGCATGTGATATGATCGTGGTAGTGTCCACGAATGGTCGATATTTTCCACTTGAACTCTTAAAATTGTGTTTACTAGGTATGTTTTCACGATCATGTGAACTCTTTGCCACCTTATGTCCATCAGAAGTGTATATCATGTGATATAATCATGGTAATGTCCAAGAATAGTCGACATTTTCTACATGAGCTCTTAAAATTGTGTTCACTAGGTTCTTTTGAGATCATGTGAACTCTTGGCCAACTTCTATCCATCAGAAGCATCTATCATGTGATATGATTGTGGTAGTGTCCACGAATAATCGATATTTTCCACTTGAACTCTTTAAAATGTGTTTACTAGGTAGGTTTTCACGATCAAGTGAACTCATGGCCACCTTATGTCCATCGGAAGCGTCTAGCATGTGATATGATTGTGGTAGTGTCAACGAATATTTGATATTGTTGATATGAGCTCTTAAAAGTGTGTTTACTAGGTACGTTTTCCCCATCATGTGAAATCTTGGCCACCTTATGTCCATCAGAAGCGTCAAGCAATGTATATGATCGTGGTAGTGTCCATAAATAGTCGATATTTTCCACATGAGCTCTTAAAATTGTGTTTACTATGTACGTTTTCACGATCATGTGAACTCTTGGACACCTTCTGTCCATCAGAAGTGTTAGCATGTGATATGATTGTGGTAGTCTTAACGGATAGTCGATATAGTCCACATGAGCTCTTAAAACTATGTTTACTATGTACGTTATCCGCCAGTAGTTGTCCATGTGAACACTTAGTCTCTTTCATGTGTTCTCTGTCCACAGATTCTTTATAAAATGGATGCTTGGCTACCTGCTATCTTTTGGAAGCGTCTAGCATGTGATATGATTGTGGTAGTGTCTACGAATAGTCGACAATGTGGACGCCTAGCCTAGACTTTCCACATTAATCTTCCGTACAATGTCTCATTTGTTTTTTTATTTTGAATTTTGGAATATCGACCGACTATATCTTCATTGTGACGGTCACTATAGCCGGACACCCCACCGCCGTCATTCTATCCACCGTCATAATATATAAGGGTGAAAGGATAGATAACGAATATAAAAATAAAATAATAAAATATAAAATACATAGCATAGACCCCGCCATCCACCATAAGTAATTTTCCACTAGAGATGTAACAATCTTTTTAAGTGTCTGAAACATTAAAAAGATACAAAATTGCAAGTAAATTCCTAAAGATACAACTCTCATATTATAAAGATAAAAAGACACAATGTTGCTATTAATTCGAAATTTATATATTAATTTTTTTAGAAATTGTATATTATGTTGTGTATGTATTGTGTTGATTTTTTATCGGATATTATTTATTCATATATAGAATTTATTTGTATTTTATATTTTTAATAAATAAATTTATAATTCAAGATTTATTAAAATTGAAATATGATAATCGGCTTATTTAACATTTTGATGTAATTTTCATTTTAATGTCTTCTAATCAAAATTTATTAACGTGTCATTCTAACTTGTCTGAACAAAACAAATTAAGTATCAATATAATTGAAACAAATAATCTATTTTTAACTCATCTTATAGTAATTTAAATTTTGAAATTTTGAAAACAACCCGCTAAAAACTGTGAGCGTAGAAACACTACAAGAAAAATCTCTATTCTTAGCACACGAAAAACGCCATGGTATGTATATGATGGCGTTTTTGAAAATGCTATGTCTGCCCCAGCTATAATAGGTAGGCCAGATACGATAGCGTTTTTTGTCTGTGCTATAATATTGTTCACTATAATAGCGTTTTTGAAATGGCTATGTCTGTCCCAGCTATAATAGATCAGCCATATATAATAGCGTTTTGCTCGTGCTATGATATAAAACACTTATAATAGCGATGTTGTTCTTTGCTATTGGATCTATTTGTTATAGCTTTTTTATTTGTCATAATATCTTTTTATAATAATTAATAATTATGGCTAATTTATATTTATAATATAATTTTTTCTATTTTGGATTTATACAAAAATAAATATAATTAAACTTTTAGAACTTTTATACAAAAACAAAAAATGTATTACACAAAATATTACAAAAGATGATACTGACATTCAATATATGAACAAGAGATGATAACTTATTGTAACAAAACAAGGAGATACTTAAGATGTGGAGTCTTAGATTAAATCTGCTTTCCTGATTGATCGGTTGAGGCTTTCGTTGTTCCATCATGAACCAATTTCCATTGCTGAGGCAAGATCCATGGTTTGGTTTGGACTAGATACTTCCTGCTTTTAGGTTCAAAAAAAAACTTTAAGAGTGTGGAAACTGAAAAAGAAACTTAGATAGATAACATTAATTATTCTAACATCTGGTGGTGAAGTTAAGAACCTTAGTGGGCATTCTCAATGGTGTTTTAATACTGTATATTATTCATCAAGAAGGGTGAAAGGAGTTTGCTCACATATTAACAAAGAGAGCCTTTATGCTTGTCCACGGCATGACTAGCATCTGCACATATCAAGTTGATACCAAGTTCTCCAGCTCAGCAAGAATACAAAAATGTCGCTCCTGCAACCATGTAGGGTTTTACACTTGTGCACAGCAAAGCCTCACGGGAGCATTAGAAGAAAAAGGCTTGAGTTAATTCCTACCTATGCTGAAAATCCCTAACCATATCTTGGCGATCCATGATTAATATTCATCAAATATGTAAACAAAACATACCCTAAAGAATCGAGTAGCCATCTCAATCAAATCACCTCTCTCGTCACCAATCGCCAAGGCATCTCTAAGATTCATAAACTCATCTCTAGCGGCAAATAAAAACAAAGGTTTGGTCAGAGCAAACCAAAAAGGATCAATATTGCATCAGCGTTAAGTATCTAATAATGCAATGGTATTTCAAGGATAGGAACTACAGAATATCGAGTACAAGACATCAGCAATTATTGAATGCAGTAAAAAGCAGGAATTGCATCATCAAGCTGGATCTTATTGAACAGTTAGATCAAACATAAGTGAAAGCTTTCGATTAGATGTATCAGTTGCAGTATTTAGGCCGGCAGTGAACATAAATTTATATACAACAAAAAGGCATACCTATTCTAAGTCTCCTTTCACGTGAGCTTGAAATCCCACTCTGAACACTTCTCACTACGTTACCTGGCGCTTGGCTCTGCAGATACAAATAAGTGAAGGTAACGATCAAAATATAAGGCACGAGTATATATATATATATAACATACACACTCGACTAAACAACTTCTCATTTAACCCCTACAGAACATCTAAGCAGAGATTCTCATATCCTAACCTTTAACATATGTATGGTAAATATTTCTCTCTCACCTTCAACATGTGTCTTTGAAGATTCTGCTCCTTCTGTCTCCACCTTTCAATATATGGAAAGGTGTGTGCTTCCAAATGTCTCTGAAGCTGTAAAAACAAAAAACAAAAATCAAACAATTTCTTGATAGATGGATTATCCAGAAAAATATGAGAGAGTGGAGAATGATAAGTCACCATTTTAACTGTGCATCAAAGGGAAATCCTGGTCTCTCTGGCGCAGCAGCTGTACTGAAAACTGAAGACGGAAGCTTGGTATGAATCCTTTTGAATCACGGTTATTAGAGAATGCAGTTCTATATCTGAACATACACTACGACAAGGAGAAGCCAAAGTCTTTACCATCACAGACTTTGCAAGATCCACAACCTCCTCCCCCTTTAAATGCGTAGTGCAAGTTCCCCAACACATATTGTTTGTGTTGCTCTAACCTCCTTATTCGTTCCCATAGATAACTATTCCTGTATGCCTGAGAAAGGAATACATAGCTCACATGTTATTATGCCAGCTTTAAACATAAAAGAAGATGACTCAAATACGAAGATGATACAAGGCAAAACAATTAAGCAGTAAGCAGGTTCATACAGACATGTCAATATCTAAATTAAGTTCATTTGCGACCCTGTTCAAGTAAAGTGTAAGCCTTGAAGCCTATGAACGAAGTTGATGCAACACTACCCATCAAAATGGTTAAAGCCTCAATTACAGACTTGCAGCTTTCACAAATGATAACTTGTAAGAATATGTACAAGATAGATAATTCGCTATACACCTTCGATAAAAATATTTGCTTTCTAAGAGAGTCACATTCAAAATAAAGACCAATATTCACATAAGAATCGAAGAAAAAAGCTCATGAAAATTATTCGAAAGATTTTCAAATTACCATACTTTCTAACGAGACCTTTCAGGAAAATTAGCGTCTGAACTTCCATTCTCAGTCTTTGCTACCTCTTTTGTGCTTCATCTTCTTCCTCTTCCTCTGAGTATCTCGGTCTTTGGCCAGAAATATCACTTTCTTCTACATCGGCCTGTGATGCTTTGTTGTTCTTCTTTTGCTTTTGTCTCCGGCGGCGAGGATGAGAGAGAGGGCAAACAAGACCTCGGCTCTTATCGCTTCCATTTGTGTCTGCTTCCTTTGGAGAGATGAATCTAAACTTGAAACAAAAGCTCGTTGGTTAACGAAGCTAGAACCCTAATTAAAAAAGCAGGAGATGTTTTAAGCATGAGTAAAAGCACAAAGTGATGAGAATAAAAACTTACAGGCGTGTGGAGTTGGTATATTCTCAGATTCGCTTCAGATTGAAATGATAACGATGGAATAACGAAGAGAAGATGAAGAAATCGAGTCTTTGTACGAAGAAGACGCTGATTACAGATAGAGATGGCAAGAGACGAGCCAATATTCCATTAATGAGCCAACACTGGATCTCCAAAAACAATTTGGGGATACCATGAATTATGAAACTCCCAATCGGAAAACCCTAATTCTCAAAGGAGATCTAAAACGATTTTTTTTTTCTTCTAACATATCTCGAATGAAAGAATACGAGGGTTGAGGAAATATGTGGATAAGGAAAAGGGGAAAAAAGGTTTTGGCAAAAACCCAAAAAAAAACGCAGATAAATTTGAAGTGTTAGCGCCCATAGTAAAAATTAGGCTCGAAACTCATTTTTCGTTTCCCGCTTATTAAAATTTCAGGTTAGCATTGATAAAATGCTATAATAAGGTATCAAAATCCAGCAAACACTTGATAATAGCACTTAGAGAAACCGTGCTATTGTAATGTGCTATTAATACCCAGTTTTTTTGTAGTGAAACACCAAACGTAATCTAGCATATCATATATTCGAATAATATAAATGTTAAATAATTTTAATATTTTAATATTTTGAATTTCATAAAATATATCAATTGAAATTGGTTAATCCATCTTATTAATTTGCATTCTAATAGGTAAAGATTTTTTTATTTTTTAAAATCCATATTGTATCTAAATATAAATATTTTATACTTGTTTTATAGATTAAATATAATTAACATTATTTTATAATAAAACTGAATTTAGTAACTATTTTCTTTAGAAAGTATCATTATAATATTTTGTTATAATATAAAATATATATTTATATTAATATAATAAAAAAATATTATCAATATATTTTGAATAAAATAATAAATTAAAAATATTTAGTATGGTTCACATATTTATCTATTTTTATTAAATCTATAATACATTTAGTGAATGATCTTACCTATTAAAACAGGATATTGACCATGGTACATAAATATTGTTTCTGAAATTTGCCCTTAATTTTATTAGGAATTGTATCCTTCATTAAGGGTAAAACTGTAAAATAATTTATATTTGATTTATTCATAATATCTTATAATATCTTTTGTTTTCCTTTTTCTATTTTAATCATATCTAACAAAAATCTTTTTCAAAAATTAATAAAAATAATAATTAATTTCGAAATTAATATTAAAATACATATTATAAATTTTTATTAACTAAAATTTGATTTATAGAAATAAAATCAAGCATAATTAAGTTACTAAATCAATTGGTACATATAATTATATAATTTAATACATAATTATTTTATAAATTATATAATCATTAAAATTAATAAATTATTATATAATATTGAAATAATAGTTTAAACTAAATAATAATATTGATAATCAATATATTTAACATAATATTATATTTTATTTATTTTATTACAATAAATATAACCATGTAATGTTAATATTCTTTTCTATATCTACATATATATATATACTATAATTTAACTATGATTTTATATAAATTCGATATAGTAATATGATTCTTCATTATAAAACTATAAATATAAAATATTTTTATTCAGAAAAACTAAAACAAAAAATATATTATTCAACCACAAGATAGTTTTTTTATTTAGAAATCATAATAATCAAGTTATATACGACGATAAACCAAAATAAAAATATCGAAATCAAATAATATTATTAAAAATAAAGAAAAACAAATTGATGATATTTAAAAAACAATTTTATAAATATGTAATACAAATAAACCATGGTTAAAAATAAGCTTAAACAAATATAAACTAGAAAACCTAAACAAAATATTAACTTGCTACAAAAACACTCAATCGTATGTTCGAATTGACAATTATTCTCCAAAACTTTTACAACGAAAAAATTATTGTTCAAAATATTTACAAATCTTATCTTAATAATAAAAAACACATGCGCTAAGCGCGGGTCAGAGTCTAGTTAATATTATAAATTAATGCAATGTCAAAAGTGGTAATATAACATATAGATAAATGTTTGTTTCAAAAAAATCTATTTTTTTAATAATATAGATGGTATGAAAACTGGTTTCATACAGTCAAAATTATAATATAAAATCTTACAACATAAAAATATGAATGAATCAACTTATCAATTGATTTTAAGTTGAAAATCTATATAACTTAATATCTAACTAGTATGATTCGCTCGCACCATGTGCGAGCACTAACATTATTAAACATAAATTTCTAAAAATAAAAAATTATTAAATTAATTTAACAACATTAATAATATTATAAAAATCTATATGAAACTATTTATAATCAAATATACATACATACATTATTATATTTAATAAAACATTTTATAATTTATTATAAATAAAATTAATAGTAATAAAATAAATCATAATTATATTTTTATGTATAAAAATCAAAACATAAATCTATTATTTAAAATACTGAATATATATAAATAATACAAATTTATTATATTAAATCCAAAAATAACATTTATTAATATTTATAAATATATTCATATTAATCATTTTAGTTTTATTTTATTTTATTGAAAATTATGTATATCTCTCAAATAAAATTAAAAACTTTACAATATTTTCATACTTATCATCTCATCTTAATTTTTAATTTTTATTCAAGGTTATGTATATATATAAAATAAAATAAATATATTCATAAATATTTTCATATTTATCCTCTAATCTTACTTTTTATTTTTTTATTCAAGATTATGTATATCTCCAAAATAATATTTTAAAAAATCTTCATAAATATTTCATATTTATCATCTCATATCTTTTATCCAATGTTATGTATATCTCTATAATAAAATTTAAAACAAAATAAAATTACTAATATAAATTAAGGTTAGTACAGTAATTAGCTTAATTTCATTAATGGCAAATTAGTAATCAACCATTTTGAGAGTGAATATAAGGCCAAAAACACTTCCTAATTAATATAAAGATTCACACAGAAATATTGCATTCGTATTGAGTTTATTAATTTTGTCTAATTATCTCAAAAGATTCTGTTACCTACTTCTTCTTGATTCACACTTTAGAAGAGAAGCAAAATGTTGGTATGGTATGGTGCTCTAGACACTGCTGGTAGTGCTTTTGATTTATACTAGGATCCGATGTGCGGGTTTTTTTTCTTCTTTTTATTCACATTTTAGAATTGTTTGATTTATAAAACTTAATTTAATATTATAATTTTAGTATTGATGTATGGTAGTTAACCAATGATTAGTAGGTTTAAATTCTGTTGGATCAAATAATTATTATTTTTATTTGTTTTTGAATGAGTTTTATACAACATTTGATTTATGTTAATCCGTTTTAGTATTAATATATGCATTTAATTATTTTTTGGTGTTTTTAAGTCTTAGATATTAAACTGATTTATTTTGGTTTGTTTTTGAATGAGTTTTAGACAACTTAAAATTTGTTTGATTTGTTTTTAAAAATCGGGCCTTAAATGATGTTCGACAATATTTATAAATAATGGGCCTTTGTAAGTGGATTAAGTTTGTTATTGTTTGACCAAATTTAAGTTATCTTTTTTTTTTATACTTAGAAAGGACCATCAAAATATTTGCATTCAACTAAATAAACTGATACCTTGAAATATCTATAACAATATACATATTAATATATCCTGCAAAATCTAAAAAAAGCAACTATCTATGATGCATAATATTCAAAATATGTAAATCATTATACCAAATCTAAACTATAATATCTACTTTTCCAATTAAAAATTGAAGTTTCTTATAGATACAATTATTTTTATTTAACAGAACAAATATTAATAATATATCAATAGTCAAAATGAGTTTTCAAAATTACTACTCATGTAGATATATTGATAGGAAAATAATTATTTATATATATGGATTAGAAAAAATAATTAATTAAATCTTGAGTTGACATATACATACACTCACCATTTCGTTGCAGGCAAATTATGTAATTGTTTTAATAATGATATTTTAAAAATTATTTAAAAAATATTAAATTAGTTGATGTTATAAATATCATGATTTAAATACTGAGTTGACATTTACCTACTAATATTATTATTTTATTTGAGATTAAAAAATTTCAAATAAACATGAAATGTATGTTAAGATAAATAAATATAACAATTACATCTATCAAAAACACAAAAGCATTTGCATAAATAGTACCTTAATAAATACCAAGAATTGTATCAAAAAACATTCACTAAAGTATTACATGCCAATTAAAGATAAGTTCAAAAGAGTTATGGAATAAGAAAGTAGTTACACAATACTTGGAATAGTAACCAATTGAAGAGTTCTTGCATTCGTCAATATTAAATCCTGAGAAAAATTAGAAAATATAAATAATTACTTACTTTGTTAAAATGATGCTAAATTTTATAGTTAAATGTAAATAATTTACCACTCTTTGATGGAAGTGGTTTCTTCAATTTCTGGATCAAAGATAACATTCGAGATATCACCAGAATCTTCAAGTATTGGTACTCCTAAATATATAGTTAAACAAATTTGTTTCAGTGATATATTAAGATTATGCTTAAAAGTATTCTATAAATTATCAAAATAAAATATATTAACTTGAATTTTGCTTACTTGGGGAATTATCAACGCGCCAAAATCTCAAACACACAACATTTTGTAATTTTCACTTGAGTTCCAAAGATCATTGAATTTCATAGCAACCCTACCATTTGCAACACAATTGATGTATGTGTTGCTTCATAAAATTTATACAAATTAGATATAATTCATGCAATCACAAAAATATCATAAATAAAACATAACTTTTTAATTAAATGCTTACTCTCTTTCCTTGATCTTAAAATGAATTTTGTAATCTTGAGTTGTGGTGAGAGGTCCAACCCACATGATTGCACCTATTACATCTAAATAACATAAAATTTTGAATATATATCACGATTTTTATAATATAGAGTATAAACATGCAATAAACTAATAATTTGAAAATTAAACCAAACATACCAATAGTGTAGAGATGTTCGACATTGCCTTGTAAGATGTTTTTGAATATCACAAACTCATAGTACATATCATCAGAGATATTGTAGTGGTTGTCAATTTGGGTGGAATCCTCAAGCAAAATCTTTTTTTCAGCATAAGTGTTTCTAAACTTTCGGTTGATATGGATCACTTCGAAATTATTCATACACATCCAAGACCCCTCTTCAAATTTGTCTTTAAATTTGTCTATAAACATCTGAGGTATGATAGCTTCGATTTTTTAACCCTGTAACAAAATAATTTAGAAAACAAATAGTTATCCTCAACAACATGTTTAGATTATAGATCAAAAACAGCAAAGTATTATTAAATTTTTGGGCGAAGAAAACTTATGTATTCATCGGATATGATTACATGGATCTGTAAACCATTCATGCAATGACTTGTGAACCACTTCCGTATGATCTTTCCTCGAATATTCAGACAGAGTTCAGTACCATCAAGATCATAGAAGTTTATAAAATCACCCATAATTTCTCTTGGTGTTTGAAGAGTTTAACAATATAAGTTATGATTTCGAAAAAAACTTTCTTGTTTATGATAAAGCCAAAAAATGTTGACTATGCCAATATATATATATAGAAAATTCAAAATTTTGATTAGGTCTAAATGTTAGGTGTAAATTGAATGTGGTATTCATTTATTGTGTTAATTGAACATGGAATTACTTTTTGTTAAAGTAAAATAAATTAACAATGAATATTCTGATTGATGGAATAATTCAATGTGTAACATTTATTAAGTTAAATGAATATTCACATTGTCGTCAACTCAACTTAATTAGATATTGGAAGCAAATTAAATATTCTCCAGTACCTATCTTCATGGATATTCGTTTCGAAAACAGTTATCACAAATATAAATTATATATTAATATCTCTTCTTATAAAGACGCTATCTTTCAATATCTCTTCTTATAAAGACGATATCTTTCAATATACTTATAATTATAGTATTCATAATATAATTATCATTAAATTTGGTTAAGTTATGATTAGTTTAGATATGTAAAAGATATCCAAGCCCAAATATCAAGCATATTGTTAGTTGTTTGTTACAAAAATTGAATGAGAAACATTTATTAGATTAGTATATATGATAATTATCAAGTCAAATCAGTAAACATCATGATTACAAATATTGAAAAGTGAACCAAAATTAATATGTAACATTTCTTGTTAAATGAATTTTGCACGCTCAAGATAAAGAAAAGTAAATTACGAAACTTTCACTTTTTGTTAATGATTCAAATTTAGTTTGTATTCCATATAATTCATTAAGATTTGATATGGAAATTTCTTAATTTGTTATTCTTTGTCCTGGAAAATATTCTTTAACTAATACAATCCATAACAAACTTTGAAAGCAATATAATACACACAAAAAAGTACTTGACATGAGCTAAAAGAAGTCATAAGCAAAAAAAGAATAGTACCACGTTAGTTCAAACATACATAACCATGTTTGGACAACATAATTTTTTGACAAAACTAAACGAAACATAGATTCTTAAAGAGTTAGACGACATCAGACATTATTGGAGGAGAGCATCAAGGCTGGAGTATTGGCATTTTGCCAGAAAAGCTGAAGAGTGATACTTTGGTTGGCCTTGATATTATTTGCTGTCAGAAATTCTCTTAAGCCGCTAGCCAAACGAACACGTCTCCTATCCGTATCCGAATAGAACACAAGCTCAACAGACCATTTCTGTCCATCATCATTGACCATCAAAATGGATTTGCCAGCAATAGTCCATGGGTCGTTTGCATCAACAAAGGACTTAGGAAGATACTACAACACAAACACATATGGTTCATGTAACAATACTTAAAACACACCAAAATACCAAGAAATAACTGACCATTCTGCTTCGCTTTATGCCGTCACTTGTGACGTTCAAGGTGACAAACTTCTCCCCAGCTCCTTCAAAAATCAACTTGATTATTACTGAAAACATTATAAACCATAAAATATTGTCCAAAAAATAAGTGGAATCAAACAACTTACTTGTGCTACCTTCTCCAGTCTCCATAGGAACAACTGTATCTACTTAAAAAAACATCTCGATTGTTAGTCACAATATTATACATCATTAGAAATTGTCTGAAAAATTAGTGGAAAAAACAATTAATCGTGATACCTTCTCCAGTCGCCTTCGGAGGAGCTAAATCGAGACATAAAAATCATCTCGATTATTAGTCAAAACATGAGAAATCATAATTAAATCTCCTAGGTAAAAACACTAACTCGTTAAACCTTCTCCAGTCTCCAATAGTTCTGCCATTTTTTGATATGTGATCTCACAACCGTTTGATTGAAACTGGTGTACCATATGGAAGTCAGCACCTCCACGATACTCAAAAATTAGAAGATCTAACTGTTTTAATGCATGAGCTCTGAAGAACCGTTTCCAACCATATCTAATCCTATTACCATCTAGTTTGATAGGAAAATCTTCTCGCCTTAAATCAGATGTGAGTACACCGTCAATAACATCTGTTTTTCCAAGTATAAAGCTATCAAAAAACTCGTTAGGTAAAATCTGTAACACAAGTTGAAACAATTACTGACAGAAGAAAAATCACCTTAAAAATAATCCTTAATAAGATAGTCATACTATGATTACATACCAAACTCCTTGTACACCTCTGTGGAAGCATAGGCACGAAAAACCTTGGGTGTTTCATCTTCTTATTGTTGTCTGCAAGTTTTTATATGCAAGTCTAAATCAAAAATAATTTTTTGGGGTATGAATGTTTAAAAATCAAAATAATTACATGCATAGATCAAAAACAATATGAATGAAACTGCAGCTTCGAATAGAGAACTATTTTTAAAGGCAAAAAACATCCAAGTTGCAGAATAGATGATTTGTATAAATCAAACATCCGTTTATCTCACTATAAATCTGAAATTCATAACAACACAAACCTTAATTCTTTACAACTGCATCTACTGAATAATCATGTGTTACCTTGTGGGACGAGTTCTTGAGAAATCACGATTCTCTTACTACCACTCTCTAGATTGCCGCGCGAAGAATGGAAAAAAATTATTTCGATCCCAACTGCACTTTACAGGTTTTTTTGCCAATTTCAGAATGCCAAAATACAGATGTCGTTTCAACTTCAAGCTTATTAATATGCGCCATAATTAATTTGGGCTTTAATTAATGACTAAGTTATTAATAAATTAGCCTAAATGAAAGAATTGATTTTGTACAACTAAGACCTCTCTATTTATGCTAAGTTCTAATAACTATTGATAGAAGGTAATTTAAAATGAGTAAAACTATAAACGAAACCTTAATAAAAGTAAAAACAAAATAAAACCAAAGCATTGTTTAAAACACACCAAAATGATCCAATAATAAATAGAACAATACTAAAAAGAGTTTTAATTAAAATGACTAATCATCGATCTTCTCGATCTTGATAGTCTTCAAGCATTTCTCTTTAGTAGCCGAGTTGATATCAGCCAAATCTCCTTCCGTTTTGGGCTTGGACAATGGAGTCAAACATGCATCTGAATTTTCTTGACTATTAATATCAATCAACGAAACCTAAAAATAACATAATATGATTTTATAAGAATAATCCTTTCAATGTCACACTATAATCATGCATTTCCATAATAAATAGTTTGTCTTTATCAAATTACTTGATTATAGGATAAACTTACTTGATCACTGGAAATAGCTGAATCCAATGGGTTAAGAGCCTCTGATCCTTCCTCGATCTTGGGTACTTCGTCGATAGCCCAAGTTTTTCCAACCTTATAGATTTCTGATCTCCAAAAAAACGTTGTCCTTGTTTACCAACACTCCAAACTGAAACGTTTTTCCAACCAAATCTTTTATAGCATCAGGCAGTATCGTTGGATCTTCCATCTGTAATATCATAAATCAGTACTTTAATATGAACATTTAAATGAGTTTGAGTGTTAAAAAAATAAACAGATATATGATATTAGAATAACCTCATCCAACAATCCATCTTGAAGTGTTTCAGCCATTATCCCAATAAGTTTCTCAGCAACGAAATCAAGTAGCATAATCTTTATCTCTGCGGTTTCATCCTTCACCATAAGATGCAACTTGAACCTACATAAACAAATAGTGAGATATACCATTCAAAACATTTAAACATTTTGCAAGAAAAACGATTGTGAAAGAGAACTTACTTGGATGAAACGTCTGTGATATTTTCCTTGCATTCATCACAACGGAACAAATCTTTTTCTTTGACTGATTTAATTTTTATGACCCTTTTATTGCATTTGGTATGGTTAAAGTAAAACCAAGCATAATATGTATCATTGGCATATATGGTGCCTTTCACCCTGAATTTTCTTTCCTTAACCATTACAATACGCATAATATAAACATAAGTAAATTATAAACATAATGCAACTAAATAAATTACTATATGGGTACCTCGTTAGCCATAAGTATTTCTGATATACAGAGCTCAAGAAACTCTGCCCACTGATCTGGTTTGTGTTTTTTCCTATTGACCAAAGCCTCTCCTTGTTCACATACATCGAGAGCAAGGCCAACATCAGGTAGCCTAAAACAATTAGAATTAGTTTAAATCGATATATAAGCAAAACATTATAACTGATTAGAAAATTAACCTTCATAAACTTACATTGTCAGAAATTCTTCAGCTTGCGGGCAAGTTGGGTTAATAATGACTTTAGAAGCGTCAAATGCATTTGTGATTTGAAGTTCTCCTAAATGATTTTATGAATCGTTTAATCAAGAAGCATTAACTCTCTGAATCATTTAATCAAGAAGCATTGTCGATGGTTACAAACCTTTGTATGTGTTGATTTTTTGCGAATCGGATCAAATAAATCAATGTTTTATCATTGGCTTCTGGACATGCACTAAAAACATGTTCAGCAAAACACCCTCACAGACAATATGCCAATCTTTGATCACTATTAAAAAACGCATTAGTATATTTAAATTATAATCATAAAACTAAATCCAGTAGCCATCGAAACTTACTCAGTATTTCTCAAAGTAAACTCAATTTTCTTCCTCTCTTTACCCATTACTTGAACAACATCCATGCCTCCAACATCCATAATTTGGCCAATAACATCTAATGGCAACAATAAAATAAGGAAAATAAATAATAAATACAATAAAGAGGTTTTGAAATGATATTAGATATATTGGGGTTTAGTTCTTAAACTTACCAACTAAATGATGTGTTTTAAACTCCCATTGGAAATGGATTCAAAACTTGCCAATGACAAAAAAATTATCATCCAACTGGAGTTCAGATCGAGTAATAGACGTATTAATCAAGAAAGACATTTTGTAGACATGGTCGGTTGGTCTATATTGGCCAGATGCAGGTGTTATTGAAAAATTCTCAATAACCCTCCATTCTCCAATAGGTATATGTCTTTGAACTCGTACCAAGTATTGTTTTTTGCATGAAGCATGGATTTTGACACCCTACAACGAAATAATTAAGAATTTATGACAAAACAATTAAAGTTAAATGTTTATAACACAATAACATAATCAATTCCCTTACCGTTTTGTCAGCCAACAAGAGTTCCAATGACTCTCCACTAACAGCCGTGTACTGCTTCCAAGAGTGAAGGACTTTCACTTGAACTCGCCATGTGGTTTTGAATGGTTTCACATCTTTGAGATATGAGACATTTTTGGTAGAACTTATTTTGTCGGCTGGTAGAGAGGAAAATAGTAATAAAATGCGTTAAGAAAGACTGAAGACTTTGATGATAGATGTTCTTATATATAGTTTTTTTAGGTCAAGATTTTCGGTAGAATATCATTGGCATATTCAAATGAAATATTAAATTCTAAATATCTTTGATTGATATCGAATATTATGGTAACTGATTTTAGAAACATTTTAAATTTGAATGCACTATCGAGACTTGCGTAATAAGCTTAATATAATTAGATTCCTAATCTGTTAATAAAAGATATCAACCGATTTAATGCAAAATAAATATTTTTAAGAATGGGCGGGAAAGATTGAAACATTACGAATGGGCGGCGAAGATGTTTAGAATATTTTTGGCATATTCGAATGAAAGTCTAATTCTAAATATTTTTAACTTATATCGAATATTATCGTAACTGATTTTAGAAACATTTTGAATTCGAATGTATTAGCTCGACTTGGGTGATAAGATAAATATATTTAGATTCCTAATCTGTTATGCAAGATATCGAATGGTTTAATGCGAAATAAATGTTTACAATTTGGACGGTTAGATTCAAATGCTTAAAATGAACGGCCTAGATCCGAAAACGGGTTCCGGGCTATACCCATTTAATATCCGCTATATTGGATGGCTAGATTAAAACGTTAACAATGAACGGCGGAGATTTTAAAACAGGATCCGCGCTATATCCGATTAGGATCCGCGCTAAACCCGATTAGGATCCGCGTGCCAAAGTTATAAATGAGAAACATTCAACAGACGGTCGGATTAGAACACACGCGAATAGACGGACACAATTAGAAAGAAGGATTCGCGAAAAATAAAAACTCGGCCCGGATCCGCGCGCTCGCGTGACAAAATATCCAAAAACTCCAGGTTTTACCCTTAATAAAAAATACACTCCTAACGACTCCAATGGCAATTTTCGGGAATACAACCTTTTTGTACCAAAGACGGTTTCCTGTTGTTATAATATAGACTAGTAACAATAGCGATTATTGTTTTTTGTTGTCGTTATTGGATTTTATATGAGTGTTTAATAAATATTTGGTTTAATACATACGAAACCGTTTTTGGCATGCACGGTTGACTTTGAGTAATGTTTAAGTTTGGCAAACCGGTTCAGAATTTTAGTTTTGATTCGGTTAGGGTGAAATAAACCGAAAGTTGGGTTACATCACCGACATTCCTCATTAGTTTTCTTTTTTTTCCGAACAACATAGGATTGATTACCTATAAAAGTAACTACAGAGACATCACAGAGTCGCGCTTGTCTTCTCCACACTCAAAACAAAATCACTCTCGAGAATGGTGAAACGCAGTGGCAGCACTAAGAAAAAAATTAAGATGGAGAAGATCACGAACAAAGAATCACCAGCGACTGCTTTCACCAAGCGAAGGTACGGGCTTTTCAGCAAAATCTCCCAACTTTGTCTTCTCACAGATGCACAGATCGCTGTTCTAGCGACTCCTCTATCTTCGAACTCAAACGTCTCCTTCTACTCGTTTGGACACACTTCTGTCGATTCCATCATCTCTGCTTATCTAACGGGACAGCGTCCTGTTCGGGAAGAGACGACCACGAGGGAGCATGAGGACATTGGGATCTGTATGGCTCGAAAGGAACTAGCGTTAGACTTTGTTGGAATGAAAATTTATAAGTGTGGAGAAAGTGTTTAGGAGCTTAAGAGACAAAAGAGAAATTTAAGAAGAAAGTTTTTATTTATTGCTTATAGAACAACTTAGAGACTTGGTTTACAAATGAAAGTGAAGGAAGGTATTTATAGCCTCCAAAATACAAAATATCTAAAATATTTTAATCCTAAATCTAGAGAATTCTACCATAATATCTATATTAAAATATTACAATTATCTAGATTTTTATTCATAAGGACGTGGGTGAATTCTCTAGAAGATTTTAAGGAGGTGGAGTTGTGAAGATATTTTTTCTAGAGAATTTCTAGAAGTTGGATCAAGGTTTTGGGTTAGTATTGGATCATTAGCCCAATAATTATACTTGATCCAAATCAAGTTTAATTTTCAACACCCCCTCTTAAACTTGATTGGTTACTCCAAGCAAACTCCTCATCTTGATAAAGTCTTCCCGCTTGAGTAGCTTGGTGAAGGTATCGGCTACTTGATCATTAGTCTTCACATACTCCAATTGCACATCCATCTTGGTAACACTTTCTCTAATGTAATGATATCTAGTGTCGATGTGCTTACTCCGATCATGGAAGACTGGATTCTTTGCCAATGCTATTGCTAACTTGTTATCCACAAAGATCTTGGTTGGCTCCTCTTGTGGCAAACTCAACTCCTTCAACAAATTCCGTAGCCAAATAGCATGACAAACCCATGAAGTAGCCGCTACATACTCCGCTTCACAAGTAGAAAGAGTGACAATCGGTTGCTTCTTCGACATCCATGTGAAGGCGGTTTCTCCAATGAAGAACACAATTCCACTTGTGCTCTTTCGGTCATCTATGTCTCCACTCCAGTCGCTATCGCTATATCCAACAAGCTTGTAATCGTTAGAAATGGAGTAGTACAAGCCAAATTTCACGGTACCTTTGATATAGTGAAGGATCCTCTTGGCGGACTTGAAATGAGTTGTTGTTGGATACTCCATATATTTGCTCACAACTCCGACTGCATGTAGGATGTCAGGTCTTGTGCAAGTTAGATAGCGTAGACTTCCCACCAGGCTTTTAAAGAGTGTTGGAATATATTATGAATATATTTTAAATATGTTCATAAATTATAGAATCTTATAATATAAAATGGATATCGGATATCCAGTTTTGAAATTAATGATATCTATTGAAACCTAATTAAAATAGAGCTTAATTTGAATCAAAAGGAAGCCCACATTCATCAAAATATATTACTCTCATTCTCTTTCACGATCTCCAAAATCAAAAACCAATTTATACATTTCAGATATTTAGCCACCAAGCTTATGTTAGTTAGTGATATATAAAATAATATAATTTGAAAGGTGTAATCTTTTGTATAGTAGATCACTTATTTGACATTTGATCAGTATCTAAGTCGACATTGAGAATTTTGATTGAATACATTTGTGAAATGATCATGAATGAGAAATTGTTGGACTTTACATGATTGTCTTAACTCACACATAATTCTAGTTAATATTATGGTTTTGTCTTAAGGAATATAACTCCTTTTGGTGTCAAATGTGTAAAAATTCTTAAAAAAATTAATCAAAATTCAGATCAGATTGTATATTTGGAGATATTCGTAGATATCTGGTATCGGATATCCGATATTAATATTGTATATCCGCCAGAACCGGATCCGGATATCTCAAAAAGTCGGATATCTGGATCCGTTCCAGACCTAAAAATAAAAGAAAACATATAGTATAATATAAAATGGATATCGGATATCCGGATTTGAAAATTTTTATTATCCGGTTTCGTAGGATCTGCGATTTTACTATCTGAATCTGGTACCTCTTATATTCATAATTTTGGAGTGGATTCAGAACGAATCCCGGATAATAATCCCAAGCTTAGTTATCGTTGTAATTGATAATGTTGATTTTATTTTATTAAACTATTTTTCTCAGATATTACTAAAAGTAACATAATTACCTAAATTATTTAATATTTATAAAAACTTAACAAAAATTTTATTTGGTAAAAGCCTTCAAATCGAATCAGTATATTTGAGCCTTATATGTGCTTTATTTGAGCAATTAATATATTTGATTATTAAACAATTTTTTTTCATTTTTATAGGAAATTCAAAAATAAAAAAATATATATTTGATTATTATTTTTTTCTTTTGAACCGATAAGTATGTATGTTTAGTCATATTTAATATATATATATATATATAAATAGTACACATCTGAAATATATGTATATGGTGCAAAAATTAATATATATATATATATATATATATGTGTGTGTGTCAAATTTTCAAAAATAAAGTTTTGTCTCACTTGTGTTGTTGTGTCACAACATATGATAGACACTTGTAATTAGTAAGATTATACACATATATATTTCACAGCATATGTTTTTTTGGACGTATGTATGTTTTGTTTTATGCATAGCACGCGTATACATATGTTTATGCTTATGTCTTTTGTTTGTACGTACATTTGTCTTTTTGTTTTATATTTTTTAAGGAATTTTATATTTATACATATACAGAAAAGTATGCTATCACGTGTATGCATATGCTCATGCTTATGTCTTTTGAACGTAAATTTATTTCTTTTGTTTAATATTTTTAGGCATTTTACATTCATACATATACTAAATATGTATACATACAAATATATTTTGTACTTGCATATGTTTTGTTTTCTTTTGTCATACAACCGTTTCTTTTATCTTCTATAGATATTATCTAAGCTGTTAAAGTATAAAATATTGATTAAATAGTATTAAAAAAATTTGGAAGAGGTGGAGATAATCCAATAATTTAGAAAATACATAAACTTAAATTTTATTCGGATATTTTTATAAAATCTGTTCAGATCGAAATTAAATTTTTCAAAATAAATTCAAGTTCAAATTTTGGGTTTTTGATAAATGCGCAACCTAGATAAGATCAAAACTTCCAAATTTATCAGTAATTTATATGCTTCACAAAAAAGAAGAAACAACTTTTCTACACGAAAGTTATAGTATTAGTTAGGCACAGATGTTTGGGTATTCATTTGAGTTTTGTTCATGTTTTTCGGGTTTTTGATTTTTTGGGTTTTGAGATATAAAACACATTTGGGTATTTTAGAATTTGGTTCGGATTCGGTTTGGTTCTATTCGGGTTTGGGTCGGGTTTGTATACCTGAAATATAAAAAATAAAATAAAATTAGTTAACTTTTTTTTTGTTGTAACTTTTGACAATTATAACTAAATTTTAGGGTATGAAAATTATTTTGAGTATTTGATTATTTTAGTCTTCAAATAACTAATAACTTTGGATTTATAATGGTAATTTTGATATTTTAGTTATTTTAAATCACAATATAAGTAATATTTTTTATATATAATTGTATTTTGGGTATCCATTCGGTTTTTGGTTTGGTTTGAGTTTGGATTCGATTCTTCGAATATAATAGTATAGGACCTATTGAAATATTTTATCGTTCTAAATTTGATTTGCTACCATTTTTTGGATCGGATTCGGTTTGAATCTTCGAATTTGGATATTTTACCAAACCCTAGTATTAGTTGGAGATTTTGAAGTCCGAGGTGCTAGACTATCTGAAATAATATTTATATAACGTATATTTAAAACTTTGTTCGTTGTTGTGTTATTATAGAAATTAGATATGTATTCGCGCTACGCAAAAGATATATCATAAATATTAATTTATAATTATATATTTCTAAAATAATGTTTCTTTTATTTTTTATATTTAATTTTGTGTGATTTGAATTTCTGAAAACCAGAGAGTGAAATAGTTTAAAATTTGAGGAGAAATTTTTTCGGGTAAATAGAAACATTGAGAACAAAATATATCTAAAAATGCGTGTAAATATTCATAAATATCTGAAAATATTCGAGAATCCTAAATATATACAAACAACCTAAAAATATACAAAATACTCGAAAATATCTATCCTACAAAAAATATAAAAGAACTAATTAAACTATGATTAATTATTCATAAGTAATTCTTGGAAAAAATCCGGTTACTTTGGGTGTGGTGTTGGGTTTCCGGGTAACCCGCAACCCGTGATCCGCCCCGCGGCGGATTTAATAAATTTTTGATCTGCTCAAGCCCAATCCAAAAAACCCTCAAAGCAAAATTAGTTGATCTGCATCTACTCCGCTTAATTTGCGGGTTACCCATAGGTAACCTTTAAAATATTAAAATAATAATTAAATTTTAATTTTATATATATATTATTAAAATAAAATTTATTAATAAAATTTTCACATTAAAAAATAAATTCAGAAATTTATAAGAAAAGAAAATAATTTAAATAAATTTATATATTTTATTTTATTTTAAATTAAAATTAAAAAATTCAAAAAATATTAGTAAAGTTTTAGTTTCAAAAAAAATTGCGAGTATCTGCTAACCCTCATTTTAAAATCTTCCGACCCGCAACCGCCCTGCCAAAAAAAAAAAACAACCGCACCCACCCCGCAAATTGTTTTTTTTTAAATTTGACCCACACCCGCCCTGCGACGGATTTAACGGGGTGGGACCCGCAGGTTATGAATTAAATTCTCTGTTTTATTTGGATGTTTGTTCTGATTCGACGCATGTTCAAATATAACTCAATACCTGAAATATCAAGATTGTATAAGACTATAAACTGGAGCTGCGGAACACCTCGTGAGATGCATGGAGAGCCCTGAACATCTTCCTTCAGAAATCAAAGAGATGATCGATGAACGTTCCCATCGTAAGTCTACAGATATGATCTTCATGGAATTGAAGCAAGTCGGTATGAATCTTGGTAAAACCATGGACGATCTTGCGATGATATGATCATATGTTTCCTGGAAATATAGAGAAGAACATAAATGAAAATAATGTATATGTGTAAATGTTTTAAGAATTTCAAATGTTTTCCAGTTATAAATAGTTAAATTATATTGTGCAAATGAGTATTTAACACCAAATATTTGAGTATTTGTGTTCGGATCGGGTTTATGTATATAAGATATTTCAGGTTTAAAATTTAAGACTCATTTCTGTATTTTTATTTTATTTTTGGGCGAAATTCGGTTTGATTTTATCCAAACTCGAATTGGTTCGAATTTTTTTTTTTGAAATCTAGTCTTTTCCAAAAACACATGTTGGATACATATAGTTATTTTACTGAGAAGTGACTAAGAATATGGTTCAATTCAAATATTTTGTATCCAAACTACTCAAATTTACTCGAATATATCTGAAAATTTTTTAATTACCCAAAAATATTAATAATTAAATTATAATTTTGTTTAGTATTTAAATTATTAAAAATACTACTATGATTAATATTTTATGTACTTATATTTCAAATACTGTCGGATATTTGGTTTGAATTGGATTCCATACTGATTTTTAAAATATAGCAGTCGAATATGTTTGAATATCTACGCTGAATCTGGTTCGATACACTCAGTTTGGATAAATTTCAGTTTTTTTTTTGAGTTTGGATATTTTTCCACAACTAATGTATACTGATATAATCGAACAAATCATATATCTATACTATTAAAACATGAAAGTTATTTGAAACTAACATTCACTTTACGTGTTATTTACCGACCATGCCATTGGAATTTGGGTGTAAATATTTCGATTCATTAAGGGTAATCTTGTCTTTGTGTTTATATTCATTAAGAAAAAATGGGTTAAGCCCGTTTCTTTAATTGGGTCAACACGGGGATCCCAAACATTAAATGATGACCGTTGATCAAAATGAAACTAAATCATATCCCTTCAAATTTGATCCATTGGTTAAAGCAGATACACAGTCTGATTGATCTCCACTTGGGAGATAAGCCTCTGCACTTCAAGATGGATGAGCTGCGATCCACTATTGATGGTCAAGCCTTTAGCATTGAGATGGAGCAAGAAGCTCAGACTAATGAGGCTATAGTTTCTGATACTGGAGAAAATAAGATGGTGGTTTCTCAAGGATCCACTCTAACATCTTCAGAGCCTGCAACTGCTCATAAGCAGAAAGCTCCAATTGTAAGATCTCTACCAAGGCGAAAGTATGCATCTTCAAAATCCAAAAATCCTCACCTCATTGCTGTGAATGCAGGGAAATATTCCATTCCTACATTCCTTGGAACCTCTCATGCTGATACCGCTTACGAACCTCCATGGATGAGGAGACTTTCGCAGAGGCACTCACAGCCTCTGTCAAAACCCCAGGGAGTCTGATCTCTTACCCATAGTCAAGCTAACGACTAAATATAAGCGCTGAGTGAGAGGCAACCTACTAGTAAGTTGTACATACTAGGATTTTTGGTCTTGCACTTTGTTTTCTTTGTTTTTGGTGTTTTTTGTGTTGAGTCTCGCAGGACCATTAGCATTGAGAAGTTAGTGTCGGTCGACATCCATTATGTCGGTCGACATCGGTTTCGAGAAATTTCGAGCACGAACGATAATCGACCGTGGTCGATTCCAGGGGTCGATTTGGTTCAGAAAGGTAAGTGTCAACCGACATTAACGTCAATGTCGGTCGACATCGATGAAATCAAGGTAAGTTCTCTTTAAAACTCGCAACCCCGACTCTTTCTTCTCCACTTCCTCCATCGCGAAAAATCTCTCCAGAATCGCCAAATCTTCAATTCTTAACCGTTTTCGATGATTCAAAGCTCTATCCCACTTGTTTTTCCGAGCTATATCCATATCTAGTGTCTGTTTCATCGATCTTCTAAGTTATGATTCTCAATTTCCCTTTTTCAGTTCGTGTCGAAAGGTAAAAAGCTTCGATTTTGGCTCAATCTGTTGATATCTGGGACGAGTTTGTGATGGAATATGGTTGATTTCAGTGTTGTGGATGATTGTATAGACTCAATTCAGTGTGATTGTGATGTTGGAAAATTGCTATTTTTGAGCCTCATGCTTGAATGTGTATGTCTGTTTTGCAGATGGAACCTTCCCTGAACCGCGGAAAACGACCAAGGAGAGCTTCTGAAGCAACTGCTTCTGACTCAGCCTCGCAGCATGACGACACCGCTGGTACCAATGTCCGTGACACGCAGAATCGACCACCTTGGCCAAGGATGGAGAAAGCAAAGTTCAAGCTCACATGCTTCGCGGACGATCCTGCGACAGAGTCTAAGAAGACCACTTGCACCCTCAGGCCGATCTTGGAGCAGTGGGATAACTATGACTCCCTTTTTTACAATGGCGTTAATCTCCTGCCCACACGGATTGCATGCACCACCACGATGAACAAGCTGAAGATCAGATCAGATGTCATGCGCATTCTTAGGACAATAGGCTTGGGTACCATTTGTACCAAGTACTATGACATGCATGAGGAGCTGGTCAGACAGTTCATGGCCACAGTCCGGGTATATTACACCAATGAGGTGGTGAGGAAAGCTTTTGAAGGGACATTGACCTTCATGGCTAAGGGAAAGCGGTACAAGATCCCCATTCCCGAGCTGTGCGAAATCTATGAGTTTGACGGGACCAAGGAACGAGTCAACCTGCCTGAGCAGTGGACAGATGTGCAGGTATTCTGGGAACATTTTGGCAATGGAGTGTATGATTCTCAGGTCACTCTACAGACCGCAGTACGACATCCGGTCTTGCGGTACACTGTCCGATTGTTTGCCAACACGAACCAATGTAAGATGGAGCCAAGGATGATGAGGATAGCTGAGATTCTGCTGCTCTACATTGGGATTGGTGGTATTATCGATGCTAGTGTGTATTAGGGCTCACATTTGGAAGCTGACGTCAACACGGGAGCTGTCTTTGCCCACCATTTAGAGGATCTGAAGACTAAGCCTTTCATAGGAAAGGGGCAGAAGATAGAGTCGGCTGGGAGTCTCTTAACTCCCATTTTGACCACTTTGGGATCGACAGGAGTCAGATGTCTATATGCACCAAGAAGTCCACCATGAACTTTACACACCTGAAGAGCATGCACTGGATCAAGGGAGATACCACTGGAAAAACGTTTATGTGGCGTTTCCATGATATATCTGGCGTAGAGCGCCTCTTCCCTCTCCCTGAGATCAAGCTCACAGGCATCACAAATGAGCCTCTGATGCTCTCTTTTCAGCCAGCTGAGGAACATTTCCGGAATGTCCCGCGTTGCTCCACTGTGCTTCGAGGCGCCACTTCTAGAGTTGTTGCTTCTACTGCTGAGCAAGATGCAGTCCCTGCTGACGATCCTGATGAGACTTATGGGTTCCCAGACTCTCCTGTACCAGCAGAAGACATGCCACCAAGGCAGTTTCAGAAATGGGCTTCAGGTGTACTCAAGGGGATCTGGAAGACGGTTCACCGCATGTCTTGCAAACGCTCACAGCGCGTTCTCCACCCACAACCGCGAGGTCGCGCACCTGCGCCACCACCTGTACCGGTCAGCTCAGAGGATGAGGAGATAGAGGAGGTTGTTGACTCCGAGGAGATGGATGATGAGGACTCTCCGGTGTTCTAGATTCTTGTTGCTTCTGTTTCTGCGTTTGTTTCCTTTTTCTTTTTCTCTTGATTCGTTTTTATGTTTCCTTTTGAGTTAGTCTGTTGGTCATGTCTGTCTGGAACCTTGATGATTTGAGTTTATGCACTACCACTGTTGCTTCTGATGTGATTTTTGAGTGATCTAACGCAGTTAACAGGTGAGAAATTGAGTGCTAACTCATTAACTTAACCACAAGCTGATTCTGCATCCTGCGTATAATCCCACGAAATCAGTGTCGGTTGACACTAATCTTGGTGTCGGTCGACACCGATTGTGTTCAGGTTTGATTTTTTTGACTCAATCTTTCTATGGTTCCCGATAGATTTATACCGAACCCAAGCTGCGATTGCACTGGGGACAATGCAGTTTAAGTGTGGGGGAGGTAACAATGTGTTCTGTTTTCTTAGTGTCAGTCCTTATGTTTTCTTTGGTTTTCAAATTGTTTTATTGAGTCAAAATTGGTATGAAACTATGATTTTTCGAGGAAATTTTTCGCTGGCAGGAACTAAGTGACCATTGGACAGACCTGCAGTAGCTCTATGACTGTTAGAAAACCCCACACGGATCAACCTACCAAGGACACCCATATCTTTTCAGGTATTCAGAGGATCCATCACTAAATTCACATCTAATCCTGACTGAATTCTCTCACTTAGGGGCTTGGTATCTCTGGATCGGATTCCTATGATGTTCTTGACACATCCTATAATCCTGTCTGAGTATGTGTCCATTTTCCCCTCCCTTGAAAGTAAAAAAAAAGAGATAAACTGCGGATAAGCTAGTAACTTCGAAGTGGTCACAGGAGTGGTAGAGACCCCTATTACCTCCTGTGCATCCATGGAAACATGTCCAAAGTTACACCCCAAATAAAAAGGGAAGAGCACTGATAGAAAAAAATAAAGTGATACCCAGTGGGAAAAATCAGTGCTAAGGGAGAAAGTGAAAAGAAAGAAACCAGAAACCGATAGTTGGGTGGTCAAGTACTGACTGGGTTGAGTCCATGTGTCCTCTGATCGATACTCCCTTTGTGAGACCGCACTTAATTGTATACAGAGGTTAGTGTGGTGAATTTGGATGCTCTGTTTAGATTGTGGAGTTTAATTGGGACAATTGCTAAGTGTGGGGGAAGTACATTGTGGTCTTGATATCTGAAGGGATGTTTTCAGTGGTTTACTAAGTGAATGTGAATGAAAATGTTCCTAAGACGAAATGAGTTTCTTAGTTTTCAAACCTCTTTCTTATACTTTGGTTCTTTATTTTCTTGAGGGCAAGCAAGAGCTAAGTGTGTGTGTGTGTGGGGGGGGGGGGGGTTGATATATCATGGTTTTTCCAGGTTTTCAACCATGATATAATTGTTTATATTGAGTCTTTAACATGGTTTTTCGAGTCTATCGAGTCATTTATAGGTATGCTTGTGTTTGGATCAAAGAGCGGAGTTTTGGGACGTTTCTAGCGATTTGTGCAAGGAGCTAAAGTTGGTGTCTCGACCACGAGTGGATGTCGACCGACATCCATCTTGGTGTTGGTCGACACTGATGGCGACAAAGACTTATGCGCTAGTTGAAGACATTTTTTGAATAATTGCAAAGTTGTCCCAGAAGTTTCCCTAATTCTAATTCAGCCCCATAACGTGTTTAGCGGTTTTTAATTAGGTTTTTGAGAGCTGTAACTCATATCTTGTTCTTTGTTCTTGCTTTGTTCTGGAGATTGAGATATTTTGGCTTGGGGTTGTTCTTGCTACTTGTAACCTTTGAGAGAAGGATTTCGAACCCCTGTTATTTATCTATTCAGTCTTGTTTTCTATTCAAACATGTGTTATTCATTTGATTCCATGTCTCAGTAGTAACCTTGTTAGATTTAGGGATTCTCATAGGGATTTCGTGCCTTGTTAGATCACTGAATGATTAGGATCCTAAATTTATATGTTCATCACTTAAGTTGAGATCAAAACTGAATTCTGGACTGATCACCTAGGTTTAGATCTTAGATTGTTAATTTGGCACGAGAGTGTGAGTTATAATCTGAAAGAACTTAGTGTGAGCAATTTGACTAGATACAAAGAGATTTGGTTTAGGAGAATTTTGAACTTAAGAACTTGCTATTAATGCTTGTCTAGAACTCTAAGATTCCAAAGAGATTTGAATCGTTAGGTTGCTAGACATAGATAGTAATTACAGCGAGAGTTGAATTATTATACATTGTGATTCTAGTTCTTGAACATGTGCTTAACCTGAATCATGATTAGCTAAGTGTCTACATTGCATGATTTCCTGAGAACACCCTGAGTCTAGGGCTTTTCTCTTATCGAAACACACTTTTACATTTCTGCATTGTTTACTGCTTTCTCATCTGATTGATTTAGCTAAGTTTGAAAACATATAATCTATTGCATGTTCTTGAGTCTCTGTGGATACGATACTCTTTATACTACATCGCATAACTGTGCACTTGCAGTAGAATAATAATATTTCTTGACCTATCAAGTTGTTTAAGCAACATATTATGATTATCAAGGGCATCATGTTCAGTTCTAAATCTAAATTTCTTACAAGAAAATTATATCATTGTCCCCTATGCACATGCAAATGCAATCTATAATGCTACTAGACTTGATCCTAGAAGAGAAACAAATATGAAACTACATGTTCTTTTTTTATGTTTCAAATTTTTCAATTTTTTTTTGTTTTTTCGAAATCTTATCTTTTTACAATGCAACATACAAATGAAAGACTCAAAATAAGAACAAAAATAAAAAGATGGTTAAATGATCACCCCCAAACTTACTTTACATCGTCTCGGTGTGAGAGTAAATCAAGGAAGGTATAAAATGGTAAATAAAAATGAAGAAAACTAAAAACTTTGTACAAGGTGATGGTAGTGTTACCTAAAGCGGAAGGTTATAGTGTAATCTCCCCAAACTTAGCTCTTGTTTGCTTGTCCACATGCTGAAAACACACAAAACACACGTAAAATGCACACAAACACATAAACCAAAACAAAGAATATATACAAAGGATACCATGGGACTTCCTCCCAAGTGAGCTAGTTTAAAGTCTCTCACTACAAGAAATAGGGGTATTCATAGCAATAGAAGATAGCGTTTTTTCTATTCTGCAATAATACTACTTTTTAATAGCGCTAGAAAAATCACAGTGCTATGGTATACTTGGCGCTGGATATTTATTTTATTCCCGCGTAACGTTTTAAGGCATACTCGCCTCTTTTATTGCAGTGCCAATCTTAATTCCGCTATCGTAGATCAAGGCGGGATAACGAATAATTAGCCCGGTTAAGCTAATTTTTGTTTAAGCGCCATAAAAAAATTTTGGGGGAAATTTTTACTGGAGATAGAGTTTTCCGCCATATGACCTTAGGCATATCACTTTCTCTTTCTCAGTCTCAAATATTTCATATTTTTAAGTATTATTGCAGAGTCTTCGATGATCTGCTTCAATAAAAATGTTCTCCAACATTTGTTTCAGGAGAAGATACATCACTCGATAGTCAAATAGGATCCACCTCCAATGATAATTTAAAAGAAGATGCTGCCAGCCAAGTCCTAGGAAAAGATAAGCAGGGAAGAGTTAGAGGGATGTGAAGAGGGATGAAAATGTATAAGGTTGATTATCTTAATGCAAGAGACTCACATGTTCAGAAGCTTGAAGCAAATCAAACAGAACTGCAAACCAAGATTGAAAGTTTGGAGAAACAAATGCGTGGCTTAGCTGAGAAGAGAGTAAGTTTCACTCTTGTTTTTCATGGTTGTCAATGAAATAAGTTTTAACCAATTTTTTCTTCTTGTTAGGCATATAGTAAAGATGTGGATGCTCAATCTGATGGTTCAAACTTAAGGAAAGGAGCAGTTCAGTGCAAGATATTAGATTGGTTTGCAACAGAGGATGTTGTTGTCGGGGAAGGAGAATTCTTCTCCTCTGAACCAGACTGTAAGATTGGTAAGATTCCACTCGGTCCTAACGCGGCGGCAGTGATTGTGAAGTCTGCTACAAACCCTGATGCATTTCTGTGGAGGCCTACCACAACAGTTTGCTCAACTGGCGAAGCTATTGGAACCAAAATTCCATGGCCATATGACATAGTGGTTTTGGTCAGAGACTATAGCTCCCCGAGTAAAAATAAGAGTTCAGCTGCCTCGGTAAATATTTTCATCTTGTTCTAATTCCAAACTGGTAGCACTGTAAATCTCAAACATTAGATGATTAATATATTTTTGAATCCTTAGGCCTCTGATGAATCAACTTCGAAATGCAACATCTTTGCTTGGAATGGAACTGGTGAAATTGTTGCAGAGGGTACAATGTGTTCAGTTGACCCACATGATAAGATTGACGAAGTGCCTCAGGGTCCTAATGCTGCAATTCTGAAGGTTGATAAGGTTTTGGATCCAGACGCTTTTCTGTGGAGGCCAAGTGCTAAAATGGCAGTGATGGGTGATGATGTAAATAACAACATCGCATGGCCACTTGATAAGGTTGAGTTCAGCTTGAAAACACCTTCAGTTTCACCAAAATCATCACATGCGGTAAAAAACTAAACCTTATGCTTTAACTTTACTTGTGAATGTGGTTTTTATGTTGCTGTAGTGGATTTCTGATTGTTATGTCTTGCAATTTGAGTTACAGAGTACGAGTAACAGCACCGGAAGCAACAAATGATCCAAAAAGAAGTGTCTTCTATATGATTGCAGCGGCTCCGATAAAATTGTCGCAGAAGGCCGCGTTTGTTCAACTGATCCAGCTGATCGAGTCCACTTTGTTCTATTAGGACTTAATGCCACCAAGGTTTGGGTGGATGTGGCAAAGATTGGAGATGCTGCAGTGTGGAGACCAAATTCTGAAATTCAGTTTGTTGCAGATGCTATAGGTACGACCATTGCTTGGCCAAATGACAAACTTAAACTAGTGTGATAGGTTTGCTCTTGTTGCTGAAACTTGTTATGTCTGGAGAATGTTTGCTACTTGATTTTCATTATGCTTATGTTGTTTGGGATACACTATGTGTTGGATCTACTTTGTAATACATTATCAGGTTTCAAAATTGTACTATATCCTATTTTGATTTTGGTTTCATTTCTGGAAATACGAAAACATACAAAAGTAGGACCGCTGGAAATAAAATTATAGCACAAACAAATGCTACAAAAATAAAAATTAATAGCAAAAACCAGAAAAAAACAATGCTATAAAAAAGTTGATTAATAGCAATCACCGCTATTATAATAACTAATTTATAGCAATTAAAAGGTGCTATTATTTAACATTTTTATAACAAAAAATAAAGTGCTATAATAACTGGACGATATAATTGCGGAATACAAAAGCGCTATCTAAAGTGCGAGATTTTCTATAACGGGTGTATACATAGCGGATAAAAAAGTGTTATCTATTTCTATTATAACGGATAATGTCGCGCTATAGATACCCCTATTTCTTGTAGTGTCTAGCTTGACTATCCCTTCACTTTTTCTGGTTGGAAATGTGCCATCACTTTGGATCACCAGGATCATATTCATCATAGAACCATCCCCTAAACTCATTCATCCTAATCTCCTCAAAAGGGATCTCCTTGGACCATCAATGCTCATTCTTGTTGTGGAAGTTATACCAAGATGCTTGTCAAAGGTTGTGCCATTTTAAATTCTTCTTCTCCACCATCCATGGAGATTTCTTCAATGAGACTCTCTTGTTTCTCCTTGGCATTTCACTCTCTGTCTCTTTCTTGGAGTTGGGTTGTATATGCATTTCTTCCTTGGTTGAGAATTCATCATCCATTGAGCTTTCCTTTATGCTCTCTATGCACCCAAAAACCAAGCCATCTTCATGAGGGTCTTCAATAGATCTTACCACCATGTCTACTTCTTCCTTGTTGCTCATTGCTGGATGACTTATGAGTGTTCCAACATAAACTTGTTCATCATATCTTATCTCAAGAGCTTCATCGACATTGCAATCAAGAAGTGCTTCAAATTCTCCTTCATAGATTCTACCTTCTTGTAAGAACTCATATTTGATTTGAGAATCATCTTCATATGTTGTTTCAGCACCCTCATAGATTGAGACATTTCTTTGACTAAGGCTGACAAGCTAGAGGCTAAGTTTTCAAAATCTGCATTCAGCTTAGCATGCATCTCCATGGTACTCTCCAAAACTTGCTTCATAAGTTGTTGCATTGTGTCCTCCTTGGATTGTTGGTTTGAAGAACTCCCTTGACCTTGGAATTGTTGGTCTCCATGGTTTTGATAAAATCCTTGATCATTTAGAATCTCTTCTAAATTAGAGTAATGATCCATTCCATGCTTGTACTCCATGTCCAAAGATTGATATATCTCATCATATACATATTGATACTCTTGAGAATAATCTCCATATGAGATATCTTCTTGGTAGGTGGGTGAGCTTTCAAAACCGTGGTGGTTTGTAGGGTCTCAAGATTGACAGCCTTCACCATATCCATAGTGGTACTCTTGAGCAAAGTTTCCATATGGAGGATCTTCTTGACAGCTTGTGGGGTCCCAAGATTGGTATCCCTCATCATCTCCATATTGGTACTCTTGAGAAAAGTTTCCATATGGAAGGTCTTCTTGGTAAGTGGATGAGCATTCAAAACTGAGGTAGCTTGTAGGGTTCCAAGCCATCCCTCTCTCTTGAACTTTCTCCCTTGTGATTATAACCTGCAAAAACAACAACACTTGAAAAAAAATCAGTAACCAAACAAACAAAAACAAAAAGCTTTGTCTCAAGGAAATTTGAAATCCTAATGATAAATCTCCTAGCTCCCCGGCAACGGCGCCAAATTGATGTTTGCGTTTTACACACAAATTAAAACCTAATGTGCACGCTACCACAATCGAATGGTATGTCGATGTAACACTTTAGGATCGAATCCACAGGGAGCTAGTGATCTATGACACCAATAATACACAAAGTTCCTTAATCTAAGCTAGTACAAGAGATTTGGTTTTTTTTACTAACAACCTAAGTGAGATGAAAGCAAAGAAACTAATAGTCAAATGATATAGAGAACAAAAGTGCAACAGAACTAATACTCCACTAAACAAGATACTAAGATACACACAAAAACAGAGTAAAAACAAAGATGTGATGAGTTTGAACAAAAGATAAAAGACTAAGTTTCTTGGATTGAGGTTTCGGTTTGCATGATCAACAATTAATTTAGAAGTGTTTAAGAACAATAGAATGGTTTCTTAGGCTAAGAACAACATATCAAGCTACTCCACTCTCTTGATAATGTCCCTATACCTATCAAGCATTAACATCAACTCTCGTTGGCAATTTCAAGATAGATATGCATTATGAAAAAGTTCTTATTACCACTAAACACCTTAAACATCAATTCTCATTGGTTAAGTATGTAAAGCACTTGATAGAGTTTCAAACATTAACTAAACTTCTCAGTGCTAGCAACATTCAAGATCAAGGAATTGATTAGCTACTTCAATCCTAGCATTAAGAGTTTCTAGCAAGTAAGGTGCTGTTCTTTTGTGCGTTGAGAAACTGCATCTCACTGCAAAAACAAGATGTTGTTCTTTTAGTGGTACTTAAGAAACGCATCCAGATGCAAAAGTCAGATATTGCATCCAAAATAATTGGAAATTCTGGATGCATTTGAAAGTTGAGTTGAGACGCACCAAAGTGCGTCTCAACTCCCAAAAATCTAAAATAAACATTTTTTGGGAAAATCGTAAAATACTGCGGTTTCTCGATAAAATAGCAAAATCGCGGTTTTTCGCGAAACAAAAAAAAATCACAAAAGCGCATTTTTCCGCCAAAACCGCAAAATTGCGTTTTTCCACCAAAACCGCAAAATCGCGTTTTCCCGCCAAAATCGCAAAATCACGTTTTTCCGCCAAAACCATAAAATCTCGTTTTTCCGACAAAATCGCAAAACCTCGTTTTTCCGCCAAAACCCCAAAATCACGTTTTTCTGCCAAAATCGCAAAATCACATTTTCCGCCAAAACCGCAAAATCGCGTTTTACCGCCAAAATCGCAAAACCTCGTTTTTCCGCCAAAACCGCAAAATCATGTTTTTCCGCCAAAACCGCAAAATCGCGTTTTCCCGCAAAATCGCGTTTTCCCGCCAAATCCGCAAAATCGTGTTTTCCCGCCAAAACCGCAAAATCGCGTTTTCCCGCCAAAACCGCAAAATCGCATTTTCCCGCCAAAACCGCAATATCGCATTTTCCCGCCAAAACCGCAAAATCGCGTTTTCCCGCCAAAACCGCAATATCGCGTTTTCCCGCCAAAACCGCAAAATCGCGTTTTTCCGCCAAAACCGCAAAATCGCGTTTTCCCGCCAAAACCGCAAAATCGCGTTTTTCCGCCAAAACCGCAAAATCGCGTTTTTCCGCCAAAACCGCAAAATCGCGTTTTTCCGCCAAAACCGCAAAATCATGTTTTTCCGCCAAAACCGCAAAATCGCGTTTTTCCGCCAAAACCGCAAAATCGCGTTTTTCCGCCATGTTTTCCCGCCAAAACCGTAAAACCGTGTTTTTCCGCCAAAACCGCAAAATCATGTTTTTCCGCCAAAACCGCAAAAACGTGTTTTCCCGCCAAAACCGCAAAATCGCATTTTCCCACCAAAACCGCAAAATCGTATTTTCCGCCAAAACCGCAAAATCTCGTTTTCCCGTCAAAACCGCAAAATCGCATTTTCCCGCCAAAGCTGTAGAATCGTATTTTCCTGTCAAAACCGCAAAATCGTGTTTTCCCGCCAAAACCGCAAAATCGTGTTTTTTGCCAAAACTGTAAAATCGTGTTTTTCCGCCAAAACGGCAAAATCGCGTTTTCCCGCCAAAACGACAAAATCTCGTTTTTCCGTCTAAATCGCAAAATCCCGTTTTCCATCAAAACCGCAAAATCGTGTTTTTCCACTAAAACCACAAAATTCAAACCTTAAAAATAATGAATCCAACTAATGTATACAAATAAACAAAGAAACATAATTGCATCTAGACGCAATTTCTAGACGCAGTTTCTAAATGCACAAAGAAACATAATTGCATTTACATCTGGATGCAACGTTTGGAAATTGCATCTGAACGCAGTTTCTAGACGCAATTTCCAGATGAGGAAAAGAACAGACCCTAAGAAATCAATATTTCCAAGTTTTAAACAACCTAAAGCATTACTAGATCACCCTCACCTTACTCAAACCCATAAACTTATAAAGAATTACTCACTAATATTCATAGAAACACAAAAATACATAGTTGAGATGATATAAGATGAGAGAAATAGATAAATCAACAAGAACAACACAAGAAAATCAAACCAAGCTTCAAAATAAGATGAAAGAAAATATAGTTATGATCAAGATCCATAAATGGATCAAGAAGTAGATCATGCCTCTCCGCATACACCAAGAAGTCTTAAATAATGGAAAATAATGTGGCTTGGTCGACCTCAAAACATGGGAGGGTCTACAAGCCAAAAGAAAAAGAAAAAGTAGCATGTGGGCAAAAGTAGGTCCTCAAAGCGGCATGATTGATATGTGTCCAGTAATTCGGTCATAACTCTTTTTCCAAAATTCTAAATGACTTCAAACCACCTCCATTGGAATGCTAACTCAATTCCCTATAACTTTGGTTTGAAGATCCAAAGCTATATATGAACGTAAGCTCTTCATATGACTTGATCTTTCAAGGTTAAATCCCACATCGGGATGGGGAGGCCGCTGTGAGAGGCCGCCATGAGGGTTTTTGATCCACAGCGACCTTGGGAGGCCGCTGTGGAGGCCTCTGGAGCTCTCGGCTTCTCGCATTTCTTCATAGCAGCTTCAGTAGTCTGCTGTGGGATGCCGCTGTGAGGTCTGATCGTGATCCTTAGCTGTTTTTCCACTCCTTTTTGGGTGTTTTTCAGTCTCTACATCCTCCATATCATTTGTGTGCTTCATCATGTCTTCCACCACCTACAAAAAAGAGAAACAAAGCATATGCAATCCTAATGATGCCTAAATGCATTATCCTAAAGCTAAAATACACTAAAAATCATGATCACAACAACTCAAAAATACAACACATCATTTATATACATGAATTAAGACGACAATAAAATACAGACTAGAACCCTTAACGAACGTATAGACTATATAACGGGTGGGGTTAGGTTTAATAGAGGGTCAAGGGTTAATAAATGAAGTGAAGTTAATCAAGATATATTGGGAGTTAGTAAGTTTACTAACTCTAAACCGACGAATCGAGGAGTCATTAAAAGATACTTAGAAAAAGATAATTAATGAATTGTGTGAGTGGTGAGCCGTCTACGGATTATCAATCCGCTAATACAAGGTAGCGGACAAGAATAAATTAAAAGACGTTAAGACCCCTAATAGGCATGCTTGTGTGTTTAATTGTGTGGTTCCTTTGATGTTATTTGAGTTGTGTGTGATGGCCTGATAATAGACTGTCTTGGTGTTGGGCCGAGCAGTCCATGTGGACACTTATTCCGGTCACGGGGCCGAATAAGTTCGTATTTACTGGCTGGGTATGGCACTGAGTCAGAGTGGTGGTATTGGCGTGTGTTAGGCTTGCGGGATAGTTCCTTTATTAATTATTGTTGACGATTGCGTGATTGATGTTAGAGTCCCAGTGAGTCTGCGTGTATAAATTACTGCACTAGGACCTTAGGGTGCGTTAGATCCCACAAGTCTAGGTTTTGAAGGCATTTCGGTACTTCCAACCCGATTGGATCCTCGTGTATTTGCCTGACCAGATTGTGTGCCTTCAGTTGGTGATGTTGGACATGGCGTGAACCTACTAAGTGGCGCCGGTAGGTGTGCGGTTTGGAGAATATTGGGTCATGTCTGATAGGTCAAGAAATATCCCTATTCTACTGCAAGTTCACAATTATGTGATTGTAGTATAAAGAGTATCGTATCCACAAGGACTCAAGTTTCACGCAATAGATTGTATGCTTTCAAACTTAGCTAAATCAATCAAGAGAGAAAAGAAGACAATGCAAATAAATTAAAGGTTTGTTTCGATGGGAGAAAGACGCTAGACTCAGGGTGTTCTCAGGAAATCAAGCAATGCCAAACACTAAATTCAACTAGAATCACAATGTATAATAATTCAACTCTCGCTGCAATTACTATCTATATTTAGCAACCTAACGATTCATATCTCTTTGCAATCTTAGAGTTCTAGACAAGCATTAATATCAAGTTCTTAAGTTCACAATTCTTTTAAACCAAATCTCTTTGCATCTAGTCAAATTGCTCACACTAAGTATTTCGGATTATAATTCACACTCTCGTGCGAAATTACTAATCTAAGATCTAAACCCTAGGTGATCAGTCCAGAATTCAGTGTTGATCTCAACTTAGGTGATGAACGGATAGATTTAGAATCCTAATCATTCAGTGATCTAACAAAGCATGAAATCCCTATGAGAATCCCTAAATCTAACTAAGGTTACTACTCAGATATGATATCAAATGAATAACACATGCTTGAATAGAAAATAAGACTGGATAGATAAAAACAGGGGTTCAAAATCCTTCTCTCAAAGGTTAGAAGTAGCAAGAACAGCCCCTAGCTAGAATCTCTCAATCTCCAGAACAAAAGCAAGAACAAAAAACAAGATGAGAGTTACCGCTCTCAAAAACCTAATTAAAAACCACTAAACACGTTCAGGGCTAAATTAGAATTAGGGAAAACTTCTGGACAACTTTGCAATTCTTCAAAAGATGTCTTCAAAATTCTGTCGCCATTAGTGTCGACCTACACCAAGATGGATGTCGGTCGATATCACCTCGTGGCCGAGTCACCAACTTCAGCTCGTTGCACAAATCACCAGAAATGTCCCAAAACTCCGCTCTTCGCTCCAAATGCAAGCTTACCTATAAAGGACTCGATAGATTCGAAAAACCAGGTTAAAGACTCAATATATACAATTATATCATGGTTGAAAACCTAGAAAAACCATGATATATCAACTCCCCCACACTTAGCTCTTGCTTTCCCTCAAGCAAATAAAGAACTAAAGAAATGAGAAAGAGGTTTGAAAACTTAGAAACTCATTTTGGCCTAGGCACTTTCGCATTCATATTCACTTAGTAAACCACTGAAAACACTCCTACAAAGATCAAGACCACAATGTACTTCCCCCAGACTTAGCAATTGTCCCAAGTAAACTCCACAATCTAGACAGATCTTTCAAATTCACCACACTAACCTCTGTATACAATTAGGTGCGGTCTCACAGAGGGAGTATCGATCAGAAGACTCATAGACTCAACTCAGTCAGTACCTAACCACCAAACTGTCGGTTTTTGGTTCCGTTGTTTTCTCTTTCTCCCTTAGCACTAATTTTTCCCCACTGGGCATCATTTTATTTTTCTATCAGTGCTCTTCCCTTTTTATTCGGGAGGTACCTTTAGACATTTTTCCATGGATGCACAGGAGATAATAGGGGTCTCTACCACTCCCGTGACCACTTCGAAGCTACTAACTTATCCGCAGTTTTGATCTCTTTTTTTTACTTTTAAGGGAGGGAAAAATCAGAAACCATACTTAGACAAGGTCATAGGCTGTGTCAAGCACATTAGAGGAATCTGATCCACCCTAAGTGAGAAAATTCAGTCAGGATTAGAGGTGAAGTTAGTGATTGATCCTCTGAATACCTGAGAAGATATGGGTGCCCTTGGTAGGTTGATCCGTGTTGGGTTTTCTAACAGTCATAGAGCTACTGGAGGTCCGTCCAACGGTCACTTAGTTCTTGTTCCAGCGAAAAATTTCCTCGAAAAATCACAGTTTCATACCAATTTTGACTCAATAAAAAAATTTTGAAAAAAAAAGGGACTGCCACTAAGAAAACAGAACACAATGTCAGTAACCACCTCCCCCACACTTAAACTGCACTGTCCCCAGTACAATCGCAGCTTGGGTTCGGGAGAGCAAGGTATAAGTCAACCGAAAACTTGGAAAATCATAAACCTTACCTGCAGGCGTGGTGAGTGTCGATCGACACCCAGCCAATGTCGAGCGACACATGGCTTTGGTCGACATTCATCTGCTCTGAATCGAGTGTGCTCGATTTTTGTCTGCGTTTTAGAGTTTGGTGTCGACCGACACTAAGGAACGTCGGTCGACACTGCTGTTTTCAACCTGTTCTTCACGATTCTAACACACAAAAACCAGAAAAATCAAAAGACTCAAGAACAAAAACCAAAAAGAAAAGAAAACTGACCCAACAGTGGGTTGCCACCCACTCAGTGCTCGTTTAACGTCAATAGCTTGACTGTACTGCGAACAGGCAGTGGGTGGATCAGCCAGATGGACAATGTCGCCTTCTGGGATTGTGGCTTCCACCCAATATTGTTTCACCCTTTTCCCATTGACTGTGAACTCCTCTCCTTTGGGATTCATCAGGATAACAGCTCTGTGTGGTCTATATTCCTTGACGGTGAATGGTCTTGACCAACGAGAACGCAACTTGCCAGGAAACAGTTGTAAGCGAGAGTTATAGAGGAGTACCTGGTCATTGGGTTCAAAGTTGCGTGAGATGATCTTCTTATCATGATACGCCTTTGTACGCTCCTTGTACAGCTTTGAGTTCTCATAGGCATGGTGACAGCCCATCTAGCCTTGTGCTCGAGCTCAACTGGAAGGTGGCAAGCTTTCCCATAGAGTAGGTGAAAAGGTGTAGTCCCAAGTGGCGTCTTGAACGCAGTCTTGTAGGCCCACAATGCATCATCCAGCTTAACAGACCAGTCCTTCCTAGTCTTTCCCACTTTCTTCTCCAGAATCTCCTTGATCTGTAGGTTGAAACCTCAACCTGTCCACTAGTATGAGGGTGATATGGAGTAGCCACACGATGATTAACACCATGCTTCTTAAGAAACTTCTTGAAGACCTTGTTGATGAAGTGAGAACCACCATCACTTATCACAATCCTAGGCACTCCAAATCTAGGGAAGATGATAGTCATAAACAGCTTAAGAACTACCGAAGATTCATTGGTCGGACTAGCAAGCGCTTCAACCCACTTAGAGACGTAGTCCACAACAACCAAGATATACTTGTTCCCATAAGAAGATGGAAACGGTCCCATGAAATCGATGCCCCATCAGTCAAAGACTTCAACCTCGAGGATGAAGTTTTGTGGCATCTCATGTCTCTTGCTTATCTTCCCCCTCCTCTGACACACATCACACTGCGTGACAAACAACTGAGCATCCTTGAACATCGTAGGCCATCAGAAGCCTGCTTGAAGAACAATAGACACTGTTTTGAACGTAGAAAAGTGTCATGCATACTCCGAACCATGGCAGTGGTACATCACGCTATCAACTTCAGACTCCGCAATGCAACGTCTGTAGATACCATGAGAACAGTGCTTGTATAGGTAGGGTTCATCCCAATAATAGCGCCTGACTTCCCTAAGGAATTTATTCTTGGTATAACCTTTAAACACTTGAAGCTCATCCTCTGCACCAAGGTAGTTGGCTATATCGGCGTACCAAGGTCTTGTAGAGAGAGAACCTTAGGCAATTGCAGCTATGAACATGTCAGCTTGATCATCCAAAACAGCTTCCTGCATCCGCGACTGGTGTCGACCGACACTAGTATTGGTGTCGATCGACATCGTTCCCAATCGGCCAATCGATGTCGGGTTTGATCGATTGTCGTCCGCCTTTTCGAATAGAGTGACGACCGATATGAACTGAATGTCGACCGACACTTGTTCTGCAACTCGTGTAGAAGGCAGTGAACTCGCACAAACTGCCTGAAATCCTGTCTCAACCTTGTAAATGTTCTCTTCTGGTAGAAAATCATCTATAGGAACGTCCTCATCGATCTTAATCCGTGACAGATGGCCAGCAGCACCATTTTCCACTCCTTTCTTATCTCTCATCTCTATGTCAAACTCTTGGAGCAACAAAATCCATCTCAGCAACCTTGGCTTAACATCTTTCTTCTGCATTAGATACTTAAACGCAGAATGGTCAGTGTGCACAACTACTTTAGAGCCAATCAGATATGGGCGGAACTTCTCAAATGCAATCACAACTGCTAGCAACTCGTTCTCAGTTGTTGCATAATTCCTTTGCGCATCATCAAGAGTTCTACTAGCATAGTAGATGGCATGGAGCTTCTTATATTTTTTTCTGACCAAGTACAGCTCCTACTGCATAATCACTAGCATCACACATCAACTCGAAAGGCAGATCCCAGTCTGGAGGTTGTACAATTGGAGCAGAAATTAAAGCTTGTTTCAGCTCCTGGAATGCAGCATGACACTCATATGTGAACTCAAAGTTCACATCCTTGCAGAGAATTGCAATGAGTGGTCTAGCTATCTTGTTGAAGTCTTTAATAAACCTCTTCTAAAATCCAGCATGCCCAAGGAAAATCCTCACTCCTTTGACTAAGTTTGGTGCCTGTAGCCATGTCATCACCTCAATCTTAGCTTTGTCCACTTCAATTCTTGCCTCAGATACTCTGTGTCCAAGTACAATGCCATCCTTGACCATAAAATGACATTCCTCCCAAATCAAAACCAGGTGCTTTTCCTCACATCTAGCTAGCACCTTGCACAGATTATCCAGACAAGCGTGGTAAGATGGTCTATAGACAGAAAAATCATCCATGAAGACCTCCATAAAATCCTCTATCATGTCTGTGAGATAGACATCATGCACCTTTGAAACGTTGCAGGAGCATTACACAGTCCAAATGGCATTCTGCAGTATGCAAAGGTGCCATAAGGATAGGTAAATGTGGTCTTCTCCTGGTCCTCTGGGTGGATAGGGATCTGAAAGAAACCGGAATAGCCATCCAAAAAGCAGTAGTAAGGATGATTTGCCAACCTTTCCAACCTCTGATCAATGAAAGGGAGTGGAAAGTGGTCTTTTCTGGTGGCTGCATTCAACTTCATGTACTATGAACATCCTGTGACCAGTGATTGTCCTTGTAGGAATCAGCTCATTCTTGTCATTCTTCACCACTGTGTCTCCTCCTTTCTTAGGAACCACATGAAATAGGCTGACCCAATCACTATCTAAGATAGGCTAAATAATCCCAGCTTGCAGCAGCTTCATTATCTCCTTCTTCACAACCTCTTTCAGGTCAGGATTCAAATGCCTCTGATTCTCAATTGACGACAAACTCTCATCCTCAAGGTGTATCCTATGCATACACAAGTCTGGAGAGATACCTGAAATATCATCAAGAGAATAGCCAAGAGCTTTGCGATGCTTGTGCAGCTTGCTTAGGAGTAAAGTGAGTTTTGCGTTATTCAAATGAGCATTGACAATGACAGGATATGTAGAATTCTGACCTAAAAGGCCTGCAGGGAGCTGCTTCAGCTCAATCTTTGGAGCGTTTTTCCTCGTTCCAATCTCCAAGTGTGGCAGCCTTCTGTGAAATGTCGACCAGCTCTTCTTGAGCTACTACTTGCATCACATGCTCAGTAGAATCCATCAGACTCAAATACCCAGCAGCAGCATCCTTTAGCTCCAAATCCTGCTTAGAGCTCATCAAAGCTCTCTCTCTAAAGGGTCAGCAGAATGCATCTGAGACAAAAATTCTGCAGCTAGATTATCCAAGGTGTCCACATAGAAAATATGTCCATCGATAATAGGATGTCTCATCATCTTGTTCATGTCAAAATCCATCACCAAATCACCCACATTCAGTCCAATCTTCCCTCGCTTAACATAAATGATTGCACCAGCTGTAGCAAGGAACAGTATGCCTAAGATAAGAGAATCCTTAGGTTCTTCATTGTACTGCAAGACAACAAAGTCTGTAGGAATTACACATTCACCAATCTTCACTGGTACATCCTCCAAGAGACCTTCAGGAATCCTTATGGAGTGATCAGCTAGAATCAAAGAGATCCTAGTGGGTGTGAAATCTGTCATTCCCATCTGCTTAGCAACTGAATACGGCATCAGATTAACACTTGAGCCCAAATCACACAATGATCTCTCAAATCTGTCTCCGAAAATTATGCAGTCCAAGACAAAGCTTCATGGATCCTTTTGCTTTTCTGAAACTCTGTTCAGGATGACAACGCTACAGACTTCAGTAATCATCATCACACACTCTTCATCTCCCATGTCAGAAGTCGACATCTTCTTCAAACACCTCTTCATCACTGGGTTGTTGCTGATAGCATCCATCAATGGCATTGGAAGAGTGAGTTTGCTCAGCATAGCCATGTATTTAGCTCTGAACTGTTCAAACTTGGACTGTTCAAACTTGGACTGTTTCGGGTTTCTCGGGAAAGGTACCTTGGGTTTATACACCTTCCCAGCAGCAACAACAGCCTTTTTCACATTATCAGACTTTGTCCGCGAAGGATGTCGGTTGACACTGAGTTGGTGTTGGTCGTCATCGGTCGATTCACCATTGTTTTTGACTTCACAATTGACCTCGGTCAATTTCCGTTCGTCACGAGCATTCGAAGGATTGGGGGTCGGTCGACACTGGGTGTCATCGTCGGTCGACACTCGTCTTTCGGCTTCAATTTCTTCATCTAATTCTTCCAACTCCTCGAGTTCCTCAGAACTCACTTGCCTGTTGGGGATAGTTTGCAGCCTTTTCCCATTCCTTAGTGATATTGCATTGTAGTGATGCTTAGGTTTGGTATATGTACTTCCAGGAAGGAATTCGGCTTGCCTCTAATTAGCTCCAGCAGTTTGGGCAACCTGAGTATCCAACTGCTTCATATGTGTGCTCAAAGACTCGAACTTCCCATTAAGATCAGTGTAGATGGCATCCATCTTCTTGTTGAAATCCACAGTAGTATTTGTCTGGCCCTCAAGTATCTGCTCCATCATAGCTTCTAACTTGCTCTCATGAGCATTAGCAACAGGAGGAGTCTGATAAGAAGATGATCCATAGGTCCTTTGGTAGTATTTGTTCTGCTGAAAAGGTTTTTGGAAACCAGCATTTTGACCACATCCAGAAGAGTTTTGATTGCTTGTGAAAGCACTCTTCTGACCACTAGTGTAGAACTTATTACCTTGCTGATTTCCAAACTTGTTTCCTTGAAATTTGGATCCACCAATGTAATTCACATCCTCTTCTTGGCAGCCATCTTCAGGTTCAATCTCCTCTACCTCTTGAGCAAAGTCGACAGCCTTCTTCCTAGTCAGCACGCTATGAACAGTGTCCAGCTTATTCTTCATCTCGACAATTTGGAAGTTATCAACTTTTCCACCAGACTCTTTTCTCTTCCTATCAGCATTTTTAGTGTTGTTGCTGCTCACTAAGTTCTCAATCAATATCATGGCGTGCTCTGGAGTCTTAGTGTTGAAATTGCCATTGCTGGCAGCATTCAACGTAAACTGGTACCAAAGATCCACACCTCTGAAGAAAATGCCCAGCAGCTGAACTTCAGAGAATCCATGATGAGGACACTCTCGTTGCTCCGTCTTAAACCTCACCCATGCAGCTTTAAGAGGCTCTGTAGGTCCCTGAGTGCATGTCAGAAGGTCTTGTCTGAGCTGATCGGAGCGAGCATCATTGTAGAGATGCCTCAAGAACTCTCTCTTCACTGCATCCCAAGTGGTTAGCTTCCCAGGTGGAAGTTGCTTAAGCCAAGCTGCAGCCTCTCCAGCGAGAGAATATGGGAAGAGTTTGAGGTGTAGAAAGTCATAACCCACTCCATTGTGCTTTATCCCAGTGACGAAGGCTTCAAAATCCTCACTGTGATCCATTGGCTGCTCATGGGGAAGTCCATGGAAAGGGTGCTGCCTCACTAGTGCATAATATGCATTCTTAAGCTCGATCTCATTCCTTTCAAAAGGAGGAGGCACAATCGCAGACCTGTTGGCGTAGAACTCATTAGGCTTGTTGTAGTCAGCAAGAGTCCTCTCTGGTGGTGGATTAACAATCTGTTGCTCAATTTCAGTGATCACATTCCCTTGTGCATCAATTCTTTGTCCCTGAGCATTGTAGGCATTATTCTGCGGGTCTCTCAGAACACCTTCAGCATCCTGAATCAAAATCAATCGATTCATCATCCTAGAAGTTCTCTAAGCTTTCCTGTTTGTTCTGTCAAGTCTAGCAAGCTCCTGAAGTCTGAGGTTCAAAAGCTCGTTGTTCGGGTTGCTTCTGGTATGACGATTAGGCATACATTGATCTCAAAGGAGAAATCCGTGCTTGGTGTCGAGCGACACTGATTGATGTCGGTCGACACTGAGTGTACCTGTCGATTCCTGCAGCAACAAAACAAGCAAGACAAGAGAAAATGTTAGTAACAATGAAAATAAAAATGACTTAGTCTAAATTCTAGAACAAAATCTATTGGCGAACTCAAATGAGTCCCCGGCAACGGCGCCAAAAACATGATAGGTCAAGAAATATCCCTATTCTACTGCAAGTGCACAGTTATGTGATTGTAGTATAAAGAGTATCGTATCCACAAGGACTCAAGTTTCACGCAATAGATTGTATGCTTTCAAACTTAGTAGCTAAATCAATCAAGAGAGAAAAGAAGACAATGCAAGTCAATTAAAGGTTTTTTTCGATGGGAGAAAGATGCTAGACTCAGGGTGTTCTCAGGAAATCAAGCAATGCCAGACACTTAGCTCGTTCAGGTTAAGCACATGTTCAAGAACTAGAATCACAATGTATAATAATTCAACTTTCGCTGCAATTACTATCTATATCTAGCAACCTAACGATTCAAATCTCTTTGCAATCTGAGAGTTCTAGACAAGCATTAATAGCAAGCTCTTAAGTTCACAATTCTTCTAAACCAAATCTCTTTGCATCTAGTCAAATTGCTCACACTAAGTTTTTCGGATTATAATTCACACTCTCGTGCGAAATTACCAATCTAAGATCTAACCCCTAGGTGATCAGTCCAGAATTCAGTGTTAATCTCAACTTAGGTGATGAACGGATAGATTTAGAATCCTAATCATTCAGTGATCTAACAAAGCATGAAATCCCAATGAGAATCCCTAAATCTAACTAACGTTACTACTCAGACATGATTTCAAATGAACAACACATTCTTGAATAGAAAATAAGACTGAATAGATAAAAAAGGGGTTCGAAATCCTTCTCTCAAAGGTTGGAAGTAGCAAGAACAGCCCCTTGGCACAAATCTCTCAATCTCCAAGCAAGAACAAAAGTAAGAACAAGATAAAAATGATAATGAGTCTGGAAAACCTAATTAAACTCCTAAACACATTTTGGGGCTAGATTAGAATTAGGAGAAACTTCTGGGTCTTTTTGCAATTCTTCAAAAGTCATCTTTAACTTGGCGTATCAGACTATGTCGCGCTCAGTGTCGACCGACACCAAGGTGGGTGTCGGTCGACATCCACTCGTAGCCGAGACACCAATTTTAGCTCTCTTCTCAAATCACCAAAAACGTCCTATAATCCTGTTCTTTGCTCCAACCGCAAGCCTACCTGTACAAGACTCAATAGACTTGAAAAACCAGGTTAAAGACTCAATATACACAACTATATCATGGTTTAAAACCTAGAAAAACCATTATATATCACAGCGATGGATGCGGGATGTCCTCGGTGTGGTTTCGGGATCGCTTGTGGGCGAAAGTTTTGATTCTGTGTTTTTGTTGTTTTCTCGGTTCGGCTTTGGCGCCTATTTCATTTTGTTGATTTGGTGATTAGACTTTAATAGGCAAATTTTTTTATAAATGTTATGTAAACGTTTATTTACTCAGTAATGAACATGCTTCCCTGATATATTGGTTTAGTCTGAACCGACACAACTCACGGAAACAATACAGGTTATGAAGCTTTGTATTGTGGAAGTGAGGGTAGCGGGGTAAAGGATGATTCAGTGTGAGACTTTGTCTCAAACCGATCCGTCTCTGGCTTCTTCTTGTGGCGAAATTTTCCTGTTAGACTTTCCTGGGTTCGACTTGGTCATGTTCTTGTTTGATTGTTGACTGGTCATCTCGGCGGTCTGCGGATGACAGGAAATGGGCGTTACACGTAGACTCGAAAATAAATCCTCCACGCTTATTTTTAAAATACTAGTCTCTTTTATAAGCATTTCGGAATTCGTTTTACCTCAATCGGACACTCCTAACTCCCGTTATGAATTTTCCGAGTTTTGTCGGTTCTATCGGTTTCTTTTCCCGATAGTCCGAAAAACTCGTTCAAAGTCCGTTTTTTCCACTTCTTGTCTTCTAAATGTCTTCTTTACTTAAAAATAGAAACATTTGTCCCATCTTAGCTTCCGGCTCGCATTTTGGTAAAATTACAAAAATGCCCCACATTTTCTAAAAATTACGAAATTGTCCCATTTGACTTTTCTGCTGCCCGTTGACCAATTTTGAGAGACATGGTATTATATGAAGGATCTTCCCAAATCACAAGTTGAAAAAAGCATCCGCTGCAAATCACCCAGGGAAGCTAAACCTAGAGATCGATACAATTTGAAATACGACGGAGACCAACCGAAGAAGCAACGACACCGCGAAGAGTTGCCCATCTTCGTTCTTCCCTCACGTGTTCCCAGTCCCATTACTGGCCATAGAACCTCTCTCTCTCTCTCTCTCTCTCTCTCTCTCTCTCTCTCTCTCTCTCTCTCTCTCTCTCTCTCTCTCTCTCTCTCTCTCTCTCTCTCTCTCTCTCTCTCTCTCTCTCTCTCTCTCTCTCTCTCTCTCTCTCTCTCTCTCTCTCTCTCTCTCTCTCTCTGTTAAGGAGAAAGGATTTTTGTACAGAAGAGGGGAAACTATAAACATGGATTTAGGGTATCAACACAATAAAGAAAACATGTTTATAGCTGGATTATTACGTGGGTGTATGTTATATTATGTGTATGTTATATTCTGATTGGTTTTTGAGTTTTTCATTAACTGAGTTGTCAAATTCTCAGCCTTTAAACAGACATGTGTTAACATCAGGAGAGGCATAAACTCTATTAGTGTGTTGATTGGGGATGGTTCGGGAATAAGAAGCTTGCTGATTGGTTGGAGGGTAGACAAGGCTATCTAGAAAGGGAGATGCAATGAACACAAATGGATAGGTGTCAGTAGGATAGAGGAGAAGAGGAACCATTGAATTTGTTGCTCTTTGATGAATATATCAAAGAGATACATTGACTCTCCAATTTTGGATACAAAAACGTGTCAATGAGAAAATAGAAGACTTGATGCCCAAGAATACATTGAATCTTCCCTATTTCTTGGCATTTGGCGTGGCTAAGAGTGGAAGGGGCGGATGTCAAGACTTAGTTCCAACACCTCACCTTGATGTGGTGTCCATTGGAGAAGAGAAGAGAGTGACATTTGTCACAAGATTAGGAGACTACTCCAGCTATAAAAGAGAGCTCACACCTTCCCATTTTCGCACACCAAAACCTGAGAAGAAGAAGAAAAGGAGAGAAGCGTGAGAGGAGGAGGAGGAGGAGAAGAAGAAGAAGAAAAAGAAGACTGGAGGGAGGAGGAAGAAGAAGAAGAGTAAGGAGAAGAAGCAGAGAGAGAGAGAAGATAAAGCTTGAAGAAGAAGAAGAAGTGTGTAGGAGAGAGAGAGAAGATGAAGCTTGAAGAAGAAGAAGAAGCGTATATGAGTGAGAGAGAGAGAGAGAGAGAGAGAGAGAATATGAAGCTGAAGCTTGAAGAAGAAGAATAGGGAGAGAGAGAAGATGAATCTTGAAGAGGAAGAAGAGAGAGAAGATAAGGCGTGAGAGAAGAGGAAGAGAGAGAGATGGAGGAGAACCGGAGAAGAAGAGAGAGAGATAGAGGAGAACCGGAGGAGAGAGAGAACCAGAAGAGAGAGAGAACCAGAGGAGAGAGAGAAGGAGGGAAAGAGGAGAGAGAAGATGAGGATGGTCCGAAGGCTTGATCAGAATCAATAAGGTCAACGTTATGGTCAAGTGCGGGTCAAGGTCGGGTCAAAGCAACGGTTAGGGGAAGGTTCGGGTTAGTGTCAGATTCGTGTCGTAGTTCCGTCAAATCCATCCATCCGTCATCATGATAACACTGTGAGTCGGCTAAATTGTGTGTTGCATTTAGTTAGAATCATATAAATCCGGAATTGATAAACCGTAGTTTAGGTTGCATACCCGATTGATTGAATTGGTTAGAACGGCTAGGTTGATTAATAACTCAGTTAACTAATTAATTTGTTAGGTTAAAGAGATGCATGCTAGTTAGCTTATATCGGTAATTGATTGATAATTCGTTGATCGCTTGATTGGGTGTTGCATACATATAGAACGGCTAGCTAGGATGTATATGCATATATAAGTATTTAAGAACGGATCTAAACGAAACTATATACGGGGAATTATGAGTTGATTAAAATACGATTAAAGCATATAACACACTTAGAATATAATAACGGGGTGGGTTAACTAGTCAATAGTCGGGGTTATCAGGTTGGATGAATTAATAATGTGTAGTCAGGAGATTAGTAAGTTTACTAATCTCAAGCTGACGGATCGAAGAAATTAAAGATAAGAATTAATAATTGCATTGGATTAAGCCGTCTACGTGATTAGTAATCCACTAATTCCAAGGTTGCGGATTGAATGAGTTAAGGTTAAGAAAGGATTAAAAGACTCATAAACCTAAATAATTAGTTGTGTGGTGTTGTGATTATTGTTTGTGTGGTTGTGTTTCTACTTCGGTGTTTGGCCAAGAAGACTATTGATTGCTTAATTGGTTATCTACTTCAGTGATGGGCCGAGTAGACTGTACTGGTAGATACTTACTCTGGTGCGGGACCGAGTAAGTCCGAGTATGTATACCTAATCCGGTACGAAACCGGATAAGGTCGGATGATGTGGAGGTTCGTGATAGGACTTGCGGGATAGATTGGGAGTTGTGATTGGATTTATTTATGTTGACCTTTTCGGTCTTGCGTGATAGAGTCCCAGTGAGTCTGCTTGTTTACGTTGCTGTTATTAGGACTCTATAGGGTGCGTTAGATCCCACAAGTCTAGAGATGGCGTTCGGTACTTCCGACCCGATTGGATCCTCGGGTAGTTACCTGATCGGTTCACGTGCCTTCGGGTGGTGATTCTGGTTATGGTGTTAACCTACTGAGTGACGCCGGTAGATGTGTGGTCCGGAGAATTCTGAGTCACGTCTTAGGGCCGGACTGCATGGAAGCTTTGGTCATCCAGGGGTAACCCGAGTCACCGCGTATCGATGGAAAGAGAACGGTGTCCTAGTCGTGGAACTTTATGTTTTTGTCTAGGAGTCATGGGAGGTTTTAGTTACCGTGGGGTAGCTAAGTGTTCCCGTGGAAGTTACCGAGTTCGCGTTTGGGGCCCATGGTGTGGAGATTGCGTTAGAAATGCGTTTAGTGTAGATCGAGTCTAATCAAGGGCATGTGCCACAGTGTTTTTGATTTCCTTCGTTGATGTTATGTGTTGTCATTTGAATGCTTGTGTGTCGGGAGCTCATCACGTCTTGGTAGCACGTGATCAGCTATTGTACTTGATTGTTATTTTGGGTTTGGGCGGGATTATTAAATTCTTAGTAGCCTTTAGTTGGGAACCGTCAAACTGGGTAATCTTAGATTACTCATTAGACTCTTTTGTGTTTTTTAGGGTTGGGAACCGTCAAACTGGGTAACCGTAGCTCGGCGGACGCATAGGACACTCGGAGTAGTCTCGGGTTGGAATTGGGTATTAGTTGTTTACGCATTTTGACTTTACTTTCGGTTTCGGATTTTGTTGGGATATCCCGCTAAAGGGTTTTGTATTGAACCGTATAATGTTATGAATAAGATCTATATTTTTAAAGTAATAAAAACGGAATAATTCCCTGACATACGGTTTAGTCTGAATCGAACACAACTCGTGGAAGCGGTACGGGTTGAAAAGCCTCGTATCGTGAAAACGAGGTAAACAGAGTCAAAGGTGGTTTGGTTCGAGCATTTGTCTCAAACCGGACTATCTCTGGCTTTTGTATTGTGACAAACTCTTCTTGTATGACTGCTCGGGTTCGATCGGTCATGTTCTTGTTTGATTGTTGGCCGGTCAGCTCGTCGGTCAGCGAAAAACGGGAAAAGGGCGTTACAAAAGGTGGTATCAGAGCATGGTTTGCCATGGGCTCGAAAATACCGGTTTTTTCAAAAGTTTTCCATGTTTATCGCGTCAAAATGTGTCGCCAATGCAGCCATTAGGGATCCGAGTCGCGTTCATCAATCCGGGGGAATGGGTATGTTAGAAAATTTATTAGGATTGTGCTAATCGTTTAGTGTCTTGTTGCGGTCACACAGAAGAGTTGTCGTGGGAGGTGTTGGGAATGTCTGAAATGCGGGAAAGTTAACAAGGAAATAATACGGTAAGATGCAAGGCATTTACTGTATTTGTACAGAGAATTGGGCCAGACAAAATACAGTTTTTGTCTGATTTGGGTCTTGGGCCCAAAATCCTAATAGGCCATTAGTTTAATTACTTGGGCCCATATAAGGAAGAGGAGGCGCCTAGGGCTAAGGCTCCTGCGATTTTTTCAGCCTCAGCCGTCCTCTCTCTCTCTCTGTTGATTCCAACTTGGTCTAGCAGCCTGATCCAGTAGCTTGTAAGCGTGTGGATACCTAGGAGGAGCCGGTTATCATCAGCTCTCTGTGATCTCTTCATTCCTTTGATCAATCCGCTGCAATCATAAGGTAATGATCTGATCTGTTTATGATTCAACTGCAAATCACCTAGATCCTAGTTGATTATGTGCTAGGTTGTAATCTGATGAATTAAACCATGAACACACATAATCCTTCAGTGGTATCAGAGCCTAGGTCGTTAGGTTTTTGCTTTTTGGATCATACTAGGTTGTTTATTAGTTTGATGAATCGATTTTAATGAGTAAAATTGATTGAAACTTTGAAAACCTAGAATTGTCAAATGAATCAATCGATGTTGATTAAATGATCAATCGTTTCTGTATGAATCGTATTGTTGTCTTTGCTTGATAATCGTTAACCAAGACATTCGCTGTTGACTTTGTTTTGTAATTAAGAATCGATATCATAAGGTTTGTCAATGTCAAAATCGTTTGTCTTTTAGTGAATTGCATGAATTGATTTGTTTGATTGTGAATGTTAAGAATCGATTGTTTAATTAGAATAAGGTCAAAATCGTTTTGTTCATAAGCGATAATGGAAAAGTCAAATTCAATGTTCAAAATCGCTTGTTGACTTTATGTGTATGAAAAGAAACGATTTGGATTGTTGATTGTTATCATGATTTTGTCTTTTAGTGAATGTTATAAATCGCTTGTTGACTTTGTTCAATCATAAGAGAAACGAGGATTGGTTTGTTAATGTCATAATCATAAGCGAATGGCATGAATATCATTGAAAAGTCAAAGTCGATTAATGAATTAAGAAAACAATATTCCGATCGAATGTTAACATAAGGTTAGCGATCATTCATGGTTTTTTGTCTTTAAGCTAAAGACAAAAACAATTCAAAGCTTTGATAATTATGGTTCAAGCGGTTAACCCAAATCGCGGTTTGCTGGAAATTATTTAATACAATTGGTATTATTTAGTTTCTGGTTAAACCGGATTTAAATTCAAAAATTGAATTTTAACCTAAACCGAAGGCTGGTCTAAGTTTGATTTGGTTGGACCAAATAATTTAGAGCTGGTCTGGTTTAGTAAATAACCAGTTGGATTTAGTAGTTAATTTGGTCTTGGACCAGAATTAATGAACCGACTCGGTTATGTCAAATTATTGGGCCAATTGGAATTTTGTGGTCTTGGGCCAAGAATTGGGCCTATAATTTGTGACCCAACCGAAAACTTTAATAAAATATTAAATTAGAAATTTCTATTTTTAGTATATTTCTAAATTTAGAAAGTTTCTAAAATAAGTAAGTTTCCCAAAATAGTAATCTTCTATTTTTGGAAAGAAAACCTAAAATCCTCAAAACCAATATCAAGCTTGGATGTCTTGCCCAATCTTGTCAGCTACTTAACGCTTATTCAATTACAGATATGGCTTACAGTGTGAGGTGTCTGTTTTTGCGTAAGTAAAGTAGTATATAGTCACTAATTTCATTGGGAGTCCCAGACTTTAGTGATTATTTGGCTGTAAGAGATTGGTTTCCTTGACTGGGCCATCGGGAGTCCCGGGCCTTGAGACATCTGGTGTATTGGGCCTTGGGCCCAATTCACAACCGAGAGTTATTAGATATAACTAGCTGTGTGTATGCTTACCAAGTAAAGCTACTTCTGGGTGACGGCCAGTGGCCCACTTTGGATTTAGCTGAACATGGGTCTCGGAATCATTGCATTCTTATGAGGTTAAACAAAGAAATTTTGAATGCAATGCGAGTTTTCTTATAAGTTATTAAGATTACTCTTTTATGAACTGAATAACTAAAACTCTATTTATCTCTAAATTTCAGTTATGACTAGCACAAACAATCAAAACACTTTCTCGATCCGGTCTGTCCTTGAGATGGACAAACTGAACGGATCAAATTTCTTGACTTGGTCGCGGAACCTGAGGCTAGTCCTCAGGCAGGAGAGAAAGGACTATGTCCTTGAGAGAGCTCTCCCCGAGAGGATCGGGTCCAATGCCTCTCATGCAGTATATGATGCTTGGAATAAGCATTATAATGATGCGGTAGATGTGCGTGGTCTGATATTGGCTACCATGGACTCAGATTTGCTGAAGCAATATGAGAACATGGAGTCGCCAATAGAGATGATCAGCAGCCTGAAATTGAAATTTCAGGAGCAGGTAAGAGTGGAGAGATACCAGTTGGTTAAGTCTCTCACTAGCTGCAAGCTACCAAATGATCATCCAGTGAGTCCTCATGTCAGTAAAATGATGGGTTACATTGATAACCTGAGGAAACTGGATTATCCAGTTAGCCAAGAATTGGCAACTGAGATCATTCTGCAGTCACTGCCGTCAAGCTATGATAAGTTCAAAAGGAACTATATCAAGAAAGGCTTAACGAAGACGCTGACTGAACTGCATGATATGCTCAAGACAGTTGAGCCAAACGTGAAGAGTACCCTGTATAATCTCATAATGGAGAAGGGTAGGTTTACTAAACCTAGTGCTGACAAGGGTGAAGACAAAGTTGTCCAGATTTTGAATCATGGCAAGCGTGTGTCTTCTGAGCCCGAGTCAGATACATCTTACGTTGGTAAGTGCTGCTACTGTAAAGAGACTGGGCATTGGAAGAGAGATTGCATTAAATTCATGGAAGATTATGAGGAGTTGAAGTTGATGTATGAGACTACTTCCTCAGGTATTCATGTTATTACTTCAAGTTCTACCTTATAGGTATTGGATACTGGTTGTGGCACTGATATTTGTTATAATATGCAGAGCCTAAGCAACAGTAGAACGTTGAAGGAAGGACAAGTGGAACTGCATGTCTGGAAGGAGCTATGGATGCTGCCTCAGCCGTAGGGTTTTCACTTGTAGATGCCTTTGAGGCTTGGTTTTGTATTAAGTAATTGCTACAATGTACCTGCTTTAAGCAGAGTTGTCTTTCATTTTCTTGTAAGAATTTGAATGTTTTCATTTTGATAAAAGACAAGTTTTGTTCTTTTGATCTCAATGAAATATTAATTGTAGCACCCTATTCAAGGAATGGGTTTTATATCTTAAACCAAAGAGTGCCTAAAAGTAACATAAATACCGAATTGGTTTAAATCTGATGAATTAAACCTGATTTTTCTTGGCGTAAATGTTTTGGTCACATAGAGTAAGTCGGATTCAGAAATCCCATAGTTATGGACTTTTGGGCTCATTTGATCGGATATCTTATGAGACTTGAATTCTGCTTACTGGACCAAAAGACAAAGGGCCCATCTTAGCCGAGCTAGAGAAAGGCCCAAAGGCTTATTGGACCTTGAACATACTCATGTATGTGGCCCGATGAGCAGTAATGCCAGAGAAAATTTCCTGTACTTCATTATATTTACTGATTACTTCAGTGAGTATGACTGTGTTCATTTGATGAGACACGAGTCGGAATTCTTTGAAATGGTCGAAAGAGTTCCAGAATGAGGTATAGAATCTGAGTGACAGAAGTATTGAGACTCTGGATTAGATCACGAGTGAGAATACTTAAGTCATTGATGGTGTGATCATCTGAATGAGTGTGAAGTCGTTTCACAGCTCATTTCTCCTGAAAACCTGGAGGTGTTTCTGTGAGAAAGAATCAGATCTTATTAGAAATGATTAAAGATGAGTCACACGAATCTTCCATGATATTCTTTAAGAATAACGCTCTAGAAATATCTAAGTTTACGCTGAAATAGTTCCACCAATATCAGTTGAAAGACACCACATAAATGTGGACTGGAAATGATCCAAATTCGTCTTTACTGAGTATTTGTAGTTGTGCTACTTCGCTGGTTGTCCTAGGGAAACCAAGGCTTGTTACTTTTTACGTCCATTCCGAAAACGAAGTTAGGTTGTTCGGAATTCTGTTTTCTAAAAGGAAAGTTACTTTCCAAGAAGAACAGTGGGAGTAAAAGTATAACTCGAAGAAATTCGAGAAATACAGGAGGCTGCTCAACCTGTTGAGGGAGAGCAGCGGATGGATTTACAGATTTCTGTAGAATCTACACCTGTAGAGCCTGAAGTTCGCAGATCTGAATGAATCCGTCACTAATCCGAGAGTGATTTCTCGTGATTAGTTGCCATGATCTGATGATCATTGAAAGTGACGAACCTGCGAAATTCACAGAAGCGAAAGTGAGCCCGGACTCCGAAAAATTATACTGTATGTAAGTTAGCTTCATCGATCCATTCATGGATAGAAGCAAACATATCGGAGTTGGAATCTTCGTTCTGTTGAAGTAGTCAAGGTTTTGACTTGAACAGGAACGAAGTGGAACTGTGCGTTTACTAATAGATAAGTGGGAGCGATGTTGCATTTCTCATAGTGTATGTCGATGACATACTGATTCTCGGAAATAACGTTCCAATGCTGCAGTCGGTAAAGGACTGGCTTGGGAGTTGTTTTTATGATTGACATGGGTAAAGCCACGTATGTTCTTGGATTTTGGATCTAAAGATAGAGATCCAAAAGAGCTGATAGGACAAAGTCAGGATTCTTATATTGACAAAGTCCTACACGTTTTCAGCATTCCAAGAAGGGTTTTATGCCAATGTCACATGGCATTACGTTAAGCAAGAAACAGTGTCCTACGATAACTGCTGAGCTTGAATGCATGGATGAGATTCCATATGCGTCGGCAATTGGATCTATCATGTATGCCATGACACGTACTTGTTTTGATGTTGCTTTAATGTTAAGCAAGACAAGTAAAGACCAGTCAAATCCAGCAAAGAATCACTGGATAGACGTAATGAATATCCTCAAGTATTTGGAAAATACTTAGGATAAGTTCTTGATTTACGGAGAAAGTGAGGTGCTACAAGTCGGTAGAGTCTGAAAGGCAAGTTTCCAACAGACAAAGATGATTTCCGGTCACAGTCCGGTTATATCTTGTGTCTGTCTGGCGGTGCAAGGCACTGTTGCTGACTCCATGACTTAAGCTGAACATTTCGCAGCTTGGGTAGCGGCGAAAGAGGTTGTTTGGAAAGAAGAGTTCATCACTGAACTTGATGTGATTCCCAGCATAGATGAGACTAGCTGCACATCAGAGGTCCAAACACCTTGAGGGTAGGTATAACCTATTCCGTGAGATAAATGACAGAGGTGTTAAGTAGATCAGCAAGTTTCAACGAATGAGAACGTTGCTAATCTATTAACGAAGCCACTCCTTAGGCCTAAGCACGAGTCGCGGACTGTAGCTGTAGGATAAGTGAAATTAAGATGTAGTCTTAATTTCAGTGGGAGTTTGTAAAGGGCTTTATTTAGTTGTTTTGAAAGGTTCATGTAAACATAATATTTTATGTTTATGAAATCTATGATTTCTGGATTATTTTAACTGTGATATAAATAATCGTTCCAAAATGATTCATGTCATTATATATGGGCCATCGAAGTACATGAGTAGACTTGATCCTGAAACCCCATATTTAACGAAATGACATAAATCATAGTGTCCATAGTCGAAGGTTGTTGAAATTGGAACACCAACAACCACTTGAGACTAGATTGTGTTGAGACTTATGACCAAGTTTCGAGGGGTCATAGATGCGCGGCATCAAAGTCGACACATAGGTATATGTAGGGGAGCATATGACCGGACATGGCCCGCTGATGAGAACTCTACAAGATATTAATATCTGTGTCATAAGAGGTTCTCATATACGACTATAGAGTATAGTCCTTAGACCTGAGTTCGCATGCATGTGGCTGCACATGGAGTGATGCGCTTTGATCATTGTCTAACGATGTTTCGTAACTGGGAGCTATAAGGACCTTGGTTGGGTGTATTATAAAGTGTGTAGTTCATAGTGATGGAACAAGATGGGATTTGTCCCTGCCGTTTAACGGAGGTAATATCTCTAGGCCAATCGGAGACTTGATAGCTGGTAAGAGAGTGGCCACTCCCAAACGGACTTGCCCAAGTCGTTTGCATTGTCAGTATCAAATCTGGTCCGATGAACATGGTCTGGCTATATAAGGATGACACGCATCTTGCCTTATGCCAGATCGAGATATTGAGACAAAAGGATTAGGGAATGTAGGATTCCAGTACAAGTGGGAGATTGTTGGGAATGTCCTGAAATCTACTGTACTATCTCTAGAAAGTATGATAAGTGTCGAGATCAGACATAAGTCATAAATACTGGGTGATCATGATGACTTGCTAGAGCCCGCTCATGATCTATAAGTTTAGGACTTATTACCAGTATTGTATGATCCCTAAGGGTCACACACCATAGCTAACGGGAAAGTTAACAAGGAAATAATACGGTAAGATGCAAGGCATTTACTGTATTTGTACAGAGAATTGGGCCAGACAAAATACAGTTCTTGTCTGATTTGGGTCTTGGGCCCAAAAAACCTAATAAGTCATTAGTTTAATTACTTGGGCTTATATATGAGAGGAAGGGGCGCAGACTAGGGCAAGCCTCCTGCGATTTTTACAGACCCAGCCGTCCTCCTCTCTCTCTGTTGATTCCAACTTGGTCTAGCAGCCTGATCCAGTAGCTTGTAAGCGTGTGGATACCTAGGAAGAGCCGGTTATCATCATCTCTCTGTGATCTCTTCATTCCTTTGATCAATCCGCTGCAATCATAAGGTAATGATCCCTGATCTGTCTATGATTCAACTGCAAATCACCTAGATCCTAGTTGATTATGTGCTAGGTTGTAATCAGATAAATTAAACCAATGAACACACATAATCCTTCAGGAGGATCAGTGTGTGTGTGTGGTTTGCAACGACATGAGGAGCAACCTCAGTATGGACGATCGAGAGTTCGTTGGGTCTACTCCAGCTAGTCAAGGTCCATACTTATAGCCTGCGGAGTGTTCACGTATTCGCAGCCTCTCTCGGATCGGCAGTGAGCAGACGTGATCGTCCACTATTTGATCGAGTTATCCAAGCTTGGGAGTTGAGGTCACTTAGCCGCAGCCGCCTGCACCAGATGTTGTCGGTCACTACTATTTTGTTGGTGTCGATCTTAGCAAGTTCGATCAGGCGCCAATTCCAGCATCTTAGCCGTCGCCACTGATGCAGTTCCCGCCTTGCCTCACTTATGACTGAGTAGGATATTACGCTCATTCCTGCCCTGCTGGACCTTTCTATCGAGACCGCGTCGCACCATTTCCACCACCGCATTCATTTCATCCTCATGAGGATCCACATGAGTTGTAACGCTCATGTTGGAGATTAGGAAATAGATTAGGCCCAGTGATAGGTTGAATTTTAACCCCTATACTAACTGCAAGTGCACAGTGATGTAGTTGTAGTACTTAGGGTATCGAATCCACAGGGACTCCGGTCAACGATAGATTTAGAACGATCAAGTTAAAACTAGGAGAAAGCAATATGGCAAAGCAGTAAATCAAACAGCAGAAAAGTAAATCAAGTGAGTTTGTAAATCAGAAGGCGAAGGCGTTAAGTCTAGGGAGTTCTCAGGAAATCAGGAACACAGGCAATCAATCAATCGAGATCTAATTAAGAACTGTTCTAGAACTCAAACACAGATATAGAATTAACCAACTGTCGTTGCGAGAATTCTCTAAGTCTAAGTGCAGCAATCCAAATTCCTTTTCAATTACTAACAGATTAAACTAGCTTTAAGATCGAGTTCGATATGTTCACAATTCCCCTAAACCAAATTCCTTTGCGAGTAGATCAAATTGCTCATCTAGGTTCTTTCTAGCTAATTAACCAACTGTCGTTGCATCAATCAACCTAACATCAATAATCTAAGTGGCCAGTTCAGATTAAGCATTAAGAACAACCCTAGATGAAGAACTAACATATATGAATCCCTACAGATTGATTAACCTATAATTTCATGAAATCCCTAATGAGAATCCCTAAAACTAATAGGTAAACTACTCAGACATGTTCATCGAAACAGAAGACATCATGAATAGAAAACCAAATATCATAAAATAGAAACAAGGAATATGAGTTCCAAATCTCTCTCTCTGAATAAAACAATGTGTAAGTAAAGCGTAGCCTAAACAATGGCTTAATAACCCTAATATAATGGTCTAAAGTCGGCTGGGGCCTTTTTGCAAGTCTTGGAAGTTTCTGGGCAAAAACTGTAATTTCTGGATTTTTGTGCGCAGGAATCACCTTGCATCGACCGATGCACATACTGTATCGACCGATGCACTGCATCGACCGATGCAGGGCGATTTCGCAGCCAGTGAACCTCTAAACAGTGCAGAAATGCTCCCAATGCTCCCAGAACGTCCAATTAGGCTCCAAATGTCCTTAAACCTGTAAAACACCTGAAAAGACTCCAAAACATACTAAAAGACTCGATAACAAAGATATATACCATGGTTAAAATCCCTAAAATCCATGGTATATCAACTCCCCCACACTTAAGTCTTGCTTGCCCTCAAGCAAGTAAAGAACCAAAATATAAGAGAAGAAGTTTGAAAACACAGAAACTCATTTCGTCCTAGGAAATTTCGCATTCACATTCACTTAGTAAGCCACTGAAAACTTTCCTACAGAACTCAAGACCACAATGTACTTCTCCCACACTTAGCAACTGTCCCAAGTAAACTCCACAATCATATTCACGCATTCAAATTCTCCCTACTGACTTCTGCAAGTATTTAAGTGCGGTCTCACCTAAGGAGTATCGATCAAAGGGCACATGGACTCTTACCTTGTCAGCTCTAGACCACCATACTATCTTTCTCTGGTCCCTTTCTTCTCTTTTCCCTTCCTTAACAACTGATTTTTCTCCACTGGGTATCATTTTATTTATTTTTTATCAGTGTTCTTCCCGTTAAGGGGTGTACTTTGGACACATTCCATGGATGCACAGGATATGATAGTTGTAGCTACTACTCTCAGAGACCACTTCGGAGTTACTAACTCATCCTCAGTTTATTATCTTTTTTTTTTACTTTATGGAAGGGGAGAAGGGAACCAAATAGGACAGGTTTACAAGCTGTGTCAGAACTAACAAAGGAATCCGACTCAAGGTATACCAAGCCCTTAGGTGAGAAAATTAAGTCAATATTAATGGTGAAGTCAGTAAAAGGATCCTCTGATACCTGAAGTGATATGGGTGTTCTCAGTAGGCTGATCCGTGTTGGGTTTTCTAACAGTCATAGAGGCTCTGCAAGTCTGTCCAATGGTTACTTAGTTCCTGTTCAAGCGAAAAATTTCCTCGAAAAATCATAGTTTCATACAGATTTTGACTCAATAAAACAATTTTGAAAAACAAAGGACTGACTCATAAGAAAACAAAAGCGTGCGTCAGTAGCTACCTCCCCCACACTTGAACTACACTGTCCCCAGTGTAATCCAGCTTAGGCTCGGTGAGAAAAATAATCAAATTGAAACAAACCGAAAAGTTTCAGATTACTTACTGTCGTCGCCCTGTGTCGATCGATGCCACAAGGGTGTCGATCGATGCAAGGCGAATATGCTCGCGGTTATGTAGATAACCGATGTCTGAACCGCAATCAAATCGGTAAACCATGAATCGCAACTGCATCGACTGATGCGCAATATGTGTCGATCGATGCAGTGCGATTTTTCCTGTTTCTCTCGGCTCTGAACACACTCAAAAAGAAAAATCAAAACACCAAAATCAAAACAAAAAATGAAAAGAAAAACGAACCTACTAGTTGGTTGCCTCCCACTCAGCGCTTTTTTAAAGTCAGTAGCTTAACTATGGGAAAGGAATCGGACTCATGGGGGTTTCAACAGAGACTTTGAGTGTCTCTGTGAATATCTCTTCATCCAAGGTGGCGTATAGGCATTATGATCATGAGGTTTGCCATGGAACGAAGGAAGAGATCCAGGGCGGGAGCGAAGCTTGGGTGGGATTCTGCGTTTTCCTGCATTCACAGATGATGAATTAGGAGGTTTAAGTTTAGGATTTTTATACCTGTGATTTGGTGGATGCAAGAGATCAGGAGCTTTCTGCTTAAGAGCAGTTGCAGTTTCTGAAGATGTTAGAGCAAGTTCAGAATGAACTGCCATCTTCTCCTCTCCACTAGGAATCTCTGGTTCCTCTTCAACACTGAAGGTATGTCCATCAATGGTGGCTTTCTGCTTCCTATCCATCACTTTCATGAAGTTAGCCACTTCTAGCTCATGTTTAGACAGTTTGGGAACTTTAGGATACGGCACGGAGGGCTTATAGACTCGTCTTGGGACTGTTATAGGTATCTGGTCACGTCTGCGTTATGTGTCGACCGATGCACGATGTGTGTCGATCGACACAAGGCGATTTCGAGCAGTTTCATCAGACGTATCGGGACTGTGTCGATCGATGCTTGAGTTGTGTCGATCGATGCAAGTCTCAGACAGACAGAATTCATCCAGAAAATCCGATATTATGCTCTCTTCTTCTCCCAGCAAGTCAATCCCATCTCTTAAGGTCACAGCTTTGATGGATATGTACTGTTCAGCTTTCCTAGCTTCATTTTGTCTTTGTATTGCTCCAGCTGTCTGCTGAACTTGGATATCTAGCTTCTTCACATGTGAGCTCAAGTATTCAAACTTCCCATTCAGATTTTCATGTATAGCATCCAGCTTCATGTTGAAGTTTACAGCAGTCTTAGCCTGATCCTCTATCAACTGCTCCATCATGGATTCCATCTTGCTCTTATAAGCATCAGCAGCAGGAGGTGTCTAATAAGAAGATGATCCATAGGCTCTCGGATAAGAATTACCTTGCTAATTACCAAACCTGTTTCCTTGGAATACAGAGCTATTGATGTAGTTCAAATCCTCTTCCTGTCTTTCCAACAACTGCTCCATCATGCTCATCAGCTTACCAGATTGTTTATTTTGAGGAGGAAAAGGCTGATATGATGGAGATTCATAATCTTTGGTGAATGAATAGGAACCATAGTCTCTGCAGAATGAGTTATTCTGCTGATTCTCCAACATCCATTCCATCATTCCCATCATCTTACGTGCTATGTCGATCGATGCAAAGTAGCGTCGATCGATGCAAGCTCAAAAATGCAGCGATCGACACACAGGACCGTGTCGATCGATGCAGGGCGATTACAGGCGTACCTGAAATGCAAGAACAGAAAAGAAAAGAAAAAACAAAAATTAGTAACAAAAAATAAAAACGAAAAACCTAGTCTAAACCCTAAGTTCAAATCTATCGAGGACTCAAAAGAGCCCCCGGCAACGGCGCCAAAAACTTGATAGGTTGAGTTTTAACCCCTATACTAACTGCAAGTGCACAGTGATGTAGTTGTAGTACTTAAGGTATCGAATCCACAGGGACTCCGGTCAACGATAGATTTAGAACGATCAAGTTAAAACTAGGAGAAAGCAATATGGGAAAGCAGTAAATCAAACAGCAGAAAAGTAAATCAAGTGAGTTTGTAAATCAGAAGGCGAAGGCGTTAAGTCTAGGGAGTTCTCAGGAAATCAGGAACACAAGAAATCAATCAATCGAGATCTAATTAAGAATTGTTCTAGAACTCAAACACAGATATAGAATTAACCAACTGTCGTTGCGAGAATTCTCTAAGTCTAAGTGCAGCAATCCAAATTCCTTTGCAATTACTAACAGATTAAACTAGCTTTAAGATCGAGTTCGATATGTTCACAATTCCCCTAAACCAAATTCCTTTGCGAGTAGATCAAATTGCTCATCTAGGTTCTTTCTAGCTAATTAACCAACTGTCGTTGCATCAATCAACCTAACATCAATAATCTAAGTGGCCAGTTCAGATTAAGCATTAAGAACAACCCTAGATGAAGAACTAACATATATGAATCCCTACAGATTGATTAACCTATAATTCCATGAAATCCCTAATGAGAATCCCTAAACCTAATAGGTAAACTACTCAGACATGTTCATCGAAACAGAAGACATCATGAATAGAAAACCAAATATCATAAAATAGAAACAAGGAATATGAGTTCCAAATCTCTCTCTCTGAATAAAACAATGTGTAAGTAAAGCGTAGCCTAAACAATGGCTTAAAAACCCTAATATAATGGTCTAAAGTCGGCTGGGGCCTTTTTGCAAGTCTGGGAAGTTTCTGGGCAAAAACTGTAATTTCTGGATTTTTGTGCGCAGGAATCACCTTGCATCGACCGATGCACATACTGTATCGACCGATGCACATACTGTATCGACCGATGCACTCTGTGGAACCTCTAAACAGTGCAGAAATGCTCCCAATGCTCCCAGAACGTCCAATTAGGCTCCAAATGTCCTTAAACCTGTAAAACACCTGAAAAGACTCCAAAACATACTAAAAGACTCGATAACAAAGATATATACCATGGTTAAAATCCCTAAAATCCATGGTATATCACCCAGGTAAGTAAGGGCTCTAACTCTGTTTGATGTGTATCGGCTTGCGTTCGTCTCTGACGATTCGGTTGCACGTAGCGGTGTTTCTTTTGGGAAGGATTGGAACCACTATTATGTAGACTCCGACAGACCTATGCATTTAATATTCTATGTGGTGTATAGATGTTTTATTTATGTAGGGTATGTGGCGTACTTTGGTCTGTCATTTTGAGTAGCGGGGGTGGTTGTATTGCATGGACATGATGGTTGTGAATGCAATATAGTTACGATGTGAAAATAAATGATGGTCAGAACAGACGGTTTCCATCAGAACCTTGAGAGACGACTACAATCGCCGATTTGCTTGATTGATTGATTGTGTGGGATTGATTGCCTTGCTAGGATGTTAGAATGATGACTTAATTGATGATGTGTTTGCTCGTTAAGTTGTTAGTCGTTGAATTGGAATCACTGCATCCGATTGATCGTTAGGTTGCTAGAGCATTTGATAGTATCATTTCATTGCTCATGGGTTAATTTGGTTTGGTAGCATAACATATGTTTGATCTCTAGGTTGATAGATTATTAATTGACATTTGTTGCATGAAGCATCTCGTTAGATTGTTGATTGAATGTTAAGCATTATCGCATTGTTTGATTCGCTAGATTGCTAAAAAGTAATTCTTGGGTTTTGGTAGCAAAATCATTTGGATTGGCCGGATAGAGTGTTAGACGTTTGGGTAAGTGTTGGACCAGTATTCTTGTGTAGACGAGATGATAAGTTATCGGTTAGATTTTTTGTTGGTTAAAACGGTTAGAGAACTAAGCTCGGAATTGAGAAAGCTGTTTTTTATAGGGAGCTTATTTGAGATTGAGCAGAATTATAAGATATTGTTTATTATCCACGTGTGACCGTTGGGTGCGTGACTAAATACCAATATCTCTATAAGGAAGTGATATCGAGAAGTAAGTTAGAAAGGTATAACCGTTCCAGTGTTGTTGAGGTTGTTGATGTAGGACGTGATGGACGATTTGAGGTGAACACGAGACCAAACCCGAACCCTGAAAAGCAAGAAAGTGTTTTGGGTCATCATGGAAGTTAACAACAGTTAGCTACGAAGATCAAGTCAGTGTGGATTCAGAAAAGAGTTTGGGTATCAGTGGCGGAAGGAATCAAGACGGATGAGTTCAGTGAGTTAGCAAAGTAATTTGGAAGCATGAGTGGCAGTTTTGGATCGGTTCGAGGTTATCCAGGGAAAGGCGGTTGATATCCATGAAGCGTAGAGATCAGTGATAGAGAAGTTCGACACATGCATGAGTATGGCGGTTTAGTTTGAGGGAGGAACATCGATATTATCAAAATGTCGATGGGGAGCGATAAGTAGTAAAGGTGGAACAAGTTAAGCGACGGGAATGAAGGATGAGTTACTATTGCATTATCGGGGAAGTCAAGACAAAGTGGGGAATCCTGGAGTATTGGTCGGCACAGATGAATTCATGAAGTGGAGTATAGCAATTCAGTAAGAATTGGTGGATTTGGGAATCAGAGATAGAATCGATGGAGCAATCAAATGGGGAAGTCAGAATTGATCGAGAGTCAAGCCATTTAGCGTGGGAAATTTAAGATGTCAGTGTGATAAGAGTTGAAGCAAAACCATGTGTCAGGAATTAGTTGAGCATCGGGAGTGTAGCTGCAGTTGATTCAGAATTCAAGCAGTATCATATGGCGCAGATGGAAACAAGACTTAGGGTGGAGCCGTGCAATCAAGATCAATGAATGTGCAATCAGAGTGCAGATCAGTGTAGAGAATTTTTGATCGGAATTTTTTAAAGAGTCAATTCTTACTTATTTAAGGCAAACTAGTGGTTCGAAAGTTAGAAAGCATCAGGAGTATGAGCTTAGTTTAGGAGCAGAGTGTAAGCAGTATGGCATAGTTGGATTGGATTCAGAGACGGAAACTTACAGGAATCAATTTCCGATTCGAAGTTTGTTAGTAACGGAGAATTTGGGGACCGAATTCCTGTAAGTGGGGAAGAATGTAATACTCTGTCTGACTAAATTGGTCAAAGCGCAGAAGAAAAGCAACAGGGGCAAAATTGTAATTTTGCCAAATTCCAGGGTTAAAATCGTAATTTTGCCAAAATTTGAGACGGAAGCCAAGACGAGCCAAATGTTCTTATTTTCAATAAAAAGAACATTTTGAAGACCAGAAGTGGAAGAAACGGAGGTTAAACGAGTTTTTCAGACTATCGGGAATGGAAACCGATAAAACCGAAGAAACTTGTAAAATTTATAACGAGAGCTACGGGTGTCCGTTTGAGGTGATTAAAATTTCTAAACTCATCTTAGAGCATCTAGAATATGAAAATCAGGCTTGGTGGATTTATGAAGCGTCTAAAAAAAAATTAAAATAGTAAACACGAAAACAGTAACATTGAACATCGGGATGGTTCGGGAATAAGAAGCTTGCTGATTGGTTGGAGGGTGAACATGGCTATCTAGCAAGAGAGATGCAATGAACACAGATGGATAGGTGTCAGTAAGTTAGAGGATGAGAGGAACCATTGAATTTGTTGCTCTTTGATGAATGTATCAAAGAGATACATTGAACTCTCCAATTTTTGGATCCAAAAACGTGGCAAGGAGAGAGTAGAAGACTTGATTCCCAAGAATACATTGAATATCCCATATTTCTT